>JAHRHZ010000020.1:12611016-12624014 GCA_024137785.1 Ginglymostoma cirratum
CATCTGCCAATGTGGTATACTGCATCCGCTGTACCCGTTGTGGCCTCGTCTACATCAGGGAAACCAAGCGGAGGCTTGGGGACCGCTTTGCAGAACACCTGCGCTCAGTTCGCAACAAACAACTGCACCTCCCAGTCGCAAACCATTTCAACTCCCCCTCCCATTCCTCAGACGACCTGTCCATCCTGGGCCTCCTGCAATGCCACAGTGGTGCCACCCGAAGGCTGCAGGAACAGCAAATCATATTCAGCCTGGGAACCCTGCAGCCCAATGGCATCAATGTGGATTTCACAAGCTTCAAAATCTCCCCTCCCCCAACCGCATTCCAAAACGAGCCCAGCTCATCTCCACCTCCTTAACCTGTCCTTCCTCTCACCTATCCCCTCCTCCCACCTCAAGCCCCACCCCCATCTCCTATCTACTAACCTCATCCCGCCCCCTTGACCTGTCCATCCTCCCTGGACTGACCCATCTCCTCCCTACACTCACCTTTACTGGTTCCAGCCCCGCCTCTTTGACTTGTTTGCCTCCTCTCCACTTATCCTCTCCTCTATCATCTTCTATCCGCCTCCCCCTCTCCCTATTTATTTCAGAACCCTCTTCCCCTCCCCCATTTCTGATGAAGGGTCTAGGCCCGAAACGTCAAGCTTTCCTGCTCCTATGCTGCTGCTTGGCCTGCTGTGTTCATCCAGCTCCACACCTTGTTATCACTGTTGCAAGTGAATTTTCTTTATGAGCATACTGTTTTCTCTTGTTGTCACTAAAATAAGTCCAAAGAGACAGGTGTTCTGTAACTAAGTCATCTTTTATTTACAGATGCACAGTAAATGGACTCTGACTTGCTTGCTCTAGGGACCAGCTCTAAATGGGGAGCCTCTCTAGATCTGTTTCTGTCAGCTAGGGGTCCCTGTTTGGCCTAGGTTAACAGCCCCAAAAGAAGGATCTCAGTCTAGGAGATCCACCTGGCCCTCATTCCAATCACTACAGACCCTTGCGAGCTATTAAGATGGATACAGAACTGGCTTAGTCATAAATGGAGTAGCAACACTTTTTTCTGATTGAACAGCTGTAGCCTGTGGTGTTCTGCAGGGCTGGGACCCCTGTAGTTGGTCATACAGGTCTAAGCGATTGAGGAAAATGAAGGTGGCCTACAAAGATGGGGAAGCTGGAATAGTGAGGAACATATAGATAAGCTGGAGAAATGGCAAGAGTTTAATCTAGACAAGTGAGGTGATGCATTTTAGGAGATCTAATGCAGGAAGGAAGAATACAGTATGTAGCTGAACCCATAGTAGCTTTAAAATATTGAGGGATCTAGGTGTACTGGTCCACAGTTTCCTTAAAGTGGCAACACAAGTGGAGGTGGTGATCAAGAAGGCATACAGCATGCTTGCCTTTACTCATGGCATAGAGTATAAAGTCATGTTGCAGTTGTATACAGAACTTTAGTTAGGCCATATTTGGAATATAGTGTACAGTTCTGGTCACCATACTACAAAGATATGCAAGCTGAGAAGGTACACTTAGCCTGGTTTGGAGGATACTAGCCATGAGAGATTGGACAAATTTTTCATTTGTTTCCACTTGAAAGTCAGAAGCTGCAGGTCGACCTGATAGAAGTTGACAAAATTGAGGCATGGACAGAATAGATAGTCAGTCTTCCCGCACCCTACCATCCAGGGTAGAAGTGTCAATTATTAGGGGACACAAGTTTAAGGTAAGGGCAAGTTTAAGGTAAGGCAAGATCTCCCTGTCTCAGAGGCTGCTAAGCGCTGGACTGCCAGGGGAAGGGGAGGCCGATACAACAGCAAAATTTAGGAGGCATCTGGACAAATACATGAATAGGGAAGGAACGGAGGGATACGATTGTAGACAGGCAAAAAAGGTTCAATTTAGAAAAGTGTAAGTTTAGTGGGCAGATGTGCCTGTTCCTCTGCTGTCTGTTTTAGTTCACACTGCTCAAAGACTATCATCCAGGACAAAGCAGGCCATTTGATTGGCACCACATCCATAAAGCATTCACTCCCTCCACCATAGAGGAGGGTCAGCAGCACCTACAAGATGCACTGCAGAAATCTGCCAGAGATCCTTAGACAGCACCTTCCAAACCCCAACTATGGACATGCAATAAGTGGTCTGCCAGGAATGCCCGCATCCCAGGAGAAAATAAAAAGTAGGCACAAGATCTGTTTGGAAAAACAGCTTATAACGCAACAGCCTATGAAACTAAACCCTTGAGTGTAATTTCATTCTAATCCTCAAGAGGAATCATTAAATTGCTCAAAGTTGCTTTGGCACAGTAATAGGGAATCAGTAAGCATACAGCTGTCTTAAGAAAGAGATTACCACAATGGCCTGCTTTTTCTACCTCATGGCAATTAACTAGCTTTGAGACCAGCAAGCCCAGAGAAAGTTGTGGTATGAACTTCCACTACAGCAAGATGAATTTGATTCTGGTACCAAGTCATGGTTATTGTTTGGTGTCCTCTAATATCAAGCAGGATAAGCAGTTAATCATGATGAAATAGCTGTACTGCAATGAAAACATACCAAATTGATATTTAAAAAGGATAATTAAACAGGATAAGTAACTGGAAGACAAAATGCAACTAAAGCAGAACCCAAAAGTATGTATGTATTTGTTAGAGAACAAGCAGTCTCCACTGTAGAGAATATTCTCTTCTCCTCCCCCTCCCCAATGTTCTGTCCTGATGAAAAAAAACCTTTTTACACCCCTTCTTGAGTGGTCCCATATCATGGAAGTGTGATAAAAGATTTCACCTGAACTGCAGTTCCTGTTCTTGGACCACATGGGGTGCAACTGCAAAGGTGAGGCTCTTCCAATGCTACCATCTGGATTCCCATATCTACCTCATTTCAGTCTCACCCACCTAACCAGACTAAATCAGATTTCAGAAGTGTGACTGCCTCATTTTAGACAGTTAAGTTCCAACTTTTATAAAAAAATTCAGAGTCTGGAACTTAAGATCCAAAGAGGTGTCAACACCAAGAATGTTAAGAATCTGCTTCTCCAACACTTCCTACCAATAACTGTAAAGCATCAGAAATGGTGACACGTACATTTGGCTGGTATCACAGCAAATGCCACTTATGCGAACGTCCCAGATGCATGTCCAATCAGCAGGTAGATCAGTGGCTTTGCTTTAAAAACTGGAAGACCAAAGAGTAGTGTTGAAACTAGCTCCATACAAAGTATTCCGACCAGGGGAGAGTAGAAATTTGCTATATTCTGGACAAAAAGTTGGAGGATTAAGACTGTGGACCACTTTACTGCCAAAGCCTGGCTAGCCAACAGCTGGTAGTTGATTGGACTCAATCACATTCTCAAGACCCCTCTTGGGTAATGAGGGGTTTAAAATTTTTAAAAGCCAAACTGTATTCAATTAAGCCAAAATCTTGATAAGAAATTTAAGAACTTTGGTCAGAAGGCATCTGACTTTAGCACATCAGGAGCCACTCTTCTTAAAGATTTAAACCCCATGACCAACCCACCCTCTTATCCCTGTCTCCTTGATCTGCCACAACCCATCCATCATCTCTCCCACCTATCTGCTCCTCCCACCTCACTGACCAATCCCCACCGCTGCCTACCTATCACCATCTCACCTACCTTCCCCAGCCCCACCCCTCCTCTATTTCTGAGCTCCCTTCCTCCTCCTCCATTCCTTTCAAGGGTTCCGATCTAAGATGTCAACTTTCCTAATCCTCTGCCTGGCTTGTGATCCTCCAGCTCCATACTGTGTTCTTTGACTCCAGCATCAGCAGTTCTTACTTCTTAAAGAGCTGCCTCCTAATTGGCATTCTCTTTCCTCTCACCCTTACTCTTATCACACTGCACTGATCTTTATTCTCAGGCATACCTTTAGGGCAAAGCGAGAGTGTTAGGATTAGATGCAATGCTAGCAGGTTGCAAGTTTACTAACCAGAAAAATTAAAATGATCAATTGTTCTGAAGTACTTGTTAAATCAAGATTTACAAGTTCATTCGTAATCACTTTTTTAAAAAAGTCCTTTTGACCACAAGATATTGCAGGGTTTGAAATTGTGACTCCCACCTAGAAAGCCAGTTAAATAAAAGAATTACAAAGAAAAAAGAAAAAATGCTCATCGTGTAGGGGATTGGTGTATTGGATGGCTAATAGGACTATTTTCAGGTTTGCAGGATGCAACTTGTGTGCTAGGTGATCACTGCTGTTTTTAAGCTGGTTTACATTGGACATACCTACATGGGACTTAAGTCTTTTTCATAAAAAGTACTTCATGGGAGACTGGCCAAGAAAAAACTCATGGGGTCCAAGGCAAAGTGGCATGTCAGACAAAATTGGCTGAGGGGCAGGAAGGAAGGGTGTTGGTAGAGGGATGTTCCTTCGCAGGTTTTTCCAGCAGGTTCCACAAGGCTCATTGTTGGGGCCCTTGCAGCTTGTGTACATTTGTACTTTTGACTTAAACGTGGGAGAATAATCAAGGTGCTCCAAGATGACCAAAGTTGTTAGGATGGTAACTAGGATAGCAATAAGATTGGTCAGATGGGCAGAAGACTGGCATACCACTTGGAGAGAGCCAACAAGTTATGAGATTGAACTATGAATGATACAGAAGGTTACAGGGACCTTTTGGTGCACATCCATATATCCCAGTGCAAGTAGATAAGGTGGTTGAGGAGGCAAAAAGTATATTTACCTACTTAGGTCATGACAGAATATAGGAGCTGAGAGATTATACTAAATTTGTGCAGTCAGATCTTTGTTGGCTAAAGACATAGGCTGATTTATTTCCTTCTGTGTTGCAAGCATCTACAATTAAGGGCTAGGCTTATATCTGCTGGAATTGAGCAACACAACTTTGAACCACAAAACATCAAGGGGTGTTGAAGCAAGTGTGGAGATGCTTTCCTTAGGAAGCAAGAATGAACAGTTTCTACTTGAAAAACTAGCACCAAGTAAAAGTTTTATGGTTATAAGTCTTTGAAATGGTGCCTAAAAGAGGCACTGAAAGAAGAGTCCGAATATTTAAGGAACGAATGATCAAATAGGTTCTTGGTAAGGAAAGGGTTGATGGGAATGTGCATGCAAGGTCATTTGCCATCAGGTTGTTAATGGCAAAGCATGCTTATTGGTCTACTCTTGCTCTTTGTTCACATGTTACAAACTTAAAGATATTCTTAAATCATGCCTGATGGGTTATGGTGGAACAAGCCTTCAAGTTGAATACCTGGATGTACTTACATCAAGAATTACCCCAGCACTTGGGAAGTGGAAATTAAAGAGGAAACAGAAAAGAAACGTGAAAAAACACTACGCTTAATATCCCATTTGTACAGCTACTAAACAGACATCCTACTTTTGTGTCTAGATTTTTAAAAGAAGCCCTGCACGATAACCACAAGTCAATATTACCTTTGCTACATGAAACAGTGCTTCACACCTAAACAACTCTAATGGCCTTTCAAGTGATGATTTGCACAGAACTGGTGCCGATCACAACCTCAGCCTGTAACGTTGTTACTGACGGAGTTAATGCAAGTACTGTCTTAGAGATAAAAGGTACTGCAGATGCTGGAGTATCTGAGATAACAAGGATTCACTGATCTCCAGCATTTGTTTTCAGTGCTGTTTTAAAATCTGGGCACTAGCTAGAATGGATATAAAGTAGTCTGATTGTAGGAAACATTTCACAACAAAGTGTACTTTCTAGCCTTTGAAAAGGTTGGCTGTTTATTGCCTCAATCGCCTGAAAAACTGATTAAGACCTAACATTTCAACATACAAAATCAACAGCTGTTTATTGTCAATTCTCATTTGAAGAAAGGTTTGTTTTATGAAAGGATAGCTTTTACTGTTTTATTGTGCTTTGTGCCAGCAGATCAATTGGGCACAATTACCTGGAAATCACACCAGCTGTCGACCGCTGCGTGGACTCCAGATCATGGAGAGTCATCAGCAGGCTCCCAACCATTTTTCATGGTCCTGGACTGCAACAGTCTGCCTAGGGTAACAGCCATCTGTTGACAGGTTTCTTGTGCCTTTATGGAGGTCCCACTGCTGTGAGATAAGAAGATGATTAAGCATCAATATGCAAGGGTGAAGTGTACACAAGTAGTAGGTACATGACTAAAAGAGGCTACCTTCCTTGTTACCCTAAGCAGATGGCAGGAGGGACCGAGCATATTCAGAATATTTCACTGAAACTTGGACTTTATTATTCGAAGAAAAAACAAAGAGTGCTATACAAAACATTAGGTTTCAGTCAGAAAAACAAAGCTAGTAAGGTATACAGAAAACTAACTGCCCAAAGATCTATAACTCAAACTTCCCATTTGTAAATCAAATCAGATGGCAATATCAGCTTTGGAAGGTCATGAAAAAGTTTTAGCCAGCTAGTCTTTAGAAAGACTGGATTATTCACCTACCATGCACCCAAATTGTCCAGAGTACTGTCATGACAGATGTATTACTGATATTTCAAATCCTTCAGCTAAATGAAGCCGATGGACTAAAAATTTCTAGAAGTGGAAAGTTGCCAAGAAATGGGTTGACCAATTGCAATCAAAGAGCATGGAACATCACTTCACACGCCAGACCAAGTAAAATTAAAAAACTTCACTGAAATCCAAGGAATCATATGGAGAACCTACTTTTAAGTAGAAGAGTACACCCATCAAAAACTATGCATTAGCCACCATTCTTGTTAAATGGAGAAATACGGCCATTGTAGCTCACTTTTTCAAGAGAGTTCAAAATAAGGGGAATGGAAATACATTTTAAAAGTGTAAAGTTATAACTAGGCCAGCATGAACTCAACAGAAGTTACTTTAAATCAACAGGACTGAGATGCTCAGAAGCCAGGAATTTTGCAATGCAAAAGACTTTGAGTGTACATCTCCAGAGCATTTTCTGGTATTCATGAGGTTCTAAAAAGAATGCATATTAATAACACTTGTTGCAAAACAATCACTAAGATTCTAGAAAAGAACAGAGGTCATACTTCCAGATGGAAATTAATCCATTAAAGATTGTAAAATTTTATTTATAGATAAAGACAAACATCTAAATCTGATACTTTTATTTTACAAGATTAATTCAAAGCCCTACACAGCTTGCACTTAAACAGTCTTTGACTGCTGATGGGTTTGGCAGAATTGGGAATTCCAAACTTGAAAGGTCCAAGATGCAATTCAATAAAAAAAGTCTTTAACTAGATCTCAGAATTCACCTTCTCTTCTAACCAGTTATACATAGCTTCAAAATTTTTCTTTAGGAATGTCTCTGTTCTGTTTACATCTTTTTCTGATGAAGAATATTGCTCAGATTTATTTTGCAACATCTGCTCACACTCACCATTTCTCAGTGAGTCAACATTAGCTTGCTCTAGATCCCCAGGTGAGCATTCAAAGTGGGACAAGTAGTCTATCATACTGTTGCCCTCTTCTTGCCAGTAGCTGGGGATGGCTGCAGCTTGCTTTTGGAGTTCCTGGTACTTCTCATGCATTAGAAACTGGGTGGTGTTCCTTGGGGCCCTCATACCAGGTGCTCTCTTGCCATTGATATTAACAGGTCTGAGCAAAGCCCCAAGGTTAATACAATTGCAGGTTCTTCCTCTTCGGTATTTGTGCCACTGCTGCTTCCTCTTCCTCCATTTCTGCTGACAAGCACAGCAGCACTTGGATCTGCAGCGTTGGGGCTTCTTTGGAAATAAGTGGGGCTTCCTCCAACCTTCAGTAATAATATTACCGCCCATAGCCTCAAAAGACAACAAGAGAGCAGCAGGGAAACTCACCACCTCACTTTTCGTTAGGCCTAATCCCAATTTTAAATAAAGTTAAAGCCTTTTTGGAGAAAGTCCAGTGCCACTTAGACACACACACAATACAAACTGAACCCTCCAGGTATGAAACTGTTTCAGATAAGATGCAATCAGAAAACTGCAGGGGCTTACAAGGACTAGTGCCTTCAAAATAAGCCAAAAGCAAAGCTTCCCTGACAAGCAAGCTATCAGTAAGGTGGAAAAAGGCCAACTGGACGAGGGTGGAGGTCAGCAAACACGGAGATCCTAACGTCTTTCACTGACACCCCGAACAAAATGAGGAACACACTTCCGCCCAGCATAAAAGACCGACGTCAGAAACTGTTTAAAGGAATCCCTTTGGGTATACCTACTCTAATCACCGCCCCTGGTTGACTCCTCCGCCTCTCCCAGCGGACTAACGGACTCTGTTCTGGAAACGTCTCTTATAGCCGCAGTTTGCGCACGCAACCTCACGTGCACGCCGAGGGGGCGGGGTCAGGCGGTTGCCCTGGGAGACCGCCAATCAGGTCCGCCCGCTGGTCAGGCAACGTCACCGACGGCACAAAAGTGCCGGATGACGGTTGCAAAGGGTAGGATTTTTTTATCCTTTTATTTCTCCTGAGTTTTCTTGGACGTGTGGAGAGTCCAAAGAAAGTTTGAGGAGTTGAAAATGTGTGATGTTGAAAATCACAGCAAAGTACAACACCTGCTTGGATGTCAGAGTTGGCAGGTATATGGGTTGCCCGGATGAATATGTACATGGGCTGGTGTATGAAGTGCTTGGTGGCCAGAAACATGGGGTTCCATGATGGCTGTTATAACATTTCACATGTATTAGGTTGTTTAATATTGTTATGAAGGCATATTGTAGTGATTGCAATGAGGGCCAGGTGGATCTTATTGACTGTGAGATCCTTGATTGAGGTTGTTACCCTCGGCCAATAAGGGAGCCCTGGCTAACAGATATAAACAGGAGTATCAGCAAGTCCCCTGGTTCTAAGGACTATCTTTGAGATTGCAGATTAGAACCCCTGTACTGTGCACATGTAAATAAAGGGTGACTTGGTAACAGGATACTGGCCTCTGTGCAGTTATTTCACAGGTAAATTCAGCAAGCATCAACCCTTAAATGTTGGTTTTCAATCTATAGGCACAAACACAATTAAGCAAGAAGACAGCTTAAATTTTACTCATAAGGCAATAGGGGTGTCAATGGCAGGTTGTGTTATTGTTGACGTGTTGACAGTTTGACACTCTAACCCTGATGCCCCAAAATATGATCCTAAACCTGAACTTCCAAAATTTTGTGCCAGCAGTGTGATTGTGGGCTGACAAGGGTGTCGGTAGCCATTCTGGTGTCAGAATTATTGCTGGTTAGTTGTACAGTCATTAGACACTCGGTTAAATTCTATTTTAATGTATTGTGTACAATTTGAGTACCTGACACTTCTGAATCATACTAGGTTCAAGTATTGCTCCAGCATTTGAGCATAAGAATCAAGTCTTACATTCCAGCGCAGTGCTAAAGGAATACTGGAGGTTCCATCTTTCGAATCAAACATTATACTGAGATTCTATGGCACTATTTTGAAGAAAAGCAAAATGAGTAATCTTGGTCACCTGATAACTATTGATCCTTCAAACAACATTACAAAAATCATATATCTGGTTTGCTGTTTGTGGGAGTTTGCCCTCTACAGATTGGCTACTATGCCTCCTTTTGTCTGATAATGATTACACTTCAAAAGTACGTTATAGAGTCATAAAATCATAGAGAAGTACACCATGGAAACAGACCTTTTGGTCCAACTCGTTCATGCCAATCAGCTATCCTAAATTAAACCAGTCTCATTTGCCAGCGTTTGGCCCATATCCCTCTAAATGCTTCCTATTCATATACCTATCCAGATGGGCCTTAAATGTTGTAATTCTACCAGCCTCCCCCACTTCCTCTGGCAGTTCATTCTATATGCACACCACCATCTGTGTGAAAGTGTTGCCCCTCAATTTCCTTTTAAATCTTTCCCCTCGCACCTTAAACCTATGGCCTCTAATTTTGGACGCTCCTACCCTGGGAAAAGACCTTGACTATTCATCCAATCCATGCCTTTCATGATTTTGTAAACCTCTGTAACCCCACACACTCCTGATACTTCAGGGAAAATAGTCCCAGCCTATTCAACTTCCCCCTATAGTTCAAACTCTCCAACCCTGGTGACATTCTTGTAAATCTTTTCTGAACCCATTCCCAAATTTCACAATATCTTTCCTATAGCAGAGAGACGAGGACTGAATGCAGTATTCTAAAAGTGGCCTAACCAATGCCCTATACAGGCACAACATGACATCCCACCTCTTTACTCTATGCACTGACCAATACTGGCAAGCATACTAAACACCTTCTTCACTATCCTATCTACCTGCAACTCCACTTTCAAGAAACTATGAACCTGCTCTCCATGGTTTCTTTGCTTGGCAATACTCCCCAGGACCTTACTATTAAGTGTATAAGTCCTGCCCTGATTTGCCTTTCCGGAATGCAGCACCTCACATTTATCTAAATTAAACTCCATCTGCCACTCCTCGGCCCATTGGCCCATCTGATCAAGATCCTGTTGTACTCTGAGATAACATTCTTTGCTGTCCAGTACACCTCCAATTTTGGTGTCATCTGCCAATGTACTACCCATACCTCCTATATTCACAACTAAATCATTCATATAGATAACAAAAAGCAGTGAAACCAGCACCGATCAATGTGGCACATTACTGGTCACAGGCCTCCAGTCTGAAAGGCAGTCCTCCACCACCACCCTCTGTCTCCTACCTTCTGACCAATTTTGTATCCAAATGGCTAGTTCTCCCTGTATTCCATGTGATCTAACCTTGTTAACCAGTCTACTTTGTGGAACCTTATTGAACGCCTTACTGAAGTTCATGTCGCCAACATTCACCACTCTGCCTTCATCAATCCTCTTTGTCATTTCTTCAAAAAACTCAAACAAGTTAGGGAGACATGTTTTCCACACACACAAAGCCATCTTGACTATCCCTAATCAGTCCTTGCCTTTCCAAATACATGTAAATCCTGTCCCTCAGCATCTCCTCCAACAACACTGATGTCAGGCTTACCGATCTATAGTTCCCTGGCTTTTCCTTACCACCTTTCTTGAATAAAGGCACCACGTTAGCCAGTCTCCAGTCTTCTAACACCTCACCTGTGGCTATTGATGATACAAATACCTCAGCAAGGGGCTCAGCAATCACTTCCTTAGCTTTTCACAGAATTCTAGGGTAGACATGATCCAGTCCCTGAGATTTATCCTCCTGTATGCATTTTAAGATGCCCAGAACCTCTTCCTCTGTAATATGGACATTGTTCAAGATGTGGCTATTTATTTCTCCAAGTTCCCTAGCTTCCATATCCTTCTCAACAGTAAACACTGATGCAAAATATTTGTTTAGTATCTCAGGCATCTCCTCCAGTTCCACACATTTGCTGATCATTTTGCTGATCTTTAAGGGACCCTATTCTCACCCTAGTTACTCTTCTGTCCTTAATGTATTTACAGAAATCCCCATCGGATTCTCCTTAATACTATTGCCAAAGCTACCTCATGTCCCTTTTTTGACCTCCTGATTTCCCTCTTAAGTATACTCCTACTGCCTTTACACTCCTCAAGGGATTTACTTGATCCCTGCTGTCTATACCTGACATATGCTTCCTTCTTGAACCTCAATTTCTCTATTCACCCAGCATTCCCCACACTTACCAGCCTTGCCCTTCACCTTAACAGGGACATAGTGTCCTTGGACTCTAATTATTCTCATTTTCGAAGGCTTCCCACTGTCTCTTTACCTGCCAATATCTGCCCCCAATCAACTTTTGAAAGTTCTTGCCAATAACATCAAAATTGGCCATCCTCCAATTTAGAACTCTAACTTTTACATCAGAGTCAGAATGATTTGAGATGTTCATTCGTCCTGATAAGGGTTATAAAAATACAACTCCTGCTTTCTGTCCTTCCTTCTTCCACCTTCTTGATGCAGTGATACTGTCCCCATCAATGGGCCAGAAGGCCTGGATTCAAGTCCCACTTACCCCAAACATGTGCCGTAAAGCATCAGAACAGGTTTGTGAAATGTCTACATGAGAATTCGGGAGGAACAAAACACACCGTTGTGCCACAATCATTTTAAGTCACTTGAACTTATGTGCACATGTTTGCTGGAACTTCTAATCTGTAGGGGGAGGTATTAACTTGTTCAAAGTTCACCCCCTTACAAAGTTCAAAATAGGTCTGTAATTTCTATTGGCAAATCAATTAATTGTGCAGTTAAGTTACTGATTTATACAGTGAAATGGAAAATTAGACAAGGAGTATAATGGCTAGCCAATTGCCTTATTATTGGTTGAACTGCATCTTCTATGGCAGGAAAGAAAGGTTTAGATCTTGTTAGTTGATGCAAGGATAAGAACATTTTATTGTTTGACAGAATTCTGACATTTGATTTTGGCTATTTGATTTTACTAATGGACAGTCATCCATCAGCTTCTCTCTTTAATCTGCTGCCATCCAAAGCCCTATTACTGAAGGAGCAAAATGGCCCTGACCCAACTGTAAGCTGCAGCCCATCTTCAGCATTCAGATCCTGCCCAGGACACAGATGTTCATATTTACACAATACTTTGAGATATTGCTATAAAAAGTGAGCAAGGGGAATCAGCTGTGCTCTTTTTAAAAACCGCTTGGTAGGTCGCACCAATTTTTAAAAAATGTTTTTGTACGCAGCTGCCATACTTCTTCGCAGCTCAACGGAAAATGAAGAAACTAGAGGAATTTTAGTTCCCAACTTATCCCAGGAAATTTATCATAAACCATGACATTAAACACATACAAACATATGTAATAACCTTAAAAAAGGAGAGAATAGTACAGCCAAGAAGAATAAAGCAATGCAGCTTAAAAAGCCTGAGGGCCTCTGCAACTTGAGAGCGAAAACTATGCCCTTGCTTATTTACTGTCAGAGATAAAAGGTACTGCTGATGCTGGAGAATCCGAGATAACAAGCATGGGGCTGGATGAACACAGCAGGTCAAGCAGCATCATAGGAGCAGGAAAACTTGACGTTTCGGGCCTAAACCCTTCATCAGAAATGGGGGAGGGGAAGAGGGTTCTGAAATAAATAGA
>JAHRHZ010000020.1:12624414-12672490 GCA_024137785.1 Ginglymostoma cirratum
GCCTCCGCTTGGTTTCCCCGATGTAGAGGAAGCCACAACGGGTACAGCGGATGCAGTATACCACATTGGCAGATGTGCTGTCATTTTGTTTTCTCAGCAGGAGTGATATTTGTGTAATTCTTGCAATCTTGATGACTTTTTTTTATCCAAGGTACATTTTCACTGGGTACTGACTTTGGAGGTTGAGAAAGAGAAAAAGTGCTGAAATCTTCCAGGTTCTGTTTTTATGGATCCATACTCTCTGCATTGTCAAGGAAAGTACTGAAATACGGCTTGGGAATATATTCCTGAGTCTGCCTCCAGTAATTTTTTATTTGCCTGGTTTCACTGTCTATAGTTGAAATGATAATTTCAATGCAGCCAATTTAGTGTATTCTATATGGGTTCCATCCACTTGCCTTAATCTGTGGTCAGACAATCACAGAGGTCATTTTAGATCAGTATTTGACCTTTTCTAAAAAAAAGCAATTTAGTTCACAAAGGTCTCAGGTATTAAGTCAGATTATGGAAGTTGAATAACAGAGTCCATATTTACCATTATCAAGACAGTATGCTGATCTATAATGCACAAATAATAATATACTGTATGTTATTGTGCTGCTTTGTTGATATATTGTTTTTATCGATATCTTGGGTCACAGTAATTTTCAATATTTGATACATTTGTTCATGGATATAGGCATTTCTGGCAAGGTCAGCCTTTGTTCCTCAGTCATAATTACTGCAGTTGTACTGCAGTTAGATTTCTAGAAAGCTTTTGATAATGGGCCACATCAAAGATTGTAGAAAATACAACCTCATTGTGTAGGGGCAATATGTTGCTATGGATAGATTGACTAGAATACAGGAAAGAAATCATTGGCATAAATTGGTTGTTGGAACTCTCTTCCTTTAAAGGTGGTGGGAGCAGAGTCTTTGAATATTTTTAAGTCAGAAGTGGATAGATTCTTAGGAAGCAAGGAAGTGAAAAGTGATCGGGGTAGGTGGAAATGTGAAATTAAGGTTACAGTCAGATCAGCCACAACTTTATTAAATGACAGAGCAGATTTGAGGGGCTAAATAGTCTACTCCTGCTTCTAATTAATTTGTTTGTATGTTGAGAAGGTGGTGATGTGTTAAAATTGTGTGACATTGGCAAATAGTTTGTGAAGCACTGCCATTGACCTTTACTTTTCTTCACATGCTCATAAGCCAGAGGGTCATGTTCTGCTGTTATGGTGGATTTTGTCCTGTATTGTCTGCTCTACCTAGACTGAGTGCTGAAAGTCTAGGGTCATTTAGATGATTTGACACAAGCATATTAGTCCACAATCTTAATGGTAATCACATGGTAATAGAAGATAAAGATAGAAAACTGACGTTTTTTTCTCACTTGAAGAAAGGTAGCTTTGAGGTGATTGCGTATATGCAATGTGACCTGTTCATTTCCTCAGGCGAGGAAGAATTTATTGGGAGGGTTTTTGGAACATTGATTCAGCGTGATTTTGAGAAGCAATGCAACAAAGAAAAACTGGCTTTGATTCTTCTTCGTCATGAAGTAAGGACATGTATGAGTCCCAAGCTTTGATCACTTTGAAATCAAGTGTAAAATAGTAACTTTTAATAACTGTAAGGAAAATGTGCCCGTATTGGGGAATAACAGCATCTTGTCTATTTTAAATAAGCATTCATTATGTGCTTTTAATAGGTACAATTCAGTAGTTTTGCTCATTTGTCATTGGAAACGTGACATACTTTTCTGATACATAAAATAGCATAATTACTGGAAGTTGTTGACAGATATTCATATACTAGAACCGGTAGTGGAAGACATTTAGAGATTGACAGTTTTATTGTTAAATTATAGCATAATCAAAGTATTAGTTTCACTCTCTGCTTCTGGACCCTTTACTTATCCAGAAGGCAGGTTCCTACCTGGGAAAAGCCTAATTCTTAAATACAGACTTCAATCACTTGCTTTCAATTAACTCTAAAGTTGTCCTGGTTTACCCTTAAAGGGGCACATTTCTAATATTATTGAACATTGTTTTCAGATTGGTAATAGACAAATGCAATGTCCAACAGGTAGTGGAGTGTGTACTGAGAAACAATCAATGACATGTAACAATGAGAGATTTGGGGGTACAGTACTTTCTGGATGGCTGAATGAAGTTTTGTCAAGCTCTATAATTATGTCTGCATTTTGCACAGGCAGTACCCTAAATGAAGCTGAATAAAATTACATCTAGATCAAGGCCCGTTAAAATTGTTGGGTCAAACTGTTTTATCACAGATATAGTCTCACCCTCACAATGCATATTACAGTGTAGTCAAACATCACAGTAGTTTTGAAAACCGGGAATGTTTGAAGTGCCAACTACGTGATCCACCAAATTCACTTTGTGAAGGCAGTGGGAGTGATGGTAATAATGTCAACTGGGAGATTCATTGGAAGGTAACTGTTGTGCGTCAACAATATCATGCCTCAACTTAATATTGTAATTCGTGAAAGACATTAGGAACTCAATTATTACTGCTGCATGTTAGGATGGAATAGTTGTATTTGATGTCATGAGTAAGTCTTCTGCATCATTGCTTGTAGGTAGTCAGGTGCCTTAAGACTGATCTCTGATTGTTCATCTGTGCCACTCTCAGGTCATTTCAAACTCTCAGGTTGACCAATTTGTTTCCAGTGTGTGAATTTTCCTGATCTCCAGCGACATTCAGCAGTCTTTAGCATTGTTTGAGATACTCTAGAGGTTGTGCTAAATTAATTTGATATGGACTGTTGGATGTAGCCCTTGGGGCTAAAGGGATCAAAGACTTTGGGGGAAAAGTAGGAACTGCATATTGACTTGGATGATCAGCCATGGCCATAATAAACAGCAGAGCAGGCTCAACAGACCAAATGTCCTACTCCTGCACCCAGTTTTCTTTGTTTTGATGTAAATGTTTCTTAAATGCACTCTGAGTTCCCCAAATAGGCACTTACCCCAGCTACTGCATCTTTAGAATAGTGATAAATAAAACCAGTTCATCTCCCTGGCTTTCTCTCAACAAGGAATTGTTGACTTAGCTCCAACTAAGATTGCCACGAGTGAATGTCTCCCTTCACCTGGCATAAACTATCATCAATAGATCCCAATCAATGGGCTATTAGTAGCACCGTTTATTTGTGGTGTCTAGCTCTGCAGCCCACAAATCCAAGAAATACAAGCACTGTTTGATGATTGGCTCCCCTCCCTCTGACACAGCCAGCATGGATCCTAATCAATGGGATCTAGTACCACTGATGATCTAGAGTGTCCAGTTTGATAGCGCTCCAAACCCAAGAAAATGCAATCATTGTTTCAAAGCACATTGGAACATTGGAATCATCCCTCATCAGGTCAAGGAGATATGGAGATGGCAAACAATCCCATCACCATTGCCCACTGGAACCGACTTTTAACGATCGAGCTTACTGTATCATTGTGACCTAAATGTTTGTGCAATACATCAAGATAAGTCTTGTTGCATCAAATAGTGATGTCACTGGATAAGCCTTACCTGCACACCAGCATCACATTGAGATCAGACATCACAATAGGTTCGTAAATTCGATGCATTTGAGGTAGGAGGCTGCACAACCAGTGTAAGGAAAATAAATTAAATTAAAATGACTTATTATTTACTGCCTCATTTAGGACTGAATTTGATCCACTTGAACATCTGAACAAGTTTACTTTGAGAAGAGAATATGAACAATGGTAACACCATCATTCATCATTCATTCATTCATTTGCAGTCCGCTGTAGATGAGGATAGCACTCTTCCTCTCGCAGGGTGAATCCATAAGTGGCTGTACATACCGATGTGGCTTCCACAGGCTCTGTTACACCTGGGACTGAAGGTGGATGGGGTGTTGGTTTGGCAGCATGCTCCTTTCGCTGTTTTCACCTGGCTTCTGCGTTTTCCTGACAGCAATTCTTGGGGTGCTTGATGCCTTCCCAGATGCTCCTCCTCTGCTTTTGACAGTCTTGGGCCAATGATTCCCAGGTGTCTGTTGGACCACCACACTTCACTGCTGAGGCCTTGAGGGTATCAGAGCTCACCTGCTGTTTCGGAGCTGGGAGTGGGGCACCTGCTTGGGGAGTCTTATGTTGCTCATGCAGACAACATGCCTAGCCCATTGTGGCCATTTAACGGTGGTCGGTGCCTTAATGCTAGGAATGTTGACCTGGTTGAAGACGCTGATATTGATGTGCCTTTCTTCCCAGCAGATTCATAGGATCTTCCGTAGGCAGCATTAGTGGTACTGCTCCAGTGCCTTGGCATGTCTGATATAGACAGTTCATGTCTCAGAGCCAAAATGGAGGGGGGAAACCACCACAGCTCTGTGTACCATGAGCTTGGTGTTTCTTTTTTGTCATTTGTGGGATCTGGGCGTCGCTGGCTGGCAAGCATTTCTTGCCCATCCCTAGTTGCCCTTGAGAAGGTGGTAGTGAGTTGCCTTCTTGAACTGCTGCAGTCCTTCTGCTGTGAGTTGACCAACAATGCTATTAGGGAGGCAATTCCAGGATTTTGACCCAGCGACAGTGAAGGAACAGCGATATATTTCCAAGTCAGGATGGTGAGTGACTTGGAGGGCAACTTGGAGGTGGTGGTGTTCCCATATGTCTGCTGCCCTTGTCCTTCTAGATGAAAGTGGTCGTGGGTTTGGAAGGTGCTGTCTGAGGATCTTTGGTGAATTTCTGCTGTACACCTTGTAGATAGTACGCATTGTTGTTACTGAGCGTCGGTGGTGGAGGGAGTGAATGCTTGTAAGATGTAGTGCCAGTCACGCGGCTGCTTTGTCCTGGATGGTATCAAGCTTCTTGAGTGTTGTTGGGGCTGCACTCATCCAGGCAAGTGGGGAGTATTCCATCACATTCCTGACTTGTGCCTTGTAGATGGTGGACAGGCTTTGGGGTATCTGGAGATGAGGTACTCGCCGCAGTATTCCCAGCTTCTGGCCTGTGTTGTAGCCACTCTGTTAATGTGGTGAGTCCAACTGAGTTTCTGGTCAATGGTAACCCCTAGGATGTTGGAAGTAGGGGACTCAGTGATGGTAACACCATTGAATGTCAAGGGACAGTTGTTAGATTGTCTCTTATTGGTGATGGTCGTAGTCTGGCATTTGTGTGGCGCAAATGTCACTTGACACTTGTCAGCCCAAGCCTGGATATTGTCCAGATCTTGTTGCATATGAACATGGACTGTTTCAGTATCTGAGGAGTCACAAATGGTGCTGATCATTGTGCAATCATCGGCAAACATCCCCACTTCTGACCTTATGATGAAGGGAAGGTCATTGAGGAAGCAGCTGAAGATGGTTGGGCCAAGGACACTACCCTGAGGAACTCCTGCAGAAATATCCTGGAGCTGAAATGATTGACCTCTCACAACCACGACCATCTTCCTATGTGTCAGGTATGACTCCAACCGTCGGCGTGTTCACCCCCTGATACCCATTGATTCCAGTTTTGCCAGGGCTCCTTGATGCCACACTTGGTCAAATGCAGCCTGGATATCAAGGGCTGTCACTCTCACCTCACCTCTGGAATTCAGCTCTTTTGTCCATGTTTGAACCAAGGCTGTAATGAGATCAGGAGTTGAGTGGCCCTGGCGGAACCCAAACTGGGCGTCACTGAGCAGGTTGTTTCTGGGCAGGTGCTGCTTGATAACACTGTTGATGACACCTTCCATCACTTTACTGATGATCGAGAGGAGACTAATGGGGCGGTAATTGGTTGGGTTGGATTTGTCCTGCTTTTTGCGTACGGTACAAACTTGGGCAATTTTCCACATAGTTGGGTGGATACCAGTGTTGTAACTGTACAGGAACAGCTTGGCTAGGGGAGTGGCGAGTTCTGGAGCACAAATCTTCAGTACTATTGCTGGAATGTCATCAGGCCCTGTAGCCTTTGCAGTATCTGATGTTGTTGTTCTCGAACACCCTTTTACTCAGGCAGTCTAAGGCTGTGCTAAGCACATTCGAGGTAGTGCTGGCTCTCTTTGTTAATAGCTGCTTTGGCTGAGAGCACACTCCATAGATACTGGAAGTGGTAAACATTCTCTGAGGCGTCCCCATGGACCTCAATGATCAGGGGTTTGGTCCACAATGCCAGGCCAGGTTGGAGGAGGAACTTGGTCTTGCAGATGTTCAGGGTGAGACCATGTGCCTCCATAATGGTGCTGGTGATGGTCTGGAGTACATCTTCTGAGATTGCATATGCACAAGCATCATCCACTTACTGCAGCTCGGTGATACTGGTTGATGATTTTGAATTTAGCTTGAAGGCAGTGGAGATAGAATAATTTCCTGGTGATTCTGTAAGTTAACTCCACTAAGGTTGTAGACATGCTCGCCGAGCCGGTGGATTTGGTTGCAAACATTTCATCACCCTGCAAAGTAACATTGTCAGTGCGCCTCTGGTGAATCGTCGGTGTCCTGTCCCATTTGTTATTTATGTGCCTCAGTTTGCTGGTGTGGTTGTTATTACTTCCGGTCTTGTTTCTCAGTGGTTTGTACACAGGTCTAATTCAGTGTGTTTGTTGATGGAGTTCAAGTTGGAGTACCAGGCCTCCAGAAATTCCCTGGTGTGTCTCTGTTTGGCTTGTGCAATTATCAATGTGTTGCCCCAGTCTAAGTCTAAATCCTGTCCCTCGTTGTCCGTGTGTAGTGAGACAAGGGAGAATTGGTCGTGTCTGTTGGCGGCTAGTTAGTATTTGTATATCTGTATAGTCAATTTTCTTCCGGTTTGGCCGATGTAGTGTTTCTCACAGTCCTTGCATGGTATTTTGTACATTACCCCAGTTTTACTGGTTTTGGGTATGTGATCCTTTAAGATCATCTGTAGCTGTTGTAGGGTGGTTGTCGGTTTGTGGGCTACTCTGATACCTAGGCATCTAAGTAGTCTTGTGGTCATCTCGTGATCATTCATTGTTTACACAACTCAGGAAACATCAGCAAGACAGACTACCAAAAAATGAAGCTAGTGGGATCCAACACACCCCGATTCTACAGACTCCCCGAGGTACACAAACTGGGGATCCCTCTCAGCCGAATTGTCTCGCTGCCAGGTACACCACCATATAGACTTGCCAAAGAACTACAACAGAAATTGAAATACTTAGTTGACGACACTACCCACTCCTTCCGCTCATCCCACGCATTTCTCAACATCATCAAGGACTTCAGGATAGAATAGGACTAGATCATGATATCCTTCGACATAACAGCACTATTTACATCCATAAACATTGACTGAGCCAAAGAAACAATTGCCACACTGCTGGAAGAATCAAGTAAGCATGCAACCCAGGACACCAACAACATCAATAAGGACACCAACATGAAACTACTAGGTCAACCCACTTCATCTTCAACAACAGCATATACAAACAAAACAATGGAATACCAATGGGATCCCCAATATTAGGACTAATTGCAGAAGCAGTAATGCAAAGGTTAGAATGGACAGCGCTCCCCACCGTACCACCCAAACTTTGGGTCTGATATGTAGAAGACACCTTTCTGATTATTAAATGCACAAAACTAGAAGAAACCCACCGACACCTAAACAACATCCTTACTGGGATAAAATTCACAAAAGACGAAGAGAACAACAACTGACTACCCTTCCTGGACAGAATGGTAGAACGCAAAAACAACAGGGAACTCCAGACTAGTGTATGTAGAAAGACCACACATTTGGACCAGATACTCAATTGCGGTAGCAACCACCCCAACGCCCACAAATGGAGCTGTATCAGGATAAGTGAGCCATGGCACATTACCGCAACCCGGAACTACGCAAAGCAGAACAGGAGCACTTACAGGAAGTCTTCAAAAGAAATGGATATCCGAAAAGCACAATCTGCCATTAGCTCCGACACAGACCACAATAGGGAGACACAACACGATCAGACTTACTAATCACCCTACCATACATCAAGGACATTTTACTTCTTCGCCGACAAACTTCCTGCTGGAGTAGGGTTAACACCATCAACCAGCAGATTCAGTAATAAGTTGTGGACATTGAGAGGTTTGTGTCAAAATTTATTTGTAATTTATGAAGGACAAGTTCAGTTCATACTGCCACACAGCAGGATAAGATGAATCAGAGATAAAAGGTACTGCAGATGCTGGAGAATCCGAGATAACAAGCATGGGGCTGGATGAACACAGCAGGTCAAGCAGCATCATAGGAGCAGGAAAACTTGATGTTTCGGGCCGAAACCCTTCATCAGAAATGGGGGAGGGGAAGAGGGTTCTGAAATAAATAGGGAGAGAGGGGGAGGCGGAGAGAGGATGGATAGAGGAGGGGATAGGTGGAGGGGAGGCAGCTCCTCCAGAACTTCCAATTCCCCGGTCCCCAACACCTCATTTTTACTATGGACGTCCAGTCCCTATACACCTGTATTCCCCATGCTGATGGCCTAAAGGCCCTCCGCTTCTTCCTGTCCCACAGAACGGACCAGTCCCCCTCCACCGACACCCTCATCCGCCTAGCCGAACTCGTCCTCACCCTCAACAACTTTTCTTTCAATTCCTCCCACTTCCTACAGACAAAGGAGGTGGCCATGGGTACCCGCATGGGCACAAGCTATGCCTGCCTCTTTGTAGGTTATGTGGAACAATCCCTCTTCCGTACCTACACTGGCCCTAAACCCCATCTCTTCCTCCGTTACATTGATGACTGCATCGGCGCCGCCTCGTGCTCCCACGAGGAGCTCGAACAGTTCATCCACTTCACCAACACCTTCCACCCCAACCTGAAGTTCACCTGGATCATCTCCAACACTTCTCTCTACTTCCTGGACCTCTCTGTCTCCATCTCGGGCAACCACCTAGAAACAGATGTCCATTTCAAGCCCACTGACTCCCACAGCTACCTGGAATACACCTCCTCCCACCCACCCTCCTGCAAAAATGCCATCCCCTATTCCCAATTCCTTCGCCTCTCCCGCATCTGCTCCCAGGATGAGACATTCCACTCCCGCACATCTCAAATGTCCTCATTCTTCAAGGACCGCAACTTCCCCCCCACAGTGGTCGAGCACGCACTCGACCGTGTCTCCCGCATTTCCCGGAACACATCCCTCACGCCCCGTCCCCGCAACAATAACCAAAAAAGAATCCCCCTCGTCCTCACATACCACCCCACCAACCTCCGGATCCAACGCATCATCCTCCGACACTTCTGCCATCTGCAATCAGACCCCACCACCAAAGACATTTTTCCCTCCCCACCCTTATCTGCCTTCCAGAGGGACCACTCCCTCCACGACTCCCTTGTCCGCTCCACACTCCCCTCCAGCCCCCCCACACCCGGCACTTTTCCCTGCGACCGCAGGAAGTGCTACACCTGCCCCCACACCTCCTCCCTCACCCCAATCCCAGGCCCCAGGAAGAATTTCCACATCAGGCAGATGTTCACCTGCACATCTGCCAATGTGGTATACTGCATCCGCTGTACCCGTTGTGGCTTCCTCTACATCGGGGAAACCAAGCGGAGGCTTGGGGACCGCTTTGCAGAACACCTGCGCTCAGTTCGCAACAAACAACTGCACCACCCAGTCGCGAACCATTTCAACTCCCCCTCCCATTCCTCAGATGACATGTCCATCCTGGGCCTCCTGCAATGCCACAGTGATGCCACCCAAAGGCTGCAGGAACAGCAAATCATATTCAGCCTGGGAACCCTGCAGCCCAATGGCATCAATGTGGATTTCACAAGCTTCAAAATCTCCCCTCCCCCAACCGCATCCCAAAACCAGCCCAGCTCATCTCCACCTCCCTAACCTGTTTTTCCTTTCACCTCAGGCCACACCCCCATCTCCTATCTACTAACATCATCCCGCCCCCTTGACCTGTCCGTCCTCCTTGGACTGACCTATCTCCTCCCTACCCCCCTACATACACTCACCTTTACTGGCTCCATCCCCGCCTCTTCGACTTGTCTGCCTCCTCTCCACCCATCCCCTCCTCTATCCATCCTCTATCCGCCTCCCCCTCTCTCCCTATTTATTTCAGAACCCTCTTCCCCTCCCCCATTCTGATGAAGGGTTTAGGCCCGAAACGTCAAGTTTTCCTGCTCCTAGGATCAGATGAATACTTGTATTTGTTGTCACGAGTAAATCTCCCATGTCATTGTTCATGGGTAGCCAGGTACCTGGAGTCTGATGGTTAATCAGACCTTAATTGACAAGTGCTGCCAGCTGGGAATTTGCTGAGCAGTAAATTTTCAGTGTCTGTATTTAGGTACAGTACATAACATCAGTGCTCAGCATTTGCTCGATCATTCAAAAGTCCTAAGTGGGCATTTATCCCTTACGCCTACAAGCACAGAATTAAAATGAATAAACTAGCTCATGTCTATTGACCTTTTCCTCTGTGAGGATTTGTTGAAAAGTCTTGGCAGCAATAAAATGTAAAGACTAGCCAGAATTTGATCAGTTCCAAGTAAGGGCTCAAATAGCACCATTTAGCTAACTCTTTCCTGAAAACAGGCCAGTATCAGTGGATTCTTATCAAAAACTATTTGCCACCACTGATCATCTGGCGTGTACAGTTCTTCAGTGTTACAAACTCAAGAAGCCCAAGCACTGTTTCAAAGGACAAAGCATTGGAATCATTTTTCATCAGGTGAAAGTGGCATGGAAGAGGTAAACAACATGTGAGCATCAAATCCAAGCCATTTAGCTTAATCAGGAGACTCAGGCATTTATGTCAGGTCATTTTTGACTTCTACAGCCTCCTGGATCATGACCTCCTTACCACTGGGCTCAGTAGGCACACAATGCCTGTGGTCTTTGAGGTGCATGTGACCGGAGGGCCAACCACTTTCTGTCACTTTATTCAGTTGTGAACTCTTCCACTGCAAGAAGAAAAAAAAGTTATGAGCATGAGAAATTGATTGTTAGGAGGGGAGAGAAAGCCAATATTTCTGTCAAGAATGTGGCATTTGTAACCTGATGAGTTATGTCATTAATATTTCTTGCCTTCTTGAAGTACTTGAACCCCTTGTGACATTGTCTCCAGGTTTAAGGGACTACAGCCATGCTGAATACTTCCTTGGCCATTTTCATCAATGCCTGTTTGCTGTGGTAAGCTGGATGTTTCCTGTATGCTTGGAAAAAAAATCAGCAGGAGAATCTCCAGTTCTTCACTATCCTCTCTATTCCTATGTTTGTTGAAGCTTCATGAATTAACGTTCAGTTCAGATATTCTAACCCCTGTTTGTTGTATAGATACTGTAGATATCAGCAATGACCTGCCATGAACGCTTGAACCTTCTGAAAAATCCACCATTTGATGAATTCGGCATGAGTGCATCCATTCTCTTTGCTTGGCTAGCAAATGAGAGAGCGGGATATCAATACCTTGGCTGAGTTAAAGATCCATAGCAAAATTCAGCTGGGAAGCAAACCAGTTCCCAGCCATTAATGACATTTCTACTGTGTGCAGGTCACTGAGGATAAGGTTCTACATGTTGCTTTGTGTTTCTCAGACATTTTTTTTCCGGTTCAGGACCTGTGACCCGTGGGGTTCCACAGGGATCAGTGCTAGGACAGCAACTGTTTCCAATATATAGTAATACCTTGTAGGAAGGAAGCAAATTTACTGTAGCCAAGTTTGCAAATGACACAAAAGTAGGTGAAAAGGCAGTTGGCGAGAGGGATACAAACAGTTTCCAGAGAGAAAAACAGAAGTTGCTGGCTAAGCTCAGCAGATCTGACAGCGTCTGTGAAGAGAAATCAGAGTTAACATTTCGGGTCTGGTGACCCTTCCTCAGAACTCTGTCCACTTCCAGCTTTGACAAGATTTCTCAATGAAATTACAGGTGATCTTTCCAGAATAGAAATGGTGCACAACTCCACGAGAGTACTTATAAGCCTTCTGTTATGTAGCATTTAGTGACTGATGTTGCAACTTGCCTTGCAGAACAGGTGGAAGCTGCTCAGCATCTAAATTCTGCAGTGGAGACTCAAATTGGATCATAAACTGTGTACTTGTTTCCAATCCATCAGAGCTTGGTGTCATGCCTACTCAAATTGTTGCCAGTACATCTGCGGTATAATGTTGAAAGAGACATGCAGGCTTTTATAAAAGTCCAACAATCTGTTCTCCATCAAATTGCTGAAGGTGTTATCCTAAGTGAATGGCTCCAAAGAAAGAACATCTATCAGGAGGACAGCATCAATGCTCCTACAACTGCCATTCTCCCAATGCCTGTGCTGATGTCCCTCACACAAGACTGCAATTGTGCTGACTTGGTGCAGTTCAAAGCGTAGACTTTTGAGCATCAAATCTGTTTTGTGGCCATCCTGCAATTGTAACTTTCCTATATGTATTTCTTTTACGAAAGGACGTATGTCATATGCCAGATCACGTGGATCTGGAGCCTTGGTCTGTAGGATCCAAAGTAAGATACCCTCTGTTCCCATCCTCTGTGTATATTTTGTTCAATAAAGCCTATTCTTCACTCCTAGGCGTGTAAATTTCAACTTACTACATGTATGTGTCATCATAGCTTGGAGAATAATAACAGTCTTCAGTTTTGACAGTTTTTTGGGTGTATTGATTCCAATCTTCAGCAGCTGTTTGTGTCAGTTGGGAATTCTGTCATGTCTTGTATATCATACTCTGTCATTCTCTATGAATATAAAAGTTTCTAGGGAAATTATAGCATTCAGAATAATTGAACCAAGATACTCCATGGTACCACATTTCATTATAAGTATTGAGTCCCTGATACTATTGTTCCATTTTTGCTTTGATAGATGGCAAGCTTGAATTTGCCATTGTTGGTACTACTGTTGAACCAGACATTGGATGCCTAAGTGTTGACCTTGCATTCCTGTGTGCTGTGCCCTGTTCCTCCGTCCCCAGAAGAAGATAATCAAAGGGAAAACTACCTACTTGATATCTAATAATTCCACATATTTGAGGTGACTTTAAAAGGATTTGCATTTCACTGCAGATCATAAAAGTGTTTGTAATTTTCCAATGCCCTTACACTGTAGTGAATTTTCCATTTTGCACTATAATGTGTATGAGAGCCTTTGAGAAAAAAGAGATCACTTTTGTCTTTAACCCTTAATTTCCAGATCTTTTTGCCTTTGGCCACTTTCATTGCTGATAACTGGGAGATAACTAAGGACGGCAGTTAAAACCAGGTCAAACATTATGTGAAATTCAACATAGATCAGCCAAAGTGAAAATGAATTTCAGAGCTTGAAGCAGGAACTCGATTTGTCTGTTTACAATTTCAAAGAGATTGAAGAATGTCACCAATAAATACAAATTTAATGAAAAATATAAGACTTTTTAGATCAGCCCATTGATGCCCTACACATCCTGACGTAGAAAAAACTTTGATTGGAAAAGACAAGCTTACAACCTTGCAGGCTGTTCAGGCAGTACAAGCACATGAAGGCTTGAGGTGCCTACACAAATGACTAGCCTTCAACTAAGTCAAGGGTAAAGCAGAAAACAGTGTTGATGTAGTGAAGCAGTAACAAAGGAATGTACACAAGACACAAAAACATGTGGGAGATCTGGATGATCTCAAGAGTTTATATATGGATAGAAATGTCTTGTATATAAATCAAACTATTTAGCTTATGGAAAGCCCAAAGGCTGGGAAAAGATACACCGAACAAACCAGAAGAACAAGACAGAGCAAGAAGGCAAATGAAAAAACAAAAACACCAAAGAATCTTTAAGGATGTTAATAGTTTGAGGACGCAATATTCATAGCAGTAATACAAATACATGAAATGCCAAGATGCAAGTTTCCAAGAACAGAACTTTGCACAACCATGTGGATCAGGAAGAGGGTGAGAAGAAGCAAACAACTATAAATCCGAAACTGAAGCTGAAGCTTGAAACTAGGCCACAGAAAAACATCTCAATCAGACTATACCAGAAGATCTTTCTTGAAAATTTAAAAGTAACCACTTAATCAATGAAAGATTTGCACTAGTAGTGGCCTCTCAGAATCAAGGATGATATCTGTCAGGCTGAATGAATCTTCAGAGGACCAAGGAGGTCAATTTTGAATCTAAAACTTTTTCTACAGTGGGAGCATGTTGTTTCTTGGCGAGATGGAATTTTCAGCAATGAGTTATCTTTCTTCTCCTTCCTCTACCACCATCTTTCCACCTCACAATCAGTCACTCAGCTTCAAAGTGACTTGCACCTTGATGGATTGGGAGATGCCGTGCTGAGCAGTCAGCAATTTTCTCATCCCAGTTAGTGTTGTCAATACTTCTTAGCTTAGGACAATCATTAACATATCCTTGTACTTTTTCTTTTGGCCATTTTTAAACATTGGCCAACAGAGAACTGAGAGCTGCCAAGCTGCCAAGGCACAGTTTTCAGGCATCCAAATGCAATAATCCATCCACTGGAACTGGTTTTTCAGCAATACAGATTTGATACTTGTAGTAACAGCTTCATGGAGAACAGGGCCTGGTGGTCTTTACATTTGATCCCAGGATTTGACATCAGTTCTACTGGTGGAAACTCTTAAGCATTTAATGTAATATCACTAGATGGCCCAGCTTTCACTGCAGTAGAAGACAGTGGTTAACTCAACAGACTTGTAGACTAGAACATTTGTTGAGTTCCAGCTTGAAGAAGGGTACATGACACAGTTGACTCAGTACTGTACATCTTCATTGATTGTGACTCATTGGGAGAGTGGCTGCTGAGAAATGGGAAGTGCTGCACATACTCCAGAGACAGCCCATCTATATAGATGGAGTGGGATATGCTCAATGGGCTCAGGAAGGTTGTGGAAGACCTTTAGCTTGACAATATTGAAGGACAGGTCAATTATCATATATGAAATGATCAAAAGGTTGAGCATCCTTTGCATGTCCTGTGCAGAGTGAACCATCGCACTGCAATTATCCACAAACTGAGGGTCCTGAATGTTCATGGAGGGAAGTTTTGTTTCTGCCCGATGGTGATTAAAGTTGAGGAACTTCCTGTTCCAGATCATATCAAATGTTTAAACTGGTGGCAGGTCACCTCAGATGAGGTGAATGATGCCAATCAAGTAGACCATGATGAGTTGGGGTTATGATACAACTTTGACTGACCATGGTCAAGGTATGAAAGGTGTCATTTTTAGCTTCTCCACTCAGCACAACTGCAGTCATTTTGTTATGCAAGAGTCTCAGGACAGTGGTAAATGAAAGACATTCTGAAACCAAATATTCTCTTGTTGACTTTAGTGAAAATTCGTTCATGGGATGTGGGCATCACTGTCTGGGCCAACATTCATTGTCCATCCTTGTAGCCCTTCAGAAGATGGTGACGGACCACTATAATCCATTTGATGTGGGTACAACCCACAATGCTGTTAGGGAGAGAGCGCCAAGATTTTGATCTAACTATACAAATGGAACAGTGATATATTTCTAAGTTATGATGGTGAGTGACTAAGAAGAGAACTTCAAGTGGTGGTATTCTCATGTATCTGCTGCCCTTATTTTTAGATGGTGGTGATTATTGGTTTGGAGGCTGCTGTGTAAGGAGCCTTAGTGAATTTCTTATAGATACTACATGCTGTTTCTACTTAACATTGAAGGTAAAGGGAGTGAATATCTATCTTTGTGGATATGGTGCCAGTCAGTTGGACTGCTTTGTCCTGGAAGGTGTTGAGTTTCTTGACTGCTGTTGGAGCTACATTCATTCAGGTAAGTGGGGAGCATTCCATCACCCTCCTGACTTGTGCATTGTAGATAGTGGATAAACTTGATGACGCAGGAGGTGAATTGCAAAAACAGAAATTGCTAGGGAAACTCAGTTTGTCTGGCAGCACCTGTGAAAAGAAAACAGGGTTAGTGCTTTCTTCAGAGCTAGAGGTGAGTTATTTGCTGCAGCATTCCTAGCCTCTGACCTCTTGCAGCCAATTTATTTATATGGCTAGTCCTGCCCAGTTTCTAGTCCATGGTAACTTCCAGTCTGTTGATAATGAGAGATTCAGTGGTAGTAATATCATTGGGGGTCGGTTTAGTTCATGTGGCTGGACAGTTGGTTTGCAAAGCAGTGTGAGTTCAATTCCCACACTGGCTGAGGTTGCCATGAAGGACTCTCTTTCTCAACCTTTACCCTTGCCTAAGGCATGGTGGCCCTCAGGTTAAGTCAATATCTGAGTACCTCTGTAATGATAGAACAGCCGTATAGCCTGGTAAACTATGGTGACCTGGCTTGAGTCATGTCATAAAATGTCAGGCTTGGATGGTTGGATTCTGTATTGTTGAAAATGGCCATTATCTCGCCCTTGTGTGGTGTGTATGTTACTTGCCACTTGTCAGCTCAAACCTGGATATTCTCAAGGTCTGGCTGCAATATTGTTGCCCTTTCTGCTGTTATCCCTTCAGTAGCTGTATTGTGCCTTTCAGCCAACACTTAAAGCCTCTGTAAAAGGGAGATCAACATGATCGCCTTAGCAGGTAGCCCCACCTTTGAAAATGTGTCTGCTTTCCCAATACTCAAGCTTTGACTCCCCTGACTACTGGTGCTTGCCCTGTTGGACTGACCATTGTTCACTCTCTGGACTGTAGACAGGTATATCACCTTACTGAGCAGTCCAAGCTAACGGCTATTATTGCTAGACCCTTAAACTGAGTACAGACTATACCCATGTCTGATAGCACTAGGACTTGCTGACAGACAATGAGCCCCCTATATTGGACTGAGAACTAGGCCAATACGACATGGTCATTTGGTTGAACGAATGTGCAGTGTGTTGCTGCTCAGGCAGCTGGCACATGCTGTATGTCTTAGATTGACATCTCAAGTGTGTCATACAGCAGTCATCCTCCTGGACAGATTCCTAATTACGTGCATGGCAGTAGCCTGGCTGTGTGACTGCGCTAAAGACCTTGCTAATATGGTATTATTGATAGCGTTTAGTTCTGGCTGCAGTGTCAATATGCATAGCATGGCATGATAAGGCAAGGCAAGGCAAAGCATTGGATGCTGTGAGCATGCATGCTGGTGCTAAGTGAGTGAATGCTAAGAGAGACAAGCAAACAGCCCAGAGATGCAGCCTAGTCTAATCTGTGAGCTGGGTGCCTGCCCCTCCATGCAAAGTTTCCTACTGGCACCCTTTCAATACTAGTTGCTAGTGCTCCCTGCAATACCAATATGTGCTGCATAAGTGGCCTGCAAATGGATTGGAGAGGTGTTATAACAGTGATGAGAATTTGGCAACGTATCGGATGCCCATGTCCCTGGATGAGTGGAGTATATGTGGCTAGTATCCAAGGATTGTGTCCTAGGATGTTGTTTGATGCTGAGAAGCATGGAGGTTGATCACAGGCAGTGACAAGCTGACAAGGTATGTATTCTGTCATCCATGTCAAATTCTCAATGTTTAGCTTGTTTGATGCATTTGGTAGGGTAGAATACTGAATATTAATAAGGGAATTTTTAACATTAGTAAGGCATTGTACAAGCTTTAATCCTTCTTAATTTCAACTCACAGCTGCCTAGAGAGAAACTCACCTCACCATTCAGCAAAAGCTTAAATGATGCAACAAGATGCTCCCAATGCTGAGATGGTCCTCATGGGACTTCTCATCCAATTCTGCCACAAATCTTGCCATCGCCCACATTGCTTAGACCCCTATCAGATTCCACCATTATTTTGTAACCCTGTTTCTAATCTGGACTTCTATCGGGCACAGCTTGTAACATGCGAGTGCAAAAACCAACAAAATTACGATTTGAATTCATTTTACATCTTGAACACATTACCAACACTGATACTCCAGTGCAATGAAAGTGTTGCATTCTAGGCAATTCTGTCTTTTGAGTAGGGCATTTAAACCAAGGTGATGTCCAACAACACAGCTAGCTATTCACCCATTTGCTGTCTGTGAGGCATTGCTGTGCAGGAAATTGCTGCTGCATTACTTGCAAATCAATGTTGTTTACATAGGAAGGCATGTCAGATCATTGACATGGATACTACTATCACACGTGGGAGCACCACTCACCACGTGCACAGCAGCTACTCCTGTGACTCAGCCAATGTTGTCTATCTCATGCACTGCAGGCAAGGATGCCCCGAGGCATAGTATATTGGTGAAACTATGCAGACCCTATGATAACGGATGAATAGAGACTGCGCAACAATCGCCAGACAGGTACATTCCCTCCCAATGGGGGAACACATCAGCAGCCAAGGACATTCAACCTCAGATCTTCGGGTAAACGTCCTCCAAAGCGGACTCCAGGATACACAACAATGCAGTCACCGAGCAGAGGCTGATAGCCAAGTTCGATACCCATGAGGATGGCCTCAATCTGGATCTTTGGTTCATGTTGCACTACAGATGACCCACCATACTGTACACTCTCATACTCACATTCACACACACTCACACATACACACACTCGCTATCTCACACAAACACACTCACTCACACATACTCACACATTCACACAGACCCTCTCTCGTACACACATTCTCTCACACACACAAACTCACACACTAATGCACACACAAACTCAAGCACTCTCTCACACTTGCACACACACAGTCTCTCTCTCACATGTATGTACATACACACACGCACACACATTCTCCCTCTCTCTATCTCCCCCACACACACAAACACACACTCTCTCTCCCCCCCACATACACACACACACACACACACACACACACACACACACTCCCTCTCTCTCTCCCCGACACACACGTAGTAAATTTGCATTTGGAGATTTGTAATCGCAGATATATTCTATTTTGTTCAAAAAGCACACAGTTTGTAGATAGTCAATGTGCCATTTCATAAATTCCTACTTTCAAAATAAAGCCAAACAAGGCCTTACACCTAAAGGGCATTATCTCACCTGAGATGTCACCTCTGGTATACTGATAAAACCTTTACTTATCTCAGGGTAGTGATTTGAAAGAAATTCTGAGATTTGCATATTAATATTTTCTAATTGATTGAAGATTTAACAGCCATCTTAGATTTTTTTCAGGACATTCGCACAGTTCTCTGACCTTTGATCTTTTGCTTATAAATTCTGTGTCTGATGCCACCTCACTCACACCCAAAGAAAGAGCAAGACTCCAAAAGCTTGTGCCTTCAAATAAACTTTTTGGACTATAACCTGGTGTTGTGTGATTTTTGTCCTTGTTCACCCCAGTCCAACACCGGCACTTCCACGTCATACATAGGAAGAGGAGGAGGATATTCATTCTCTCACTCCAGTTCTGCCATTCCATTAGATCATGGCCAATCTATCTCAATGACAATGGCACTTAAAATTCAATTATTTTATGCAGAATATTTTGGTATATTTTGAAATACTTGACTAGCTGTATAAATGCCAGAAATGTCTTCTCTTTTCATTTGTGAAATAAGAAAGAAAAGTTCTTTCATCACATTCTTACTGTAAATCCTGGGTGTGAGCACCAGAATGGCTATAAATCAGTCTGAAACAGGAATATTCTTTGTCTGACCCAACGACAGAAATTCCCTGGGGATCTAAAAAGGAGAGGAACTCTGTCCAACCAGCCATGAACAGCATGCAGGAGTAGGTGGGGATAGAGAATTATGAGTGGGGACTCACAATGCCAGTCCTTCATTATCTGCCCTTTATACCATGAAGCAGGTATATTTAGGCACTTGAAAAATAAAACCAGAATATGTACCCATGCACCCACCTGCCTGAAATACTATTTGCCATTGCATTTTTGCTGCTCAAACTCAAGTTACAGTCTATTCCAGAGATCGAGAAAACAGTTAAATGAGACCTAATGGTTAAACAAAACATTTTAAATTTTAATTTACATAAATAAATGAATGAACTCAACATCATAAGCTAGATTCCACATCAGTGGTTGGTTTTAAAAATGCAATTCAAAGAAACAGTTACCGCAAATAAATTTTACTGTTGCTTCAGCTTGCTTGTCCCACCTTAATCAACACCAAAAAGTTTATCCTGATGATTACCAAGTTACCATTATCTAGTTACAACTAAGCTTTGTAGTTTTTCCTGTAGATATAACAAGATTCAATATTTTTCATATTAAGAGGCTTTAAAAATAACATTAATAAGACATTTATTCATGCTGCAAGTACAATTAGGAATAATGTTTACAATGTAGACGGGGTTCATTATAATCTAACAATAATGTAAAATGCTTCAAAGAAATGGAAAGGCAAAATAATTTTTTCTTTTTATAGCATCAGGCTTATAACATGAAATAAGTTGACAATGTACTGATGGAGCACATACATTGCTTAATGAATATCAAAGTGTTTTTTAGCCAGATCATATTTATTTTGTTTGGCAGAGTCAATACAGATTGGATTTCAAAGTAGTTTTCCTTATTAAACATTTACAACTTTTACTTTCTCTTGCTTTATTGCCTAGCATTTCAAATAATTATTTTGAATATGTTCTTCCTTTACAGAACTGATTCAATCATTCATTAGAGCATGAGAAATACCATGGATGTGGCATTTAAACAGATTTCTTGAAAAGGAAGTATTTGCTGTTGAAAATCCTAAGCACAATAGTAAAAGGCTTTGTCCTGCTGTGATTTCTTTTGTGTGAACTGGAAATAGAAATAGAGATCTTTAGTAATTGCCATAGGGCACATGTGGGAGACAGATGTAGGCACCAGGTGTTTTGCTAAGATTAATGGGATTTCCATCCAGTCGAATGAGCTCTAGGGCCTTGCGAACATAGTGTATGTCCTTTGAGTTGCAGAAAGTGTCATCGTTAATCTGCTGAACATTGTTGTTCTGAAAAGATTAGAAAAAATGGCACATTAGTTTATCAGAATAAGGTTTTATTGCCACATGTACTCAGGTACAAAGATACAAGAGTACGGTGAAAAATGTACAAAGTTGCAATTCTCTGATGCCATCTTAGGCATAAAAAACCCAAAAGTAACAGAAAAACACTATCTTAGATACCAAACCAAAACAGCCATTTTAGATACAAAAACAGAATTTAAAAAAAGCAGAAATACAAGAAACAGAGCTTAGAAGACCAGGTAACATCTGTATCTTGAAGTCTGTAAGGTAAATGAGTCTCCATTCCTGAAGGTAGTAAGATAAGAACGCAAACGCAAGAAATAGGAACAGGAAAAGGACAGAGATAAAAGGTACTGCAGATGCTGGAGAATCCGAGATAACAAGCATGGGGCTGGATGAACACAGCAGGTCAAGCAGCATTGTAGGAGCAGGAAAACTTGACGTTTCGGGCCTAAACCCTTCATCAGAAATGGGGGAGGGGAAGAGGGTTCTGAAATAAATAGGGAGAGAGGGGGAGGCGGATAGAGGATGGATAGAGGAGAGGATAGGTGGAGAGGAGGCAGACAAGTCGAAGAGGCGGGGATGGAGCCAGTAAAGGTGAGTGTAGGTAGGGGGGTAGGGAGGAGATAGGTCAGTCCAGGGAGGACGGACATTTGGGCCACCAAGCCTGCCCTGCATTCAACATGATCATGGCTGATCTTGGACTTCAATTTCACTATCCACCTGCTCCCTGTAGTGATTGTAATGAGGTGAGCCAGGTGGACCGCATAGATCATGAGTTCCCTGATTGGGTAATCTGGTCTGATCAAAGAGCCCTGGCTGACAAATATAAACAGGAGTGTCAGAGGTTCTGTTCACACTGAGAGCTGGCTCTGAGGGAGCTGGATCAATGTCAAGTGCTATGCTTGTGTAAATAAATGCTGACTTGCTGACAGGATACCAGCTACTGTGGAGTTATTTCACTCCCAATATCCCTTGATCACCCAAGAGACCAAAAGCTTGACTCTGCCAGCTTTAAATTTATTCAAAGTTGGAGATTCCAGAGCCCTCTTGTGTAGAAATTTCACAATCCTTTGAGTGAAATAATTTCTCCTTCCCTCAGTCCTAAATTATGATGCTGTTATCCGAGGATATTTTTCCTGTGTTTTAGAGTGCCCGACCAGTGGAAACAATCTTTCCATTTCTACACTATCAGGCCCTTTCAAAATCTTATGATTTAGCTATGTGTTGACCTTTTGTGTCATACCCTGCTCTAAATCAGCATGTTGGTAATTGCCATAATTTTAACCTCTGTCCCTACCCATATTCCCTATTCCTCTAACTCTGATCACCTGTTGGAATGCCCCCTGACTTCCCAATCTCTTTTCACTGCAATTGGCAGCTGTGTTTAGGGCTAGCTTTCTTGAATTCCCTGCCTTAACATGGAACCAAACATATTGGGAAGCAGTGCCTTATTGGAAGTGTCACTGGACATGTAAACCAGAATCTCAGTCAAGTGTTCTCATTGCAGATGGTTGAAATTTGAATTCAATAAAAATCTGGCCAAACATTGTCAATTCAGAGATAGTAAGAACTGCCGATGCTGGAGTCAGAGATAACACAGTGAGGAGTTGGAGGAGCATAGCAGGCCAGGCAGCATCAGATGAGCAGGAAAGTTCACGTTTTGGGTCAAGATCCTTCTTCAGAAATGAGGGAAGGGAGAGGGGAGCTGAGAAATAAATTGAGGAGGGGTGGAGCCTGGGAGGGTAGGTATGATGGTGATAGGTGACTGTAGGTAGGCAGTGGTGGGGATTGGTCAGTGAGTTTGGAGGAGTGGATAGGTGGGAGAGAAGATGGACAGGTTGTGTCAGGTCAAGGAGGTGGGGATGAGAGGGTGGGTTGGTTATGGGATGAGGCCGGGGGTGGGGAGATTTTGAAACTGGTAAAGTCCACATTGAGACCATTGGGTTGTAGGCTCCCAAAGCGGAATTTGAGGTGCTGCTCCTCCAGTTTTTTGTGACACTGGAGGAGGCCCAGGACGGACACGTCGCCCAGGGAGTGGGAGGGGAGTTGAAATGATTCGCGACTGTAAGGTGTTGTCGTTTGTCGCGAACGGAGGGCAGGTCCCCGGGGACCGCTTTGTAGAGCACCTGCGCTGTGTTTGTGACAAATGACAACACCTTCCAGTCGTGAACCGTTTCAACTTCCCCTCCCACTCCCTGGGCGACATGTCCATCCTGGGCCTCCTCCAGTGTCACAATGACATCACCCAGAAACTGGAGGAGCAGCACCTCATATTCCGCCTCGGGAGCCTACAACCCAATGGTCTCAATGTGGACTTTACCAATTTCAAAATTTCCCCACCCCCAGCCTCATCCCATGACCAACCCTCCCTCTCATTTCTGCCTCTTTGACCTGTCGCAACCTGTCCATCTTCTCTCCCACCTATCTGCTCCTCCCACCTCACTGACCAATCCCCACCACTGCCTACCTGCACTCACCTATCACCATCCCACCTACCTTCCCCTGTCCCACCCTTCCTCTCTCTATATATTTCCCAGCTCCCCTGCCGCATTTCTGAAGAAGGGTCCCGACCTGAAACGTCAACTTTCCTGCTCCTCTGATGCTTCCTGGCCTGCTGTGCTCTTTCAGCTCCAAACATTGTCGATTGTCATTTTAAATAAACCCATCAATTTCATTAATGTCCTATAGGAAAGGAAATCTGCCATCCTTGCCTGGTGTGAACTACACGTGACTCCTGATTCACAGCAATGTTGTTGATTGTTGACTGCCCTTTGGACACTTAGGAATGTATAATAAATATTCACTTAGTCAGCAAGCCCTCATCCTATGAGCAAAATTTTGAAAAAGTACAGGAGGAAGACAATTAGTTCCTGAGGTAAATTCTGTGTTGTCATGGTTCAACTAGTCCACAATATGAGGCCTACCCATGCACCCTACTGCCCATGCCTGCCCTCACCGTCCCCTTCCACAACCATTATCAATTACCTGCACAATTTTGCAAGATATGCATAAAAGAACTTTAGGTCAACTCGGGAAAGAATCTTGTAAAATTCCTCTCCGATCATCTCCCTCATCCCCACCCCAAACCAAAGTGATTGAAGTGTTGAATGTAAAGTGAATGGAAACTCCTGAAGAAGGAGTGGTAAACAGACCTGAAGTTATTGCCATTTATAAAGAGTCACCTGTGTCTATTTAATGAGGCCAAAGTTAGAAATGGTCGCTTTCTACATTTCTTGATGGAGGCCAGATGTCTTCATTTGACATCCGAATTGTTCATGTAATTTCCCAGGTCAAAGAAAGGTTGAAAACCAATTAGTAAACAAGGAACCATCCTAAAGTATCCATATAATTGTCAGAAAAACAATGGGTTGATAATTGAAGTGAATTGATGAAATCTTTATCTGGGATATTATAGATGTGGGACATTGTTATGGGGTAGGATAGCTGGGAGATTACATATCGTCTTGTATTTATCTGTATGTTTTCTCACTGAAACCATTACTCAGCTTTGTAACAGGTTTGAAACAGGCAGTTTATGTTTAGAATTAAAACAGCTCAGGAATGGGCAGAGAGAGAAAGCATCTTGTGCTTAAGCTGAGGTCTCCATGATCATGTGGTGCTTAAGAAGCATTAAAGGGTCATCATGGAAAGACCCCAAGAAATTTCATATCATGGAGAATAGTAGGAACATTGAGGAGAATTAAAATGAGAGCAATGGCACACATTGGTTTGGATTCAGGAAAAGTGGAGAAATGCTCAAGATTCTATACAGTATAGAACTCTTTGGGTGAAAATAAAAGTAGAATGGAGGCTAATCTGTTGAGATTTCTGAGCATGTAGAATTAATGTTTGTGAAATATAGTATCAAATTAGCAGTACTTACTTTCCTATACCGTAAAAGGTTTTTTGTTTGAAATATGAAACCAAATGGAGCAATTCTTTCAGTTAATAACTGAGAGTTTGCTTTTCTTTTTAAAAGTTACTAATCTCCCTTGAGATTACAACATAGGGTAGATACTGAAAAGTTGTTTCCCATAACTAGTAATTCCAGAACTCATGGACAGAGTCTCAGGATAAGAGGCAGATCAAAGGAACATAAAATTTAAGAAGCCTTTCAGCCTTCAATCCTACTCTGACATTCATTAAGATTGTAGTTGATCTGGTTGTGGTCATAATTCCATTTTTCTGTTTCCGCCTCAAGAACCCATGACTCATTGTTTATCAAAATCCTATCTAACTTTGCTTCAAAGATCCAGCCTCCATTTCTTTCTGGGGAAGAGAATTTCACAGATTAACAATCTTCTGAGAGAAAAAAAATTGACCTAATGTCTGTCTTAAAAATGTCACCTGATTCTCTCCAACAAAGGAAAATATTCTCTCGAATCTATCCTGTCAAGACTCCTTAGGCTCTTTTGTGGTTTAGTCATTTAGGACTGAGACAAATGTTTCTTTACTCAACAACAAAAACAGATGTTGCTGGAAAAGTTCAGCAGGTCTGGTAGCATCTGTGAAGAGAAGTCAGAGTTAACATTTCAGGTCCAGTGACCTTTCCTCAGAACTGGTGGTAAGGCAGGCATACATCCTGTTGTTGGTGTGGTACATTGGGAGAATTATTGATCACTGAGATTTGAAATAAGGGATGAAATCGGAACAGTATTGAACTGAGTAGTATTTTCTCGCTTTCTTTCTCTGTTTATGCGCCACTATCTGGATTCACACTGAGCAATATAACTGTTTTCTCTTTATTCTTTCATGGAATGAGGGCATCACTGGTAAAACCAGTATTTGTTTCCCTTCTCTAACTACCCTTGAACTAAAAATCTTCATCAGCCATTTTAGAGGACAGTTAAGAGTCAAACATATTGTTAGAGTCTAGAGCCACACGTAGGTCAGACCAGGAATAGATGGCAGATTTCTAACCTGACAGGAATTAATGAATCGGTTTTTTTGTAATGACAATTGATGATAGTTTCATGGTTGCCATTACTGATACTAGCTTTCTGCTCCAGATCTCTGTTAACTGAATTTAAATTTCACAGCTGCCATGGTGGGATTTGGACTTTGAACCCATGTCCACAGTCTCTTGATTACAAGTCTACTGGCATCTCCCTGTGTTTTGCTAAATTTGCTAAAGTGATACCTGAATTTGATACCTGGTCCATAGTTATGTTACTTTTGGAGGATGTGGTGACATTAGGTTATCAGGTTTAGCACAATGTATATGCAACTTGAATTGTTTGTGTCATACCTGTAGGTTAATGGAACGGAGGTTCTCAGGCAGCGGAATTGGAACATAATTCAATGAATTGCCAGCTAGATATAGATATTCAAGGTTATTCATGTCCTGTGAATTCAAAGGAAAAGAAGGAACAATAAGAAAACAAAGAATCATCAATTATTGAGCATTACCAGTTAACACAATGTGATGGGAAAATTGCAGTCACTGTCATTAAGTTTGAGATTGATACTGGGAGTGAAGAACATCTAACCTATGCCTAAGTGCAAGATTACGAAAGCTTACAGCTTTTATCTGAGTGGAGTTTTCACCAAACAGCAATTTTGCTTTAAAATTTATGAAGTTGAAGGACAACATAATTTGAGGATTTTCTTTAGACTGCCCTGAAGTGGACTGCAGCCACAAAATACAAGTTAGAGCTGTACAACCAAGAGTCCACTAGCATTTTGATATGTAACATTAAAATGTATGAAGAGGATAACAGAAGCAAAAGCAAGATAATCCTTTAACCAACCCTGTGCAAAAAGCTGTAGTGTGAAGTCTCATCTGATGTGGATGTGTGATTGATTAAAAATATGTGCAAACCTGGGGGTATGGACATAGTTGTAGTGCTCCTTCCTCTGATCCTGAATGTTTGGGTTCAATCCCACTTGCCGTCAAGGTGTGTTATAACATATTGATTAAAATAACTACACTCCCAAATTTTATTTCTATTGAATTTGATCACGATAAATGTAGGTATTTTCTAACCAATTTATCCAGCGCTCTTATTCCTGCAGCAAGTGGGACTTGAACTGGGGTTCTTGGCATAGCAGTAGGGACACTACTACTCCACCATCAAGAGCCTCTTCAGGGGACCTATATAATAGGCAGTTAAATTTACATCACCTACTTTAAACTATTTCCCAGATTCAAAATTACCCTCACTAACACAGGGTCAGCACCATATCTGTACAAAGAGGATTTGAGAGCTAATATTTACCATGAAGCAAAAACTTAAGTGATTGAAAAAAATGCCTTAGTTCTTCTGCTTTCTATATAGGAGAAAAGAAACGAGGAGTACACTAACCTGTCACAGACTGCTCTGAAAACTACTCCAAAGAGTATTTGTGATTGGGTAATAACTGCAACATAGTTTAATAGGAAAATTACTACATAAATGGAAAAATTAACACATACAGTATGAAAAACTCATGGAAGAATAACCATGTAGTGTAAAGAAGAAATGTGTACAGACAAAAAAGATTTTTAAAGAAACATGGATACAATATTAAAAGACTGAAGGTCTGCTGGATTAAAGAAGTTCAATCAACTTTCAAACTAATCAGACCTTGCATTCAAATTTGAAAGTTGACCATGCAAGACATTTGTCAAAAAGGACATACTAAAGTGTACAATAATGGGTCTTACTTTGAATGCTTCATCCTTTATCCCACTGTTGTTCAGTTTATTGTAACTTGCATCAATGCTGACCATAGTTTGGGGTAGCTCTGGAAGCTGCACAAGTTCATTTGAAGCAACCATCAGATCGACCAGTTCAGGCAACTGCCTGAAAGCATCTTCATCAATTGAAGAAATCCTATTACCTGTCAAGTCAATCCTCTTTAGGTGATCTAGGATGATAATTATTCACAATTAATATACTTGGAACCAATAATACCATTATAATTCTATTACTTGTTGCGTCAATTTACTTTAGGTGATCTAAGACGATAATTATTCACAATAGCTATACTTGGAAACAAATAATAAATGTAATAGTCCCTTCTTAATATCAATATGGTCCTAACAGTTGCCCGATCAAGGTAAGCGATTTGTAGTGTGTTAATTTAAACTCAGTACAATGCTAAGATAATGTGCTTCCATATAAGCAATAGATTACACAATTGCAATATTATCTGCAATTAGAGTTACCATAGAAGTGTGGACATTTATGCAACTCCTTCTCCCTGTTGTAGAACTCCTGACCTTTCTCTTTGCTTCCTGAATTTTCTCCTTCCAAGCCACATTCAACCCTGCTTCCTTGTCCCACATTGCAATCCTGCATACTTCCTTGACTTTGGTGACTCTGTGGGTCTCAGGAAAGTGGCAAGAAAATTCTGTAACACTGCCTCCAGCAGCAGTATGCAAAAGTGTATCAATCTGACTTCTGAAATTTTCAGTTGATAACCCCTGCCACTGTCCCTCTCCGTCCCTAAGTTTGACAGCTTTTCCACTTCCCTCTGCATGCTTTCTGACATTACCAATCTGATAAGCCCCTTTATGCCCATGGGGGAGTCACTAATCAATCTCCCAGTGGTGCTAGCTGAGTATGAACTCCCTTGGTAACAGGCAGTAGTCTGCCCAGCTAGGACTCATCACCTGAGTGCTTTATAATAGATATGTCTGCAGAACCGTCTGTTTCAGATTAGGACTAGCCTTTGTACGCCACATGTAGTGGCTCTATTTTGGAGTTCAACAATAAAAAATTTCCTTTACAGTCAGACTCCCTGAGTTATTCCAACCAATGAATGGCTTGACTCAAATTTTAAGGCTATGCTGCCTCCATAAAGTTCCTCTGGGATCGTTAGAACAGGAGTCTGCCATTTAATCCCTGAAACACTTGCAGTCAGGATAGATAGCTCTTCAAGCCTTCAAGTCTATGATTTAATGGAATTACACCTGATCCTGATATTAACGCTATATCCACTGGTGTTGGTTTTATACCCTTGGTGAGCAGCATCTATTAGTAACAGATTTAAAATTATTAAGTGACCTAGAATCTGTTGGGTTTTTTGTGGGAGGAGTTGCACATTTCTAACACCTGTTGTGCACAGAAGTGTTTCATAGTTTCTGTCTTGAATTGCCTGGTTGTAATTTTAAGATTATGTCCCTTAAGTAGCTTCTCCAACAATAGAAGAATTTTCTCTGGATCTGCCCTAACCATACCTTTCAAAATCCTGAAAACCAGCAGTCACAGTTCAGTAGGATCATGGCTGATCTGTGGCAGTCAGCCTGCTCAACTGGCCAAATCACTAAACTGTAATGCTGCATAACATTCATCGTGTACCTTCAATCTTCATGGTATTCATGTGGCTGCCTCCTTCCCTGCCCCATGCTTAATATGAAGTGGTGCTCCCCAGGCTATGTAGCCAATTTGTCTCTCTTTAACAGAGTGAGATACCTTGATTCCTTGTGGACTGTAGATATTATAACCAGATCTGTATCTTAACTCTATTTACATCAGTCATAGCAAATGCTATGGGCTCCTTCACTCAAAACTTTGCTTTGTTTACATTCACGTTTCTCTTGCCATTATTTCGCGACCAAGCAAACAAATTGATGGTGATGCAAGAATTACAAAATAGAGCAAGAACACGCATTCCATATAAAGAAATTAACATTGTCTTTCTTTTCATAATGATAAGCCTGAAGGTTCACATTGTCATACTTAGCCCAGCAAAATCTCCTTTCTTTATGTCGGTGAGCTTGTTGAACCGTGCATAAAAGTGAGTGGTCTCCTTGGGGAGAGGAGGTATGTTTTTGATATCTGTGTCATCACAGTAAACAGATCCACTCAGGCAGGTACAGAGAAGGCAGGTTGGAAGGCCTGAGAGATAAAACCAGAAAATAAATATTGTCTTTTGAAGTTATATTCTGATGATTGAACAGTAATATTTAAATATGTTTTACCATGCTTACTTTGCAACTCCCCCATTGGAACTGTAATAAGACCAGGGAGCTTCTCAAATCTATTCTGTCATTCAATGGGATTACACTGATCTATGTCTTAACTCCATTTCCACTGGCCTTGACTCCATAAACTTTATACCCTTAGACAGCAAATATCTATTTATAAACTATTTAACATTATTAATTGACCTAGAATTTATCACATTTTGTGGAAGGAGTTCCACAATTCTATCAGTCACTGTGCATAGAGTGACTCTCTTGAATTAAAACAAAAATTGTTGGAGGAACACAGCAGGTCTGGCAGCGTTTGTGGAGAGAAAGCAGATTTAACGTTCGAGTCCAGTGTCTCTTTAAGACAGGGTCTTTATTTTTACTTTCTCTAGAATTGCCTGGCTCTGGTTTTAAGATTATATCCCTTATGTAGCTTTGCTGCCAATAGAAATTCTCTTTATCTGCCCTCTACATATCTTTCAAAATCCTAAAAACCTGAACCAAATGGTCCCTTAACTGCTTCTATTTGAGGGCATACAAATCCAGTCTATGTAATCTCTCTTCTTAATCCAAAGTAATTGAGTCTACTGAATTATTTTAGTCACAACCGTGGCGGTTATGCAGTCACACTGGATTCACAACAAATTTTCAGTGTGCAAAATGTGCCAGTGCTAATAATGTTAATGCTGGTGTTTATGAGTTCAGCAGGATGATATCTTTGATAGTTTGGTGAAGAGAAGGGAAAGTAGGGAATCTCACTATATTTCAGGTATCATGAATTTTTAAAACTAAAAGAACTGCAGGTGCTGTAAATCAGGAATAAAAACAGAAGTTGCTGGAAAAGCTCAGCAGGTCTGGCAGCATCGGTGAAGAAAAAAAAGAGTTAACGTTTCGGGTCCAGTGACCCTTCCTCTGAACTTTTGATCATGAATTTTTAGCAGGCTAAACTTTATGTATGAGTTATGAACTAAAAGCACGAATACGCTGTTCAGCCCCATGACCTTGCTCAGTCATTCTGTGAGATCAGGGCTGGTCTGATTGAGCTATGGTGGAATTTAAATTCAATAATAGAAATCTGGAATTAAGAATCTGCTGACGACCATGAAACCATTGTCAATTGTCAGAAAAACGATCTGACTCCCTACTGCCCTTCAGGGAAGGAAATCTGACATCCCCACCTGGATTGGCTTACGTATGACTCCAGAGACACAGCAATGTGATTGACTCCCAACTGCCAACTGTGATGGCCTAGTAAGCCATTCGACTGGATCAATCACTATGAAGTTTCAGAAAGAAATGAAATTGGACGGACCACTTGACATTGACCTAGGCACCGGAAAAGTCAACAGCAGAAATAGCCCTACTGAGCCTGCAAAGTCCTCCTTAAGAATATCTGTGGCCTAGTGCAAAGTTGGGAGAACTGCCTGACAGAGCAGAGATAGTAGGAACTGCAGATGCTGGAGAATCTGAGATAATCTCAGAAAGCAAGGTGTAGAGCTGGATGAACACAGCAGGCCAAGTAGCATCAGAGGAGTAGGAAGGCTGACGTTTCGGGCCTAGACCCTTTTTCAGTTCTGACAGATATACCTGCAGCCAGCAGATTAGTAAAGATGAGGTCAAGCATGTTTTCCCATCTTGTTGGTTCCTTCACCATCTGCCTCAGACGAAGTTCAGCAGCAATGTCCATTAGGGCCTGACCAGCTCAATCAGTAGTGCTATTGCTGAGCCACTCTTGGTGGTTCTGAAGAAGGGTCTAGGCCCGAAACGTCAGCCTTCCTACTCCTCTGATGCTGCTTGGCCTGCTGTGTTCATCCAGCTCTACACCTTGTTATGCCTGACAGTGCAGCCAAGCAACAGCCTGATGTAGTCATACCCATGGAATTATACCTGATAGACAATATCCCGACACCATCATTACCATCCCTGGATATATCATGTCCCATTGAAAGGACAGATCCTGCAGGGCTGGCAAAACAGTGGTATACAAGCAGGAGGGATTTGCCCTGAGAGTCCTCAATATTAACATTGGACCCCATGAAGTGTCATGACTTTTGGTTAAACAAGAACAAGGAAACCTCCTGCTGATTGCCACGTACCATCTTCCCTCAGCTGATGAATCAGTACTCCTCCATATTGAACAACACTTGGGGGAAGCATTAAGTGCGGCAAGGGCGAAAAATGTACTCTGGGTGGGGGATTTCATTGTCAACCACCAAGAGTGGCTCAGCAATAGCACTACTGATTGAGCTGGTCAGGCCCTAATGGACATTGCTGCTGAACTTCGTCTGAGGCAGATGGTGAAGGAACCAACAAGATGGGAAAACATGCTTGACTTCATCTTTACTAATCTGCTGGCTGCAGGTATATCTGTCCATGAATTATCAGTAAGAGTGACTATTGCACAGTCATTGTGGAGACAAAGTCCTACCTTCATATTCAGAATAACCCCCATCCTATTGTAAGGCACTATCACCATGCTAAATGGGTCAACATTCAAACAGATATAGCAACTCAAGACTGGGCATCCATGAGGCACTATGGGCCATAAACAAAAGCAGAATTGTACTCCAGCACAATCTGCAACCTCATGGCCCAGCATATCACCCACTCAACCATTACCATCAGGCCAGGTGATCAACTCTGGCTCAGTGGAGAGTGCAGAAGAACATGCCAGGAGCAGCAACAGACATACCCAAAAATGAATGCCAACCTGGTGAAGCTACCTAACATGATCACTCAGATGCCAAACAGTGTAAGCAACAGGTGATAGATAAAGCTAAGTAATCCCAACAGATCAGATCTAAGCTCTGCAATCCTGTCACATCAGTCATGAATGGTGGTGGTCAATGAAACAACTCACTGGAAAAGGAGGCTCCACAGATGCCCCAAATAGGGTGGCATGGTAGCTCAATTGTTAGCACTGCTGCCTCACAGCGCCAGGGATACGGGTTCGATTTCACCCTTGGGCGACTGTCTGTGTGGAGTTTGCACATTCTCTCCGTGTCTGCATGGGTTTCCTTTGGCTGTTCCGGTTTCCTCCCACAGTCCAAAGATGGGCAGGTTCGGTGGATTGTCATAGAGATGTAGAGTCATACAGACACACAGCACGGAAACAGATCCTTCGGTCCAACTCGTCTGTGCCGACCAGATATCCTAAATTAATCTAGTCCCATTTTCCAGCATTTAGCCAATATCCCTCTAAACCCTTCCTATTCATAGACTCATTCAGATGCCTTTTAAGTGTTGTAATTGTACCAGCCTCCACCACTTCTTCTAGCTGCTCATTCCATACATGCAACACCCTCTGTGTATAAAAGATGCCCCCTTAGGCCCCTTTTAAATCTTTCCCCTCTCAGCTTAAACCTATGTCCCATTGGTCATGCTAAATTGTCCATCGTGTTCAGGAATATGCAGGCTAGGTAGGTTAGCCACAGGAAATGCAGGGTCACAAGAAGAGGGCAGGGGATTGGTCTGGGTGGGATGCTCTTCGGAGGGTTGGTGTGGAATCGATGGGCCAAGTGGTTCTGTCTCCTCCAGTGGTCCCTAGCATCACATACGCCGGTTTTCAGCCAACTTAGTTCACTCCACTTGATATCAAGAAACAATTGGAGACCTTGGATACTACAAAGACTGTGGCCCTGACAACATTCTGGCAAAAGTACTGAAGACTTGTGCTTCAGAAATTGCTGCTCCTCTAGGCAACTTCTTCCAATACAGTTACAGTACTGGTATCTGCCTAACAATGTGGAAAATTGCCTAGGTCCACAAAAGACAGGACCAATCCATCTCAGCCAATTACTGTCCCATTAGTCTGTGATGGAAGGTGTCATAAATAGTGCTATTGAGCAGCACCTGCTCAGCAATAACCTGCTCAATGACACCCAGTTTGGGTTCCGCCAGGGCCACTCAGCTCCTGACCTTGATTCAAAATGTCGATAAAAGAACTGGAATCCATGGATGAGGTGAGTGTGACAGCCTTTGATATCCAGGCTGAATTTGACTCAATGTGACATCAAAGAAGCCTAGCAAAACTGGAATCAATGGGAATCTATGAGCAAACTCCCCACTGGTTGGAGTCTTATCTAACCCGTAGGAAGATGGTTGTGGTTGTTGGAGCCATCTCAGCTCCAGGGCATCTCTACAGGAGTTCCTCAGGATAGTGTCTTATGCCTAACCATCTTCAGCTGCTTCATAAATGAGCTTCCCTCCATCATAAGGTCAGAAGTGGGGAAGTTCACTGATGATTGCACAATGTTCATCACTATTCATGATTCCTCAGATACTGAAACAGTCCATGTTCAAATGCTGCAAGTTCTGGACAATATCTGGGCTTGGGCTGACAAGTGGCAAGCAATATTTGTGCCACAAAAATGCCAGGCAATAATTATCTCCAAATAGGAGACAATCACCCCATGTCATTCAATGCTGTTACCATTGCTGAATTCCCCACTATCAACATCCTGGGGATCACTGTTGACCAGAAACTCAACTGAACTCTCCATATAAATACAGTGGCTACAAAAGCAGGTCAGAGGCTAGGAATACTAAGTTGATAAAATCTATGAACTTACAATGGTCATTGAATATTTTAAGGCTGAGGTAGAAAATTCTTGACCAACAAGGGAGACCAATTTTATTGAATGAAGGAGGAAATTTTGTTTTAAATTTACTCATGGACAGGGACATCGCTGGCTGGGCCAGCATTTATTGGCCATCCTTAGGTAAGCTTGAGAAAATGGTGGCAAGCTGTCTTGTTGAACCACTGCAGATTACATGCTGTAGGTTGATTCACAGTGTCCTTAGGGAGGGAGTTCCAGGACTTTGACCCAGCGACGGTGAAGGAATGGTGATACATTTCCAAGTCAGAATATTGAGTGGTTTGGAGAGAACTTGCAGTTGGCAGTGTTCCCATATATCTGCTTCTCCTGTCCTTCTAGATGGAAATGGTTGTGGTTTTTCAAGGTGCCTGAGTATCTTTGGTGAATTTCTGCAGTGCATTTTGTCATACAGCAAACTTTTTATTAACCGGCACCTACGGGACCAGGAGCATACTGATTGACCAAATATTTCAGTTGATCCAGAAGTCCACATAATCAATGTGAAATCATACACTAAGTAGTGGAAACGTAGTATGGGAGTAAACACATCACTGTTATACTTTATTTACAACAGAAATAACTTAAATCCAAAAGGTGGGAGGTTCTTGCAGCCTACATGGACAAAAGTGGTTTCTGCAGGCAGGATGAGCAATCTGAATTGTGATATAGGAAGCCATTCAAGTCAGGGGAAAGATCACCACATAGCTTATGACAAACTTGCATTCCTGTGAGGCAGAAAACCCCAGCAGTAAAGGTGATGCAACTATTGCTAACAAGAGAAGTTAATGATTATACTGGATCAAATGAAAAGGTTTATAAAGTGCCAAAAATGTAGCAATTCTACTGTACTCACTGGAGTTTAGAAGCATGAGGTGATCTTAGTGAAACATATAGGATTCTTAAAGGGATAACACAGTATGGAAATGGAGAAGCACAGCTGGCCAGGCAGCATCAGAGGAGCAGGAAAGTTGATGTTTCGGGTCGGGACCCTTCTTGGTCCTAACCTGAAACGTCAACTTTCCTGCTCCTCTGATGCTGCCTGACCTGCTGTGCTTCTCCACCTCCATCCTGTGTTATCTCTAACTCCAGCATCTGCAGTTCTTGCTATCTCTGGGACTCTTAAAGGGCTTTTTTTTTCCACACAGAGAGTGGTTCGTATGTGGAATGTACTGCCTGAGGAAGTGGTATATGCAGGTACAGTTAAAACATTTAAAAGACATTTGGACAGGTATATGAATAGGAAAGATTTAGAGGGATATGGACCAAAAACACGCAAATGGGACTAGTTCTGTTTGGGAAACTTGGTTGGCATGGATAAGTTGGACTGTAGCATCTATTTCCGTGCTGTATAGCTCAATAGTTCTAGACTCTGGCTTGACAGGGTAAATGCTGACAGGATGTTTCCTGCTGTGGGAGAGTCTAGGACCAGAGGGCATAGTCTCGGAATAAAGGGATATCAATGTAAGACTGAGATGAGGAGGAATTTCTTCTCTCATAGGGTCTAAGTCTTTGGAATGCCTTGCCACAGGGAGCTGTGGGGTAGAGTTCTTCTGTATATTTACGGCTGATAGATTCTTGATCAGTAGGGGAATCAAGGATATGGGGAAAATTCAGGAAAGTGGATGTAAGGAATGCCAGATTAGCCATGATTTTATTGAATGGTAGAGAGTCATAGAGCTTACAGCATGGAAACAGACCCTTTGTCAAACTCGTCCATGCTGATCAGAAATTCCAAATTAATCTAGTCCCATTTGCCAGCATTTGTCCCATATCCCTCTAAACCATTTCTATTCACATATCCGTTCAGATGCCTTTTAAATGTTGTAAATGTACCAACTTCCACCATTTCCTCTGGCAGTTCCTTCCATACACGCAACACCCTCTGTGTGAAAAAGATGCCCCTTACATCCCTTTTAAATTTTTCCCCTCTCACCTGAAAGCTATGCCCTCTAGTTCTGGAGTCCCCCACTCCAAGGAAAAGACTTTTGCTATTCACCCTATCCACATCGCTCGTGATTTTATAAACCTCTATAGGGTCACCCCTCAGGGATGCTCTAATGCTCCAGGAAAAATAGCCCCAGCCTATTCAGCCTCTCCCTATAGCTCAAACCCTTCAACCCTGGCAATGTCCTTGGAAAGAGACAGTAAAAACTGCACATGCTGGAGTCAGAGATAACACAGTGTGGAGCTGGAGGAATACAGCAGGCCAGGCAGCATCAGAGGAGCAGGAACATCAACTTGCCTGCTCAACATCCTTGGAAATCTTTTCTGAGAATGACAAACTGAAAAAAGAAGTATTAGTATAAACGGAGTTTGCAAAAATTCTTGGGACTGGAATTACCTAAATCCCCTGGTCCTGATGATCTACAGCCCACCCAGAGTTTTGCAAAATGGGGATGTAGGGATAATGGAGGCATTGTGGTTATCTTCCAAAATTCTATTGGTTCTGAAATAGTTCCTATAGATTGGAAGTTAACAAATATAAACCCACTATTTAAGAAAGCAGGAAGAGTGGAAAATAATAGGGAGAATTATCTGTATAAAGTATGTGATAACTGGACACTTCAAAATTATGGGAGGATTGGGTAGAGTTAACATGGGTTTACTAAAGGGAGATTATGGTTGACAGGCCTGTTAGAATTTTTTGAGGATATAACTCACAGAATAGATAAGGAAGAATCAGTAGATGTGCCGTATTTGGATCTTAAAAAGGTTTTCAATAAGGTTCCGTGCAGGAGGTTAGAGCACATGGAATTATAGATAATGTACTGATGTGGATTGAGAATTAGGTAATAGAAAGAAAACAGAATATGAATAAATTGGTCTTTCTCATGGTACCAGTGGGAGTGAGGTGCCATAAGGATCAGCTATTCATAATCTATATCAATAATCTGGATGTGAAGACAAAATTTAATATTTCCAAATTTCCTGACACAAAAATAAGTGGGAATGTCAGTTGTGAAGAGATGCACAGAGCTTCAAGGGGATTTAAACAGGCTTAGTGGGTAGGCTGGACCAAGGAAGATACAGTATTATGTTGAAAAATGTGAAGTTATCCACTTTGGTAAGAAGACAGAAATTCATAAATAGTGAGACAGTGTTAATAACCAAAGGAACCTGGATGTTCTTGTTCATGAGCCACTGAAAGCTAACATGCAGGTGCAACAAGATAAATGGTATTTTAATCTATTTTGCAAGAGCACTTGAGACCAGAAGTAAAGAATTCTTGCTGAAACTGCATAGAACCTTGGTGGGACCAGACCTGAAGAATTGTGTACAGTTTCAGTCTCCTTACCTGAGGATACATGCGCTTGCCATATAGGGAGTGCAGTTGAGGTTCATCAGACTGATTCCTGAAATGGAGGAATTTCCCTATGAGGAGAGGTTAAGGAGACTGGGCCTGTATTCTGTAGAATTTAGAAGAATGAGAGATGATGATCTCATTGAAACTTGCAAAATTCTTACACGGGGTAGACAGAGTGGATTAAGGATGGATGTTTCCACTGATTGGAGAATGTTCTAGATCTCAGGTACACAGTCTTCGAATAAGAGGTATACCATTTAGGACTGAGATGAGGAGGAATTTCTTTACTCCGATGGTGGTGGTAAATCTTTGTGAATCTCTATTTTTTAGAGAGCTGTATGGGTTCACTCATTGAGTATTTTCAGGACAGACTTTATTCCAAATTTTACATATTAAAGGCATGATGGAATATAGAATACTGCGGGAAAATTATGTTAAGATAGAAAATCAGCCATGCTCTAGCTGAATGGCAGAACAGGATCAAGGGACCAGTTGGTTTACTCCTGATCCTCTTTCCTAAGTGCCTATTTTAGGTTGGCCGAGCTGTCAAAGCTATCAGAGCTACTAGATTATTAGTCTAGTAACATAAACACAATGTATTTTACAGTTTATGGCATTAATACAAATTTCATTTGTTTAAACAAAATAGAGAAAATCTGGAAGTACTGAAGATTATCAATGAATACATTTCATAATTGGGATAGTTTTTTTATGCTGATCTCCAGTTTAAAATACTTGTATTGCAGCCTCATGGACTATAAATGCTCCAAGAATTAATTTTGAATGCAATGTGGATGTTATGTTTGGATTTCACTTGCAATGATAAACAATGGCAGAAATGTGCACAGGATCTAAAATTTTTGATGTAATTTAAATACTATTTTATGATAGTTTTTGTCTGCTGTGGTCAAACCATAGACAGCAGGAAGTTACACGCTGTGGTGGAGCATACAGATAAAATATTTGCGCCACCAAAATTACAATGAAAGACAAATTACAAAAGGGCCCTTGTCAATTTTTACAAATAAAACCATCATTCAGAAATCACTACGTGAGAAGCAAAAGAATTAATATAAACCATACTGGTTTGAAGTGATTTTATATATTTACACATTTGTAAAATACTGAGAATGTAAATTGTGGCCATCATCCAAAATTCCATTCAGTGCAAACAGACCCAGATTCTGAATAGGATCTCACACTGTTGCTGCTACAAACCTTCTTTTGACTCAGGGCCAAGGAGACCTGGTACGCTGGGAGAACCAGGATCCAAAGGTTCATGGGTAACAAACTCTTCTCCCTCGTATTCACTGTCATAGGTAACAAGCTGACTGCTGCTAGGAGGCGTCAGACTGCCACTTTCGATCTAGGACCAGAAGGTACCATACGTAAGCTTTTTTTTTAATAGAGGACATTTTACATTAAGCAAGATATTTATATTTACGTATATATCTGTGTAGGTGCAACCGAGGCAATAATGAGTTGGTTTGTGTGCTGTCTCCTACCACATGAGAGCACAGAAAGCTGATGTCCTTCTTGGCAAGTTTGAAAATCTGAAAGACATGCATTTGTGTAGCATTTCTGACAGCTGTCGCACATGTCAAAGGGCTTTACAACCAATGAAATAAGTGAATTTCCATTACACTTACCAAAGTATCAAAATTCTATTTAAGATATTAATAACTTGGACAGTATTTTCAGGAAAATCTGCACTTGTCTTTTCTCTTATTTTCTATGTCTTTTTATTCCTTTTCATTGGATATTGTCATTTCCAGAAATTGTTGTAGTAACATCTTTTGATTAATTTCTAGCATTAACTTTGTGAAGGTAACAAAATGCATGTGAAAAATGTCACTTCTAAGTGGTCCTTTGTTTATAGGCAGACCAGAATAAAAATTAAATCTATTGTAGTATCATTTCTAATGCTACATGTTCAAATACTTACAACTCTCTGTATTGGTCCTCATTTGTATCAGCACTAACCTATCCACATTGTGGGTACACTTACATCTCCCATAAACTGCAGTGATTAAAGATGGCAGATCGCCAACACCTTCTCAAGATGGGTAACGTTATTCTAGTCTAGCCAGCGATGCTCACATCCTATGAACGAATTTTCAAAAATTGTGTGGATGGGATATTTTCCTGGGTGAAAAGGGTTTACTCATCTGGCTAAAGTGCACTGTCGTGTCATTTAGATATGGGTGTCAGAGATTACACTGGAATTCTTAGATGGGTAACAACTTTTGCCCTTCAGTTCCCAATATCTATTCCAACCAGGTGCATTGAAGTGCTTGTGTTTCTTGTGAACTGCAATAATTTTGTGCCCCCCCACCTTCTTCTCTAAACTCATTTCCTAAAATTGCTGACTTAGATTGTCCATGTGTAGGTCTCAGAGAACCAACAGCTCTCTGATGATCATACCCCATGTGGTCATCACACATGAATGAGCCCAGGCAATGAATATGAGCAAACTATTTAGTTATCGAGTAGATCTGACTATTGCAGAGGTGCGTTTTTCATTATAATTAGTTTCCCAGCTAAGATCTGGGGCTACTCTGCTGTGCTACAAAACCAACACTTACATAATTTTTGGACCATTACAGGGGCTAGATAAGTTAAATCTCAGAACATGCGCTAAAATATTTCTTAATTTGCAAATCCTGCCTTAAGAGTTAAACTTAGCCGTATGTATCATAGTCTGCGTCATTGGTAGGCTGTCACATTGAATCTGAAGACATTGCCAACTGATGGAAATCATTTAGTCTCCTCAAACCAGCTCTCATTTAATTAGAATCAAGGCTGAGCTGCATCTGAGCTCCATTCACATCTTAACTCAATTACTATCAATATCTTTGCCAAAGAAAATTTGATCAGATTCAGTCTTGAAAGTTCAAATTGTCACCCAGCATCTTTTTCTTATTTAATGATATTTGTTGGAAAAATAGTGAATGGCCCTGTTCTAATTTTAAGATTTTGTTCTCCTGTACTTGATTTGCCTATGAGAGGAAATAGTTTTACTGAATCTACCCTAAAGAATTCTTTTAAAATTTGAAATACTTCAATCATGAAGAGCACAGAAGGGCATGCCAGCAGCAGCATTAGTCACATTCAAAAGAAAAATGAGGTAGCAATCTGATGAAACTATGACACTGGACTACCAGTTATAGACAACAGAATCAACTCACGAAAGACAGAGCTAAGCAAACCCCAACCAATGGATCAGATCCAAGCTTTGCAGCTCTGACATGTCCAGTTGTGAATTGTGATGGATATTTAAACAACTAACTGGAGGATCAAGGAGACTCCACAAATATTCCCATCCCTAATGATATGGGGTATGACCAGCACCCAGTACATAAGTACATAAACAAAACTGAAGCATTTCCGATCACCTTTAAACACATATGTCAAGTGGATGATCTATCTTGACCTCTTGAGTTTCCATCATCCATGCCATTCTTCAGTCAATTTAGTTCTCCATATCTGATATTAAGAGGCTACGTTACCGGCCAACACCACACTGAAGTGAAACACTGCGTGCCAATGTGCACAGAGAGCATAGTTTTTAAACTCACACCCACAGCAAACTATTAATAAATATAAATCAGGTGATTAGAGCCAGAGGAATGCAAGTATATTTGGGAGGGATGGTTCTAGAACACTTGGAGTAAATTTAACAGTTTTCCTGTGATCATAAACCTTACTTCCGGAAAGCATTCCTTCTCTCTGGTATCTCACGTGAGAAGTAGCAAACCCCGCCTTGTCTGCTACCGTTTGTGTGCAGTGGCTGTTAAGTGACTTTCCAGCTTTTTTACATAAATAATGTCATCTCGTGGTCTAGGTGCCCTCTCATTTTCTATGCCGCTGTGTGGAGCTCTGATGCTCAGGCAACTTCTAGAATCGGAAGTCAATACATCTGAACTCTGAGCGGACACGGACCCTCTTGAGTGGCTGCACAGTCGCAGGCTTGGAGAATACTGTGGTAATGGGTGTAACTGTGCATGTGCAAGTGGATCACAGTGAGCATAACAGTGACAGTACCCTATTTCCTGCATTGGAAACACACACTCCATGTTAAGAAACGGTTTGTAAGTGTGGAACAGAGCAAATGTTTTGGGTCCTGCCAACATCAATGGACAATGTGTTGCATGGCCTCCTGGGGTGTAAAACTCTTCGTGTTTTGACTAGACTTAGTGTGATTTTTGTTGAGGATTTTCTTTTTCTAATTTTTCCAGAATTTTATATGAATTAGTGGCAATGAATGACATTCATCAATCATCTTGATATGCAAGGGAATGAAAGGTTATCACAGGGTTGCCAGAATGTAATCAGATCAGCTATTACCTTGTTAACTTGGAACAAGCCCCAGAACTTGAGTAGATTACAATTGCTCCTAATTAATATTAAAAGAAATAATGTTCTTCTACATTTTATTTGTCACTTAATCTAGTGGAATGGGTGGATAAGATGCTATTTAACGTAGAGCATTGTGAAGTGATTCATTCTGGTAGGTTGCTAGAGCAAAGGGGTCTGTGATATGAGGCACAAATCATCAAATGTAGCACAACAGGTTAAGAAAGCCATTAATGAAGCATATGAAACTCTGGTTGGGCTTTATTTTACCCAGTTCTGGACATGACACTTTGGGAAGGAACATGACATGTTGGTGCAAGAAGACTCCTGAGAGTTGTTGCAGGGATGAGGAATGTCAGTTACGTGGAGTTAACGTAACTACAGCTATTCTCCTTGGAAAAGCAAGGAGTTTTGATTGAGGTGTTCAGAATCATGAGAGGTCTGAACAGAGTAAATAGGAGAAACTCTGTCCATTGCTGGAAGGATTGAAAACTAGACCTCACAGATTTGAGATGTTTGATTTAAAAAAGTGACATCAATATGCAGAGACATATTTCTCCACCAGTGAGCGATTAGAGAGTACACTGTCCAAGAGTGTGCTGGAGGTGGGTTAATCATAGCTTTTAAAAAAGAATGGGACTTTTTTTGAAGCGAAAAATACTGAGTAACAGGAAAAATGGTTGGGGTAGTGGAACAGTTAAATTATTCTTGCAGAGGTCTGGCACGGATAGGACAGACTGAATGGCCTCCATTTGTGCTGTAATCATTCTACAGTTCTACTAAATCGGTGCAGTTTTGTCTCCCCCTTTTCCTGGTGTATTGAATCATTTAAAGATATGTACCACAAATCAACATGGCCCTCTTGGAAAAATATGTTTGCAATAAAAGGAACATTTTAAATTTTAAGATCTTATTTGTATTTTCCACATAGTTAATAACTACTAATTTTATGTAATAATTATTTTAAAATAGATGTGTCTGTTTGAAAATATTGCGTAGTTAATATTATGATTGTATTTGAAGGTTAGCCTACTTAATCCACTAACTCCGAACCTGAGCTGAGTTCTAAATTCATGTGTGATCATTATTGTTGCAATTACTAGAATTTTCAATTCAAAAATGCTTAATTCATTGTAAATTGCTTTGGAACATCTTAATGTTGTGCAAGGTGCTACACATTCATTTTGTACTATTGGTTTTAATATAGATTAGCGGTAAATATGAAACTTTTTAAAATTTTTGAACAACACCTTTTAAATTTTGAAACAATGTTATATTTAAAAATTATCAATGGGCTTGGGTTAGATGGCGCTGTGCTGATAAAGTTACTAGACTGACAATCCAGGAGCTATTCTTTTGTGTACAAATCCCAGTATAGCAACTGGTAAAATTTAAATTAATAAATCTGGAATTGTAAAATAGGTCTCAGTAATGGTTACGATGAAACTATCTGTAGTTGTTGTGAAAACCCATGTTGTTCACTAATGCTCCTTTATGAAAAAAAATGCTGCTATCCTGCCCTGGTCAAGTTTACTGTGACTCCAGACCCATAGCAATGTGGCTGACTTTTAACTGCCCTTCTGAAATGGTACTAGCAAGTCATTCAGTTCAAAGGCAATGAAGGATGGGCAATAGATTTTGGCCCTGCCAGCAATGCACACACATTATGAAATACTGAATGTTTTCCCACAAGTCTTGTCCCATTCCTTATTATACTAAAACAGAGAAAGGTTTCTTCTTAATTCTTTGGGCACCTACCCGTGTTTTTTAATTTAGTTCATCAGATGTGGATGTTAATGACTTGACCAGCATTTATTGCCCATCCATAATTACCCTGAAGAAGGTTTTGGTGATCTGTCTTCTAGACAGCTGCAGTCTGTTGGGTGTAGGAAGACCCATAATGCTATTAGCAGGGGAGTTCCAGGATCTTGACCCAGCAACACTGAAAGTACAGCAATATAGTTCCAAGTCAGGAAGTTTTATGACTTGAATGAGAGCTTGCAGATAAGGTGTTCCCATGCATCTGTTGCCCTTGTCCTTCTAGAGGATAAAGGTCAGGGGTTTAGAAGATGCTGTCAAAGAAATCTTGGTAAATTGCTGCGGTCCATCTTGCAGATGGTCTACACTCCTGCCATTGTTCTCTGGAAGTGTTATGATTCCAAGCCAAGCCAGCAATTTTATATTGAGATTGGCAGATTATTTTATGACCCCAGACCACACCACTAAATGATGCTATCATCTAGTTAGGGACCAGAAAACTTTTATTTTTAAAGCAAAGTGAAAGGTCCAGGGTTCTTACTAAGAGAATAAAAGCCACAAATTTCTACAAGTTTGAGTAAAGTTTGCTAAGCACCAACAGAAGAACATTAGATTCAATGTACAATACATGTACAACTTATTTCTAACACCCAAAGTTGAAGTGATAAACATGGGTAATGTAGTCTGAACAAATACTCTTATGCATACAAATAACAAATGCTAACAAGAGAGATTTCATGGATATTTCAGTCCCTTCCCCCCCCCCCCCCCCAGACATTAAGACACAGTGCATCATCAAATGTCATGAAACTTCACAATGGATTGCAGTTCTTTATTTTTGCTGCTCAGGCCTTGAAACTCACTTCAAGAGCCATTCGTCATGGACTGGTCCTGTTCTGGTTGATCACCCTCCTGTCTTAGGTTCATGTCTCCTGGACTTTGAAAAACGCAAAAACGCAATCCAGTACTTTCACAGAGGCATACTTCAGGTTTTAACTGACAGCTAATTTCTCCAAGCTAAAAGCTGCTTTTGAGTTTTATGCTCAGTTCTTATCTTGCTGAGTTGTAGGAAGCAAACATTGCTTATAGCTTTTGTGGGTGGCACGGTGGCTCAGTGGTTAGCACTGCAGCCTCACAGTGCCAGGAGTCACTGTCTGTGTGGACTTTACACATTCTTCCTGTGTCTGCATGGGGTTTCTGTGGATGCTCCATTTTCCACCCACTGTCCAAAGATGTACAGGTTAGGTCGATTTACCATGCTAAATTGCCTATAATTGCCAGGGATGTGCAGGGTAGGAATATTAGCCATGGGAAATGCACGGTTACAAGAATAGGGTAGGGGAGTGGGCTGCTCTTTGGAGGATCAGTCTGGACTTGATAGGCCGAATGGCCTACTTCCACATTGCAGGGCTTCTATGATTTTAAATATACCTCTCTCACAGCTGCACTGAGCTGCACCAGTAGGCTTCTCTTGATCCCTTCACTGCTGCCCCCAACACAAAGCCAGTGACCTTCTCATGTGTGCAGTTTCTTCTGAGTCCTAACTCCAACTCATTGCTGTTAGAACTTCTTCTTGAGTTTGTCCTAAGAACAGGAAGCCATCCTACTGCTTTTGACTCATTCTTTGCAAGGCACCATAAATCAGCACTCCTAACACGCATTCTGCTCCTGTCTCTGTCCCTTTTTCCAATTATTTGCACCCTGGAAGCGCATTTCAGTGTGTTCCAACCTCCACTACTCCCACTGCCCCTCAACTGTTCTTTAGAAATCCTTGAAATTAGCTCCATTCTTGTTATAGGGCAGATGTGCATGTTGCCACCCAACAACTCTTGAACAGAGTGTACCATAACTGTCAGAGTTCACAGAGAACATTGTCTTTCCTGGTACCACTGTACATACAGGAAATTGATTTCATTGAAGAGATTTAGGGAGGTAATTCCAGAGCTTTGGGCTTTGGCAGCCTGTAGGCAAGGTCACCAATAGCAGAGTGATTAAATTAAGTGATGTCCAACAGGATAAAATTAAAGGAATAAGGATGTCTTGGAGGGTTGAAGGGTTATACAACTGGAGGAGCAAATGGACATTTAGGAGTATGGGCTGTGAAGAGGTTTGAAAACATGGATGAACATTTTAAAAACAAGGCATTGCTTAATCAGCAACCAATATGGCAGCAAGCATAGATGTGATTGGTGAACAGTTCTTGGTGAGAATTTAGACGTGGATAATGACGTTTTGGATAATTTCAAATTTATGGAGAGTGGAAGATGGGAGGTTTGATAGGAATGCATGGGAATAGGCAAGTTCACAAAGGTGTGGTTGAGGATGAGGAGATGTGTGGAACCGAGGCAGTGCCAGGTGATGATCTTGGTAGTTTCAGAGAAATCACTAGATAAGCATACTGGAATAGGTTCCTTGCCCTGACCCTGAGGACATATCTATGGGATCATTTAGATGTGATAAGTACAGAGAAACTGGAAAACTACACAAACATACAGTGAATGCCACATGTCACCGATTTAAATGAATGGAAAGAAAGGGCATCCACTCCTGTTCCTGCAATTCCCTCATAATACCTACGCCTAGGTGAGCCAATAGACCTGCCCTCACCACCAGGAAAATCTACTCTGCTGTGTTCTGCAGATTGATACATTCTGGAAAATAGTCCCAGAAGGCAATGATACATTTTAAATAGGACTTTTCCTATGAGTTTTGAGTGGCTACTTCATGTCCTAAGACAACACTGAATCTTCAACAATACATTTGATGCTAAAGTTGAACGTAGCTATAGTTTTAGTTAGAATGAGGCATCTCAAAACACATCAATTTCTGGTCTAGGTAGTCTCTACCTTGAGGTGCACAAAGAAATTTGTGTTGTCCTAGTTGAGGCCCTTGCTAATATATTTGGCAGCTCACTCAGATCCTGGGATCTGTCCCTATGGACTAGCAAAGAATTCCATATTTACAATAGAAATAAGAGGGAATCTCTCCTCTCAGAGGGTCATTGGTCTTTGGAAAACTCTCCCCTGGAAAGCAGTGAAGGCTGAGTCACTGAATATATTCAAGGCTGAGTTAGACAGATTTTTGATCAGCAATGGAGCCAAGGATAATGGTCGTCATGAGGAAAATGGAGTTAAGGCCACAATCGATTCAGCCATGATCTTATTGAATGGCAAAACAGGATTGAGGGACTGAATGACATATTCCTGTCCCTATTTCATTTGATCTTACATGGCATCAACAGAAGTAAAAGGACAATGGGTCACACAAGGAAATTACAGGCACATTACCTTGATTTCCATTCTGATAACTGAAAGGAATTAGGTTTATGGCTTCCAATAGCTTGGACAGAAATGAAATCTTAGGGGCTTGCAACATTGTTCCCAGAAAAGAATGTCATGACTTGTCAATCTAGTGGAGCTTTTAGAAGATGTTCTGTGTTGATAGGCTGGTTGAAACACTTTGAACAATATGCCATGCAATAGGCTACATAATAAGATAGGGCTTTTTGGGATTAGTGAGCAGATTTTAAGCTTGGATAAGGAACTGGTTTCAATCTCATGCTCAGAAGGTTTTTGAGTATTTTTATGAGGACCAATTACTACTGGAGTTTCTCAAGGATGTAAGCATGTTTTTCCTCACCATCCCATGATCCGGATAAAAACATGGATGTTAGGAAGATGAAAAGATTTGTGCAAATGTGAAATGAGACAAAACATCAATCAAATCTAATTAATGTGAAGAAATGGACCTGGATCTGGTGATTGCCATTATACATTAATTATTATATAATGTTAATCAGATTATAGTTTATGGATGAAGGTTGTTATAGATCCCAAGAATGTGTACACTATGTAATATAATAATAATATAATAATATTGTGATATGCTATACCTAAGATCATTAATGAAAGAAAGATCCAGATTTCATAGTGCATGAATCAAAGCAAGTTCTTGACCAGTGCTATGAGGCAGAAGCTCAGAAAGTTTTAAGACATATTATCAAGACAGCTAAATGAAAAGCAAAAATACTGTGCTCTCTCTTTCTAAGAATTTGGATAGACCTTGTCTAGAATATCATGCTCAGTTTTGGTGTCCTCATGATATGGGTGATATCAAGGTAGAAAATGTTCAGATGAGGGTTACTAGACAGATAATACTTTTGAAAATGCAGTGTTACCATGACAGGCTAAGAGTCAGAGAAATTAGATTTAATCTATTGGTTAGCAAAGTAGTGTGTTCACCCCAAATGACAAGGTGTAGAGCTGGATGAACACAGCAGGCCAAGCAGCATCATAGGAGTAGGAAAGCTTGACGTTTCGGGCCTAGATCCTTCATCAGAAA
>JAHRHZ010000020.1:12677490-12719710 GCA_024137785.1 Ginglymostoma cirratum
AGATGGCGGAAGTGTCGGAGGATGATGCGTTGGATCCGGAGGTTGGTGGGGTGGTATGTGAGGACGAGAGGGATTCTTTTTTGGTTATTGTTGCGGGGACGGGGCGTGAGGGATGTGTTCCGGGAAATGCGGGAGACACGGTCGAGGGCGTTCTCGACCACTGTGGGGTGGAAGTTGCGGTCCTTGAACAATGAGGACATTTGAGATGTGCGGGAGTGGACTTGATTTAGTTTTCCCAGCCACCATTAGTTCTGAGGAAAGGTCACCGGACCCAAAATGTTAACTCTTATTTTTTCTTCACAGATGCTGCCAGATCTGCTGAGCTTTTCCAGCTACTTTTGTTTTTGTTCTTAATTTATTTCTATCTGGGAATGAGTCTGCCTTCCCCTAACAAATGTGATTCTGAATATTTTAAAAAAATTGCAGTGCCTAAGTTCTGTAAAGACATCTGTTGCATGTCGTGGATTAATGTGAACTTCAACAGTCAAAAAAGTAATTTGTCTTTATTAATCAAAATTTCCAACTGGTTACGATTTGATGCAATGATTTTCTGACCTCATCTTTTTGCTGGGAGAGAGTGCTGCTTCGGTCATTCTAGAATTATTCTCCACCCAGAAACTTCATAAGTCTTTAACAAGCTAAAATATAAGTAATTTGGTTACGAGGGTTCAACTTCCCATAGTCAGAGTTTCAGATAAGTACTTGAGATTGATAAAATGCCACAAACAGAGAAGGTATTGCGTTGCCCTTCCTAAGGTTGCATGCCTTTAACAGCAAAATAAAATCGCTTTTGATTTGCAACTTAAGCAGAACTAGGCTATTTTAGACAAGCAAATTCTAATATTCAAGATTTGATGCAAGTTTCTAAAATTGCAATTCATCTCTTACATTCAAGCAGTTTATGCGCATAGTTCATGATACTTCCATATCAAGGTCAGGCCTTTCACAAATTGCAATTAAATTGATGACAAAACAGCGTAGCTCAAAGATGAAGGGGTTGGGGGGAGGCGTTGGTGCGAGGAATATTGACCAAGACCTCACAATATGGAATTTGTTACAACTATCTCGGAACGTAGAGGACCTTACCATCTAAATGACTCACTCACTACACTGAAGGGTCAACGTATAAAGCTCTGAAGTGGGGCTTGAACATTCTGAGTCATAGCTGGGAGTGGGGTTTGGTGCTTTCACAGAGCCAAGGTTGAATTTTTGTTAATAAGGATTGAAATGTAATCTCATTTCAGCAATCCCATTTACTACAAGGATAAAACTTAAAATCTTCTGGATGCATATGGCAGTCATGGTTATACGTGTTTCCGTGACTGGAACAGGTCACTAAAGCCAATAGGTTGAGGGTCGACAATCAGTAACAAGCGTGGATGAACAGGGCCTCCTACTCTTATGCCTGCCATTGGTGTACAGGAAGGATTTACATTCACAAAACCAACCTGTTCAGTCACATTTTGAATACATCTTCCATGACATCAAGTACTCAGCTGGGAATTAACTTTTGAGCTTCTAGCTCAGAGGCAGAGACACGACTCAAGATTGATGTCGCTCCAACAGCTCACCAGCATTGCAGGACCACGTCCTTTAAATTGGCAGCAACAGTGAGCTCTGTCCTTACTTTAAAAATCATACTGGCTCCTAACTTTGCACAATACGGTCAATCTGAATTTATTTTTAACCAATTTGAATTATTTTCTATGACTTGCCACCAGCTTTGAGGAACACCCAGCAGTTAGTGGAATGATACATTTGATGGACTCCAGTGGCTTAGTTCTGCTGATTGCTGCAGGGTCAACTTGAAACTGGAGCTGGGAGGATGAAGTTGCAAAGTATTTGATGAGGGGCAGAAATGACGCTGCTGTGGGTGTGGAAATTTATGAAAGGACATTTTTAAAATCTCAGCATTCTTTTGATGAAAGGTGAGTAATTAAATAAGGAATAAAACATTTTCAAAATGTTTTTTCCTCAATTTCAACATATTCTAAAATCCATAAGACATCTGTGTGGATTTTTGTTTTAATCTTACATTGGTTTCAATTCAGTTTTTTGACGTGATTTAATACTGGTTTAATCATTGATGTTAAATTTCCATCTGTTTCAGTGAGTTTGTTAATCTGATAAAAAGTTAAACAACTGTTATAATAATAATAAAGACAGAAAATCACATTGGTCTGTAAACGAGTCTGTCAAAAGTAAAACAGAGAAAAATTTGGAATGTATTTGTGGCTGCTTTATTTGTTAGTTGTTTTTGTTGAATATTTCAGTGATAATTGCCGGTTTTGAAAAAGATAATGTTTTCATTAGGATTGGCGACTGCCATGTTCAAGATATTTTGTGTCATTTTTCTGTGCATTTTATAAGATTCTGTCAGCTGTGGCAGAGGAGCAGTAATCTTACTTGTGCACCAAGAAAGTTGTGCTTTCGGGCTTCACTTCGGGGACCGGCACGCGTAAATCTAAATTGACACTCTAGCATCAAACTGAGGTCGTGCTGTCCTGTTGGTGGTGTTGATCTTTATACAAAACATTAACTTATGCTCTGTCTGCCCTCTCAGTAAATGTAAAACGTCCCATGATACTGTTTCAAAGAGCAGAAGTATTATCTCTGATGTCCAGAACAATAATTTACCCTCAATCAACATCCAAAACAGATTATCTGGTCATTGTCACATTCTTTTGTTTTAATTGGCTTCCACATTTGCTATACCCCAGAAGTATCTACATTTGAAAAGTACATTATAATTATGCTCCTGCAGAATGACAGCAGGGACATAATGGGTCAAATGGCCTCCTCTTGTGCTGCGATTATTATACAATTCCACTTAATTGCCTGTAAAGTGCTTTGTGACATCCTGAAATCATGAAAGACAGCGTATAGATGTAAATATTTTCTATTGAACTTGCACTGAGTCAGGTAATCACACACTGTTATATTTTTGCACTGGAAATTTATTGTCTTTGATGACATACAAGATTAGCAAAGGGCAGATTATCACCGTAATTAAGTTTTTGAAGGTAAAACTTGAAACCCAGTGAGTTATCATTTTATTGGGTTTATACCCTAAAGTTTATAAGTTCCCGTTACCTTGCTGACTTTGCTATGTCTCTTAGCCCAGTATGTGCGGGTTTATGATCTGGGCTGTTGCAGTGATATTATAAGGGACTGTCAGTCTTGTTTGTGGTCATTGTGTTGTATATGAAGGATTTGTTGACTAGCAAAATATGAGTGAACATAATGCCACATATTGGTATGAAATGTGTTGCAGAGTAAGCCTGAGATGATGGAAAGTTGGTGTAGTGGTTTATTGATTTTTAGAGGTATACATACATGTGCCTAAGTAACTGAGCTGTTCCTAGAAATTGCGCTTTGCATTTGTGGGCAGTTTTGTTTTTACCTTGATGGCCAGACAAATTTTCTGACATTTATTTAACGCTAATCTCTATTGGTTCAGGATTTCCATCAAATGCCTATTTTAATTTTTTTTTCATTTTAATAGTAGAACACAGCATTTTAATGTCTTCAAGTTACATGTATTATGTGAAGAGTCTTGAGATACTTAAACATTTAAATTTATTTATTTATTTTGTTCTATGTGCATTCAACCTCCTTGCATTTTGGCTATAATGGGTGTAGGTACCTTTTTTAAATTACATTTTCAAGCTGGTATCCCCACTTAATTTTGAATCATGAAGACAGGAGTTGCAGTGCTTGCTAATGGGAGTGTAATCTTGGCCAGGTTTGCTACATAGTTTACAATACTTTGTAACTATCTTTCAAACTCAATCAATAAATGCTTCTTTTGATATCATACTCTTTTGCTTGGAACAACTTACAACTTGGGAGCAACAAGTACTCAATCGTAAAGATATTTTTCAACTGTAATCTATAAAGTTTATCAAATATCTGATGCAGCCACCTACTAGGAGCAGAAGGTTCATTCTAATTATTTTTCTCAGATACTTGGGCAATGGGAAACTGTTGCTATGTTCCACCCCCAACTGAAACTGCAGGAATTCAGGCTGGTGAGCTTAATTGACAGCCTGTGAAGCAGGAACATCTGACTGGCTATAATTCCTGAGCTGTATGTAGGCAGTGACTTAAACCTTGCCATCTTTGGTTCATTAGTGTTGAACCCACCTTGCTGGTCAAAAAGGCCACATTCCAGAATCAAATTGTTGAATTCAGGTTGTAATTCAACTGAAACAACTGTTCCAGAAACAAGCTCAGGAATCAGCACTGCTCGGTTCGTTAGAAAAGGTTTCTAAAGTAGAAAACTGTCTAAACTAGACTGCAGCAGAATTATTTTTAAAAAGGAATACATTACATCATATAATAGTCCAAAAGTACCTTCATTCCTTCCATGGAATAAAATGATTGTTGGGGAGTAAAACTGTCACATGCTGTAGTATTTACTTTTCTATGGTATCATGATTATTGGTTTATCATGAATGAAAAAAAAATCATAATTCTCTGACAATAGGTCAACAGAAGTTATTATGACTCTGTTTTGTGACTTTATCAAAAGAAATGTGATATATTCAGTCAAAGCTAGCTCTAACCCTGAATGACTCATTTAATTTAACCACTTATCCCACTGGAATCAAGGCTAATTTAATAAACAACACCGACCGAGGGCAATCTGTATAATATTCCGTACAAGCTATTGCCAGTATCAAAATGAGGTAGCTATATTTGGCACAGTGACAAAGCCCACTATTGAATAGTTAAAGTGATAGGAACTTAATTTTGCAGAGTTAGAAACAAAAGTATGTAACAGATCATTTGTCCTCGGAAAAGATAAAACCGTTCATTACCAGTGGTTCGTCAGTAATCAGCTCATCCTTATACTCAAAGAAATTTCTTGGATCCTGATTCACATAACCATGTTCTTCTAAAAGATCAACGGGTAATGATTGTGTCTGTTTCAATTTCCTTGCTTTCTCCTCATTTTTTGTAGGGGCAGCAAGAACAACCTCCAGGATTAGAAGTCCCGACAGTACTACAGAGGCAAAGGTCTTCATTCTTGGACTCTTGAAGAGATAGATAAATTGTTCCATTAATATTCCAGAGAATGGCAATGCTGTATTACAATAAGCTACAAGAGATCTATTTATAATTTGCGAAGCTAAAATTTCATCGCAGTTTCTTTTGCTATAGCTTGATTACAATCCTGTCATAATGAAAATTTATAAAGCAAGGATATAATTTTACTGAAGGAAAGAAACTATTACAGACAAAGCTAATATAACTCAAATGTTTGTTTCTTCAGAAAATTATTTCCATTTCAAACAACACCTTCTTGTATACATGTATAACAAATTATATTCAGTCAATGCAGGCTGGCTACTTTTTTTCATTGCATTTCTATTTACAGACAAAATTTGCTGCATGAAAGCAGGTCTGTGTATAGTGTTTCTCTAGTCATGACTGTACGAAATTCCTTTGGGACCAGAGGACTGCTGCGCAACCCATGTCTTTCACACTGGTTTCCTTTTCAGGCCTCTTCACATAAATTCTGAAGCCAAAAGGTAAAATATTGAAACAGACAAGCTACAGTGAAGCCTTGTGACTCTTAATAGCCAATATACTCAATGTGGCTCAAGGACTGTAAATTGGAGTCAAACTAGCTCCTCAAAGACTGTAGTCAAGTCAACTTTTAATGAACACCTGAGATTACCTCAGATTCAGAAATAGTTTCTTTTTTTAAATGTAAATAAAATATGATGGGCTTATCAGTGATTTCCTCCACTGTTTTTTTACAGGAGCATAAGTTTCTGTCGCATAAGCACTTTTGCAAATAAAGAGTTGAGATAATTGAAGTTTCAAAAGCAGGCAAGCGTAAGCAGGCTTACTTTGTTTAGCACTCCGTATCTTTCTGGGTCTTATTTTACATGGCTGAATGAAGCTCCTGGCATACTCGCTGTTAAGTTTAAAGGTAGAACAGTTTGTTCTTTGTTCTTCCTTTTGTCCTTGTATAGAATTTAGGTTTTTATGGTCAAGCATGATTAAAGCTATTAATTTTATTATTAATGAGCAAATGCCTTCACTATCAGTTTTGCATTTGCCACACAAAAAACTTGTCTGAACTGATTCACTACTGCTGTCATTCATGCAGGATGATGAAGAATTTGACACCAAGTACAGTTAAACAAGATTGACACTTCAGTAGTTGATTGCTTGGCTTGTAATTTTACATTGATAAAAGCCAAAGAATTAATGCCTCCAGACGCTTTAAACAAATCCAAAGCCCAAATACTCACCCTCAGCTGCTACCCTCTGAAATGGTCCAAAGTAGTAAGACGTAGGTCAGCGATGATGGAATTCAGGACTCCAGGAGGGAGGCTCATTTATCTGATCCAGGAGCTTCCCCTGAATGAAGTGGAGGTGGCTCTTGACCTGGTATGTGGCTGCTGCTGCTACTGCTGCTCCTGCGTGGTGTTTGGGACAAAGTGTTTACTCTCATGTAACCTAATACTACTGTATTACGTCTGCAAGTGTCCTGGCAAAAAAATACCACACAGCACCGCAAGATTCTCAAATGGGTTGTGTTCCATGAAGTAAAAACTGTCTCAGAATCTGCAGTGTAATACAAGCATGTCCTTTTGTGATAGAGCTGGAAGAGCTGTGGAACAGGAACTTTATTAGTGATTGAACCTTCTCTCCAGAACAAATGGGATTTAGCTGATGACTACTCATCTTCACTCCGATATGTTTAACTAAAAGACAACCACCTCAATCGGACACCACCCATTCTATGAAGACCACTTTTATTCAGATTTTTACACATTTTATTGCCGTTTTGTTTCATGCAAGCTGCTACATTCTAAAATTATCTGGATGTTAATCACTTTATGTCAAATTAATTCACACTCTGACAGGAAAGTTCTTGTCATACAAATTTGTTTTGTAGCTCACTGTTAACTTCCAGCTGAAAATTGCTCTCTGATGATTTAAAAAATTCTGGATAACTGCTGGATTCTGTTTTATGAAGAGAGGATGCAGGGGAGATTTACTATGGTATCCCTCACATTCGATTCTAGCCTCACGTGCCATTCCCTACCCAACCTACCACTCAGCGGAATATTGTGGAAAAGTAACTGCTTTGTCATTTACTTTCGTCTCTCTTAATACCTGCCTCTGGGAGGAAAACAGCCTGTAGTGGGGCAGAAATTTACAAGACAGGTGCTGGACTGTCAATATTCTGCTCCTCAACCCTTATTAACAGAGAACCCTAAATCAGGCTTCTCCAAGGAGGCAAAAGACTTGTCTCAGAGGCTGCCCTTGTCTAAATGAGCTGTTGTGCAATGTCCCAGTGACTTGGCTGAGCCCTGCTAACAACTACAACAAACTTCCTTTCTTTTTGCTTAAAGGCAACGGAGACAGAATTAATCTGTGTGTGGTATATTCTGGCTGAGGGGCAAAGCACAAAAAGGCAAGGCAAGGCAATGCAAGGCAGGGAAGCTGTAAGCATCCAGGAATTTCAGAGAGGTTATTTAAGACAATAGCAAACAATTTCATCAAGAAATTATCATGAACTATCTAATCCACCTGGCCTATTGTTTATCCAAGTTGGATTTGAGGATTCACATTCAGGAAAATTCGAGGCAAAGCTACAAGCAGGTAAGACTATTCAAAATATAAAATTGGATTTCATGGCAAGACATATGGAATATGAATTTGGAATTTAATGCAGAATCTGTATAATATCAGAGTTGGAGTACAGTGTAAAATTCTGGGCTCAATGGAATTGTATGACTCTATTCCATGATTCAATGCAATCAGATAAATGCCAAGGCAACAGAGAAGATATAATATATAGTGTAATTATTAAACTGTCTGTCAAATCAGTAGCATTAATAGTTTGGTTTTGGAAATCTATAATTTGTCCAATGTTATTGCATAGCTGCAATCACTGGATTGATGATGCCAACTAAGATTTTATGTGTGTTGTTTGGACTCCCAAGTGAAGGTCTAGATAGGTCATTAGTCTTAACTCCTCATAAAACTACACTTCTGAGTGTGGTTGTCTACCATGCAGAGGACTTATCGTTAGGATTCATCCCAAAGAGTACAGTGTGTGGTTGGTGGAACTACAGTTGCAAAAAAATCTCTAAGTTATGTCATTTTGTGCCTTTTATTTTGTATTACAGTGTAGCATCCTTAATGTTTGCCTTGTGTGTTGTCATGAAAACAGGCCACAACACTGGATCACTTATGAACATGTTGAACTCCTAATCACAGCATGTGTTTTTTAAAAGAAGACATGCAGCCAAAAGGTGACTGTGGATGTAAACTCAGAGCTGTCTGCCAAAGTCCTGCGAGGAACCATAGGCTGTCATACCAGAAAAGGTGCAAAGGCAACTTCGAACAACACCACTTCAAAGGGAGAGATGTAGTTCAAAATAAACTGGAGTGCGTGGCTGACTGCTCCAAAGCAGAAAGCCATCTCATGCGGATTATGTTCCAACCAAAGACATGTTCGTGTGTTACCTTTCCAGGAATATGCAAAAAATCATTAAAAGCCAGCTGCAACCTCTGATCTGTGTGTGCCATTGACTGATGTGTTGGTGTAGACTAGTGTGCTGTGAACAGCAATTAGACACCTCTGCACTGCAGGTTAAGAAAGGCTCTTTCTCTAAGTGCTGGAAGCCAGACAAGCCAGTGAACTCACCATCAAAAAGAAACAGGACAAAATTCTGTTGGCTAACTTACAGAAATAAATATATTGAATTCAACTATTTCTCTACCAGTATCAGCATTGCCATCCAACATAACAGCCAAAATTTCCACTGCCTACTCTTCATGAAACTAACCAATAGATTTGTATCTCTTTTTAAATGTTATCCATTTACTCAATTCACATTTCTAATTTCTCTAGGTGTGTTGCATTTTCTTCACATTTGCTAGCTAACAAATACAACCATTCTCTAACTGAAGAAAGCATTGCTAATTTGGCTCCTTTTAAAGCATAAATACATTGGATTGGGAAAAGGTATCCATGGAATTCTTTCCAAATTAACCTTGTTTTAACCAGTTAAGAGAAAGGTTGTGTAAAAAGGAGGAGCAGTTCTTCCTTCCTCACCTGGGAGCGCAACCAGCTGCTAATGATGATGATCTTTGGAATTGCCAAAAATACTCCGCAATTGCCACATTCTTCCAATTCAGGCCTCTTGCCCAGCCCCTGTTTTCATTGATTCACCATTGCCAGTCATACCTTCAGATGCCCAGGCCTTAGGCTTTGGTACTGCCTTCGCAAATCCGTTCTGTCACTCCGGCTTTCCATCTTTGGCCCATAGAGGTGACCAGAGATTCTACTCCCACACCATGAAAACTGAACCCATCAGATCAAGGTGGCAACAAATCTGTTGTTGTTTTGGCAGTATCTACAGCAGTAGTCAGTTAGCACGGACATGAAATTTCATCATCACCTTTTCCCATGCTATCAGCCTCATTGCATTGTTTGGAATTACATCATATCGTACACACTAAGGACATGGATCTTAGCAACATAGCAGATGCTAACCTCTGGCATCAAGTGAGGCATTTGGGGCATGATTAGTTTATGTCCATCTGAATGCACATATGAACATGCAAATTAAGAGCAGAAATAAGCGATTCAGCCAATTGGGCCTACTCTGTCATTCAACAAGAATATGATTAATCTGATCGTGGCCTCGAATCCACCTTCCTTACTACCCATGATAATCTTTGTTAGTTGAGAATCTATTTCCCTTGCCTCAAGAATATTCAATGACCCTGCCTCATTCACTGTTTTGGGAAAAGAGTTCTAAAGATTCACAACCTTACAAAAGAAACCAAATCTCCTCTTTTCCATCTTATATATGAGACCCTTTATTTTTAAGTGTCCCCTAGTTCTGTTCTCTCTCACAAATGGAAACATCCTTTCAGCATCCACCCGGTTAAGTCTTTTCAGGAGTTTATATGCTTCAATAAGAGCACCTTTTACTCTTTTAAACTCTAACAGACACAGACACAACCTTTCCTCAAGCCCTATCCGACCAGTCAAGTGAACCCTCTATTCCACTTCTAAAGCATTTAGGTTGTTATAATCCCAGCTGACATTAATACTGAACAAGTCATCTTCTGAAGGAAAATTGACTTGATGGGTCATTAGTTTTCTCTTCTTTTTCCTTTTTCTTATTCAGTGATTTGAGTGGTCTTTTATATGGAGGTCAACCATTGAACACACAGGGGGTTCTGTGATAATGCATTAGATGAGTTGATGTGAAACAATGCGTTATAGAAAAATCGCACTATAGAAATAATGGGACCTATGGGAAAAGGGGTAGTTGGGGCAGACCAACAAAAAAAATCAGTTAAAATGACTCAAAAATCATTCAAAAGCATAACACAAAGGATAGCACAGTCTGAACAAATGTTTAATTCACATGTAATAATGAAATAACAGTAAATTTATCACCTTATCTTGAAAAAAATGTCAAGATGACTTGATGGGGGCGGGGTGGAGGTTCTGAGGTAGCTCTGTTGTTAATGTAGGGGCCGATATTGTCATCATCGTCATCATCATCAAGGTGCAGCTGTGGTTTCAGGGTTAGGGTGATAAATGGTTAATCCAGAAATGAATGGCTATGGTTCATTGTCTTCTGACTGTTACCTAGGAGGTGGCTTAAAAAGACTTTCACTACTTTTCTGCTTTGGCCTTTTTCTTTCATGAAGAAGCAGTTCATAGGGTACCAAAGAAGATCTTACTTCACAAACTGCTACCCTGCTGCGTTCTGCATTGTAATCATTGTCCTCTAATCATTGCAACTGCTTCTCAATTTCCCTCAGGATAGAGGGCAAAACAGAAGTGGAAAGCTCTCGCAGTGCTGCATACTGGATTTCATCTTCTTCATCTCCAGCTCAAACCGCCTGAGAGAAGAAACTTTTCCTCATCTAAGTCTTAAATCGGTGCTCCTTTATTCTGAAACTATGTCCTTGGGTCCTACACTCTCCCATTAGCGGAAACATCTTCTCAGCATTTACTCTGTCAAGTCCCTCAATAAGCCTATATGTTTCAATGAGATCAACTCTCATTCTTCTGAACTCTAAAAAGTAGAATCCCAAACATTTTAGCCTTTGCTAAGTAAAAAAACCCCTCCATACCAGGATCATCTTAATGAAACTTTTCTGAGCTGCTTCCAGTGAAATGATATATTTCCTTAAATAATGGGACCAAAACTGCTCTCAGTACTCCAGATGTGGTCTCACCAGCACCTTGTACATTGCAGTGAGAGTTCCCTACTAATAGACTCCCATCTCCCTTCAAGTAAGGACCAATATTCCATGAGTCTTCCTGTTTACCTGCTGCACCTGTGAGCTAGCTTTCTATGTTTAATTCACAAGTGCCCCAAAGTCGCTTTGTATGGCAACTTTCTGCAGTTTTTCTCCATTTAAATAATGTTCTGTTCTTTTGTTCTCCTTTCCAAAATGAACAATTTCACATTTTCCCACATTATACTCTAATGGCCAACTTTTTGCCCACTTACTTAACCTTTGACTATCCCTGTGTAAGTTGTTTGCATCCCTCTCACAACATGCCTTTCCACCTACATTGTGTCATCTGCAAATCTGGGTACTAACTGCTGCTAACAGCACCTTTATTGCAATGAACCTCTGCTTCTCTGGATCATGAGACCCAAGTCAGCAAATACCTTAGCAATAATCTCTCAGGCGACGTCTTGTTCGTTTAGCTGAAATAATATGATTTCTTGTAAATGCAGTTTGAATTCAATATCCAAAATGACATTCTGACTTTTAAAAATGAACAAGTCAGACCTTTGTAGAACTTAAAACTATATATCCATTCATCCTCCACTTTGGAATCTAATTTCTCAAATGATAACGGTATATTATGATCCTTCAATACAATATCCTTCCTTAAATCCGGAAATCAAAACTGTAGAGCATACTCCCGATGTGGGTTTCACTAAAGCTATGTACAGTCATGTTACAGCTGTACGGGACATTGGTGAGGCCACTTTTAGAATACTGCGTACAATTCTGGGCGCCTTCTATTGGAAGGATGTTGTTAGACTTGAAGGGTGCAGAAAGGATTTAAAAGGAAGTTGGCAGGATTGGAGGATTTGACCTATAGGGAGAAGCTGAATAGGTTGGATTTTTTCCCTCTGAAGTGTCAGAGGCTAAGGGTTGACCTTAGAGAGTTACGTAAAATCGTGAGTGGCATGGATAGAGTGAATAGCCAATGTCCTTTTCCTGTGGGTTGGATGTGGAAGTGGGGATGAGGACTCCAAAACTAGAGGGCATAGGTTTAAGGATGAGAGGAGAAAGATCTGAAAAGGTTCTGAGGGATAACTTTTTCACACAGAGGGTGGTGCAAGTATGGAATGAGGTGCCAGAGGAAGTGGTGGAAGCATGTTCAATTGCAATATTTAAAAAGGCATCTGGATGGGTATATGATTAGGAAGGGTTTAGAGGGTTATGCCAGAACCAGGGATCACGCTATGAGAATTCAGGGTAGATGATTTAGGATGGAGGTGAGGAGACATTTCTTCACCCAAAGAGTTCTGAGAGTGTGGAATTTATTACCACAGGAAGTAGTTGATGCCAAAACATTGAATGTATTCAAGAGGTGACTAGATATAGCACGTGGGGCGAATAGGATCAAAAGTTATGGGGAAAAGGCAGGATTAGGTTATTGAGTTGGACAATCAGCCATGATCGTGAAGAATGGTGGAGCAGGCTTGAAGGGACGAATGGCCTCCTCCAGCTCCTATCTTCTATGTTTCTATGGCTCAAATTCTGACAAATGGGACTCAGTCAGATTGGGATATCTGGTTGGCATGGACGATTTGGACCGAAGTGTCTGTTTCCTTGCTATATAACTATATGACACTATAACTGTAGAAACTAATCACTCCTTTTATGTTCTGTCCTGGCACAATAAATTTCAACATTCAAATTGTCTTCAATTGCTGTACCTGCATACCAGCATTTTGCAATTTAAGTCCCTTTGTAGTACAGAGTTCTCCAATCTCTCTCTATTTAAATAATGTGCTGCTTTTACATTCGTTCTACCAAAGTGGACAAGTTCTCATTTTCCCGTGTTATACTCCACTTAATCTACCTGCATGTATATCACTTTACCCAATTTACCATATATCTATGCATCATCAACGAAGTTAGCATCGAAAATTCAATCTCTTCATCCAAGTCATTAAGATGAATTCTAAATGGGCGACACGGTGGCTCAGTAGTTAGCACTGCTGCCTCACAGCGCCAGGGACCCAGGTTCAATTCCAGCCTCGGGTGACTGTCTGTGTGGAGTTTGCACATTCTCCCTGTGTCTGCGTGGGTTTCCTCCCACAATCCAAAGATGTGCAGGTTAGGTGGATTGGCCATGCTAAATTGCCCATAGTGTTCAGGGGTGTGTAGATTAGGTGGGTTACGAGGGGACAGGTGTGGGCGGGATGCTCTGAGGTTCGGTGTGGACTTGTTGGGCTGCAGGGCCTGTTTCCACACTGTAGGGATTCTAAACAGTTGAGATCCCAGTGCTGATTCATAGCAGTCAATCTGGCTTCCCTCCTGATCTAATGAGAAAATAGCGCAGAAACATGCCAGAAATTCTTCCCATACTTTCTCTGGGCTATGTTGCAACAGACTATTAGAGTGTCAAGAACACAAAAACTTCATCAGGGAGATGAAAGAATACTCTATCACCTTTCTGGTCCACCCTGTTTACATTCATCTGTCGGGAGAGTATGAGACAGTGGAAGGAGCATCTTCAGGCAGTTTTTCACAAAGGTGTCCAGTTTTCCCTGTCAACTAACAACGAGTAGAGAAATTTGGTTGTGTGCCACAAATGAGGCTTGAGGGATTAACCTAGAAGCCAGCCTTCTAATATTTACTGATGAACTTATCGGGTAGGTGAGCTAAGCAAGAACGTATTGCACACAAAGAAACAAGGAACTTGTAGTTAAGTAATTATTGAAAAACCATCATGGAGGCAGGTCCTGAATTGTGATGATACAAATGACAACTGTAATCATAATTCATATCATGAACAATAAAGTTAAAAAATTCACAATTATGAACATATCGTATGTAAATAATTGCAAACTATTACAACATGCAGGACACCTTAATTTACAAAATAAAAATGGAATAAAATAAATAAAATACACATGGCAGCTCTTACAATGTCAGGATGTCCGAAAGAACTTCTTGTCAAGTTTTGAAGGTGGAGCCGTTGTAAAGTAGGAAACTTGACAATCAATCTGTGCACCGTAAGCTCTGATATGTATGAAAAATGTGACATTTTCCATTTTGGTTATGTTTTTTGAGAGATGATTAATGGTTTTGGCACGAAGAGACAAGCTCACCCTTCTTAAAAAATTGTCATGGGATCAATTATGTTTGACATCTATTTGAAAGACCACTCTTCCACTTGTGCAACCCTTCCTCCTATTCCTGTGGTGTGCCAAGTCTCTGGCCTGACATTGAACCTCTGGTCTTCTGCCTCAGAGGTGAGAATTCCTGCTGATACAGTGGAATGATGTGCCAGCTAAAGAAAGATCTCCAGACTCAAAATGTTCCAGTTTTCTCTCCACAGATGCCGCCCGACCTGTTGAGTTTGTCCAGCAATTACTGTTTTACCTCACGCTGTTCTTTGTTTCACAGATCTCATGTCTGAAAAACACCCTTCTACTGCTACTTTCTGTCTTCTTTAATCAAACGAGTTCTGTAACCATCTTGCTGGTTCACCACAAATCTCATGTGATTTCACCTTTTGTATCAGCCTGCCATGAGGACTCTGTCAAAGGCCTTGCTAAAGACCACATGGACAACATTCACTACCCTGCCCTCATCACTCACCCTTTTCACTTCCTCAAAAAAACTCAATCAACTTTGTAAGACATGACTTCTCTTGAAAAGCTATGCTGCCTGTCACTAATAAGTCCATATTTTTCCAAATGTGAGTAAATCCTGTGCCTAAGATATTTTCCAATAATTGCGCTACCAGTAATGTAAGGCTTACCAGCATGTAATTTCCCACATTATCGCTGTTGCCCTTCTTAAATAGAGGAACAACATTAGTTATTCTCTAGTCTTCTGGGACCTCTTGAGTCATTAAAGAGGATACAAAGATTTTATACAAGGTTCCAGCAATTTCCTCCCTTACCTCCCTCCCTAGTCTGGATAGATTCCATCAGGTACTGGGGACCCATCTTAATGCTTTTCAAAACACCCAACATCTCCTTTCTAAAATTGACATGCCCCAGAAGATCAGATACCCCTCACTAGACTCACCACTCACCATGTCATACCCCTTTGTGAATACCAATGCAAAATGTTCATTAAGGATTTTATCCACTTCTTCTGGCTCCACACATTAATTCCCTCCTTTGTCTTTGAATGGACCTATCTTTTCTCTCTCTTGCTCCTTGTATAAGTATTAACCATTTTAGGATTTTCCTTAATCCTGTTTTCCGAGGACTTTTCATGGCCCCTTTTATCTTTCCTACTTTAGGAATCCTGAGGGACAGGATTTACATGTATTTGGAAAGACAAGGACTGATTAGGGATAATCAACATGGCATTGTGAATGGGAAACTGTGTCTCACTAACTTGATTGAGTTTTTTTAAAAGAAGTAACAAAGATGAGGGCAGAGTGGTAGATGTGATCTATATGGATTTCAGTCAGGCGTTGGACAAGGTTCCTCATGGTATAATGGCTAGCAAGGTTAGATCACATGGAATACAGGGAGAACTAGCCATTTGGATACAGAACTGACTCAAAGGCAGGAGACAAAGGATGGTGATGGAGGGTTGCTTTTCAGACTGGAGGCCTATGACCATCTGTGTGCCACAAGGATCAGTGCTGGGTCCACTGCTTTTTGTCATTCATACAAATGATTTGGATGTGAACATAGGAGGTATGGTTAGTAAGTTTGCAGATGACACCAAAATTGGAGGTGTAGAGGACAGAAAGAAAGTTTTCTCAGAGTACAATGGGATCTTGATTTGATGGGCCAATGGGCCGGGGAGTGGCAGATGGAGTTTAATTTAGATAAATATGAGGTGTTGCATTTTGGAAAGGCAAATCAGGGTAGGACTTATATACTTAATGATAAGATCCTGGGGTGTGTTATTGAACAAAGAGACCTTCGAGTACAGGTTCATAGCTCCTTGAAAGTGGAGTCACAGTTAGATAGGATAGTGAAGAATGCTTTTGATGCTTGCCTTTATTGGTCAGTGCGCTGAGTATAAGAGTTGGGAGGTCATGTTGAGGCTGTACAGGACATTGGTTAGGCCACTTTTGGACTACTGTGTGCAATTCTGGTCTCCCTGCTATGGAAGGGTGTGGTGAAACTTGAAAGGGTTCAGAAAAGATTTATAAGGATGTTGTTGAGTTTGGAGGGTTTCAGCTATAAGGAGAGGCTGAATAGGTTGGGGCTATTTTCCCTGGAGCCTCGGAGGCTGAGGGGTGACATTATAGGGGTTTATAAAATCATGAGCAGCGTGGATAGGGTAAATAGGCAAGGTCTTTTCCCTGGGGTGGGGGAGTCAAAAACTAGAGCGCACAGGTTTAAGGTGAGAGGAGAAAGATTTAAGAGGGACCTAAGGGGCAACCTTTTCACACAGAGGGTGGTATGTGTATGGAATGAGCTCCCAGAAGAAGTGATGGGGGCTGGTACAAGATTTAAAAGGCATCTGAATCAGTATGTGAATAGGAAGTGTTTAGACGGATATGGGCCAAATGCTAGCTAATAGGACTAGATTTATCTTGGATACCTGGTCAGCATGGACGAGTTGAACCAAAGTGTCTGTTTCCATGCTGTACATCTCTATGACTATGACTCTAAGTTCTTTCCTACTTTTTTATATTATTCAAAGACTCTGTCTGTCTTTAATTTCATAAACCATCGGTGTGCCTTCTTTTTCTTTATCAGGCAGCTCACAATTTCTCTTGTCATCCAAGGTTCCTGAATCTTGCCATCCTTATCTTTCATTTTCGTGGGAACATGGTGGTCCTGAACTCTAATCAGTGGCCTTTAAAAGATTCCCATATGCCAGGCGTGGATTTATCCACAAACAGCTGCCCACAATCTACATTTCCCAATTCCCACGTAATACTGTCTCCCACTGGCTGTTGGGAGGCCTGTAATACCAATCCCATCAAAGTGATCACACCCTTCCTTTCCTGAACTCTATCCCTACAGACATTTGAATGAGCCTTCCAAGGTGTCCTCACTTAGTACAGTTGTGACATTCTCCCTCATTAGTAACACAGCTCCCCCATCTTTAAAACATCATAGCTATATCTAATAATGCAATCTCTTTGTTTACCTGCCTTGTCATATTCTTCACATTAAAACAACTACACCTCAGACAGCCAGACCCACCATATTCTGTAATCTCCCCCCGTCTGATCTTCCTGTTAGTCTCCACCTCCTCCTCAGTCATTTCACTTGCTGACATACTGCACTGGTTCCCATTCCCCTGCCAAACTAGTTTAAACCCTTCCGTGTGGCACTAGCAAACTTCCCTGTCAGGATGTTGGTGCCCCTCCAGTTGAGTTGCTGTCCTTCTTGTACATGCCCCACCTGTCCCAGAAGAGATCCCAGTGATCCAGATACCTGAAGCCCTCCCACTTATGTCAGCTTTTTAGCCATGTATTTAACAGCACTATTTTCCTATTCCTGGCCTCTCATGTGCCACTGGCATGTGGCACAGGGAGTAATCCCAAGATTACAACCCTGAAGGTCCTGCTTTTCAAATTACTGCCTAACTCCCTGAACTCCCTTTTAAGACCTCGACACTCTTCCTGCCTATGTCTTTGGTACGAATGTGCACCATGATCACTGACTGCTTGTCCTCCCTTAGAGAATGTCCTGTGCCCACTTGGAGATATCCCTGACCCTGGCACCAGAGAAACAACATACCATCCTGAAGTCTCTTTTGCGGCCACAGAAACGCCTGTCTGTGCCCTGATTCCAGTGTCCCCTGTTACAACTGTTCTGCTGCATTTTGACTCTCCCTGGGTGGTGCCACAACTCTGGCTGCTTCTGTCACCATCCCCTGATAGGCTATCCCCCACAACAGCATCCAAAATGGTATACATTTCAGAGAGGGGAATAGCCATTGTCTGCCTGTCCCTTCCAGCAGTCACCCACTTTCTCTGCCTGAACTTTGGGTGTGACTTTCGCCTAGTGGTATTATCGCTAAACTATTAATCCAGAGACCCAGATAACCTTCTGGGAACTGGGGTTTGAATCCTGCCACAGCAGATGGTGGAATTTGAATTCAGTAAAACGTCTGGAATTAAGAATCTAATGACGACCGTGAATCCATTGTCGATTGTCAGGAAAACACATCTGGTTCACTAATGTCCTTTCGGGAAGGAAACTGCCAACCTTACCCAGTCTGGCCTACATGTGACTCCAGGCCCACAGCAATGCGGTTGACTCTCAAATCCCCTCTGGGCAATTAGAGATGGGCAATAAATGCTGCCTAGCCAGCGACACCCTCATCCTGTAAATGAATAAAAGACCATGGCGATAAAACTCCTGTCTATGATGCTTTCTGCCTCCTGCATGTTCCTAAGTGTGTCCATTTGCTGTTCCAACCAATCCATGTGGATTGACAATGGCTGCAATTGAACAGACTTCCTGCAGATGTAGTTGTCAGGCATGTTTGAACTGTCACCGATTTCCCATATTCTGCAGGAGAAGCATACTATCCTGCCTATTGCCATTCAAAATGAAACAGTGATTGTTTTTGTATTCACTCATGGGACATGGGCATCACTGACTGATCAGCATTTATTGCCCCTCCTAATTGCACTTGGGAAGGTGATGCTGAGCTGCCTTCTTGAACTGCTGCTGTCCAGGCAGTGTGGGTGGGTACAAACACAATGCCCTTAGGGAGGAAATTCCAGGATTTTGACCCAGTCACTGTGAAGGAAAAGCAATATATTTCCAAGCCGGGATGGTGAGTGTCTTGGAGGGGAACTGGCAGATGCTGGTGTTCCCATGTGTCTGCCCGCCTTGTCTTTCAAATGGAAGTGGCTGTGGATCTGGAAAGTGCTGTCTGACGATCGTTGGTGAATTTCTGCAATGCATCTTGTAAATAGTACACACTGCTGCTACTGAGCGTTAGTGGTGGAGAGGGGGATATTTATGGATGTGGTGCCAATCAAGTGGGCTGCTTTGTCCTGGATGGTGTCACACTTCTTGAGTGTTATTGGAGCTGCACCCATCCAGGCAAGTGTGGAGGATTCCATCACGCTCTTGATTTGTGCCTTATAGATGATGGACAGGCTTTGGGGAGTCAGGAGGTGAGTCACTGGCCATAGTATTCCTAGCCTCTGTCCTGCTCTTTTAGCCAATGTGTTTATGTGGTGAGTTTCTGGACAATAGTAACCCCAATGATGTTGACAGCAGGGATTCAGTGATGGTAACACCATTGAATGTCAAGGGGTGTTTGTTAGGTTATCCCTTACAAGTGATGGTGATTGCCTGGCATTTGTCTAACACGAATGTTATTTGCCATTGTCTAGATCTAGTTGTTTTTGAACGTGGACAGCTTCAGTACCTGGGGAGTCATGAATGGTGGTGAACATTGTGCAATCATTGGCAAACATCCCCTCATCTGACCTTATGATGGAGGGAAGGTCATTGATGAAGCAGCTATAGATGGTTGGACCTAGGACACTCCCCTGAGGAACTCTTGCAGAAATGTCCTGGAGTTCAGATGACTGACCTCCAACAACCAAAACCATCTTCAACAAAAACAAAGTTGCTGGAAAAGCTCAGTAGGTCTGGCAGCATCTGTGAAGGAAAAAACAGAGTTAACGTTTCAGTTCCGGTGACCCTTCCTCAGAACACAGTTCTTTCAGTTTTTATTTACCATCTTCCAATGTGCCAGATATGACTCCAACCAGCAGAGAGTTTGCCCCCAGTAGTCAATGCTAGGGCTCCTTGATGTCGGTTGAATATGATCTTGATATGAACTGGGACAAATGGTATCTATCATAGTCTTGATATATTTGTGGGTAGACAATTAATAGATCCTGCCCTGGTCTTCCATGGCTCTCTGGAATTGGCCAGCTGTAAAGAAAAATTCAAAGTAGCTGTCAGCTTGAGAACCACTGGGATAGAATGGCCACTCAGTCCTCAGGTCTCAGGTCTCACTCCAGTAACTCCACAGGGACCAGCATCAACACAAAATCTCATTCATGAGGAGAAAATGGCTTCAAAGACTCTGACCCTCTGTACTTCTGCAAACTCCCGAGGAGACCGCCAGTTGCAATTTCCTTGTATGATGAAGGCTGTCCAGCTTCAATGACAGGTTTTTGCTGGTCCAGGGTTTGTCGATGCATCTATTCTACTTCCATTGCCTTATGCGTTTGTTCCATCACAGCAGTGATGATGAGCACATCTGCCACAGCTGAATCTATCAGTCACAATTAATCTGTTTTGGGAACATTAGGAATAGGACAGATTTGTAGCAATGAGAACTGTCACGAGTTGTATCCCTCACAAATGACAGTTTGACGCACTTCTTGATAGAGTGAAAAACGGAGCATTCTGGGAAGGAGGGCTTACTATTGACTCATACTGGCACTTTGACCAGAGGACTTTATTTAGATTAGTGTTCCACCATTCATGTTGCAAATACATAGTAGTACAGTCAAAATGCTGCATGTGCAATGAAACCTCGTCCTCTCAGCCCTAAATCACTTACATTTGGTACTGTTGCATGTATGAGAATCTTTCACTGTACTTACAGTTCAGGTGGAGAGAGGATCAGTTCCCCACCTCTGTGCACTGTGGGATGTTCTGCATTATTTGTGTGCGTTGTGTGCCTGCAGGTGCCTCTTTTAAAGTCACTTGTGATTATTTCCGCTTTATCAAGATGTTCTATCTAAATTTGTAAGAACCCATGACATGGTCAATACAACTTGTGACAGTATTTGCATGCTACATGTTTGATTTGACTTATTAATTCTTATTGTCAGATTTACTGACATAGTAAAAAGTATTGTTTTGGGTGCCCACCAGACAAATCATACCTCATGTAAGTACATCAGGGTAATAGAACAGAATGCAGAATATGGTGTTACAGCTACAGAGAAGGTGCAGAGAAAGGTCAACTCTAATATATGAAAGGTCCATTTATAAGTATGCTAACAGCAGGGAAGAAGCTGTTCTTAAATCTGTTGGTACATGTTCTGCCTGATGGAAGAGTGTATAGCCGGGGTGGGAGGGGCCTTTGAGTACATTGGCTGTTTTCCTGAGCCAGCAGGAAGTGTAGACAGTCACTGAAAGGAAGGCTGATTTGCGTAATGGATTGGGCTGCACTCACAACTCTCTGTAATTTCTTGCAGTCTTGTGCGGAGCCTTTGCCATGCCAAGCTGTGATGCATTCGGATAGGATTCTTTCTGTGGTACATCTATAAAAATTGGTAAGAATCATTGTGAATGTGCTGAATTCCATTAGCCTTCTGAGGAAGTAGAGGCATTGGTATGCTTTCTTGACTGTAGCGTCAACGTGGATAGATCAGGATATTGTTGATATTTATTCCTAGGAACTTGGTCATTTTTAGCTATCAACAGATCATGGAAAAATTCAGGGTTGTGCTGGATACCATGAATACCTAGCATCAGGCCCACGCCCTCCACCCAAAGTCTCCACTTCCTTGTCTCCTTGGCACTCCATGGACAGTTCACCTTTACCAAACCTCAAATATTCCCAAGCACCTCCTTGAATTGAGAATCCAATTCTTTTCCTTACCCCCGATCTCAGTCACTGCATTTTGATGACACCCACCATTGTATCACATAGTTGTCCCATCTAACAGCCCCCTTCCCACATCCGTCCATATCTTCCCATGAACCATCTATTCCCCTATTATATAGTGAGGTTACCCCCTTCATTGCCCTTGTCCCCTCTGCATCTCAGGTGTCGGTCTACAATCCTTATCATTTATTCCCTTAGCCTCCCTAACCCTACTGTGCCCCATGATATGTCCCCAGTACTCATTCCATGGTCAACGAAGATTAACCTTGGTCCACTCCCCGGACTGTACTGAGATGGACCCCCTTACCCTGACTGACTCAAGTGGACGACTGTCTGTGCCCAAGGCCATGGGCTGGGAATAGACTGATTGCACCGGGGATCCCTTGACTGACAGCAGCCATCCCTGTCCTGACTGAGAACTACTCCTCTTCAACTTTTAGATATGGCCATTTGGTTGATGCACGTGCAGTGCATTTGTGGCATAGATGCTGATACATGTTATAGATGTGAGATCGGTGCAGCGACATGGCCTCCCTTTATGGCCTGGCTTTGTGTGTGCATCCAGCAGCAAGGCAAGACAGAGGAACTGTGGGTTATTCAGGTCTGGGTGAGGGACCAAGGCACAAAAAGATAATGCAAGGCAAAGCAGGGATGCCATGTGCGGTCAGGTAGGTTCTAAGTTAGTGAGCATGAAGGGACCAGGTGAGCAGCCCTGGGATGCTGCCCAGTCCAATCAATAAGCTGTGTGCCTGTTCATGTGTGCAAGCTGCCCTTATAGCACCTTTCCACTGAAGTTGATGGTGTACCCCAAAGTGCCGAATGGCAGTGCAGAGGCATAAGTGGATAGGGGATGTGCCATGATGGTGCAGAGAGGCTGGCAAGTGTCAAATGCCATTGTCCCTGGACATGGCATGCATGTGGCTACTGCCCATTGAGCGTACTCTGAGATGTTGATGCCAGTTGTCCTAGGTGTAGGTTCCAGAGGAGCAATTGGCAAGCTACAATCGGCAGGTACCCACTCTGGCTCTCAGGCCAGGAATTCTCAGCATCTAGTTACTATTCAGCAGGTGGTAGAATGGAAACCTGTATATGCATTCGGACCTCTGTTCAACAATACGACTTGTTGCTCGTGTCATCAAGAGGGCCTTGCTCAACTACTCATGTAATTCTGCAGGATTTCCTGTGATAGCTCACACATTCAGGCCCTTCAAAGATTCCACGTGGGCTGTTTGGTCACATTTATTGCCAATATATACCAATTATTTGAACATGGGGATCAAATATTATATTTCCAAGTTCGCACATGACGCAAAGCTGGTGGGAATGTGTGCTGTGAGGAAGGTGCAAAGTTGCTTCGAGAAGATTTGGACAGGTTTAATGAGTGGGCAAGAACAAGGCAGATGGAATACAATGTGGAAAATGTGAGGTTATCCACTTTTGTCGGAGGAACAGATGGCTAGAGTACTGTTTTAAATGGAAAGAGGTGAGAAAGTGTAGATGTACCAAAGTACTTGTTTGCCTTGTCAAAAAGTCACTAAAGGCTATAACACAGCAAACTATTAGGAAAGCTAATGTTATTGTTAGTCTTTATCACAGATGATTTGAATACAAGAGTAGCAAAGTCTTGTGTCAATTGTGTTGAACTATGGCTAGACTCCAGCAGAAGTATTGAGTGCAGTTTTGATCCCATTATCTCAAGAAAGATCTTGTTGCCAAACAGGGAGTGCAATGAAAGTTTACCAGGTTTATTCCTGAAATGGAAGGTCTGCCCTATTTGGAGAAACTGGTAAATTTTGGCCAGTATTCTCCAGAGTTTCAAAGAACGAGTGGTGATCTCATTGAAACCCACAAATTACTTAGAGAGATAAAAAGGGTACATGCAAGTAAAATATTTCCCCTGACTGGAGAGTCTAGAACTAGAGGTCACATTTTAAAAGTAAGGGGAAAGCCACTTAGGACTGAGACGAGGGAGAAGATTTTTTGCAGAGTGTTGTGAATCTTTGAAACTCTCTATCGGAGGCTAAGAATCAGATGTGGAGAATGCTTACAGCACAGGTTGACAGATTTTTAAATATCAATGATACACAGGATATTGAGATCATGTGGGAAAAAATTGAAGTGGGATGATCACCAGTGATCATATTGAACGGTAGAGTAGTGTTGATAGGCTGAATGGCCTACTCTTGTTCCTATGTTCTTAACCCCAAAGTAAATTTTACTGCTTTACTCAGGACTTCCTTGTCATTAATTGGCATTGGTCATTACAGAGTGATTTATGATCCATCCGAAACATTTTTGCTTTAACTGAGCTCTACGTGCACACCAACTTTTCACTCCTCAAACCTGGATTTGAATGCCTGCCAGACTAATATAATCAATCCTTCCCTTTCTGCTGGCTGCAATCGTTTTGTTTGAAAGAAGTCTGGGCCATCTTCATCCAGTTTATACTGGGCTGCTGTATAGAACTGGCCACAATTTGTGCAAAAGTTATGTTAGATTGGCAACATTGGAGCGAGTGGTTAGCACGGCAAATGGAAAAATGGATACTGGTGCACTTGTGTGTTTTTTTCACTCAACATTGAGGTTAAGCAAAGGCACATGAGTATGGAAAGTCTCAAGGTGTGATGGGGACAGGAGTATACGTGTGTTTCCAATATGCAGTTGCCGTATTCAAAGTTCTCTCACAGAAGAGCCACAAACTGAATGTACCCCTTTGTTGGGTCTGGGTAAAAATGCTTGTTTCTGCATCTTATCCGGTATGGCAGTGATTGCCTTATACTACTGTTATAAGGCAATCCTTAGTGAGCACAAATATTTAGCAAAAAGTATTTTTTTAGGGAGCATAATAAAAGGAACAGTTGAGCTTAAACAATCTTACATGAGAGTGTCAACATTCTGAGCATTTTCTATCATCAATAATACCATACTGAGGAAATAAAGCGACCTAGGCCACTTGTTGGGGTTTCAGCCTTTGAAAATTCAATTGAATACAAGCACAAACTATTTTTTGATTCCGTTTTCTCAACATTAACCTTTTTCTACCTTACTGAAAGTGAAATTTAAGAAAAGTTTTGAAATGAATTATATTTGAGAAATACCAGTAGAGGTCAGTACATCAACAGTTATAAAGTGAACCATCAAATGTTTACATTTCTGTCTTGCAGTTTTTGCCAGAATGACTTGACGATCAGACAGCCCGTGAATTTCCACAGTCACTATTGCATATGTTAGCTCTAAAAATTCCCACTATTTTCATTGTGTTTTTTCTTTTATTCTTTAATAGAATGTGGGTATCGCTAGCAAAACCAGTCTTTGTTGCTTATCCCTAATTACCCTGAAGAGAGTGGCTTGCTCAGCCGTTGCAGATGGCAGTTAGGAATCACCCACTTTGCTGTGGGTCTGGATTCACATGCATTCAGACTGGGTAAGGATGGAAGATTTCCTTCTCTAAAGGACATTAGTGAACTATATGAAAGTTGATGGTAAAACAAAGAACTGTGGATGCTGGAGATTTAAAGCAAAAACAGAAATTGCTGCAGAAATTTAGCAGGTCTGGCAGCATTCTGTGGAGAGAAAGCAGAGTTCACATTTTGAATCCTGTGACCCTTCTTCAGAGCCGATTTTTCATAGCTGGTGGTCGTTGTCATGGCCTCCATTACTGAGATTAAGTTTTCAATTCCAGGATTAATTATTTACATTTGTATTCCACCAGCTCCCCATGATGATAAATAAGAAGCTGTATGCAGGAGCTAATTGATGTTTTCTACAGAGATGAATGTGCAGTGAAATTCATTTCCTTCCATAACAAAGGAAGTAAAGTTTCGAAACCTTTCCTAGGCAGCAGCCAAAGCTAGCAGACAGGAATAGAATCATAGAATCATAGAATCCCTACAGTGTGGAAACAGGCCTTTCGGCCCAACAAGTCCACACTGACCCTCAGAGCATCCCACCCAGACCCATCCCCTGTAACCCACCGAATCTACACATCCCTGAACACTGCAGGCAATTTAGCATGGCCAATCCACCTAGCCTGCACATCTTTGGACTGTGGGAGGAAATAAATTGCATGATACTGAATATCTTAGGGATGTAGAAATTTCTTTGCATCATCCTTTGCAAGTAGCACCAAAGATATTAGTTTTGTGGAATTTTCCGTCTCCTCAGTCATTATTATCTGCAGTTGGGCCTCGGATAATCTATTAATGGTGGAAGAGGTTTTGATATTGTGTTTAAATGAGAACTGAGTGGGAATACAATTTCCCCAGGACCATGAGGGACAAGAAAACCTAGCTATGATCTGCCTGTATTACTTGCAAACAAAGTTTTTCACTGTACTTCGGTACAGATGACAATAAGTCAAATCATCAATTAATCAGAATAGTAACTTTTTTCGCATTGAATTTTGGCGAGTCTAGCATTTGTTACCCATCTCTAATTGCTCATGAAATGATTGGTTGGTTAGGCAATTTCAGAGGCCAGTTAAGAGTAAACCGCATTGTAGACTTGCTATATATGGGTCCAGTTCAATGTGCTGTTGATGGAGTTCCGTCAACAAACACATTGAACTGGACCCGATATACAAACCACTGAAAAACAGAACCGAAGGTAATACCAATCACCCCAATAAACTGAGGCACATGAATAACAAGCAGGACAGAACACCAACACTTCACTGGAGGTGCACTGACGATGTTACCTAGCAGGGTGGCGAAACATTTGCAGCCAAGCACAGTGGCTCAGCGAGCAAGTCTACAACTTCATCCGCGACCCGAGCTACAAATCTTCTCAAACACTTTAAAGTAAACTGCGTTGTTGTGCATCTTCAATCAAATGTAGGCCAGAAACAAAAACAGAAAGTGCTAGAGAAACTCAGCAGGCCTGGCAACATGTGTAGAGAGGAAAACAGTTTTAATATTTCGAGTCCAGTCATTCAAAGCTCTTTCTATCCTGTCCAAACCTCAACATCAGCCCTGAACTTATTTCTCATATTCCTGTTTAGTCCAGTAAAATTTTCCAATTGTTAATATCTCTGTGAAGCACTTGTACATAAAGTTTTTAAATTCATTCACAGGATGTTGACATCACTGGCTAGGCCAGCATTTTTTTGGCCACCACTGATTACCCATAGGGCAGTTAAGAGTCAATCATGTCCTAAGGTTTTGGAGTAGATCTGTAGCTCGGGTTGTGGGTGTTGAGGTTGGTTGGCTTGCTGAGCTGTTTTGTTGTTCCACAACAACAAAACAGCTCGGCGAGCCAACCAACCTCAAGTCAATCATATTGCTGTGTGGTCTGGAGTCACGTGCAGGCCAGACCAGGTAAGGATGACAGCTTCCTTATGTAAAGGACAGTAGTAAAGAAGATGGGTTTTTCTGCCAATTGGTAAAAGTTTCATGATCATCGTTAGGCTGTTAATTCTCGACTTAAAAAAGATTAAATTCAAAATTCCATCACCTGCCATGGCAGGATTTGAGCAATAGTGCCCAGAACATTACATGGGTCTCTGGATTAATAATGCCACTAGGTCATTGCCTACATTTAAAATGCCTAACCAATAATGGTAGGGATAGCAACAGTGACAATAGTGGTAGTAGCAATGATGGAAGTGGTAGCACTTGCTGTAATAATAATAGCAATACCAATGGCAGTGACAGTCTCAGTTATGGGGATATTAGGTAGTAATAGTGATAATACTGGCACTTGTAGTTTGATCTTAGCCAATAACTAATAGGGAGTACGTTTATTCACCATCACTCCATGTGAAATATTCAGTAAACCAGTGGGGTGCAGTGACTTCTGTGACTCAATATTATTGGTTCATGGACTGTGGGTGTTGCTGGTTGGGCCTGCATTTATTGGCCATCCCAAATTGTTGTGGAGAAGTTGGCGGTGAGCTGCCTTCTTGAATTGCTGCAGTCCTTGGAGTGTTGGTATGTCCAGAGAGCTATTAGGGAGGTCCAGGATATATTTCTACCTGGACATTGGACAGGAGAAGGTAAACTCACATTCATAGGGATCAGCCGGTCCAATTACTCTTGTGCTTGCAGCTGCTGAACCCTAAGTGAACATCTAGTGAAAGAAATAAAAACAAAACACATCCTACCATTATTCAAAGAAACTTAATCTCATTTTAAACCCTATCCCTACAGCTAAAAGTTCAGCTTGCTTCTTGTGCTAGTTGAGGATGGTTATGCAGTTTAAGTCGGACCTGGGCCAGCTGCTTTTGACAAAAGCCAGGTTTATTTAGCTTGTGGTTCCTGGGGGCTAAGCTGAATGTTGATTGCAAGCCAAGAAACAGGGGAGGCAAACAGCAAGCCTTTATTTTTAATGAGTATATCAGTGTGAATTGCACTAAGAAAAGCCAGAAACTATGAAATGCCAAAAGAAACACTAAGGCATCAGCTTAAAAGCCAGGAAATGGCATAATAGTCAACAAATAATTTAACATTCTACTTTTAATTAACAGCTGGTCATAATTTTGAGCATTTGGGACATTACTGATTTTTTGGATTAAATATTAATGAAATACAATTAACAGCATTAACATACATGAGTATTTTCATTTGGAATCCCTTGTTCTGCAATTCCAACATCAATCTGCTTTTCACAGGAATCTCATCCATATCTAGCAACATAGACTAAAATTGCACAGTGGAATTTCACTTCTTTGCTTTGCAATTACATTTCTTTACAGATTTTTTTTATTTTGATGTTGCTGTTTCATTTTATGAGCACATTCATCATTCACTAGAACCTTTTCTCGGCAAGAGTTTCCACTAAAATTAATTGGATGGAAACTCAGGGCTGTGGATGGGGAATTTCCAGATGTGCAACTGGGGTGCTCAAAGCAGGAAATTTTCCCTTTTATATTTTAACAGGAATTTAGATTTATTGAAATGCTTAAGTTGCTGTTGATCTTCTTTCTCTGTCTGCTATGTTTCAGTTTGTAGTTCTCTCATCTCTGATTTGGAAGTTGTGAATTGCCATTTCTCCTTACAGAGACACTTCAGCATAAACTTTAAGGATGACACTCTAACACAATACTGCTTTGTTGGATATGCTGTCCTTCAGATAGGATACTATATTGATCCCTTGTCTGACTTTACGTGCAGATGTAAAAGATCCTTTGATGCTTTGATATGTTCCACAGTCAGAATGCCAATATATCTAAGGTTTTGGAGTAGATTTGTAGCTCGGGTTGTGGGTGTTGAGGTTGATTGGCTTGCCGAGCTGGTTTGTTGTTCCGCAGATGTTTCGTTACCGTGCTTGGTAATGTACCAAGCACGGTAACGAAATGTCTGTGGAACAACAAACCAGCTTGGCGAGCCAACCAACCTCAACAACGTCAATATATCTTTAAAAGACGTGCTCCTGATATCGTCATTGTATCATAGCATTTGACCTGAAGGTGTAAAAAAAATTACGTCCCATGAAAGAATAAACAGAAATAAATGTGGTTTTCTCTTTTCTCATTGACGATGAACTGCTCAGTGGGGTGCAGTGTTGAACTGCACAATTAGTTTTTACAAATGAACAACCTCCAAACAAAGCTATACTCGACACTACATTGGGCTGGATGGTCAATGAGCCCCCTTGACTTTCTGTCACAAGACAGTGGGCACTGATGGTCAAGTCTGATAAATACACTTTGTGACTTTGAAGTCCCATAAGCAGTCTTGGCATCTCAATATATAATTGAGAAATTATGGCATTAATTTAAATAGATAGGTGCTGTGTTGGTCTTAGAAATGATATAATCAAAACAGACCATGAAGGCTAATCATTAAGGCTTAATTCCTCATGGCAATGAACAATTAAAGCAAAGTGGAAAATACATGAAAATTGGCCTGGTGTAAAAAACATGCCTGTTTTGGCTGGGAGGTAACTTCCTAACCTTGACTGTCTGTGGCAACCATTCTTTTATGTAGTTGATATGGAGCCACCCGGAAATCTTTCAATGTGTTTTCTGCAGAATGGGATGCCTGGAAAAGTACTTAAAATATTCTGAAATAGCGATTCAGCAGGTAACCTTACATTCAGCATAGTATTAATATCAGGGACTTTGTCCCACACAGCCTTTTCACTATCGAGCTGGGGTTCATAAGACCGGGTCCTTGGAATCTGAGATAGAACTCCAAGTGCTACCATCGCCAAACTCCCTCGCAGATGGAATCCTGTGTGAGCCTCACTTGTTTGTGTATATGTGTATATAATGTAGTTTAAGCTAATAGATTCGTCCATTAGTTTGTGTATGTCTCTAATATATATGAAATAGATTAAGCTAATAAATTTGCTACATATTAAAGTGCCATGTCTTCTTGAATTCATTTTGATTAGACCTTAAAGAAACCGTTAGGCATTTTCAGTCTAGCATTGCAATAGGACATAGCTCAGTTTGAACTTGCAGTGCTCATTGCTGGAAAACAAGCCTTAGTGTCAGGAGAATATAGTTAGAAAATTAGCCCAATTTTGTCAAGTCATAAAATGTTCCAGTTGTCTTTAACACCTGGATCAGGCCTCTGTACTCATCAAGGTGACATGGCACAGCTGGCTTCATTTTCTGGAACAGTTTTACGTTAAATAGAATTTACAGCAATTACCAAGCCGTTCAGTGAAACTGACTTAAGCTCCTCTGATTCCACGTAGTCTGACTTTATCAGCATGCCTTCTCTTCCTTTCTTCCTCTAGTGTCCACCTGGCTTCCATTAAATATATCTATGCTATTCCACTGAACCACACTGGGTAATAGCAAGTTCTGCATTCTAATCACTCACTGGATAAAGAGGTTTCTCCTGAATTCATTATTCAATTTGTTAATAAATATTTTACATGAATCCCAAACCATCCCCCTTCCTCAAGCTTATTAAATAACGGTATCTTTTTAAAGGCCATCCTGTCTTTCTCCAGTCCCATCCTCCAGTCATTGCTGCCCAGCTTTCATCTGTCACTGTTCAGTTTTGAGTGTATGCTGTTATAAAGATGCCTCATATTTAATATTTCTTGGATTATTTATATTTACAATGATTTTGGAAAATGGTTTTATTTTAACTTTTGTGAAATCACCTGGTGTGATTTCCTTACATAAAATGAAATTCACTGTGGACTTTGTAATTTTTTTAACAAGGTTTCCTGTAAGTTAAATGATTGGTAACAACTGTTTGTTTTGCTGTAGACCCCTGTTGGAGCTGTTTCAAACAGTGACTGGCTTGAAGAGGCACTTGTTTTATTTGGTTCAGATGGAGCGAAGCCTGTTAAGAATAAGCTGAGTTGGTAGAAACTTGTTAAGAACAAGCTGCCCGGCTGATCGCTCTCATTTCTGAAACAAAAGCCTCTTGTTGAGTTCAGGGTGAACTCTATTTCTTCTTTTGAAAGATACGTTTGTTTTTTTCTTTTCCATAAGAAAAAGACAGAAAGAGAGATAGGCTGTTTTTGAGTGTGTGTGTGTGTGTGTACGCGCGCATGCATTGTGTATCACTGGCTGTGCGTGTTAACCAATTATCACAGTTTTTATTGAATAAAATTATTTTTGATAATTAGGTGCCATAATGGTAATGTTGCTGGACAAGTATTCAAGGACCACAGGTTACTGTTCTGTGGGCATGTGTTTATATCCAACTGTAGTAAATGGTGAAATTTGAATGCAATAAAACAACCAGAGTAAAATGTTATGTTAAAGGCAAACATCTAATCACCATCCATCAGCATAAAAACCCATCTGGTTCACTAATGTATTTTAGGAAAGGAAACCTGTCATCTTTACTTGGTGCGATGTAAGGTGTGTGAGCATCTATAAATTTTAGTATCACTTTTTTTGGATTTTGAGTATGTGGGTTTTCTGGGAATGTCTGAAAATATTTAATGATTAACTCAAGAATATTTCTGTAGCCATGGTGATTTATTTTAATTCACAATATGAGAGGGAGAGACTTCCTGGAAAGTTATAAGTTTCTATTTTCATCAGGGGAGTTTTACAAGCAAATGGAGTAAACAGTTGTGCATTTGAAGGATCTGGAATTGGACTATATTGGAGAGTCCCTCAATCTACTCCAAGCACAGCAGAACCACACCTTCAGCAGCTCCACCCTCAGGCCCTGACCAAAGCATGAACAGCTTGTACACGTGTTCTGTTTCATTCAGGGGTTTGTGCCAATGGTGTCATGAACCATGGTCATGGTAAGTAATAAGCCTTGTAAGGCACCTGGATCCTCAATGCTTTAGGATATAAGAGTCATCACAGCTGGCAAGGTAGTAGCAGACCCAGACCTCCAGGAAGTGGTAAAAGTGATCACAGATCACTTAGATATTAATTGAAGGGAATCCCTTCCACTCCATCCATTGAATTGTGATGTGAATGTGAGCTTAAGTTGCAGGTACCTACTCTGACCTCCATGTTGAGAATTCTCGGAGTTTAGGGTGCTGATGGTGGGTTGTAGGATAAGAAGCTCCGTATTAATGAGGCAAGGTGTGCAGTTAATAAGACCGTAAGTGAGCAATAATTCTCAAGAGACAACTCAGTATTCCCTAGCTAGAATATATCCGTGATGCCCAGAATTTAGTTAAGAGCTGAAGCGGGTTCCCAATGTTGAGATAGTCCTTGTTGATCTTCTCTTGTGATTCTGCCATATTTCCTGTCATAGACCACATTGTTTAGGCACCTGTAAGGTTCTGCCCATTGAATCTTGTGGTGGCTGTACATCTTTTTGAAATCTACATCACCAACAATGTGGGAGGTAGTGTTGTTTTAATTGTTCACAATCCTTTAAATTTTTGTGGATAACATTTTGGGGCAAGATTTCAGTGGAGATGACTTCTCCAAATGTATAACTTCAAAGTCATTCATATGCTTGGAAAGGAAAATGTTAAAGTAGAGTCTTTGTTGAGAGCACAATGGAAGGACACCTATGGACTTCTAAAAAGTATGTTTGCAGTATAATTCGTTGTGCGTTTCATATCAACATAAAGTCATAGAGTTATACGGAAACAGACCCTTTGTTCAAACTTGCCCATCCTGACCAGGTTTCCCAAATTAAACTAATCCCATTTGCTTGCATTTGGCCCACATCCCTCTAAACCTTTCAATTTATGTACCTTCCTGAATGTCTTTTAAATGTTGAAACTGTAGCTGCATGTAGCACTTGCTCTGGCAGTTTATTACACAAATGTCCCACCCTCTGTGTGAAAAATGGCCCCTCGGGTTCATTTTAAATCTTTTCCTTCTCACCTTAAACCTCTAGTTTTGGACTCCCCCACCTTTAGGAAAAGATATTTGCCATTCACCTTATCTATGCCGCTTGTTATTTCATAAATCGCTATAAGGTCTTCCTTCAACTTCCTACGCTACAGAGAAATAATGTCCCAGCTTATTCAGCCTCTCCTTATAACTCAAACTCTCCAGTCCTGGTAACATCCTTGTAAATCTTTTCTGCATCCTTTATAATTTAATAATGTCCTTCCTATAGTGGGACGACCAGAATTGCACACAGTGCTCCAAACGTGGCCTCACCAATGTCCTGTACAGCTGTAACATGACGTACTAACTCCTTTACTCAGTGCTCTGACCAATGAAGGCAAGGGTGCCAAATGCCTTCTTCGCCATCCTGTCTACCTGCAACTCCACTTTCAAGGAACTATGAAACTGCACCCCTAGCTCTCTCTGTTCAATAACACTTCCCAGTGCCTCACCATTAACTATATAAGTCCGGCCCTATTTAACATGCAATTGCTGTTTATGTGCAATCTAAGCAGCATTAAGGTAATTGTCGATAAGCAATGAAGATGCCTCTTAAAGATAAATTGTCATTCTTCTTTGGGGGTGGTGTAATGTAAGGCGAATTAATTCCATAGATTTTATTGCCCCACACAAAATACATGACAGTTACTACTGAAGAAGAAGATAATTTAAAATAGTTGAGAAAAATGTCCTCAGTGTGAGGAATTTAGTTTGAAAGTTCCAGACCAAAAGTGTTTGGGTAAAACCCTGAAGCTATTTGAAGCTGAGAAAGTCTGGCATCAGTTATATGAAGGCTCAAGGAAAAGGCTTTCAGAGTTTCAAGAGGAATGGAAGCCACAGTTAAATTAGGCCCAAAAGATGTAATCGGGAAGGGGATTATTTCTGGTATATGTACTATAACGGAGTGCTGTTGGAGTTAATGGAATTGTACTTTACCATGTGCTTTGAAATCCTTTAACCTGCATCATATGTAAATTGTTTTTCTCTTCATTTTTTGCATAATAAGCTTCTGTTTTATTGTGAAAATTACAACATTTGCGTGTTTGTGCTTCAGTTAAAGACAACCTTGTTACAACCAAAGAAGTGACCAATCAAGCCAGATTTAAATTTGGGATTTACTTTGATCAGTGATGACATCAACTGAGATTATAACTGTAGTATAGCCTACATGTGACTCCACTGATGTGATTTGCACTTAACTGTCTCTGGGCAATTAAGGATGGGTGATAAATACTAGCCTAGCCAATGAAGCCCACATCCCATGGACGAGTAGGGGAAAAAAGCAATTGTGTTTCTTAAGAAATTTGATTGGTAGATCTTGTTACTTAAACAGGACATGGATACAGTATTGAATTGGCCACCTTTGTAACAGGAAAGACTTTTTATTTTATGTTCTAACTGTGGAGTGGTGGGCCAAAGGGGGAAGGTACACTCCTTCAGCCTCAGTCATAACAATCCAATGATATCAGTGTCGAAAAGGCAAAGGCAAGTAACATTGCCGCACCCATGGTTCCAAGTTGTATCTGCAGTCCGTTGTTGTTTCCTTTTTCAATCTTACAATGTCACATAAGAAAAATGCAGTATGGATACTAATGCATTGAAGAGAAACTATTCAAATGGATAATGACGTGCAGTTCAATTCTTTGCCATCTTTTCAGAAAGAACATTGGTTAAAATGTGAAACATATGCTTTTAGAGTATTATACATTTTAATAGTGGGAGGTCAATGCAAACTTTTGCCAAAGTTCCTCATTTTATTCAGAAATGTGAAGTGACTTGAACCTGATTCAAAGCAATTTTGGCTATATTTTCTGAGATGCAGTATGAGTGCAGAATGCTACTAAAAATTTAGAAGATGCTAACAGCTGATTGGGAAGAGCAGTAAAATATTCTGTCAGCGGCCTAGGTTAAAAGCATCTCAGTATTTATGCTATCAAGCGCTCTTAGGAGACAGCATCTCTTATTCTTATAAACCTCACAGTATATGGGCCCATTTTGCTTGTTGAGAGTTGCTAATACTCCTTACATCTGGGGACAACACCTGTGCAGGGGCCTAAAAACAAAAGCAAAACAGTTGATGCTGAAAATCTGGAATAAAACCAGAAGGTGCAGAAAATTATCAGTTGGTGTGTCATTATCTCTGAAGAGACCAACAGAGTTCACACTTTGAATCATAAAGTCATAGAGTTGCACAACATGGAAACAGACCCTTCCATCCAAGTTATACACACCTACCAGATATCCTGAATTAATCTAGTTCCATTTGCCAGCATTTGGCCCATATCTCTCTAAACCCTTCCTATTCATATACCCACCCAGATGCCTTTTAAAAGTTGCTATTATACCAGTTTCCACCACTTCCTCTGGCAGCTCGTTCCATACATGCACCACACTGTGTGAAAACGTTGCCCCTTTCGTCCCTTTTAAATCCTTCTTCTGTTACCTTAAACCTATGTTGTCTAGCTTTGGACCCCCCATACCCCGGGGAAAAGACCTTGGCTATTCACCCTATCCATGCACCTCATGATTTTATAAACTTCTATAAGGTCACCCCTCAGCCTCTGATGCCCCAGGGAAAATAGCCCCAATCTATTCATCCTCTCACTATAGATTAAACCTTCCAACCCTGGCAACATCCTCGTAAATCTTTTCTGAACACTTTCAAGTTTCACAACATCCTTCCTATAGCAGAGAGACCAGAATTGAATGCAGTATTCCAAAAGTGGCCTACCAATGTCCTGTATAGCGCAACGTGACTTCCCAGCTTCCATACTCAATGCACTGACCCATAATGGCAAGCATACCAAATGTCTTCTCCACATTTAAGGAACTATGAACTTGCATGACAAGATCTCTTTGTTCAGCAACACTCCCTAGGACCTTACCATTAAGTGTATAAGTCCTGCCCTGATTTGCCTTTCCAAAATGCAGCACCTCACATTTATTTAAATTAAACTCCATCTGCTATTCCTCAGCCCATCGGCCCATCTGATCAAGATCTCATTGTACTCTGAGGTAACCTTCTTTGCCGTCCACTACACATCCAATTTTGGTATCATCTGCAAACTTACTAAACCTACCTCCTATGTGCATATCCAAATCATTTATATTAATGACAAAAAGCTATGACTTTTATTCAGAGTTGAAGAATAAATTTTGAGATAATCAAAAACAAGACTATCCTTCTGTTGAGGTTTTGCCATCTTTGAGGGTGGTTAGGCATGGCGACTGCCTGCCATGTATCTATTCACAATTTTTTTACATGCTGTGACAAATTGTGACAGATCTACTTAACAAGCCAGAACAGCTACAAACTTATCACTGTTGGGAAGAATCTGTTTCAAAGTGTATCCCACCCTAATTCTCTCTGTAGAAGAGAAAGAAGATTGCCAAAATTTTGGAAGCCTCAAAGGCATACTTTGAATCACAGTCAAATGTGGTATATGTTCAACATTAGGATGGAGTGATGGAAAGAGTCCATTGAACAATATGTAAGTTGCTGAATAATCTTTGTTATCCATGCTTTGGACACTTCAACCAGTTTATGTATTAAACACACTCTACTGAAGTACTCTTGTCAGTGAGGCGGACAAAGGGAAACAAAATTTGGTTCGCAATTTAACTCAATTTTGTGAACAAAGTACTCCTCATTAAAAATACTACCAAATTACCACAATATTTACTCTTTATCTAGCTCTGTTGGTCTGAGAAAGGATATTACCTGCAACAATCCATGTGTTTGAGCTGGATCGTCGGAATCTACTTCTTTGTCGAAGAAGGGCTGGCCCTCTTCCGTGAACGTTGGTCTCACTGCTCAGAGTGAATCTTCTCCTGGGTCTTCTTGGGTTGTCTTATGTCCTTCTGCTATGAGTCTTGCTGCAAGTCTTCACTGAAAGACTGAGGGGGTGGCTTCCAGATGTGTGTTCTTATCTCCCCTGGCCCTGGACCTTCCAGAATGCTTTGTGGCATTTGGCCAATAAGGCCATGAGCTGGGTTCAAAGCATCCAATGAGATTTCACCAGTAGCCTCATTGTAGCCATGCCAGTGAGGTGTAAAGTGCACATTCTCAGGTACTCGCTGGAAGTCAAGGTGCAGGAAGTCTGACTGAAATCTTTCCAAAACACTACCCTCGCGTTGCTTGTAACTGGTTTCCCCTGACCCTTTGTGACCTCTTTGACCATGGTTTCCATTGTTCACTGCAGCTGATAGCTGCTGGCTGCTGTTTAATTTAGTTTGGCCAATTTTCTGTCGGGCTTGATTTCTGTGGCTGTGGGTCAGTTTAGAATGTCCGATTTTACGCCTTTGTTCACTTGACTCGTCTTGCAGAATCCTGTGAATCTGTGCAATTAAAAGAAATTAATGAAAGACACGACTGTATCAGGCATAAGAGATCACACAGTGAGAGTGTATTTAGTAAGAGAGGAGAAGTCTACTCTCAAGAAAGTACTCATGACATGCAGAAGCACTGAGGTTGTCTATCACAACTGAGAGCATATTCATGGCAGAACAAACTAGGTCTTGCATTATGTTGATAGGTATTCTAGGTCTAAAGAGCAGGACAATTACTGACAAAGGGCAGATCCGAGTACAAGGGAACACATCAAACCAAAGAGAAGAAGGCATGTATAGCATGGGGATACAGAATTCCCACAGCAAGAAGGTCAGTCATTTTGCACACGATTATATTAGATAGAAGACAGCATAAGAAGCAGGACGGATGGCCACTGGGGAGATAGCAGTTGAAAATTCTGATGAACTCTAAACCAAAAATGCAACAGTGGCATGAGCGGTTACTTTTTTTTGGGAGGGGAGAGGGGGCTGTGAGTTACCTCAGTTGGCTGGATGACTGGTCTGTGACGCAGAGTGATGCCAACAGCATAGGTTCAATACCTGCACCAGCTGAGATTACCATGAAGGACTCTCCTTCTCAACCTCTCCCCTCACCTGAGGCGTGGTGATCCCCAGATAAAGTTGCACCAATTGTCCCTCTCTCTCTCTTTAATGAGAGAGCAGCCCTACAGTCCTCGGGGACAATGACAACGTTACCTTTCATACAGCAAGTTGGTTCAGTCAAGTTGTAAGTGACAAATGGTTTGTGACTGTCGGAATGATGATTGCAGAAAGACTTCATCAAGTGAAGATAAAATATCAAATAGATATGCGCCACCGTGACCTTTACAGACCTGTATGAAGTGGCTTAGTGAAACAACCTGAAAAATTGAGAGTATGTATCAACCTAAAGGACCTAAATAAAGCTCTGAAGAGAATTCACTGACCTAGTGAAGGAATTTTGTCACATCTTGCAAAGGGAAAAATAATCGCTATCCTGAATATGAAAGGTGGTACTGGCAAGTGAAGCAGAATGAAAACAGTAGTCTCCACTTCATATTGTTTAGGAGACACTGACGATTGTGCATCCCAATTGGCATTTTCATGTCTTGAGATGATTATCAACACAGTAAATGAGATTGTTAATGATCTTCCCCAGAATGGAAGCTATAGTCTATAATCTATTAGTTTATGGATATAGAGACACATGGAAGAAGCTGTTGGTGACCATGTTCAAAATCTAATTTGATCCTGGAAAGAGATCATCAGATGAAACTCAAGCTGAACAATAAAAAAATTGTAATTAAATGTGCCAAAAGTCAAGTACAGTGGTCAAGCCTTGACAGTAAAATATCTTCAACCAAATCCTGGAAAAATGACAGCTGTAGGACACAAATGTGTAAAAACAGTGCAATGACTTGTTGGGTTGTCTGGGGGATGAGGTGTTCAGCATTAGCTTTATCCAGTGACAGGTCTCAGGTTGGTTTGTACAATTGGGTCCAGTTGTGGTTGCAGGAAATCGTCAGCATGCCAATGATTCTGTGATTGGCTCCTGGGCAGATGAAGAGCTTGTGTGTTTATGATACAGAGGAGAAGCCTCTAAACTGCAGGAAAATTAAAGTCTCTCTCTCTCTTCCTACTGTGAAGTAACCAAAATCTGGAAGATAGCTAGATATTCTCTCCTACTAGTTTCTGTAAGTTTTTTCCTCTAGCTAGTGACTGGAAGACTTTATAAGTAATTTTTTTTTACGGTTTTAGCAAAGATTTGTAGCTCAGGTTGTGGGTGAGGTTGTTGACTTGCTCGCCGAGCTAGCTTGTATTTGTTCATGATCAAATCAACGACATCAATTTTTTTGTTTACAATTAATGCCCAGTGTCTTCTACAAAGAACTGTAGAAATCTGGAAATAAGGAATCAGAAATCAGAAAATCTTTGGAAGCAAGAGGGACATTTCATCAGGTCCAATGGATGGGGCTATTGAATTGTGTTGCCCTGCATTTTTTCCACCACCTGTAACACCCACGTTTGTTGTTTACCCCTGTCTGTCTGTAGATATGTGTGTAGCGATTTAAGGAGAAGGTTAGAATTTCAACTGGTAGTGTGGTGTTGATGTAGAATTGATTTATTTGTAATGCATAGTAGTTTCTTGTTAAGTACAGAAACCTGGTCAGTTTTTTTTGTAAACTTGAGTATATGAGGCAGACAAATTGGGGACTTTGAGTAAGTCACCTTCTGTGGTGACTCCAGGAGTAGTGGGGCTTGAGTATCAGTGCACTTTCCCAAATAGGTCATGACATGATGAAAGGATAACCTGAAAGCTTCAAGGATGTACCTGTAGCTATTGGATGCTATTGATTTGATTTGATGTGATTTGATTTATTATTGTCACATGTACCAAGATGTAGTGAAAAGTATTGTTTTGCATACTACCGGACAAATCATACTTTATGTAAGTACATCAGGGTAATAGAACAGAATGCAGAATATAGTGTTACAGCTACAGAGAAAGTGCAGAGAAAGATCAACTCTAGTATATGAGAGGTCCGTTTGTAAGTCTGCTAACAGCAGGAAATAAGCTGTTCTTAAATCTGTTAGTATGTGTTTTCAAACTTTTGTATCTTCTGCCTGATGGAAGAGAGTGGAAGAGATTATAACCAGGGTTGGCAGATGAGATTAACTGACAGCATGAGATGGCATCTTGTACAAAGGATATGGAGTCATCATCCTTAAAAATATGAGCAAAGAGATGTTGAAGCATATCCGTGTAAGCCATTGAGGAATTAAAGCAAGAGATGTGCACTACTGGCCAAAACTGAGCAACAAGATCTATGACCACATCAGCCAAGCTGGTATAACACTGATGACACATGACAAGCTCGGAGTAGCTGTCTTGACACTCAGAAGAGCTGATTAACTTATCACAGTAGATTACTATTCTGACCATTTGGAGATAGGCAAGCTGCCTTCATCAACTCCTGGTGAGATTGCAGAATGCCTGAAAGCACACTTCAGCTGTTACAGCATTCTTGACATTGTAATGAGTAACAATGGCCTTCAGTCCATGAGTGAAGAATTCAGCCATTCTATAAATGATTGGGAATTTCAACACCATATGTCATCTCCACATTAACCCCAGTCAAATGAGAAGGCTGAGGTGGCAGTGCAAATTGCTAAAGGAATCATAAACAAATCAAGCAAATCCAGCACAAATGCACAAAAGGCAATCCTTGTGTGGAGAAACATATCTATTGCAGTCATGGAGAGTAATCCACTACAAAAATTAAGGTCATGTCACACCCAAACCATTCTACCAGGATCAAAAAAGGTACTGAAGCTAGAAATAGTAATGGATGTGAATGATGTAATCAGAATGCATTGACAGAAAGCCACAATTCATTTTGGTAAGACTACTAGAATTGAGCGCTGGAGAGGTAGATTGTGCAAAATATCAAAATTCTCAACAAGAGTCTCAACAACGAGCCGGGGTGCAGTCGTGAAGGTAAGCTTTTCTGTGTAAAAACTTACCTCGTGCAGCAGCGGGAGTGGAGACAATGCGAGCCAGGAAGTGAACTAATATATTTGGGCATTGGCTAAACCAGAAATACAACACTACACGTGTAGTGTCTCCCACCCATCCTCCTCCTCGAACCAATAAAAAAAGACTGTGTGGAGGGTCAGTAAGGTAAGGCTTTTTTTAAAAAATTCTTCTGGAAATCTAAAGTAGAGGGAATGGAAGATACGGCAGTTGCATGCTCCTCTTGCAGGATGTGGGAGGTAAGGGTCACTGCTGTTGTCCCCTCTAGCTTCACCTGCGAGAAGTGCACCCAACTCCAGCTCCTCACAAACTGTGTTAGGGAACTGGAGCTGGAGCTGGATGAACTCTGGATAATTCGGGAGGCTGAGGGGGTGATAGAGAGGAGCTATAGGGAGGTGGTCACACCCAAGGTACAGGAAAAATGTAGCTGGGTGACTGTCAGGAAGGGGAAAGGGAACAGGCAGACAGTGCAGGGATCCCCTGTGGCTGTTCTCCTCAATAATAAGTATACTGTTTTGGACACTGTTGGGGTGGAGACCTACCAGGGGAAGGCCATAGCGGACAGGTCTCTGGCACTGAGCCTGACCCTGTGGCAAAGAAGGGAAGGAGGGAGAATAGGAGAGCAACTGTAGTGGGGGATTCAGTAGCAAGAGGCACAGACAGGCGGTTCTGTGGAAGCGAACAAGATGAAAAGATGGTACGTTACCTCCCGGGTGCCAGGGTCCGTGATGTCTCGGATTGTGTCTTCAAGATCCTTAAGTGGGAGGGTGAACAACCAGCAGTCATGGTACACATCAGTACCAGTGACATAGGTAGAAAAAGGACTGAGAATGTGAAAAACGAGTACAGGGAGTTAGGTTGGAAGCTGAAGTCCAGGACAAACAGGATAGTTATCTCTGGATTACTATGAGTGCCACATGATAACGCGGTAAAAAATAGGGAGACAGTGCAGCTGAACACGTGGCTACAGGGCTGGTGTAGGAGGGAGGGCTTCCATTATGTGAATAATTGGAGCACATTTTGGGGAAGGTGGGACATGTACAGGAAGGATGCGTTACACCTGAACTGGAAGGGCGCAAATATCCTGGGAGGGAGGTTTGCTCAAGCTATACGGGATGGTTTAAACTAGATTGGCAGAGGTTGGGGAACCGGATTTGTAATTCACAGGATGAGGTATTCGGCCTTCCAACAGACACAACAGGGAGTGATAACAAGGTGTGGAGCTGGATGAACACAGCAGGCCAAGCAGCATCACAGGAGCAGGAAGGCTTGAGGTTTTGGGCCTAGACCCTTCATCAGAAATTCTGATGAAGGGTCTAGGCCCAAAACGTCAA
>JAHRHZ010000020.1:12729710-12748373 GCA_024137785.1 Ginglymostoma cirratum
CTGTTTTCTCCTCCACAGATGCTGCCAGACCTGCTGAGGTTTTTCCAGCGACTTTGTCTTTGTTCTTGGAAAATCTGCCCCATGATAATAATGCTGGGAGATAATTGCTCTTTTCTGGCCAGACATCAATACAGTTCCTATCGGTATTTATTTAAGACAAATTACTGCCGGTTCTTTTCTGCCATTACTGGATTTTTTTTGTTCCTTTTTGTCTAGTTTAGAAGGTATGCAACTAAGAATCATCTCAAACTGCAAGTACCAGACCCGCAAGACTTGCATTTTGTTTTCTCTTTCTCTCTGAACTGAGTTGGAGAGTAAGCTTGTCTTCTTTAAATGACAATCCCGGTAAGAAGTCTAAAACACATCAAGAGCTCTAGAGGAATGGGAGGTTTGATTCCATTGCCGTCGAGTCGGAGGTAACGGAGACGAGGCTGAAGATCCGTTGAGGGCACCTGGCTAATTGTGTTGATGGGTATGGGGCAGACCTGAGCTCCATTAATGTCTGTGGGTAAAAGGTAACAGATTAGTTTCAGGGGAAATATGATGTTGCCATTCCATTTACTTTCAATCCAGATTTTCATTTTCCATCATCTAGAGAACCTAAATATTTAAGCAGACACAAGGCAAGGGGTCAAGAGAGGAAACAGATGATATCTCGATGTCTGAAAGGGTATGCAGAGAGAAAAGCTAGTAAAAAATCAATAATACTGAGAAATCAACATACTGGTCGTACTATTCCCCCATTTTGAACCACAAGATGAGTGGCACTGGGCAGTTTTACTGGTTTTTCTTTCGAGTTACACCCAAGGTGCATGTGATATTGGTCTTTGGGCTTCATGTCCCAGAGGAACAAAAAGCCCCAGCAATATGATTGTAGCTCACTTTCTGTTCCTATTGCCCAAGTGTTGAAAGCTTAGCTTCTTATTTACAAGAAGGAAGTAATTTTTTGAGTGTCATTCATTGAGAAATGGTAGGCGGCATCACATTGAATACCTTAAATGTATTCTGTGCACTGAATCTGCTTTCAAACCTTCTTCAGGGTTTACCGGAAGGTGGTCTAGACAGATTGGTGAAGTTTTGTATTTGAAGGAATATTGCCATCTCCCTGCAGGGATGTTGTAATGTTACAGACTGTCAGACTGTGAGCATGTGCAACACATGGGGATCTTCATCATACAGGTCTTTGGACTATCTCTCATGAATATTCCAACAGTAGGGTAAATTCCCTGCAGATGAAAACCCAAAGACACTGCATTTATTAGCTTCACCTCACTTGAAAGCAGTCAGGAATAATCTAATGGTTATAGATGCTGAACAAATCAACAGGCATTGGTAATGACTTTGGCAGTGGACGAGAGTGAGATCAATAATGTGGTTTTGTCGTAGTCAGACTGGAACCAAAGATATATCTTAAAAATATATACATTTTTCTTAATTTACTTTTGGGATAATAAGGAGACTGGATAAATCCTGGCTGGCACGGTGGCTCGGTGGTTAGCTTTGCTGCCTCACAGCACCAGGGAACCAGGTTTGATTCTACCTTTGGGCGACCATCTGTGTCAAATTTTCACACTCTCCCCATGTCTGCGTGGCTTTCCTTTGGGTGCTCTGGTTTCCACCCACGTGATGTGCAGGTTAGGTGGATTAACCATGGGAAATGCAAGATAATGGAAATAGGGAAGGGGCTGCCCTTCGGAGTGTTGGTCTGGAATCAATGGGCCAAATACCCTGTTTTCACACTGTAGGGTTTCTGTGATTCTATGAAATGAGTGGGTCTTTAAGATGTGTGTGCAGCCAGCACTGTTGTATGGGTGTAAGACCTGGCTCTTGGAGAAAGTGGAAAATCGAAAGTTCAATGTGGCAGAGATGAGGATGTTGAGGTGAATCAGCCAAACCTCAGAATGAAGTTGAATGACCGCTTCTGGGAGAAAGTCAGGGTGACTGAGGTCCAACAAAGCTTAGGAAACGAGACTGAGGAGTACAGGCACATCCAACGAAGGCCAGCAGATCATGTTACAAGAAGCTTGTTTGGAGCGGATTAAGGAAGAGGATGAGGGGAAGGTCAAGAAGGAGGTGGATGGTGTGATCCACCAGAATCTGGAGAAGTAGGGCTTCCACCTGAGACCAGGGGAAGTGGAGAAGGGCCATTGTGAACTGTGATCACACCTGATGGATGACCAAGAATAAAGAAGAAACATGAAATTCTCGAGATAATAAATATTTCCAATGTAGACCTTTGTGAATTGATGTTCAGAATTTTAATGGACTAATGGGTGTAGTGTTGATTCTGTCTCTCTCTCTCTCTCTCTGGAGAAATATAAACAATTCTAAACAGGGAGGCATTAGGCTGGCCCCAAATTCTGGAACTTTCTTCCTACACACATTCTCCGCCAAGCCACTTTAAATAAAGGCAGCTAGGCAATGAACATGCAACTTCCATCCCATTAAGGCCATTATTGTTCAATACCAGACCTGACTAGTTCAGCACTTAATATCTGTCCTTAAATTCCCTTGAGAAAATGGTGGTGAGCTGCCTTCTTGAACTGCTGTAGTCCATAGGGGTGTACTTACACCTACAATGCCATCAGGAAAGAAGTTCTAGGATTTTGACCCGACAACACTGAAGGAGCAGCGATATATTTCCAAGTCAAAGTCCTGAGTCCAAGTTATGTCGGACATAACTCACGGTGAAATGGGATGTTCCAGTCAGTGTGGAAACGAGGGCTTAATGATCTGGTATTGAACCAAAATGGCCTTAATTGCTTGGGGCTGGCAGCAGATTCATTGTTTTGCTGCCCTTGTTTAAAATGAATTGGACGCCCCTCAATAGGGAGGTCCAGGTTCAAGTTCCAGCTGCTCAGAGATGTGTAACAACATCCCTGAACAAGTTTATTAGAAAAAATAGGTTAGATTTTTAAAAAAGACATTGAAACATTGACAAAAGACGTCACAGAAAAAGTAACTTATCATAACGTCATTAAAATGATTTAGAGGAGAATAGGGCACAGGAGGGTTTTAGGATCAAGTTCGCAAACCAGCATGGAGGCTGTGACATCAAATGTATGCCCACCACATGCCACCACACCCCTCCCCCGCCCACTGCCTTCAATCTGATCCAGATCCCAAACTATTTTAAAAATCCAATCCATAGAGTTAATGCATCACATAAAGAGGACAGTTGATGCATCGAGAAACAACTGTGCAATACCCAAAATAACTTTGCAGCTGAGTCACTGCATTCTTGATGCTGGATCTGTGGCAGAACATCATAATAATGTGGAGTTTCACAAACAATGTTGCAGTGAGTTGTGTGCCCGTTTCTCTGAGGCATGTATCCTTTAATCAGCATGCCACTCAAAGGGCGTAGTTCCCACTGAAATACCAAGAGAAGCAGTAGAGACAAGAAAAAGGCTCTCAAAATGCAGAAGGATTTCATGAAGATGCTGGTCTCTGAGACCATCTCAAACAATAAAGGAGTCGCAACAATGAGATATACAAAATTATGAGAGGCATGGACAGTGTAGAACATGAGAATTTTTTTCCCCATAGCAGCAGTGTCTAAGACCAGAGGGGCCAAGATTAAGGTTAGAAGTCATTGATTTAGAGGAGATCTGAGAAATGTTTTTTCACCCAGAAGGTGGTAGAAATGTGAATGTGGTGCTTGAGAGAGTAGTGGAGGCAGGTACTCTTGCAACATTTAAGAAGCTTCTGGATGAGCACTTAAAATACCAGGGCATAGTAGGCTATGGACTAAGTGCAGGTAAATGGATTAGTATGGTTTGGTGTTTGTTGGTCAGCAGAGACATTGTGGACCTGTTTCTATACTGCATGACTCTATGAACTCTGAGTCAAAGTTTATGAGGTTGGGGTTGTGAGGTGGGGGGTGTTTAGTCGGGAATGTGGAGTTGCAACTACAGTCAGATCAGGCATGATCTTATTGAATTGTGAAGCATGATCAAGGGGCTGATTGCCTACTCCTGCTCTTAACTCATGTGTCCATGTATATACATATACCAGTAAAGAGTTTATCCAAGTGCATTTGCAATATGTAAAGTATGAAAGGAAACTTGAATTGGTGACAAAGAGTACAACAGATTTATTACTTTGAAGGATCATTTTCTTCCATATGCAAGAGATCAGTCAGCAACCTTGCCTGCAGTGATGCACTTCAGGATATTGCCCATCAACTTCAATGGACGCCATGCTACAATTCTCCGCTTTATGCAAACAGTTGGCAAAGATTGAATTCATAAAATTGTCTCTTACAGATGTTTCTTACCCTACAGGGAAGAGCCTTTGATTAATTTTAAATATTTGTTGGGCTTTCAGAGACTTAATAGCAACAGGGTTCTATATCAAAGGAAATAGTTAGAAAGAGGTCATATCTATCTTGTGGTTTAAAAATACATCAGGAATGTTTTTGCTTCCTGTCCCAAAATTCTGATTTCCTATTGTCCCAATTTTCCATCAAAATGGAATCTCAGAAATATTACAAGGTATTCAGCCCATCATGTCTGCACCAATTCTCCGAATTAACTTTTCATTCAGTACCTTTCTCCTTTAACCCTGCACATTCTTCCTTTTCAGATAACAGTCTTTTGAAGGCTTTAATTGAATGTGCCTCTACACTCCCAGTCAATGCATTCCAGACCTTAAACGCTTGTTGCGTTGAAACACCTTTTATCCATAAACACGTTTGCTTCATTTGCCAATTACTTTAAAACTGCCCCTTCTTGTTCTTGATCTTTTAGGATTGAGAGCAGTTTTATCCCTAACCACAATGTCGAGACCCTTAATAATTTTGAATGCTTCTATCATCACTCCTCTCAGCCTAACTTTTCTCCAAGGAAATGGTCTCAATGTTCCATTCTACCTTTGTAACTTCATTCCTGTGATTCTTGTCCGCACTCCCTCCAATGTCTTTACATCCTCCTGAAAGTACAGTGTCAGAATTGGAAGCAGTACTCCCAGCTAAGACTGAACTAGCACCTTAACAAGTTCAACGTAAACTCCTTGTTTTTGTATTCTACACTCCATTAATAAAACCCATGAAACTATTGACCTTATTAACTGCATTAACTTTATTCACCTTTATGGCAATGTTTCAAGTCAGCATGATGGTGAGAACACACTAACCCACCCTTTGTCAACAGTGGACAATTTCAAACCCTTTGTCCAGTCAGCGATGTTATGGTAGCTCTTTTGTCAGTCTCCCACCAGCTTATATACAACCTACAGCCTTGCCCTTTGAAGTTCCTTTAAGATTTCATTTTTGAGAATAATTTTTAGTTTAACTGTCTATAATTTTTTTTCCCTCATCTCATTTGTTTCTTTTCCAAATCATTTTAAAATCTGTTCCCTCTCATTCTTGATCCTTTTACAAGCAGGAACAGTTTCGTGCCTTCTGTTCTATCCAAAACGCCTCATGATTTCGACTGTTCCTGTCATTTAATTTGAAAAGCATATTCTCAAAACAATATGCTTTCATAATAACATGTCACTTACTTTTGATTTGGTTGTGGTCGAGGTACAAGTGTTCAAGACCAAGATGGATGGGTGGAACTGCGGTGAGCTGATTGTGTGATAGCTGCAAGTCTATTATGGATGACATGTTAAAAACTGTATCAGGAATTCCAGTGTCGGAAATGTTGTTATGATTTAGCCTGACGAAAGACAGCTTTGGAAGTCCACTGAAGTAGTCCCGTGGGATTGCTTTAATGGAGTTATTGTCCAAGAAGAGTTGCAGAGTCGAAGTGGGGATTTGTGAGGGCATTTCCTTGAGGTCATTCTTGGCCAAATTGAGTTGTAGTAAAGCCTTCAGTCCTTGAAAAGTGTTTGCATCAATGGCAAAATCTTTCAGGTTGTTCCCCTGCAGATCAAGCAATGTCAGTTTGTCCAGATTGGTGAAAGCTCCCTCTGGTATGCGAGAAATCTTATTCCTGGCCAGGCGCAGTTGTTCTAAGCTGCTTGGCAAGGGTGCAGGCACTTCTTCAAGTTTATTATCATCGATGTACAGGTAGAGAAGGTTTTCCATTTTCTGAAACAGACCTTTATCAATGTTACCACTTGTAATCTTATTCTTATTTAGGTTTATCCATCTCAATTGAGTTTTGTTCTTGAAGGACTTATCTGGGAGTGCTTCAATGAGATTGTTCTGAATATACCCATACAAGACCCTTGATGGTACTTTGGGCATCTCTTTGAGGTTTTGGCTGTCACAGTACAGGGCATTAGAATAAGTAGTGGGGCATCGGCACTCTTTAGGGCATTCATAATAGTATTCTAGACGCTCTAAGTAGTTTGATAGGTCCTGGCTCCAAATGCTTCTGCTGAGGAATAAAGCCACTAGAACAGGTTGGATCACACCTTTCATGTTTGCAATTGCCCTGGAAAAGAACAACACAGTGGAAAAAAAAATCAATTGCTCCATGACACTTTTCGTTCGGCATCAAATGAGATGAACATCTCATGTGAGATGTGTTACCAATTTGGACAGTGGACCCATCAAGTCTGCGCACATCTCAAGATGACTGATGCATCATGACTAAAACTTCCATCACTTGTTAGCCCATCCCCAAACCCACAAACCATATGGTTCCACCATTGTTCCCTCAAAACTTGGGGAACCATGTAATCTTCTGGGATATTGTGGAACTTGCAACAAAAATATAGATTGGATCCATAGCGAACAAATATTCTAGAAAGTTTCACGCTGCCCACTTCAGGTGACTAAAACAATTCCAGAAGATCACATGAACCAACTGTGACTGCTACAAAAACTTGTCTTTCACACTATGTGATTTCTGCCCCACCCAATAATTGGTCCAGTTCCCATTTCAAGGAAGATAGAGAGTGAACACTCACTACATCCACTGGCTGACTAACTGAGGTCAAATCTGTTTATTACTTCTGTCCAAATGAACGCGCCAAACATTTTCTTTGCTCCTAGATACTGGGTCCTTTGCATTGGAATTATATTCCACATGTTTGTGAAGGGGCTCTGCGCTCACATGAGCCCATTTTTCAAATTTGTCCTGCCAGTGAGAGCCCACTGGTTTTATATATATACATCTGCACAGCTCTGCATTTCTCTATTATCTAAAAGGCAAGCCTCCCTACTGGCAAAGCTAATGCAGAAAATCATTCCCCTGCACACCTCCCATGTCTAGTTTTTCTCTGATCCACTCGTGAGATTTGGATGTCACTGATTAGGCCAGCACTTATCCTTTTTGTCCTTGAGAAGATGATGAGGAGTTGCCTTCTAAAACAACAGCAGTCCATGTGGGCTGGGTACACCTTTGTGCTGTGGAAGTGAGTTCCAGGATTTTGATCCAGAGACAGTGAAGAGTTAACGATAGTTTCACTTAAAGTTATATCTGTGTGCGCTTTAATTCTGCTTTTAGAATCTAAGTTTACCTTTATATTAAACATGACTGCTAGTTCTTGCAACACTTAACTGTATTTTCTGCAGTGAAATTACATTCTATGAGTCTGTTTTACATCTGAGATAACTAAATACAGGGCTTCCCCTGTTTCAACTTTTTGCATCCTGCTGGAAAAGAGACTCATTTTGTTCTGGGTTTTCATCTTGTACTCATCAGAACAGTTCACAAGAATACAATTTAAGGGTAAAACCAACATTTATAACATTTGGCAGGAAAGTGCTGATTGGTTGGCATGTTGTCTCTGATCATTAGTGGCATTGCAAAGGAGATGCACCAGGTAATGATGATTGACAGTTAATTGTCAGGCTTTAATTAGATTTTAAATGAGGCAGGTTTACTCTGATTGATCAAAACATTTCCCTGAGAGTGAACCTAAGCTGTTGTCTATTTTGTTGAGTTGAAACAGGTCCAATGCATGCACATTCTCCCAGTGTTTGCGTGGGTTTGCTCTTGGTGTTCCAGTTTACTCCCACAGTCCAAAGAGGTTCAGGTTAGGTGGATTAGCCTTCTAAATTTCCCATAGTGTCCAGGGATGTGTAGGCTAGATGGTTTAGCCATGGTAAATGCAGGCTTACAGGGATAGGGTAGGGGGAGAGTCTGGATGAGATTCTCTTTGAAGAATCGAAGTGGACTTATTGGTCTGAATGGCTTTTTCCACACTGTAGGGATTCTACGATTCTGTACATGTTCTTTCTGACAACCAATTTAGGATTGTCAGTCACGCTCACGGTATATTGCACTTGTACATGCTGGAAGCTACACATATTAATACACAGGTCCCTGTTCCTTGCAAATAGCAACCCACAGCAGAGACAAAATGACCAGACAATGATTTAGTGATATAACAAGGTGTAGAGCTAGATGAACACAGCAGGCCAAGCAGCATCAGAGGAGCAAGAAGGCTGACGTTTCGGGCCTAGGCCCTTCATCAGAAATGGGGGAGGCAAAGGGGGTTCTGAAATAAATAGGGAGGGGGGGGTGGATAGAAGATGGATAAAGGAGAAGATAGGTGGAGAGGAGACAGACAGGTCAAAGAGGTGGGGATGGAGCCAGTAAAGGTGAGTGTAGGTGGGGAGTTAGGGAGGACATAGGTCAGTCCAGGGAGGACTGACAGGTCAAGGGGTCAGGATGAGGTTAGTAGGTAGGTGATGGGGGTGGGGCTTGAGGTGGGAGGAGGGGATAGGTGGGAGGAAAGACAGGTTAGGGAGGCAGGGATGAGCTGGGCTGGTTTTGGGATGCGGTAGGGGGAGGGGAGATTTTGAAGCTTGTGAAGTCCACATTGATACCATTGGGCTGCAGGGTTCCCAAGCGGAAAATGAGTTGCTGTTCCTGCAACCTTCGGGTGGCATTGTTGTGGCACTGCAGGAGGCCCAGGATGGACATGTTGTCTGAGGAATGGGAGGGGGAGTTGAAATGATTCGCGACTGGGAGGTGCAGTTGTTTGTTGTGAACCGAATGTAGGTGTTCTGCAAAGCGGTCCCCAAGCCTCCGCTTGGTTTCCCTGATGTAGAGGAGGCCACAACGGGAACAGCAGATGCAGTATACCACATTAGCAGATGTGCAGTGAACATCTGCTTGCTGTGGAAAGTCTTCATGGGGCCTGGGATGGGGATGAAGGGGGAGGTGTAGGGGCAGGTGTCGCACTTCCTGCGGTTGCAGGGAAAAGTGCTGGGAGTGGTGGGGCTGGAGGGGATTGTGGAGCAGACAAGGGAGTCACAGAGGGAGTGGTCCCTCCGGAAAGCAGATAAGGGTGGGGAGGGAAACATGTCTTTGGTGGTGGGGTCGGATTGCAGATGGCAGAAGTGTCGGAGAATGATGCGTTGGATCCGGAGTTTGGTGGGGTGGGACGTGAGGGATTCTGTTTTGGTTGTTATTGTGGGGATGGGGTGTGAGGGATGAGTTGCGGGAAATGCGGGAGACACGGTCGAGGGCGTTCTCGACCACTGAGGGGGGGATGTTGCGCTCCTTGAAAAACGAGGACATCTGATCATCCAGCTCTACACCTTGTTATCTCAGATTCTCCAGCATCTGCAGTTCCTACTATTTCTGAAATGATTTAGTGATCTTGACTGAGGGATAAATATTGAGCAGGGCATTTGGGAGAATTGTTCTTCAGCTCTTCTTTGAATTCTGCAATGGGATTTTTCACATCTAACTGAGAGAGCAGATGTTTAAATTTGTGTCCAAAAATAACACATCTCCATTGGTGCAGTGCACCCTCAGTACCTCACTTGAAATCTCAGCCTAGATTTGATGCTTCCTTCCATCCATTGACTGCACTTATACTTCTCGCTGCTTCAGAAAGGCAGCCACCATAATCAAAGGTCCCTCCTACCCTGGTTATAATCTCTTCCAACCTCTTCTATCGGGCAGCGGGTACAAAAGCTTACACACACGTATCAACAGATTCAGGAACAGCTTCTGCCCCGCTGTTATTAGACTGCTGAATGGACCTCTCAAATTTTAAATTGAAAGTTGATCATACTCGTTCTGCACCTTCTCTGCAGCCGTAATGTTACATTCTTCGTTCTGCTCTATGGTCAAGCAAACTCAGTTCAAGCTGAATTTCTTCAAGAAGAAGGTCCACCATCTTCAGAAGGCAATCAGAAAATGACCAATAAATACTTACGGACAACGAAAAAACAAACGCGAAAATCTTTATTTCATTTCTCATGAACAATACATTTCTGCACGACTCAATACTAATTTCTTCTTCATGGGATATGGGTGATGCTGGAAGTCCAGAATTTGTTGGTTTTCCCTAGTTGCCCTTTGATATGAGTGGCTTTAGTAAGGCAATTTCAGAGGTCAGTGAGGAGCCACCCACATTGCCCTGAGACTGAAATCACATGGAGGTCAGGCCTGGTAAACACATAGATTCCCTTCTCTAAGCGATGTTAGTAAACCAAATGGGTTTCTATGAAAATCCATTATAGCTTCATAATTACCATTAGTGTGAATAACTTGTGATTCCATATTTGTTCAATTGAATCTAAATTCCACTGTGTTGCTGTGGCATGATTTTGACCCCAAACAATTTACCTATATCTCCAAATTATCAGTCCTGAGATATTACCACTACACCACCAAAGCAAAATTGTCAACATTGACTTGGTGATGCACCCTGACATTAGAGTCAGAAAGCCGTGAATTCAAGCCACTCCAGGAGGGATGCACATGTAATTTAGGCTGAAACTTCAATACAAGACTGAAGAAACCTTGTATATCTGCTTAACTGGATGTAGACAGGATTCATGGTATTATATGAAGAGCAGGAAGAATTTTCCCAGTCACCTAGTCGATGGAATTAATTCCACTATTCTTTCTCTGTTGCTGGAAAAGTATCCTGGACTCTATTACAAAGAAGCAGATTGGGCTCAAAATTGATCTAAGCCAAGTCAGTGAATCAGCAATAAAAACAGAAAGTGCTCGAGAAACTTTGGAGGTCTTCCTCCATCTGTGGACAGAGAAACAATAACATTTCAGTTCCAACATGGCTCTCCTATGGAATTAGCAGCTTTTGTATGCCATACTTGATTTTGTTTTCCATCTCTCAAACAATGTGTCAAATGTGCCTCCCAGTTCACAGTGAATCAGTTTTATCATAGAATCCCTACAATGTGGAAACAGGCCATTCAACCCAACAAGCCCACACCACCCCTCTGAAGAAGCATACCACCCAGACCCATTCACCTACCCCTACATTTCCCTTGTCTAACCCACTAACCTAAACACCCCTGGGCACCATAGCATGGCCAATCCACCTATCCTGCACATCTTTGGACTGTGGGAGGAAACCAGAGCACCCTGAGGAAACCCACGCAGACACAGGGAAAATGTGCAAATTCCACACAGACAGTCGTCCGAGGCTGGAATTGAACCCAGGTCCCTGGCACTGTGAGACAGTAGTGCTAACCACTGAGCCACCATGCCACCATTTTCTCACACTGACATAGACCAATCATGTACCTATTAACTAATCATCTGTCACTTTGCTCTTTATGGGACCTCGCTGTGTGAAACTTGCCTCTGATAATAGTTCACTTCATCTACAATGAACTACTTGGGAATATCCTGAGGACATGAAAGGAACTAAAATACTTATAGAGATCGCATTTTGGGTACTGTGCACATTTCTGGAGACTGGCCCGTGGAAAATATACATTGGCTAAGAGTGACTAATGCATTCATCAAGTTGCTACCAGGACTTCAAGATTTAGATTATAAAGATTGGTCACATTAATCTCTTCATAAAAGTTTAGGGAATGATTGCATAAGATTTTTTTGGTATTTTGTAAGATAGTGATAGGATATAGGAGTAGTTAGACGTCAACCATGCTGCTGTGCATCTGGAGTCGCATGCAGGCCACACTAGGTAAGAATGGGAGATTATGTTCTCAAAATGATACTATAATACCTGATGGGTTTTTATGACCATCGATGATTGTTTCATCGTCACCATTACTAGTTCCCAATTCCAGATTTTATTGAATGAGTTTAAATTCCATCAGCTGTCTTTGTGGGTTTGAAACACATGTCCGCAGAGACTTAGCCTGAGCCCCTGCTTAGCAAGTTTAATGTTGATGCTACTACACCACTACCTCCCCTAAGTGATAGAATTGCCCCAGTGTGTTGAATGGCCTTTGTTGTAAGTCAGCTATAAAGGACTTTGGAATCTCATCAAAGTACAATCCACTAACCAATTGAGTTGCTGAGTTAAACATTGCCCTGAGACGGTGAAAAATGCTGGAAGGACACAACTTCTTTATTTTTCTTTCTTTCCATGTTATCAGTGATGGTGGGAAGAGTAGGAAAGCCAGAAGGGAGTACCACGAGGGATCAGCAAGCACTACATCCCAGGGAGAGCTGCTATCATTTGTTACTATTGTTCTCTTTGATTAGGCAGTTTCCAAGCCAGTTCATCCACTTGGCATTGATTCAATGAGCCTTGATCTTTAGAAGCCTCCCATAAGGAATATGAGGAAATAGCACAAGGAGCTGGGAATGATACCGGAGGCGTTAATGAGAAAAAGCAGAGACTCAGTCACAAGAAAAAGACGGAAACTGAAGGAGACTAGCAAATCACATGCACCATAGGAGCAGTTATTATTACCAAATCAAATGGTAAGTATTCTGAGAGAAAAATGTCTCAAAACTAAAGCTTTTCTACACATGGAGGCACATTGTGACCCGTTTTCTAAGAACAAGCCATCAACAGGAACACCTGCAACACCTGGTTTTCTGTACACTGCATTGAAACATTCAGATGAGTCACTAAAACAATGATGAGCTGAGTGGTATAAATCTTCCCCCGCTACCCTGCTTCTGGGAAAAGTAATGCATCCGGTGAGAATTTCAGCCAGTAAATTTTAGCACACCGAAAGAAATTACTTCTTAACGACAACTTATTGAGTCCAGGTGCTAGAAGGTTGTTGGTTCAAGACCCACTGCGGGGATCTGAGCACATCATCTCAGTTTCCTGTTGGAATACTGAGGGAGTGCTGCACTGTCAGAGGTTCCATCTTTCATTATGTTCAACCAGGGCCACACCTGCCCTCTCTGGGCAACATAAAGGATCCCGTCACTGTTTCAAAGAAAAGCAGAAATTGTTTTGCCCAGTACCCTGGTTGATAATTAACCCTTAACTGACAGATTTAATGCAGATTATCTGGTGGTTGTATCAATGATTCTAATGGGATCTTGCTGCGCGCAAATTTGGTTTCCAGTGTCGCAATAGTTATTATGTTTCCCACATACATTATTGGCAATAAACCAGAGGTAGTGTAAGGCATAATCGAAATTCAGGTATTTTCTTTCTTTCATTGTTCATAACCGTATGGGAGAGAGTGGCTCAGGTACTTCGAGCAATGGGAATAGACAGGATAAGTCAGAGGAGGGAAGGGGAAGCGGGGACAACCTGGAGCAGGGAAACTCCATGTTGTCCTAGTAGGACCTGGAGGACCCTCCTTTGTTGGGAAAGGAACCTGATCTTGCAGCTATCTCTGGCTGGCTTCGGTGTGCTTTCTGGTATTGTTAACTCTTGTTACATAAACCCTGAAATGAGTTTCTTACTGAGAAAAAGGATCCAGAAGGTACACCTACACATGTTACAACTCCATTAGAAATGTCAGTGTAGTCTGAGCTCAAACACTGATTAGCTACTGATTTCCAATGGATTACAAAGCACAGTAGCAGCCATTAGAGCTAGAGTATCAAGAGTATTACATGGCAAGCTGTACACAGGCCTCATCAATGTACTCTTGGAAAGGTTCATGTTTGCTTATATGCAAACTTACATCAGATTCGGCCCAACAGTAAGAAGCACTGGTCAAACCTTGAATTAAAAAAGCAGGCAGGATCCCAATGACATTTTCAAGACTCAACCTGCAGTTTTAAAAGAGGAATCCATTTGATTTGTTCCGGTATCCGTGCAGCTTGTAATCGAAAATTGCAATTGACCAATTTGGGCCAAGAAAGGTGTGGCAGGGCAGCTCAGTGGTTAACACTGCTGCCTCACAGTGCCAGGGGCCTGGATTCGAATCCATCCTTGTGTAGAGTTTGCACATATTCCCTGTGTCTGCATGAGTTTTGTCCAGGTGCTCTGGTTTCCTCTCACAGTCCAAAGATGTGCAGGTTAAGTGGATTGGCCATGCTAAATTACCCATAGTGTCTGGTGAAGTGCAGAGTTACAGGGATGGGGTGGGGCCAGGTGGGATGCTCTTTGCAGGGTTGGCGTGGACTCAATGGGATGAATGGCCTGCTTTCACACTGTAGGGATTTCTTCTTTCACCAAAACTTGAGGGCCTGAGCAGCCATGGAATGACCGAAGGCAATTTGTCATACTGAGACCATTTAAGACCTAGCATACAGATTACAGTTTGCTTGATTCAAAGGTTCACCTGCATCACCTAATGTCCCAGTGGAAATTTCTGCCTCAGTAGTCTTTGATCTTCCAGAGGAAATCATGTGAAGATACAGGCAATCTTATCACTCATTATCCTCATTGATCAATCCATACCAACTGCCTCCCCCAATGAACTAATATGTCATTGTACATAACAGAGAAAATCAAATTGTCTGCTCTCCAACTTCAGAAAAGACATGAGGAGCAAATTCTTTTACACAGCGGGTGGTTCGTGTGTGGAATGAACTTCCTAAAGAAGTGATGGATGCAGATACAGTTACAACATTTAAAAGACATTTGGATAAGTACATAAACAAGAAATGTTTGAAGGGATATGGGCCGAGCGCAGTCAGGTGGAGCTAGTTTAGTTTGGGATTATTGTCGGCATGGACTGGTTGGACCAAAGGGTCTGTTTCCATGCTGTATGACTCTATGGCTACAATTCTACAATATCAAAACAAATTACTGTGGCTTTGGCCATCTTTGCTAATACACAGAAAGAAATACATCAATGTTGAACAATTTCTTTTGTGAAGAAAAGAAACAGAAATCTGAAATTCAGCCCCAAGTATATTTTTTTGCTGGTACCAAGATACATCATGCTGGTGCAATAAGATGAATTTCAACAGTACTTTAATGTGCTAAAATGTCCCAAGATTGTTCACAGGGGTGATTATCAAATAGAAATCTGAGTCAAGTAAGATGATATTAGAGTAGGGACTGCAAAGCTTGGTCAAAGATTTAGATGTTAAGGAGTGACTTAAAGGGAGCAAGACAGAGACACAGAAAGATTTTGGGAGGGAACTCATGAATAGAGGGTACAGGCAGTTGATGTCAATCAGCTTGTTGAGTGATCTAGCACAGACCAGGGGCACTCATGTGGACCTGTGGTAATGTCCATACTGTTGGACTAGGAGGCCTGGGTTCAAGTCACACCTGATCCAGAGGTGTGTAATAGCATCTCTGAACAGGATGGTTAGAAAAGTAGGTTAAACAAATAAAATAGAGACCAGATCATAATGTTGACTGTGATGGAGTGATTGTGTTTATTGTTGCCACCAATGGTGGAACAATTAAAATGAAGGAAGATCAAACCCATATTGGAAGAGCACAGATATTTCAGAGGGTTGTAGGATCTGGAAGACGTTACAGGGATTGCATGGGCGAGGACTTGGAGGGATTTGAAAAGAAGGATGAGAATTTTAAAATTGACGCAGTATTGGTCAGTGAGGACAGGGATAATTGGTGAACAGGACTTGAATGAGGATGAATTCCAAATTTGAAGGGTATATATTAGACCAGTCAGCTGACCTATTCATGTCTTAAGGCAATAAAGGCACATACACATGTTTATGTTTATTGAAAAATAAAATCATCTGGATTGAATTTTCTTATGAGTACATTTTCCCCATTACAAACCTGAACATCAAAGGGAAACTGAGTAGCTGAGGATCATTGTACAGGTCAAAAACACGGGCAGTCAGACCAAGTGGATAATCCTTCAAAAATTAGTAATGCTGGGACAAACAGTTGATAAGTAAAGAGACAAAAATTGAATGAAAATAACCTGTAATTGAAAGCTGTGCTCCCCATGTTGTTTCACTCCTTACTTTGCCTGGATAGCTATTGCATTAATTAAAGCATAAAATGTTTAAATGAATGAATCAATAATCAGTTCAATACAGAGAAAGGTTTCATGAAGTCACCATGACATACACTGTAACCATTGCTCGTAATTAAAAAATAAATAAACGTGATTTAGAGTAAATGACAGGAGGTAGTAAATCGCTTCCTACCATCCCCTCCCTCAAAAATGAAATTCTCAACTCTAAATGATACACCGAGAAGCCCATTAACTCACACCACTATGTTTTTTTGTGATCTATACCATATCTTTTGAGGTCACTTGGCTAAAACCAAGAACATTAAATGCGTGCTCCCTTTGTTTTAAATGTGATGATATGAATGTGCATTGGGATAAACATGCAAAAGACAGTGGCGAATGTTCGGATGTAGGTCAGAGAATGTAAGCTGAATACTGTAGAAGGATAACACTGGGAAACTACAGAAAGCATGCAAAGTGATGACAACGCACTTGCTGTCCAGCAGTGTGAGGTTCACACTGAATTAGCGAGGGTAAGTATGATAATGTCGAACCATATGCTATCAGAACTGAGTCACCGCATCTAAGCCCACATGTGCTGTCTCTAATTGCATAACCGCAAACACTAGCTTAGCATTCCAGTTACCTGGGCTGATCTGTCTGTTAAAACCAAATCTTTCCTCCCTTGAGAACTTGTCTCAGCATTTGGAACGCATTTATAAAAAAAAAACAAGCAAATGTAAATAATTTCATATGTCCAGGTATTTTTCTCAAATTGATACCTTCTCCATCAGGACCGGCGTACATCATAAAATTCGAGCCAAGAGTGTCTAGAAAGCAAGTGTAGGATTCAGGGCAGAAGAATTTTCAGATTGCTATCACAGTGATGGTTTTGGATTTAAGAGATGGCATGAGTTTAATTTTAGTACTAAGGGCCATCACTTTGCTTATTAAATCTGCTCTCACCTGTGTAAATCAGATGATTATTTGTCCCAGATGTTCCAGAGTTAAAGAAACATGAAAATAAATGCAATGATGAAGTACATAATTGTAAAATTGAAAGTAATTTGAAAAATCTACAATTACTGGTTTTTATTGAAACCATCCAAACCTAATTTTACATACTTCTGAGTACTAAATTTCAGTATTCACTTAAACAAGCCTTTGAGATGTTTCTTTCGCAAAGATAGACAAATCTGTATCAAATCAGTAACTCTTGCCTAACTTTTCAGATGCAAAATAGTGTATGGCACTACAGTGTGTGTGCTTCACATTGAGAATATACCCATAAACATCTGAAAAATCTGATTTATACTTTAAAAATGTGTAAGAACAGTTTACCTTGGATCTCAGAAGTTCAGCACTTCACTCCTTTGAAAGGCTTTTCCCTTTGTGAGAACTTACTCCTGCTAAAGGGAATGCTGGATTATTTCAAATAGCTTTCATCCAATCTTGAGTTCCTGAAACTAAGCAGCAACTAAAAGCTCTCCAGGCTCTATCTTTAACCTTTTACTTTTACATGCACAGCAGAGTTTACTTTGCAGACATGCTTCCCACTTTTCAGCAATCTCTCTTACGCCATTGCTTGCTTGTTACAGATTGGCTGTGCTTGCATGCTGTGTTTTAATAAGGCAGCCTAATATATAGACACTGATGGAAGTTCTTTTATTTTAACCCTAAAATAGCAGACACCTCCACAATTCAAGCTCAGAGGAGGGGTTTTTGGGGGTGGAGTGGTTGGGGGGAGATACAAGAATCCGTAACAGCTGCCCAAGATGCAAATAATGGTCTAATATGAGACACAGATGAAATGATGTTACTGAACATGACGGAATTATTCAAAATGTCACCACTTGAAAAGGATGCAAATTAAAATGGAATCACATGGAATGGTGGTGGAAAAAGCTTCAGGTCAGATAATTTTATTTAGTAATGACATTTCATATTATAGTCATGTTGTTGAACATCAGGGTAAGGAATCCCAGCTGTTTTCTGAACTTTCGTTCTTGGAGTCAGGATATAAACCAGATGCAAGGATATTTAAGTATTTACGGTAGCCAATTCATCCTGTCAGTGTCTGAAACCAGACTTAGTAGGATATGCGTTGAATATAAGCATTGTGAATTATTGAAATCAATTCAGATCACAATGTGTTTCAGCCACATGTGGAAGATCGCCTTTGCCCAGACTCAGAAAATTGCCAGCTGCCTGCAGCCCTACCTTGGAGACCTTTACAACACAGGCCTCATTTACTCCCTCCACAGCACAGAGAAATGAACAAACTCAGTTAATACTAGCAAGCAGCACCACTCTCCCTCACTCAGAGCTTTTGCCTTAACCAAGTCTCAGAAACCAAGCACAAAAATGCATCAAATTCTTCAATCAGGGGAAGGTAATTCAGAAGCTGGGCCTCTGTCTCCAGGAGTAAGAGTTCAAATACCACCACAACATCACTACATTTGAATTTATACAATAATACACCCTCATTACTCATGATTATAAAGCTATACTGGTTTGTTGTGAAGAGCCATCTGATTCACTAATACTCTTCAGGGAAGGAAATCTGCACAGTATTGCTCATCTCATTTAAGAAATGATGTAACTGGATTCGAGGCAGTGCAGAGAAGGTTAACTAGACTAATATCTGGAATGAGATGGTAGGAACTGTAGATGCTGGAGAATCTGAGATAACAAGGTGTAGAGCTGGATGA
>JAHRHZ010000020.1:12748773-12809384 GCA_024137785.1 Ginglymostoma cirratum
GGGTACATCGTTTTATGGGGAAAGGTTGGATAGGTCAGGCTTGTATCCGCTGGAATTTAGAAATGTAATCTTGATTGAGACATATAAATCCTGAGGAGTCTCGCTGGGGTAGATCTGGAGAGAATGTTTCATCTTGTGGGAAGATCTAGAACAAGGTATCACTGTTTAAGAATCAGGGATTGGCCATTTAAAATAGGGATAAGACAACTTTTTTTTCTCCCAGAGATTCATGAGTTTTTGGAACTGGGTTCTGTAAACGAGATGAAAGCAGAGTCCTTATTATAGGAAAGATGTGGAAGCATTGGAAAAGGTGCAGTGGAGATTTACCAGGATGTTGCCTGGAATGGAGGGAAGGTCTTACGAGGAAAGGTTGAGAGAGCTAGGGCTTTTCTCTTTAGAACGACGCAGGATGAGACGTGACTTGATAGAGGTGTACAAAATGATCAGCGGAATAGATAGACTGGACAGCCAGAGACTTTTTCCTAGGGTGGAGGTAGCTATTACGAGGGGACATAGTTTTAAAGTGAGTGGAGGTAGATACAGGGGAGATGTCAGAGGTAGGTTCTTTACTCAGAGAGTGGTCGGGGCGTGGAATGCATTGCTGGAGAGGGTAGTGGAGTCAGCCTCATTAGGGGCATTTAAGCGGCTATTAGATAGGCATATGGATGATAGTATAAGGTAGGGGTGGAGGTTAGATAGACTTTAGGATTAGGGTAAAATTTCAGCACAACGTCGTGGGCCGAAGGGCCTGTACTGTGCTGTACTGTTCTATGTTCTATGTTCTATGTTCCTTGAGCTGATTTACCAGAAATCGGTTTAAGACCCAGTTTTGGTGCCTTTCAAAGAAGCTTTCTTTCCACAAGCCCTAGTGAGGTTCCTCATGATGTTTTCTTACATCATCCCACTCTTACTATTTTCCCACTCACCTCAGGTGAAGTATTGACTGCTGCTAGGGCTTCAAAGAATTCCTCATGACCAGCATCATCTTTGATGCCCAGCCACACACCTGGTGAAGTGTTGGAGGTCCACCATTGGCTGCCTGCCATTATGAATTGTTCCGGACTTGTCAGACAGTGGGAAACTCGCACCTCGCTTTACTAACGGGGTCCTGGAGGTGCTGGTGAGCTTGGCGGTGGCAGCAGTGTGTACGATCACTGCCCATGGAGTGTGCCCTGAGGTCTTGGTGACTGGTGTTGAAGATGGAGGAGCAAAATGGCGAGTTGGAGTTGCAAGGTAACTGCTCTAACTTTTACTTTGGGAATTGTTGCCAGCTGGTTTCAATCCAATGGGTGGGAAAATGGGAAACAATGAAGCAAGGTGACATAATATTAATGATGTTAATGCTTGAAAGAAAGCCTCTCAAGATGTCGAAAGGTTGTTAGTGCTAAGTGTATATGTTGATTTGAGGTAACAATCAGATTAGACATGATTTTATTGAATGGCGCAGGGGACTCAAGGGGCTGAATGACCTTTCCTAAATCAAATGTTAATCTACATCTTACCTGGTCTCGCTGGCACATGACTTCAGACCCACAGCAATGACTCTTAACTTCCCTCTGAAACAGTTTATAAGTGCACACTTCTAGGGCAATTCAGGATGGGCAATAAATGCAGGTCTTCTCTGTAATATTCACACCCTATGAATTAATAAAAAGTTTTTTAAGCATGTTGCAAGAATTCTTAAAATGCCAACAGTCTTCCTCGAATCAATCGTTACCAGATGCAATGTTAAAGTAGGGCCCTACCTGCTGAGTCAGATTGATCTACTATGATGTGAAGCTTCCATAGTTGAAGTTGTCCATATCATTGTTAATATTTAACCCTCGCATAAATGCTTTTTGGGGAATTGCTGGACACAAATGGCCAAATTTTCCTACATTACAAAGTGGCTACACTGGGAAAGTACTTTATCGGCCCTGGGAAGTTTTGTGGCTTCCATGAAAGACACTATGAGTGCAAGCATTGCTTTTTTGATCAGCATAATATATATACTTAATAAAATATACTCAACAATGTAAGCATACATTCATGGACCCCACATTCACAATAGGGAGCTATATTCGAAGGGAGGATATCGAATACTGGATATTTCAGGCTTCTTTTGAATGCCCTCTTCATAAGGAATAGGAAATAAGATCAATGTAATTAGCCTGACCACTCTTGCCAATTTGGTGAAAAATGGTAAAGTAGCTCTGACAAGACCAAACCGTATTAAAAATGTTAAACATTCCTCCAGTTTATGACACACAATCATAAAACGTAGGAGCAAAATTAGGCCATTCAGCCCATGTAGGCTGCTGTGCCCTTCAATGAGATCGTGGCAAATGTGATAATCTTCAACTCCACTTTCCTGCCTTTTTCCCATAACCCCTGAACTGATAACCCTCAGGAAGTGCACTGATTAAAAGTCTGCCTATTTCAGCTTTGAATATTCTTAACAATTTTCTGGAGGAAGGTGATGTGATTGCCTGGATCATGATCATCAATGCACTTTGGGTCATTTCTCACTGGCCTCTGATGGAACAACCATAAAGTGGGATGTAAAAATACACTCAGGAGAAGGTCAATGCATCGGCAGGGAGAAGACAGGTGAGTAGGGTTTAAAAACATATTAGCTATGATCGAATGTTGGAGCAGACTCAATGGGCCGAATGGCCTAGTTCTGCACATTTATCTTATGGCTTTATGAATAGTGGCAGACCTTTAAGCACATATGTCACTGCACTCAGCAAAACTTTATTTTGGTCAGAAAGAAAGACTTGGTGAGAAGATGAACCACCAATGGTTCACAATGGCTGTCAAACAATGTATCTAGTTACAAACACAGGCAAACAGGACTAGTTTAGTTTGGGAAACCTGGTCAGCATGGACAGGTTGGGCCTAAGGGCCTGTTTCTGTGCTTTATGACTTTATCATTCTGTGACCCAACCTCTATAGCCCTCTGTAGTTAAGAATTTCACATATTCGCTACCCTCTGAGAGATGCAATTCCTCCTCATCTCTGACTTAACTGGGTGATTCCTTTCTTTAAGGTTATGCCCTCTGATCCTAGATTCTTCCAGAAGGGAAAGTAACTGCTCCATATCTACCCTGTCAAATCTTTTAAGAATCTTGCATGTTTCAATAGGGTCACCTCTCATTCTTCTAAACCCCAACGAGTTCAAGCCAAACTTCCAAACCCTCCACATCTAGACTCAACCTTCTCTGGAATGTCTCCAATGCTAGTATATCTTTTGTTACATAAAGGGGTCAAAACTGTTCACAATTTTCTAGATGCGGTCAGACTAATGCCTAGTATAGTGTAAGAAAGACCTCCCTACTTTTAAATACCATTCCCTTTGAAATCGCGGCCAACAGTCCATTTCCCTTCTCTATTACCTGTTGAATGTGTATCCCAGTTTTTATGTACGGGGATGCCCAAATCCCTTTTTGCTGTAGTTTTCTGAATGTTGCAGGAGAGAAAGACAGCCATGATTAGACGAACATAGATCTCATTTGTGACTTTGATTAGAGCTGTTTTGGGACAGTTTCAGGGGCAGAACCTAACTGGCCAGATTCAAACATAGAATTCTGGGAAAGATGGACACAGATTTGGGCGATGACAACATGAAGGACTTGGGCGAAGGCAAACAGATTGGAGATGGGGCAGTAGTTTGCATCGAGAATTAGGGAGATAATGAGATATTCTGACAAGTGTCAAAAAGTTTAGTCAAGAAAGTTGGTGTTTGGGGAATTTCTGAAGAAGGGTCCAAACCCAAAATGTCAACTTTCCTGCTCCTCTGATACTGCCTGGCTTGCTGTGTTCCTCCAGCTCCACACTGTGTTATCTCAGACTCTAGCATCAGCAGTTCTTACTATCTCTTAGTCAAGATAGTCTATTTTAAAGACCATCTTTAAGGAAGAGAGAAAGACAGGGAGGCAGCTGGTATTATTGACGGGGATTGCAGAGACTTTTGGGTCTATACAGGTGATTAGGGGCTTCAAACACAAACTCTAGATTAACAGCATTAAGTCTTGTGTATCACCTTGAAAGTGAAATACGGAAAAACTGAAACTAAACTGGAAAACCGCACAGAAAGCTTAGCGTCTGCACGAAGTAAACTACTGATTTTTTAACTTTGTCCCCTTTTTAGATCAATACTTTTAATTTGAAACATGAACCTGTTTGTTTGTTGCACAGATGTGGTGTCTGTTCCAAGTCTTTAGCTTTTATGCTTATGCTGATCACTTTGCCAATGCTCAGCTTAATCCTTTGTGTTGGATTTATTCTAGAAGCTTCAACACATCACTTCACATCTCCAACTCAATCGAACCTCATGCCACTTTTCCTGAATCTAAGAAACAACGGTTTTCATAGAAAGTGAAAACAAACACCATTTGCCTTTAAGAGATAACAAGGTGTGGAGCTGGATGAACACAGCAGGCCAAGCAGCATCAGAGGAGCGGGAAAGCAGACATTTCGGGCCGAGACCCTTCTTCAGAAATGGGGGAGGGAAAGTGGATTCTGAAGTAAACAGGGAGAGAGGGGGAGGCAGATAGAAGATAGATAGAGGAGAAGATAGGTGGAGAGGAGACAGACAGGTCAAAGAGGTGGGGATGGAGCCAGTAAAGGTGAGTGTAGGTGGGGAGTTAGGGAGGAGATAGGTCAGTCCAGGGAGGACGGACAGGTCAAGGGGTCGGGATGAGGTTAGTAGGTAGGAGATGGGGGTGGGGCTTGAGGTGGGAGGAGGGGATAGGTGGGAGGAAGGACAGGTTAGGGAGGTGGGGATGAGCTGGGCTGGTTTTGGGATACGGTTGGGGGAGGGGAGATTTTGAAGCTTGTGAAGTCCACATTGATACCATTGGGCTGCAGAGTTCCCAAGCAGAAAATGAGTTGCTGTTCCTGCAACCTTCGGGTAGCATCGTTGTAGCACTGCAGGAGGCCCAGGATGGACATGTCGTCTGAGGAATGGAAGGGGGAGTTGAAATGGTTCACGACTGGGAGGTGCAGTTGTTTGGTGCGAACTGAGCATTGGTGTTCTGCAAAGCGGTCCCCAAGCCGCCCCTTTGTTTCTCCGATGTAGAGGAGGCCACAACGGGAACAGTGGATGCAGTATACCAAATTAGCAGATGTGCAGGTGAACATCTGCTTGATGTGGAAAGTCTTCTTGGGGCCTGGGATGGTGGTGAGGTGTAGGGGCAGGTGTACCTCTTCCTGCAGTTGCAGGGAAAAGTGCCAGTTGTGGTGGGGTTGGAGGGGATTGTGGAGCGGACAAGGGAGTCACGGAGAGAGTGGTCCCTCCGGAAAGCAGATAAGGGTGGGGAGGGAAAAATGTCTTTTGTGGTGGGGTTGGATTGCAGATGGCGGAAGTGTTGGAGGATGATGCGTTGGATCCGGAGGTTGGTGGGGTGGTACGTGAGGACGAGGGGGATTCTGTTTTGGTTGTTATTGCGGGGATGGGGTGTGAGGGATGAGTTGCGGGAAATGCAGGAGACGGGGAGAAGTTGCGGTCCTTGAAAAACGAGGACATCTGAGATGTACGGGAGTGGAATGCCTCATCCTGGGAGCAGATGCGGCGGAGGCAAAGGAATTGGGAATAGGGGATGGCATTTTTGCAGGAAGGTGGGTGAGAGGAAGTGTATTCTTGGTAGCTGGGGGAGTCAGTAGGCTTCAAACAGATATCGGTCTCCAGGTGGTTGCCAGAGATGGAAACAGAAAGGTCCAGGAAGGAGAGAGAGGTATTAGAGATGGTCCAGGTGAACTTAAGGTTGGGGTGGAAGGTGTTGGTGAAGTGGATGAACTGTTCAAGCTCCTCGTGGGAGCCCAAGGCAGTGCTGATACAGTCAGCAATGTAACGGAGGAAGAGGTGGGGTTTCGGGCCAGTGTAGGTACAGAAGCAGGATTGTTCCATGTAACCTACAAAGAGGCAGGCATAGCTTGGGCCCATGCGGGCACCCATGGCCACCCCCTTTGTCTGTAGGAAGTGGGAGGAATTGAAAGAGAAGTTGTTGAGGGTGAGGACGAGTTCAGCTAAGCGGATGAGGGTGTCAGTGGAGGGGGACTGGTCGGGCCTGCGGGACAGGAAGAAGCGAAGGACCTTTAGGCCATCTGTATGGGGAATGCAGGTGTATAGGGACTGGACATCCATGGTAAAGATGAGGTGTTGGGGACCAGGGTATTGGAAGTTCTGGAGGAGGTAGAGGGAGTGGGTGGTGTCACATATATAGGTGGGGAGTTGCTGGGCCAAGGGGGAGAAAATGGAATCAAGGTGAGCAGAGATAAGTTCGGTGGGGCAGGAGCAAGCGGAGACAATGGGTCAACCAGGGCAGTTAGGTTTGTGGATTTTGGGAAGGAGATAGAAGCGGGCGGTGCGGGGTTGGGGAACAATGAGGTTGGAGGCTATGGGTGGGCGGTCACCTGAGGTGATAAGGTTTTGGATGGTTTGGGAGATGATGGTTTGGTGGTCGGGGGTGGGGTCATGATCAAGGCGGCGGTAGGAGGAGGTGTCGGCGAGTTGGCGCCTGGCCTTGGCGATGTAGAGGTCAGTGCGCCATACTACAACTGCGCCTCCCTTGTCCGCGGGTTTTGTGGTGAGGTTGGGATTGGAGCAGAGGGAGCAGAGGGCTACACGTTCCTTTTGCCTTTATAATCCTTTTCTTCAATTCTGCACAGCAGCACTAAGGTAATAAATCTTCAATTTGAGATTTGATTTGATTTCATTTACTGTAGCCACATGTACCTAAGTACAGTGAAAAGCTTTCTTTTGCAAGCAGTACAGGTAGCAAGCAGGACATACAGAGCATAGGGTGCTTAGACTGAGCGAGGCATACATACAAGGTTACAGCTGCACAGGAGGTGCGTAAAGCAAGATCAGCATTAGCAAGATCAACATTATTTTAAGTTAGAGATGTCAATTTAGCAGTCTAATAATGGCAGGGAAGAAGCTGTTCTTGAACCTGTTGGTGCATGTGTTCAAGCTTCTGTATCTTCTCCCTGATACAAGAGGTTGGAAGAGAGCATTACTGGGGTGAGAGAGGTCTTTGATGACGTTGACAGCCTTTCCGTGGCAATGAGAAGTGTAGGTGGAGTCCATGGATGGGAGGTTGGCTTCCATGGTGCACACAACTTTCTGTAGTTTCTTATGGTCCTGGGCAGAGCAGTTGCTGTACCAGGCTGTTATGCACCCAGATAGAATGCTTTCATTGGTGCATCTGTAAAGGTTGGTGAGGGTCCTTATGGACATGCTGAATTTTCTAAGCTGCCTGACTGTTGCATCTGCATGGGAGATCCAGGACAGATTGTTGTTGATCATCACTCCTAGGAACTTGACTCTCTCGACCATCTCCGCCTCATCTCCAGTGATTGGGCTGTGTCCTCCTCCTTTCTTCCTGAAGTCAATGATCAGTTCTTTTGTTTTGCCGATGTTTAGAGAGAGGTTGTTTTCATTGCATCACAATACCAAGCACTCTGTCTCCTTCCTGTGTTCTGACTCATTGTTATTCAAGGCCAGTCCTGTGTGGGTAGGCAACAGAACACCGGTGATGTGAAAGTTGGCTTTCTAAAGACTGATTAACTGGTGCAGGTCAGCCTGCGTTGTGACATTTGACTTTGCTGCTTCATTTTTTCTTTTATTTTTCAAGGACATACCTGCTAAGGTCAATGACTGTTACCCAACCTCAAGCCATTTCCCAGGACAATTGAGAGTAAACCACATTACTGTGGGTCTGGAGTCACACGTAGGCCAGACCAGCAGTTGGCAGTTCCTCTCCCTAAAGGATATTAGTGAACCAAATAGGTTTTTGCAATAATCCTTGATGGTTTGTAGTCACTGTCACTGAGACTAGTTCCAGATAGAGTCATAGAGTCATGCAACATGGAAACAGTGTATCAGTTAAATTTAAAATCCAACAAATGCATAAATGAGATTTGAATTGACATGTTGAGGTAGTACAGGACATTAGTGAGACATCTTCTGGAGCACTTGGTGCAGTTCTAATCATTCCGCTATAGGAAGGATAGTATTAAATTGGAGAGGATTCAGAAAAGATTTACCAGGATGTTGCCAGGAATGGAGGGTTTGGGATAGAAAAATAGACTGGAAAGAGTGGGACTCTTTTGAATGGAGCGTGGGAGGTTGAGGGGTGACTTTACTGATGTTCATAATATCATGAAGGGAATAGATAAGGTGAATGACAAGGGTCTGTTCTTTAGGTGGGGGCAGTTCAAAACTCGGGGGCATATTTTTAAGGTGAGAAGAGAAAAATTTAAAAAGCACGAGGGGCAACATTTTTTTACACAGAGGGTGGTTAGTGCACAGAATGAACTCCCAGAGGAAGTGATGGATGCAGGTACAGTTACAACGTTTAAAAGACATTGAGATATGTACATGAATAATAAAGGTTTGGAAGGATATGGGCCAAGCGCAGGCAGGTGGGACTAGTTTAGTTGGGGAACATGGTCGGAGTGGACTGGTTAGACCAAAGGGTCTGTTTCCATGCTGTCTGACCTTATGGCTCTGTGACATTGACTGTGTATTAGATTCTGGATTTTTAGTTCAGTGAAGCTACCCTTATGCCACCAACTCCCCTCTCCTAAATTTATGCTGCAGAATCATAGAATGAAAGAGCACAGAAGAGGCAGTCTGTTGGCCAATTATGCACATGTTTGAAATAATAACCTTGAGATCTTTTACACCCACCTGAGAGGAGAAATGGGGTCTTGGTTTCAACACCTAATCCAAAAGTTAGCAGCTCCCATAAATGCAGCACTCCCTCAGCACTCCACTGGATTGCCAGCCTGAGTTACCCTTGGGGGTGGAATGATGGCCACATGACTTCCTAACTCAGAGGGAAGTGCACCTCTCCCTGAACCATGGCTATAGTTACTCTTTTTTTAAAGTAGGATTTACATAACAGTTCCCAAACATCACTGTATGTATTCTGCAGCTGTCAGCCTTTTCTATCTCCTGTGGCTTAAAAGTGACACAGGCAAACATTTAAATCTTTAGTCTTGAAAGAATGTTTCTTTTGTTTTCAGTAAAATGTTTTTGCAACCTGCCAGCAGAGCTCCAATGGTGCCAGTAATTGGAGAGTTCAGTCAGTGCCCAATCCTGGGGTTTATTTGTATCCTATGAATACGTTCAGAAAATTCAACAAAAAGTACAGAAAAAATAAGCCTCCCTTATTGAGATCTACTCTGCATTTGACTCATTTGAATATAATACTGGGCTATTATGAAATTAGATGAGTGATCTAGAAACCCAGGCTGATTTTCTGTTAACATGGGATCGATACCAACATGCAGTGGAATTCAAGATTAATTTATCATTGAAAGATGGCTTCAGTAAATAGTAACCACGAAACTATTGTCAATGAAATCCATCTGGTTCACTAATTTCCTTTAGGGAAGGAAATCGTCCTTCCTTACTGGGTCTGACCATCACATGACTCCAGATTATAGCAATGTGTTCGATTCTTAACTGTCCTCTGTCATGGCCGAGCAAGCCAACCAGTCCAAGGGCAATTAGGCATGAAGAACAAATGCTGGTCTTGCCAGTGACACCCACATTCCAGAGGAAGAATATGTTAAAGAAAAATTCTTGTGCCTGTCCTAATGAGTGCAAGACAAAAAGAAAACTTTAAGAGAATGTCAGTAGGATTAATTAATGGTGGATGTGTCCCTGGGCAGCAGTGAAGATAATATATTTAAATTTTACGTTCAGTCTGAAGAACAGAGCTTTGGGTTCAAGTCTCTTTCAAAAATTTAAACAAAGGCGACTATGGGGGCATGGAAACAAGACTGGCTAAATTCAATTAGCAAATTAGGTTGAAGGATAGGTCATTAGAACTGCAATGGCAGTGATTAAAGGGATACATTCCAACAAATAAAAACATTTCCAAGGAACAGGCCACAGCTAATTGAAGGGTTAAAGATAGTAACAAACTTAAAAGAAAAACCATATATTTCTGCAAAGATGGGTGGCATTTCATAAGACTGGACAGAATATAAAATAGACAAAGAATTATTTAAAAATTTAATGAAGGAAACATTAAAGAATATTATACAGCTATACAGGAATATAAAACATATGGTAAGAGTTTCTTTAAATATTGAAAAATGAAAGACTTAATGAAAATGAGGCTAGACAATGGAAAATAAGGAAATGGCAGATGAATTAAACAAGAATGTTAAATCACTCTTCATTCTGGAGAATACAAGTAGCATCTCAGACATAATGATAAATCAGGAAATGAAAGGGGAGGGAGGAACTCAGGAAAATCAAATTCACTAGAGAAGAGTACTTGAGTAAATTGTTGAGCTGCAGGCTGAAAACTGCTCAGGTCCTGACTGACTTCATCTTAGGGTGATGAAAGAAGTGGCTAGTGAGATAGTTGATACATTGGTTCCGATTTTCCAAAACCCCCTTGATTTGGGGACAGTCCCATTAGATTGTAAGATAAAGTATGTAACTCCTCTTTTCGAAAAGGGAAAGGATGTAGACAGAAGGGAAGTATAAGCTAGTTAACATCTGATAGGATCTGTAAGGTACTGTTAAGATAGAAGAAATTGCAGGCCACTTAGATAAGTTCAAGGTAATCAGATTGAGTCAATATGGCTTTGTGAAAGGGAAATCATGTTTAATCATTCTGTTGGAGTTCTTCGAGGAAGTAATATGTGCTGTGGATGAAGGGGAACCAGTGGATGCAGTGTGGCATAGTGCAGTATTGGCATAGACAGAAGATTGGCTGACTAACAGGAAACAGAAGGTAAGCATCAATGGTCATGGCGTTGGAAGGTGTAAAATCTACATGGACAGAGTTGAGAAACCACAAAAGTAAAATGATCCTGATGGGAGTTATGTACAGGCCCCCTAGCAATAGTCAGGATACAGGGCAGAAAATAAATCAGGAGATAGAGTGGAGTGCAAGAAAGACGCTAATAGAATAATTATTGTATGGGGGTCATCAATGCATAGGTGGAATTGGAAAATCAGAGTGATAGCAGATCCCAAGAAAACGAATTTGTCTATGAGTTGGTAAGGTTAGATCATGTGGAATACAAGGAGATCTAGCTATTTGGATATAGAACTGGCTTGAAGGTAGAAGAGAGTGGGTGCTGGTGGAGGGTTGTTTTTCAGACTGGAGGCCTGTGACCAGTGGTGTGCCACAAGGATCAGTGCTGGGTCTTCTGCTTTTCATCATTTATATAAATAATTTGGATATGAACATAGGAAGTATGGTAGTAAGTTTGCAGATGACACCAAAATTAGAGGTGTAGTGGACAGCGAAGAAAGCTACCTCAGAACACAGTGGAATCTTGATAAGATGGGCCAATGGGCCGAGGAGTGGCAGATGGAGTTTAATTTAGATAAATGTGAGGTGTTGCATTTTGGAAAGGCAAATCAGGGCAGGACTTATACACTTAATGGTAAGGTCCTGGGGAGTGTTGCTGAACAAAGAGACCTTGGAGTGCAGGTTCATTATTCCTTGGAAGTGGAGTCACAAATAGATAGGATAGTGAAGAAAGCATTTGGTATCCTCGCATTTATTGGTCAGTGCATTGAGTATAGGAGTTGGGAGATCACGTTGTGTCTGTACAGAACATTGCTTAGGCCCTTTTTGGAATACTGCTTTGAATTCTGGTCTCCCTGCTGTAGGAAGGATGTTATGAAACTTGAAAGGGTTCAGAAAAGATTTACGGGGATATTGCCAGGATTGGAGAGTCTGAGCTATAGGGAGAGGCTGAATAGGCTGGGGCTATTTTCCTTGGGACTTCAGAGGCTGAGGCGTAATCTTATAGAGGTTTATATCATCATGAAGGGCATGGATAGTGTGAATAGCCAAGGTCTTTTCCCTGGGGTAAAGGGAGTCCAAAACTAGAGGGCATAGGTTTAACTGAGAGGGGAAAGATTTAAAAGGGACTAAAGAGGCAGCCTTTTCACACAGAGTGTGGTGTGTTTATGGAATGAGCTGGCAGACGAAATGGTCGAGGCTGGCACAATTACAACATTTAAAAGGCTTCTGAATGGGTATATGAATAGGAAGGGCTTAGAAGGATATGGACCAAATGCTAGCAAATGGGATTAGATTAATTTAGGATATCTATTTGGCGTGGACGAGTTGGACCAAAGGGTCTATTTCCATGCTGTACAGCCCTATGACTCTAGATGTTGTTTTGGAGCAGCTTATGGTAGAGCCCGCTAGGCAATAGGCAAATCTGGATTTGGTGATACGTAATGAAGCAAACTTGGTTAAGGAGTTTAAGGTGAAAGAATCCCCAGGGAGCAGAGACCATGGAATTCACCCTGCAGTTTGAGAGAGAGAAGCTGGAATTAGATGTGACAGTATTATGATAGAGTAAAGGTGACTACAAATACATGAGGGAGGTCCTGGCTGGAGTTGATTGGAAGGGGACCCCAGCAGGGAAGATGGTGGAGCAGAAGGACTTTCTGGGTTAATGTGGGAGACACAGCAGAAATTTATCCCAAGGAAGAAAAAAACACATTAAGGGGAAGACAAGGGAAATCGGGGACAGCATAAAAGCAAAAGAGAAAGCATACAATGTGGTGAAGACTACTGGTAGGCCAGAAGATTGGGAAACCTTTAAAAACCAGCAGAGGAAAATGGAAACAAAACACATTTTGGAGACGTATGGACTTGTCAGCGATAGGCAGAATGGCTTTGAGTGGGGGAGGTCATGTATCGCAAACTTGATTGAGGTTTTTTGAGGAAGTGACAAAGGTAATTCATGAGCGCAGGGTGGTGGATGTTGCCTACAAGGACATATACACTGCCTTTAATAACGTTCCCCATGGCAGGCCGATGCAGAAGATGAAGTCACATGGTGTTGGTTGTGAGCTAGTAATATGGATAAGAAACTGGCTTGGTCATAGGAGATGGAGAGTAACGGTGGAACAGTGTTTTTCTGACTGGAGATCTATGATCAGTGGTGTTCTGCAGGGATCAGTGCAGGGACCCCTGTTGTTTGTTGAGGAGAATGTAGATGGTCTGATTAGTAAGTTTGCAGATGACACAAAGATTGGTGGAGTTGCGGATAGTGAAGAACATTACACCCCGGAACTACGCAGGATAGAGGAAGAGTGCCTATATAAAATCCTCGCTCTAAATGGATATCCCCGCAACTTCATCCATAGAAACAGACAACAACAAGAGGACACAGTATACCCTAACACACGGGCCCTACATCAAGAACATATCAGAACTGACAATAAGACTCCTAAGACCACTAGGAATCATGGTGGCCCACAAGCCCACAGCCACTCTACAATGACTGCAACAAACATTACATCGGACAGACAGGAAGGGAACTAGCCATCAGAATACACAAACATCCGCTAGCAGCAAAACGGCGCGATGAAATTTCCTTAATATCAGTACACTCAGACAATGAAGGCCATCAGTTTAACTGGGACAAGGTAACCATAGTAGTCCAAGCCAAACATAGACACGCACGGGAATTCCTAGAGGCACGATTCTCCACCCATAGTGCAATTAACAAACACATAGAACTTGACCCCATATACAAACCTATACAGATCAAAACCAGAATGACAGTACTCACCATAACGGACCAAACAGTACAAATTCCAAGCGGAGTGGAATAACATCGCTTCATCAGAGGCTCCACTGATGATGTCACCTAGCATCGTGACGAAATGTCTGAATGAAAACAAGCCAGCTCAGTAACAAGTCAACAACCTCAGTGAAGAACATTGCCCGAGGACATAGCAGGATATAGGTAAGCTAGAGACTTGGGCAGAGAAATGGCAGATAGAATTTAATTTAGACAAATGTGAGATGATGCATTTTGGAAACCCGAATGCAAGGGGGATGTATACAGTAAATGACACAACCCTTAAAAGCATAAATATACAAAGAGATCTAAGCATACAGGACCACAGTTCCCTGAAAGTGGCAACACAAGTGTATAATGTGGTCAAGAAGGCCATAGCTTGCTTGCCTTCATTGGTCAGGGCACAAGAGCATAGAAAGTGGTAAGTCATGTTGCTGCTGTATAGAACTTTAGTTAGGCCGCATTTGGAATATTGCATACAATTCTGGTTGCCATATTCCCAGGAGGATGTGGAGAAGGTTCAAAGAGGTTTAGCAAGATGTTGCCTGGTTTGGAGGGGAAAGGCTATGAGGAGTATTGGACAAACTTGGTTTGTTTTCACTTGAATGTCGAACGATGAGGTGGGACCTGATAGAAGTTTACAAAATTATGGGAGACATGGATGGAATGGATAGTCGGAGCTTTTTGCCAGGGTAGAAATGTTAATTACTCAGGGAAATCAGTTTCTAATAAAAGGGGGTAAGTTTAAACAAGGTGTAAGAGGCAGATTCTTTGTACAGAGAGTGGTATGTGACGAGAATGCACTGCCAGAGGAGGTGGTAGAATCAGATACAATAGCAACATTTAAGAGGCATCTTGACAGATAGATGAATAAGCAGGGAATAGAGGGACACAGACCACTGAGGCAAAAGCCTTTTAGCTCGGCAAAGCATCATGTGTTGGCCCCGGCTAGGTGGGTTGAAAGGCCTGTTCCTATTCTGGACTGTTTTTTCTTTTTTGTACTTTATTCAATCAGAGGGAAGAAGATGAAATATGAAGGTAGACTAGCTAGTAATATGAAAGAAGATTGCAAGAGATTTTTAGATGCATAAATGGCAAGAGAGAGGCAAGAGTGAATATCGGAGCGCTGGAAAATGAGACTGGAGAAGTAGTAATAACTAACAAAGAAATGGTGGAGGAACTGATTAGATACTTTGTATAAGTCTTCATAAGAGACCAGCAGCATGTGAGAACTGTAAGAGAGCCACGGGCAGAGGTGCGTGTAGTGGCCACTAGTAAGGAGAAGATATTGGGGAAACTGAAAGGTCTGGAAGTAATTAAATCATCCTGAATGGACGGACTATGCTACAAGGTACTGAAGGATTTTACGGAGGAGATTGTGGAGGCATTGGTGGTGATCTGTCAGGAATTACTGGAATGAGGATCCCAAACAACTGGAAAATGGCAAACGTAACACCCCTTTTTTAAATGGGAGGGAGAAGATGGGAAATTATAGGCCAGTTGGCCTGACCTGAATCATTGGAAAGATTTTAGACTCCATTATCAAGGATGAGATTGTGGAATACTTGGAAATGCATTGTGAAATAAGGCTGAGTCAGCATAGCTTTGTCACGAGGAGGTCATGCCTGATGAATCTGTTGGAATTCTTTGAGGAGGTAATGAGCAGGTTAGACAAAGGAAAGCTAGTGGATGTGATCTATTTGGACTTTCAGAAGGCCTATGACAAAGTGTTGCACGGGAAGCTGCTAAATAAGTTGAAGCAAGGTACTGACATGGATAGAGGATTGGCTGACTGGCAGAAGGCAGTGAGTGGGAATAAAGGGGTCTTTTTAAGGATGGTAGCCAGTAATTAGTGGAGTTTCATAGGGGTCAATGTTGGGACCACAACTATTCACTTTATACATTAGCGATCTGGATGAAGGAACTGAGGTAATTGTCACTAGGTTTGTAAATGACACAAAGTTGGGTGGAGGGACAGCTAGTGCTGGGGAAGCGGGGAGGCTGCAGAAGGCTAGGAGAGTGCGCAAGGAAATGGCAGATTGAATAAAACGTGACAAAGTGTGAGGTTATGCACTTTGGTAGGAAGAATAGAGACATAGGCTATTTTCTAATTGGGAACAAAGGGATTTGGGAGTTCTAGTTCGGATTCTCTTAAGGTCAACAGGTAGGTTCACTTGGCAGTTAGGAAGGCAGATACATGTTAGTATTCAGTTTGAGAGAGCTTTAAAACTGAGATGAGAAGGAATTTCTTCAGCCAGACAGTGGTTAATCTGTGGAAATCATTGCCACAAAAGGCTGTAAATCATTGAGTGTATTTAAGACGAAGATAGATAGGTTCTTGATTGGTAACGGGATTAAGAGTTATGAGGAGAAGACCGGGAATTAGGTTGAGAAACAGGATCAAATGGCAGAGCTGACTTGATGGGCCAAAGGGCCTAATTCTGCTCTTACATGTCATATGATTTTAATGTCATAATGTATCTTTTTTCTGGTTGGCAAGATAGAATGAGACATGTACCACATGGTGTTTGGACCTCAACAGTTTTCAGCTTACATAAATAACTTGGATGAGGGGTCTAGTTGCCAAATTTGCTGATGATGCATGGATAGATAGGAAAGTAAGTTGTGAAGAGGACATAAGGAAGTTACAAAAACATATAGATTGGTTAAATGAGTGGGCGAAGATATAACAAATGGAGTATAACATTGGAAAATGAGAAATTGTTCATTTTGGCAGGAAAAATAAAATAAAGCAGCATATTATCTAAATAGTGAGAGGTTGCAGAATTCTAAGATGCAGAGGGATCTGAGAGTCCTCATGCACAAGAGATTAGAATGCAGGTACAGTAAGTAATTTGGAAAAATAATAGAATGTTCTCATTTATTGAAATAAGAATTGAGTACAAAAGTATGTAGGGAGGTTATGCTTCAGTTAGACAGTATTAAATGCAGTATTGGTCACTTTATTTAAGGAACGATATAAACGCATGTATTGGGAACAGTTCAGGAATGGTTTAACAGACTAATTCCTCGAATGACTGCTATGTATTATGTGGTGAAGTTGCACAAGCTAGACGGCTGCAGTTTAGGACAGTAGGAGGTGACACGGTTGAAACAAATAAAATCTAGAAAACATATGTGAGGGGTTTTGACATGGTGGATATGGAAAGGGATGTTTCTTTTTGTGGGAAAATCTGGAAATAGGAGGTCACATTTTGAAAATAAACCCTTGAACACAGAAGGTCTTGAGTTTTTGGAGATTTCTTCCTGAAAAGCTGATGGAAGCATAGTCCTTGGGTATTTTTAAGGGAGAAGTAAATAGATTCTTGTTAAGCAAGGGGTGAACAGTTGATCAGGGCCAGGTAGGAATGTAGATTTGACGTTGTAATCAGATCAGCCATGATTTATGGGATGGCAGATCAGGTTCAGAGGACTATATGGCTTAGCCCTGCTCCACATTCCTATGTAAAAGTTTCAAAACCATGTCTGTTTTTTGAGCAGTGCTCAAGTTCTGTAAACCAAGTGACTTTCCAATTGACACAATTCAGATTCAGAGTAAAATAATTAAATATCCTATATCAGCCAGGACAGTGATAGAACAAAGTCAGAAGGCATATGACACCAGGTTATAGCCCATCATGTTTATTTGAATCAGAAGCTTTTGGAGAGCTGCTCCTTCATCCGGTGAAGCCTCCTTCATCAGGAACCTGGCCTACTCTGTCCTGAAACATACAGTGGGGCTTTACCAGCCCGTGGGTGTTTGGGGATTGCAGGGGAGAACGGGGAGTGGGAAGACCAGCATCAGCAGCGGACACCTCTCTCTCTTCCTTTCTCTCTCTCTCTATCTCTCTCTCCCCCTCTATCAGTGCCAAGCCCGTGGGCCTGTTCTGGTCGCCCTGCTATAAGAAGGATGTTATTAAATTGGAGATAGTTCAGAAAAGATTTACGAGGATGTTGCCGGGATGGAGGGTTTGAGTTATAAAGAGAGGCTGGATAGGGTGAGACTTTTTTCACTGCAGCATAGGAGGTTGATGGGTGACCTTACAGAGGTTTATAAAATCATGCGGGGCAAAGATAAGGTAAATAGCAAAAAGCCTTTTTCTTAAGGTAGAATTAGAATTCCTACAGTGTGGAAACAGGCCCTTTGGCCCAACAAGTCCACACCAACCCTTGGAGCATCCCACCCAGACCCATCCCCCTATAACCCACACACCCCTGAACACTATGGGCAATTTAGCATGGCCAATCCACCTAGTCTTGCACATCTTTGGGCTGTGGGAGGAAACCAGAGCACCCAGAGGAAACCCACACAGACATGGAGAGAATGTGCAAACTCCACACAGTCACCTGAGGCTGGAATTGAACCCAGGTCCCTGGCACTGTGAGACTGCAGTGCTAACTGCTGAGCTACCATGCCACCCTTAGCTGTAGGGGAGTTCAAAACTAAGGGACCTGCGAGGCAAGGTTTTCACACAGAGGGTGATTCATATGTGGAATGAACTGCCAGAGGAAGTTGTAGATGCAGATAGAGTTGCAATATTTAAAATACATTTGGACAGGTACATGAATAGGAATGGTTTATGGAGGATATGGGCCAAATGCAAGCAAGTGGGACTAGTTTAACTTGAGAAACTTGGAATGCATGGATGAGTTGGACTGAAGGGTTTGTTTACTGTGTTTCTATGACTCTATGACTCTGACTGGGCCAACAGTAGTGTGTGAGTCTGCCCTTGATGAAAAGGCTGTCATTGGAAAGATTGCTGCTGCAATCCCTCTACCTATCCTTGTAGCTTGGGATTTACATATGGTCCCAATCCTGCGGCCTTAAACCCCTACTGAGAAAATCCTGGCCATGAGTTCATACCTCACAACAGCAGTTGGCAAATTTAAATTCAGTTAATTAAATAAATCTGAAATTGAAAAGCTAGTATCAGTAACAGTGACCATGAAAATCATCAGATTATCATTAGTAAATGGTTCAACATGGTAGAGAATTTAGAGAAAGAATTCATTCACTGTTATGTCCTCAATGTGAATCTTGGCTCCTGCATTCTGAAAAGGCCTAGGAAGCCATTCACTTCCAACAAAACCATCACCTCCTGATAGGCCAAAACAGGAATTACTGGAAAACTAGCGGCATCTGTAGAGAGAAAACAGAGTTGATATTTTGGATTCAGTGACACCTCCTCAGAACTGACCATCTGACCAACAATTGGGAATAGTTATGCTTGTTTTATCAGAAATGTCCATTTTCCTGGGAATGATTTTCAAATGTTCAGTAGTGCACCACGTGATGTTAAAATTCTCATTGTGTTTATGGCCTGGTTTGTTTGAAGTCACATTTAATAATGGTAACCAAATTGCACTGCTATCAAACATTGTTTCACTCTAAGTGGTAGAGCGCCAAGTAATTTTCACATGTAAGACCTTATCTTAACAATGACAACTTAAATTTACATAGAATCGTCAAGGCAGTAATATATCCCAAAGTATTTCAAAGGAACCATAACTAAGCAAAAATTTAACACCAGGTCATAAGAGGAGACATTAGGACAGGTGAGCTAACAATCAGTTAAGTGCACGTATTGAGAAACATCTTAAAGGAGGAGACAGAGGTAAGGAGGAGGAGAGAGTCAGGGAGGAGCTATCAGCATTTAAACCTCTTGTATCTGATGATGATTAAAATTCAGAACTTGCGCAAAGTCAGAATTTGGATGGTGGTAAAGTTGGAGTTAGTTACAGAATTTGTCATTCATCATGTATCAAAAATACATTTTTTAAACTTCATTCTTTCACTGGACAAGGGCATTGCTGGCAAGATTAGCATTTGCTGCCTGCCCTGAATTGCCATTTGGTTTGTTCAGCCATATCAGAGGGCATTTGAGGGTTAACCAGAATGCTTTCTGTCTGGAGTCATATATATACCAGACCAGGTAAGGATGGCAGATTTCCTTCTCTAAAGGACGTTAATGAACTACAACAATTGACAGTAGCTTCATGTTCATCATTACTGAGATTGCCTGTATATTCCAGATTTAATTAGTTTAATTTAAATTCCACCAGTTTCCCTGGTGAGCTTTGAAACCATGCCACCAGAAAATTAGCCTGGGCTGCTGTGTATCTCAATAGCATTACCTCAATGCCGTTGAAAGTAAATAATCCTGATTCCTAATAAATGAAGTATTCTATTTTAATGCATGAACTTCATTTGCATTGTGCTTAGTGTGCTGGTGCCTTTTTAGGGTTTGTTTTGGTCTCTTTCTTCATGTGTACTCCATGGGACATTGGGCCCACATATCAGTTTTAAACACTGTCTTATATGAATGCATCTCAAGTTGCTGATTCTGTAGAATCTGATTGGGACTTAGCCAACAATTAAATGACTACACCAAGGACAGCTCCTGTCTGACATCCCAGTCTGCATAATCCAAACAGTACAAGCCAACAAAATAAGAGTTGAGCTGCCTGAGTTCATGAATTGGGGTGGAACTAGTCCAATGCATTCCTGGTCTATGGTATATAAGCTTGGCCTAAACTATTTTTTTATTTGGTCCTTGGTGTGGTTTGTCCCGTATATTTCATTTTCCTGCCCGGAGAGTTTTGTGCCTGGAGTCTCCACCTGTGGTGCAAGTTTAATAAAGATATGTAAATAAGCACAAGTTCATAACTACAAAAGTGCATAATTCCTGTCAAATAGCATTGCAGACAACAGTTCCGTTGTGTTGTGTTTTATTGCCCCAGTGCTATGTTGGAAAGGCTTGGCTGGAAATCACTCAATGAGCCAAAGAGAAGGAAAAATGGGGAGTGAAACAGGGTGGAAGGTAATGGGTTAGATTATCAGGCTCCACCAAGGAAATGGGAGCAGATAGGCACAAGGCCATTCAGTATGCCTGTTCCGAGACTGTATTCCTGAAGCTAAGCATTTTGGCTGGCATGTGTTCAGTGCCCGGGAAGACCATCTGTCCCTGTGAGCCACACTGCTACTTAGGTAGATTGAGAGCTTTATTAAACGAGGAGGCTGATTGTAATTTTTCAGTCGGCCTCCATTTCCCTGAACACCTGCCTGAAGATGAGCCCACACTCAGCCATATTCCAGGATGCTGTCTTGTATTTTGAAATTGAAGTTCTAAAGAGAGTGGCTGAGAGGACTTCTTCAGTTTGAAACACCCGCTCAGTTACTTACACTTTGCTGTGGCTGAACATTACATAGAAATTGGAAGACCTCTTATTGGCCTTGTAGCTTTACAGTGTCCCGATTGTTGTATGTGTACCTTACCTTTGAGAGAATTCACCTTTAACAATTCCATGTGCTACGTGTGTATAAAGTCATGATTCTGTCTGACAGTCTGCTGTGAGTCTGCAAGCTGTACACAAACACCATTCTGTTGTTTTGCTGTAAAATCTACTTCATAACTGATAATACATAATACATAATGTGTAATAGCTCCAATTATTTTAAATCAAATAAGCGATGGAGTTAATCAATCCTTGACTCTATTTATATTGTGTTTTATTTTGTCATTGCATTCCTATAAAGCCCCCTGTATGTTGTTACTAAGTTAAGGAAGCGACATAAGTACAACCTATTATTGTTGGAGAAGCAAATATTCCCAATAATATCTACTGTAATTCTTGTTGGATGCAACAGTTTGTACACTTCAGGTATTCAGTTTGTAAAAGTATCACATAAATTGAGTAATGATCGAGAGTTGGTAACTATGTACAACTTGCACTTAATTACAATAATCTTTACCCAGTATACATGATATATAAAGACCAATTTAGCTAAAACTTTATAAATTGTTTGAAAGGGAATTTGTTACTAAATATTTGAATTTTGTTAAAAAAATGACATGGTGTAAGAACTTTCCGTAATCTTGCACTTATCAGGACAGAACAAGAATATAAGTTATTACAGGGAATGATCATTTATACTGCAAAGGAAGATGGTGCTGATTGGTTTAGAAGTGCAGCCTTGTTGGTAGAGACAGTGCTATGGAGAATGCATCAAAGGAATAGTTAACTGACTATATCCAATTTAAATTCAAACCAAGCAAGTTGACTTTCCTCCAGACATGCCCATGAGGAATGTATCAGGGACTGGCAAAAGGTTCAACGTGTGGACAAGTTCCTTATGGTTGCAGAGGGCAGGGCCCTACATGTTGCTTCTAACAAATGCAAGTGAGCCAGTACTCTGAGCATTACTGATTGTGAGTACAACCAACTTGTGTAATGTAGTATTACATTTCAATGTATGAAACTCAACAAACCTGCTCCTATGATGCTGCTTGACCTGCTGTGTTCATCCAGCCCCATGCTTGCTATCTTGGATTCTCCAGCATCTGCAGTACCCTTTATCTCTGATACAAGAAGAATGAGTGTCGTGTTACATCAGCAAAAACACACTTGATCCTCTTTTAACTATTAAGATTTATCACAAGCTATGCATTTTGGCATATAAACTCCATTAGCTAAGCAAACAAAACTTAGAAATTCAGAGTGGAGCGTGCTTCCTTTGCAGAATGGAAGGAAAGCTGTTCAATCCATCGTGCTTATGCTAAGTCTTTGTAAAATCTATTCAATTCATTCTGTCCATGCCTCCTCTTGTCCATTTCTGGCATATATTCAACACTCATTTGGAAGCTGCTATTGAAACTGCTTCCACATTCTTTCTGACCATGCATCTCAGTTCATATCAACATCATCCTTCTGTCACACAGTCATAGAGTCAAAGAGTCATTCAGCTTGGAAACAGATCCTTCGGTCCAACCAGTCCATGCCAAACATAATCCCAAACTAAATTAATCCTACTTGACTGCTCCTGACCCATATCCCTCCAAACCTTTCCTATTCATGTATGTATCCAAATGTCTTTTAAACATTGAAATTATACCCACATCCATCACTTCCTCAGGAAGTTCATTCCACACGTGAACCACCCTCTGTGTAAAATATTTGCCCCTCATGTCATTTTAAAATCTCTCTCCTCTCACTTTAAAAATGAGCCCCTAGTCTTGAAATCCCATATCCTGGGGAAAAGACAACCAGAATTAACTCCATCTATACCCCTCATTATTTTATAAACTTCTATCAGGTTGCCTCTCAACCTCCAACACTCCAGCGAAAAAAGTCCCAACCTATCCAGCCTTTCTTTATAACTCAAACATTTAGAAACCCGGCAAATTCCCGGTAAATCTCTTCTTCAGTCTGCAATCCTGCCCTTTCCTGCTCTATTTACTAAGTTCCAGTGAAGTCAAACCATTTCTTCCTGAGACTCTTTCCTTGCCATGAGATCATGACATTTGGACACTGGACTACCCCAAGAAACACTCTTGGGAATCCGGCAAGAATGTAGAATGCCTGAGGAAAGTAGCACATTTGCAGTGCAATCAGCGTGAACAGATCCCGGAAATGTCACATCTCAATGTCAAAGCATCACAGGGAGGTCAACTCTTAAATGGAGAAGCACAGAAAGGCCAATGAGCTATTTATGAGGGTATGTTTAGCTATTAAACCATTTGGGCCTAACCTGCGTGTATAAGGCACTAACGATCCCGGAAGAGTTAATGTTGGGCACTGCATTGAGTTTTGCTAATCTACTGATGGCACGCAATCTTGAGTGAGGAAATTAGGAGAATTGCTTGGAATCCTGAAGATGATCAGTGTTTCATCCATATCTCCCAATAGTTAGAACATAGAACACAGAACATAGAACAGTACAGCACAGTACAGGCCCTTCAGCCCATGATGTTGTGCCGAACTTTTACCCGAATCCTAAGGTCTATCTAACCTCCACCGCTACCTTATACTATCATCCATATGCCTATCTAATAGCCACTTAAATGCCCCTAATGAGGCCAACTCTACTACCCTCTCTGGCAATGCATTCCACGCCCCGACCACTCTCTGAATAAAGAACCTACTTCGGACGTCTCCCCTATATCTAGCTCCACTCACTTTAAAACTATGCCACCTCGTAATAGCTACCTGCACCCTAGGAAGAGGTCTCTGACTGTCCACTCTATCTATACCTCTGATCATTTTGTACACGTCTATCAAGTCACCTCTCATCCTTCGTCGTTCTAAAGAGAAAAGCCCGAGCTCTCTCAACCTTTCCTCGTAAGACCTTCCCTCCATTCCAGGCAACATCCTGGTAAATCTCCTCTGCCCAGTTTAGTAACAATGTCAATGTAGCTAATGTAACTTGTAGATAAACATATGGTAAACAACATCTTGTCAACACAGAAACCTCTTCATGCTAAAACTCATTGTCTTTCTGCCCTGAAAATAAAATAGTTCCTTAGACCCAACAAAGAAAAAATGAATGGTGGCAGCATCCATTTTATCCGCTAGTGATCAAAGGTGGGCATCATTGCTTAAGACCACAAGATAGAATAATGAAAAAGAAATTAATTTGCCCCAGGAGAAGGAATTCCCAGGCCACCAAGTGAGTTTACTAATTGAAGAGCTACTCACACAGATAGTCAATAGCTGTTGTTGCTTATATAAATTACCAGCCAGCTGGCACTGGTGGAAAGAAAAGCAAGGGAGATCCAACAGAACATGCTCAAGCCATTATTCATGACCTGGTGAGGCAGTCTACCCTAGAAAGTGATTAAAAACCAGTCGCACTGGGTAGCTACAAATTCCATTAGGAAGTGAGGATCTGTGGGAGCATTCCCATTTGAGGTTCAGCAACTAACAGAGCCCACAAATTAAGTTAAAAATACCTGCTGGGCAAAAGGGAAAACTCAAATTTAGTATCCCAAACATCAGGTTGAAGTACAATAAAAAGCACTACTTGTAGTTCACAATGAGTATTGCTGTCATTAGGAGCAGACACCACTACGACTACGGTAGGGAAATCAAGGACCATAGAAGTGCTTTATTCTGAGATTGTAGCACTGGCAAAGTCCCATATAAGACAGAGGGGCAAAGGGGACAATTTAAAAGTTAAAGCAGACAGACTCTAACAGAAAAAGAAAGTTACAAGCCAGTTAAGGCCGCTGTAAGAGTGGTAGACCCATAATTTAAACTGCAGCTCTGGCGGACTGTATTTACGAAGGCCATAAGAACATAAGAACTAGGAGCAGGAGTAGGCCATCTGGCCCCTCGAGCCTGCCCCGCTATTCAATAAGATCATGGATGATCTTTTTGAGACTCAGCTCCACTTACCTGCCCACTCACCATAACCCTTAATTCCTTTACTGTTCAAAAATTTATCTAGCCTTGCCTTAAAAACATTCAGCGAGGTAGCTTCAACCGCTTCACTGGGCAGGGAATTTCACAGATTCACAACCCTTTGGGTGAAGAAGTTCCTCCTGACCTCAGTCCTACATCTGTTTCCCTTTATTTTGAGGCTATGCCCCCTGGTCCTAGTCTCACCCGCTAGTGGAAACAACCTCCCTGCCTCCACCTTATCTATTCCCTTCATAATCTTGTATGTTTCTCTAAGATCTCCCCACATTCTTTTGAATTCCAATGAGTGTAATCCCAGCCTATTCAGTCTGTCCTCATAATCCAACCCTCTCAACATGGACCAAACTTTATTTGGGAACGACTTAGAAAAGGATAAGTATTGTGTTTAAGGCCTTGAATGTGTAAAATCATCCATTTTGCCCACATAAAAGCAGAAAATCTCCATTTAGCCTGCAGTTGGTGCTTCCACGCTGAATGCAAATCCTGGGAAAGCCTCCAGTGACCAGCGCAGTTCAACAGCTTTGCTATATAACAGAACTAAAAGGTTTTGAAATGAGAAGTTACATCATTGCTGTATTGCACTGTTTAAAAGCTTTATGGTTATGAAAATAAAACAGTATTGTCATTTACAAAAGCAAATGCTTTCAAGGGAAAGGTATTACTGTAGCATTGAGATACTGCAGAAATTAAAAATCTTAAAGAATAATAAAGGAAAACATGGCAGGGCAAATAATTCGCTCACCAATTCGAAACCTAACCTCTAAAATAAATGATGCTAAAATACACATAAATAAAACACTTTGCACCACACTTCCTTGCAAAGAAGAATGAAAATGTATCTTTAATAGGCATTTTCATTCTTCATCAGAAAATATTTTAACACTATTTTGCATTAACAGTAGTGACATGTTGGTATAAGCATACAATGTGTTACACAGCAACTACATTTTATACCAGTCCATGGGCATCATGGCTTTAGGTACTCTTTGTGTGCTCTTGATAGTGTTCACTATAATATTTTCTTGTCTAGGTACAGGGCAATTTTTGAATTTGCAGTTGGAAAATGAAACTTCATTGAAATAATCTTAAGTTCTTGTCCCAAAACTTTTCCAAAAGAAATTAAAAGGGTGTAGTCTGTATAAATAACATTTTCTTCCAAATTGTTGTTGAAGTACATTTCAAACTGATGAAGATCAAACACAAGAATCAATGCCACGTTCTCCACTGTACAGTACTTTTGCTGACATGTGGCCAGTTCTTTTCAAAAATAACAATGAGACAGTTCGATTCCCAACTTGTCATCAAACTGAAGTTTCTGGCATCGATAGCCAATTTGAACAGTTTCCAACAATTAAGCTAAACTGGTATGTTGTCAACAGGCACTTTACACTTGTAAATTTTCAAGTTTTCTGCCTTTCTTCAACAAATCTGCTAAAGGTCCAACAATAGTGGCTGAAATTTGGAACATGCTAACATACTGCAACATCTGGGTAGCATGGTGGCTCAGTGGTTAGCACTAGTCTCCCAGCACTAGGGTCCTAGGTTCACTTCCAGCCCCAGGTGACTGTCTGTGTGGAGTTTGTACATTCTCCCTGTGTCTGCATGGTTTCCTTTCACAGTCCAAAGATGTGTAGGCTAGGTGGATTGGCTGTGCTAAATTGCCCATAGTATTCAGGGGTGTGTGGGTTATAGGGGGATGAGTCTGGGTGGGATGCTTCAAGGGTCAGTGTGGACTTGTTGGGCTGAAGGGCCTGTTTCCACACTGTAGGGATTCTAATTTCACATTTTCTCCTAGGCCCAGGAATATCCGAAATAGCCTTCACTTCACTATGTGCTATTTGACCTCAACCCATTATATGGCCCAAACAAAAATTACCTTTGCTTTGGCAATTTCACTCTTTGCCAGATTTACAACAAGCTTAGTTTTCTGTAACCAAACAGTTCAGTGAAGTGGTATAAGTTTTCTTCCCAGGTTTGGTTAAGAACAGCCAAATCATCAAACAGCACAGTTCTTCGATGCCTTTTTTTATTAATCACTGGAATGTTGCTGGTACGTTTTTCATTCCAAATGGCATGACTTTACATTGATAAACCCCACCTGGTATTGATAAAGTTGATTTTTTTTTTTGGCTGTATCAATCAATGGAACTTGCCAATAAATCCTTCAGCAAGTTGACCTTTGTGAAAAATCATCAATGTCCAATTCATTCCATGTTATTTCCCAATCTCAGAACAGGACATTAGTCTGCTCTTATTACCATGTTGGCTTTGTGATAATCCACAAAGTATCTCTGTGACCCATTCAGTTTGAGTACCATTATAATAGGTGAGCTCCTTTTGCCAAGGCTTCATTCAGTAATGTCTTTGTCCATTATGAACTTTATTTCTTGTCTCACTTGAGTTTGTCTCTCTGAATGAAGTCTGTAAGGTTGTTGCTTTATCGACAACGCATTAACATCATTAATAACTAAAACAGTTTTCCTTGGGATATTCCAAAGTTGTGAAATTTTGAATTTTGAATTTCTAATTTATGACATTTGTTTTATTTCTATTTCTCTCCCACTTCTTTCACGAAAGCATATACCCCATTCCCCCTTTCATAATATCTCTTTAAAATTGATATGATACATTCATTGATTCTTTCTCCTGTTTGGAGTACTGACGATGTATTACAGCTAATTGGGTTTCTTTTTGATTTGATAAAGCCCAGTGAACATTGCTTTTATCGGTTCCCAGGAAGGAGATAGGAAACAACACAAGCACCTTATCTCCAGCAATATAATTTTAAACGTAGGCCCTTTTATCAGCTCATGTTGTTGAACACTCCTAAATGCTTTTTATCCAGCTCACAAGCTTTGGTCAGATTTTCTCTGAAACTCAAATCGTAGGTTTAAAGCTTCATCATTAAGCTTTGGCTTATCAATTTCGCTTTAATTAGCATGAGACGTCTTCACGCTCATAGATTACTTAAAAAGTATTAAATCCTGCGGTTTCGTTGGGAGCATCCCTCATGGCAATAAGTAAAAATGGAATTCCCTTATCCACACCCTTAGAACATTTTGGTCATCAGGTCTAAACATGGTCTTCATAACTTGATGCTATCGTTCCACTATAGCTTAACATTGGAGGCGTTAAGCAAAAGATGTAAATTATATTTTTTTCCAACTAGTTTTAATCTCTTTGAAAATTTGTGTAATAAAATTTGAGCCTTGATCTGACTGTATTTCATTGAGAAGTACATATCTTGTAAAAAAAATTGTGAACTAGCTTTTCCCTAACAATTTTTGGAATAACTTCTCCCAAAAACACTGTTTCAGGAGATCTTGCGGAAACGTCCATAATGACAAATACATTGTTGTCCCCTATTTTTGGTTTAAGCTAGGGACCCTACATAATTTATTAAGACCCTGCTAATCGGTTCTTCCAAAGTCAGTATTGGAATTAGAGTCATACAGCACAGAAACAGACCATTCGGTCCAACCAGTCCGTGCCAAACTCAATCCCAAACTAAACTAGTTCCACCTGCCTGCGCTTAGCCCATATCCCTCCAAACATCTCTTATTCAAGTATTTATCCAAGTGTCTTTTAACTGTACCCACATCCACCACTTCCTCTGGAAGTTCATTCCACACACAAACTACACTCTGTGTAAAACTATTGCCCTTCATGTCTTTTTTAAATGTTTCTCCTCTCACCTTAAAAGAATGCACCCTAGACTTGAAATCCCCCAACCTATGGAAAATACACCTGCCATTCACCTTATCTATATCCTTCATAATTTTATAAACCTCGATAAGGGCACCCCTTAACCTCCTACGCGCCAGTGGAAAATGTCCCAGCCTCTCCTTATAACTCAAACCCTCCATAAAATGGCACACTGAAAGTAGCATGAATCTTGAAGCTGCTCCTGAGATTGCAAGCTTACTCCTAAATTTCTTACAGTTATTATATTTTAGTCATATAAGATTTTTTTTGATTCTTTCACACTCAAAAATGCAAAAAAATGTGTGTTACTTCTCAAACGGAATTGTGTTACTGGAATTTTTGGAAAAGCCTACATGTATTTTACTTCTACTTTTCTTACAGTTATTACATTTCAGTAGTATAAGATTTTTATTTTGATTCATTTTTTGGTTCTTTTATAGTCAAAACCACAAAAGAAAACAAAATTAAAATGAAAAAAGACCTGATTTTATTTCAAACAGTGCTGTGTTAATGAAGCTTTTGGAGAGGCCTACATATGGATGGCTCAAGTTTATTTTTGTCTAAAATTATACACGCAGCAGGAGATTCTTTTTCCAACATGGCAAAAGAGTTTTTTTTAAGTTGTGGAGGAGAGATTTTTTTAAGTGGAGTTGTGTTTACAGACCTTTGGAGAGCTCTACATGTGGACTGCTCTGGAGTGAGTTTTTTTTATCAGAAGATTGAATTGAAAACACAAGTTTAATTAAGGTTGATGCTTCCCCTTAACCTGACACAGAAAGCATGTTGGCAAAATTTAATTTCATCCTTATGTAATTATGGCCAATAAAAATGTTTCAATATTTTAGGCCATGTCTTTCTAATGCCTAAGCAACCTGCTGTTGAGATTTTGTGAGGCACCTGTAAAATCTCATCATGATACTCAGATGCAACTGACATCTGATAGACCACAGACCTAAACAGCTAGTATTTGACAACATAGTGTGGAGCTGGTGGAACACAGCAGGCCAGGCAGCATCAGAGGACCAGGAACGTTGACGTTTCTGGTCAGGACCCTTCTTCAGAAATGAGGGAGGGGGAAGGGATCTGGGAAATAAATAGAGAGAGGAGGAGTGGGGCTGGGGAAGGTAGGTGGGATGGCGATAGGTGAGTGCAGGTAGGGAGTGGTGGGGATTGGTCAGTGAGGTGTGAGGAGCGGATAGATGGGAGAGAAGACGGACAGGTTGTGTCAGGTCAAGGAGGTGGGGATAAGAGGGAGGGTTGGAAATGGGAATGAGGCCTGTGGTGGGGAGATTTTAAAGCTGATGAATTCCATGTTTAGGCCATTGGGCTGTAGGCTCCCGAGGCGGAATATGAGGTGTTTCTCCTCCAGTTTGTGGGTGGTGTCATTGTGACACTGGAGGAGGCCCAGGATGGACATGTCGCCCAGGGAGAGGGAGGGGGAGTTAAAATAGTTGGCGACCGGAAGGTGTTGTTGTTTGTTGCTTACAGAGTGCAGATGCTCTACAAAGCGATCTCCGAGTCTACACTTCCTCTCACTGATGTAGACAAGGCCACAACGGGAGCAGCGGATACAGTAGACCAAGTTGACGGATGTACAGGTGAACCCCTGTCTGATGTGGAAGGTTTGTTTTGTGCCTTGAATGGAGGTGAGGGGGGAGGTGGAGGGCAGCACTTCCTGCGGTTGCAGGGAAAGGTGCCGAGTGTGGTGAGGTTAGTGGGAGTTTGGAGTGGAGGGAGTCGTGGAGAGAATGGGCCCTACAAAGGGCAGATAGGGGTGGTGAGGGAAATATCTCTTTGGTTGTGGAATCAGATTGTAGGTGGCAGAGAATGATATGCTGGATGCGGAGATTGGTGGGTGATATATGAGGACAAGAGGGATCTGTGTTTATTTTTGGGAGCAGATGCAGCAGAGATGGAGGAATTGGGAGTTGCATTCTTTCAGGAGGGTGGGTGAGAGGAGGTGTAGCGTAGTAGCTGTAGGAGTCGGTGGGCTTGAAATAGATGTCGGTTTTGAGGTCGTTACCAGAGATGGAGATGGAGAGGTCCAGGAGGACAGGGAGGTTTCGGAGATGGTCCAGGTGAATTTGAGGTTGGGGTGAAAGGTGTTAGTAAAGTTGATGAACTGTTCAAGCTCCTTGTGGGAGCATGAAGCGGCGCCGATACAGTCGATGTAGCAGTGGAAGAGGTGGGGGATAGTGCCAGTGTAACAGCGAAAAAGGGGCTGTTCCACGTATTCTACAAAGTAGCTGGCATGGCCTGGGCCCAATCAGGTGCCCAGGGCCACCCCCTAGTTCGTAGGAAGTGGGAGTTATAGGGAAGTTGTTAAGGGTAAGGACAAGTTCACTTAAGTGGATGAGGGTGTCGGTGTCCTCTCCCGCAGGCCCAACCAGTCCCTCCTCCACCTCATACATCGATGACTGTATCGGCCCTGCCTTGTGCTCTCACGAGGAGCTTGAACAGTTCATCAACTTTACTAACACCTTTCACCCCAACCTCAAATTCACCTGGACCATCTCTGATACTTCTCTCTCCTCCCTGGACTTCTCTGTCTCCATCTCTGGTGACCACCTCGAAACTGACATCTATTTCAAGCCCACCGACTCCCACAGCTACCTGGATTACGCCTCCTTTCACCCACCTTCCTGCAAGAATGCGATCCCCTATTCCCAATTCCTCTGCCTCCGCTGCATCTGCTCCCAAGATGGGATGTTCCACTCCCACACATCCCAGATGTCCTCTTATTTAAAGGACCACAACATCTCCCATCCAGTGTTCAAAAATGCCCTCAACCACATCTCGTACATTTCCTGCACTTCTGTCCTCAAACCCCCCCTCCCCCAACAAAAATAAAGACAGAATCCCCTTTGTCCTCACATATCAACCCACCAACATCCGCATCCAGCGTATCATTCTCCGTCACTTCCGCCACCTACAATCCGACCTCACAATCAAAGAGATATTTCCCTCCTCATCCCTATCTGCCTTTCGTAGGGACCACTCTCTCCACAACTCCCTCACCTGCTCCACATTCCCCACTAATCCCACCACACCTGACACCTTTCCCTGCAACTACAGGAAGCGCTACACCTGCCTCTACACCTCCCCCTTCACCTCCATTCAAGGCCTAAAACAAACCTTTCATATCAGACAGGGATTCACCTGCACATCTGTCAACTTGATCTACTGTATCCGCGGCTCCCAATGTGGGAGGTGAGAGAAAGCATAGACTCGGAGAACGTTTCGTAGAGCATCTGCACTCTGTGTGCGACAAACGACAACACCTTCAAGTCATCAACCATTTTAACACCCTCTCCCACTCCCTGGGTGACACGTCCATCCTGGGCCTCCTCCAGTGTCATAACGACACCACCCGCAAACTGGAGGAGGAGCACCTCATATTCCGCCTCAGGAGCCTACAGCCTGATGGCCTAATCATGGATTTCACCAGCTTTAAAACCTCCCGACTTCCAGCTTCATTCCCATGTCCAACCCTCCCTCTTATCCCCACCTCCTTGACCTGACACAACCTGTCCGTCTTCTCTCCCATCTATCCGCTCCTCACACCTCACTGACCAATCCCCACCACTCCCTACCTGCACTCACCTATCGCCATCCCACCTACCTTCCCCAGCAACACTTCCTCTCTCCATTTATTTCCCAGCTCCCTTCGCCTCCCCAATTCTGAAGAAGGGTCCTGACCCAAAACATCAACTATCCTGCTCCTCTGATGCTGCCTGGCCTGCTGGGTTCCTCCAGCTCTACACTGTGTTGTCTCTGACTCCAGCATCTGCTGTTCTTGCTCTCAGCTTGTATTTGAAGTGGTTTTGATTTCCTCATTGACACTTCATCTTTCTAATAATAAAATGCAGGTATGTTCCTGATTCAGTTTCTGAGTCGGCTGTTTAGTATAGCTCTTTCAATTTCAAATCCATTTGTTGCATTTCCAGTTAGGAAGATGGGCTAAACCCATCAGCCTCATTTTCACTATCCTTATCCTTTTTTCATTTTGTTAAAAATTTCTTTGTATGATTTTTTGGTTTTATCCTTGCTTCTTTATTACTCTCTGTCCTTTATCTTCTCTGTTCTCTAAAACTGTACCTCTTCCTTTTTTTAACTCTAACCTGATACACGGACTTATCATTCTTTATTTTATCTCTTTGGAGTTCAAGCTCTTTTCATTGCATCTGCATTTCCTTTTCAAATTTTCTTAATTCAAACATCCTCTGTTTCTCTCTCTCCTCTAGTTCAATTATTTTTAATTGTATTTTACCTTAATCCAGTTTGACACTCCAATTTCAGGTGTCTTTTCATCTGATTCTAAGTGTGAATAATCATATGAACTATTTCATGATACAAGTATCTACCTTAACTTCTACTTTCAATTTATCTGCTAACTCTTATTTCAGCTTTAATTTTTTAAATCATGTTATATCTTTTAATTACTGAAAACTCACAACAATATTCAAAACCCTCTTAAAATTCCCATTGAATAAACTTCACCAGAATTCAGCTGTTTTATTTCCAGAACCATCAATCACTCATTATCAAAAGAAAGCACAGATTCTCCTTAACTCAAGTAGGCTCATGTCATGGATGCGCTCAGCTGATTTTAATACTGGAAAGGTCATATCCCAGACTGAAATCTGCTTAATCGATCACGTCACTTGATTTTTCATTTTGTGGTCTTTCACTGAAACTCATGCACATAATGTTGCAGATTTTGGTTTTAACACAAAACAGAGTTTATCAGACAAAAGGCATTAAGAAAATAAATAAACCTATTTACATATAGTAAGTTTAAAGATTTTAAAATGCGTGGTTAGTTACAACCCCATTAATCCCAGTACAGTCCTTTATAATTCTCAAATGCCTGAGTGAATTCCTTTCTGTTTTACATCTACAGCATCCTTCAGTCCCCAGTCTTAAGAGTCTGATAACCTTTTCCTTCAGTCTTCATACAACTGAGCTTTATTCAGACATTTAAACATAATGGAAAAAACAAACAACTGCAGATGCTGGAGATCCAGAACAAAAAATGGAAATTGCTGGGAAAACTCAACAGGTCTGGCAGCATCTGTTGAGAGAAAGTAAAGTTAATGTTTTGGATCCAGTGACCCTTCTTCTGGACCATTGTGGGCCTGAAATGTTAACACTGCTTTCCTTCCACAGATGGTGCAGACCTGCTGCGTTTTCCCAGCAATTTCTGTTTTCATTTAATATAATGCGAAGTCTTAAGGGATTGTAATTGGACAAAAGGTCCCCTCAGGCCAAAGAAGGTGAAATTAGGAGAGGTGACAAAACATTTGGTGGAAAGGGTGGAAGTTAAAGGAGAGAGAGCTATACTGGTAGACAGAGCTAAGACAGATAAAGGAACGGCCACTAATGTTGTACCAAAGGAAATGGGGGATGCTTGAGAAGACTGAATTGGAAGAGTGCGGAAATCCCAGAGGGTTGTGTTGTTGGAAGATATTCCAAAGATAAGTACAGGAGTAAGGCTGTGGGAAGATTTGAACAATTTTAGTAGGACACAAAAGTAGGACAATTTTAAAATTGAGGCGATGCTTGAACAGGAGCCAATGTAGATCATCAGGGATGGTAGATTTAGTACAGCAGATTTAGTATGAGTCAGGACACAGGCAGATGAATTTGGGATGAGTTAAGTTTAAGTAGCTGGAAGATTGGAGGTTAGTTAAAAAGCTTTTGAAATGTCTTGATTTGGGAAATAGGAAGCAAACAGTTCTAAGTTATTATATGAAACCCACAAAAAAGTTTAACTATGGCAACAGAACAGACCTCAGTGTAAGGGAAAGAAAAATCAAGTCATCAGCTCTACAAGGTTACAGACGTCATTCAAGCTTTCTTTACTGTGGGTTTGTATGTGGAACATTGTTTAAATTCATGTATTTGATGATGCTGTTGGCTTCTTGTTCTACAGCCTGTCATTTCTGTAAGTGTTTATTTCAATTTAACTGCGATAAATTGAAAGTGAGCATAAGCCAGGAGTGTCAATCATGTTGGTGATTTTCATTCAAATCAATGGCACATTTTAATCCATTCACAGAATGTGGGCTTCACTGGCTAAGCCATCATTTAGTGCCAATTCCTAATTGCCTTTGAAGGTGGTGGTGAGCTGCTGTCTTGAGCCGCTTCAGTGTTGGCTTTTAGGCCCATCCACACTGCGGTTAGGAAGGGAGCTCCAGGATTTTGACTCAGTGCCACTGAATGGACAGTGATATATAATATTTCACCAACTGCTCTCGTTTGATTTGAACTCTGGTCTGAGTGTCTGGAGACCAGTGACATTACAAGAATGCCACCATCTCTCATATGTCTTCTAGGTGGCAGCTGTTACAGGTTTGCAAGATGCTGTCAGAGGAACATTGATAAGTTGCTGCTGTACATCTTGTAGATGCTACACTCTGCGCCATTGTGTTTGGTTGTGAAGAGAGTGAAATACATTGATGTTAGCCAATCAAGTGGGTTGTTTTGTCCTGGATGATATCAAGCCTCATGAATGTTGTTGGTGCTGCACCAATCCAGGCAAATGGAGACTATCTATCACATGCTAGTCTGTGACACAAATGTTACTTCCCACTTGTTAGCCCAAGTCTGGATACTGCCCAGGTCTTGATCCATTTGGACATGAACTATTTTAGTATCTGAGGAGCTGCAAATAGTGCTGTATATTGTGCAACCATCACTGATATCTTGAGACTGAGGTGATTACCCCCTAGAACCACAGGTGGGGTCTGAATACAAACAACAAAGTGTTTTCCAACTGTTTGACTTCTGTTTTACTATCGCTTCTTGATGCCTTACTTGGTCAAATGCAGCCTTGATGTCAAGGGCAGTGACTCTCACCTCACCTTTGGAGTTCAGCTTTGTTGTTTATGTTTGTACCAAGACTGCAATAAACTCAGGAACTGAGTGGATCAGGAGGAACACAAACTGAATCTCAGTGAGCAGGTTATTGCTAAGCAATTGCTGTTTGATAGTTTCGGTAATCCCTTCCATCACTTTACTAATGAGAAAGAGGGGAATCATGGGGTAGTAATTGGCCAGGTTGAGTTGGCCAAAATCAGGTAGAATGATCTGCTTTTTGTCATTTATATAAATGATTTGGATGTGAACATTGGAGATATGGCAAGTAAGTTTGCAGATGACACCAAAATTGGAGGTGTAGTAGATAGCCAAGAAGGTTACCTCAGAATACAACAAGACCTTGATCAGATGGGCCGATGGGCCGAGGAGTGGCAGATGGAGTTTAATTTAGATAAATGTGAGGTGTTGCATTTTGGAAAAGCAAATCAGGGCAGGACTTATACACTTAATGATAGGGTCCTCGGGAGTGTTGCTGAACAAAGAGACCTTCGGGTGCAGGTTAATAGTTCCTTGAAAGTAAAGTTATAGGTAGACAGATGGTGAAGAAGGCGTTTGGTACGCTTGCCTTTATTGGTCAGTGCATTGCATATAGGAGTTGGGAGGTCAAGTTGTGGCTGTACAGGACATTGGTCAGGCCACTTTTGTTATACTGCATGCAATTCTGTTCTCCCTGCTATAAGGAAGGATGTTGTGAAACTTGAAAGGGTTCAGAAAATATTTACAAGGATGTTGCCAGGGTTGGAGGGCTTGAGCTATAGGGAGAGGCTGAAGAGGCTGGGGCTATCTTCCCTGGAGCATCGGAGGCTGAGGGGTGACCTTATAGAAGTTTATAAAATCATGAGGGGCATGGATAGGGAGAATAGCCAAGGTCATTACCCCAGGGGGAGTCCAAAAATAGAGGGCATAGGTTTAAAGTGAGAGGGGAAAGATTTAAAATGGACCTGAGGGGCCACATTTTCATGCAGAGGATGGTTCGTGTATTGAATGAGCTTCCAGAAGAGCTGGTAGAGGCTGGTACGATTACAACATATAAAACACATCTGGTTGGGTATCTGAACATGAATGGTTTAGAGGGATAGGTGCCGACTGCTGGCAAATAGGACTAGATTAATTTAAGATATCTGGTCAGTGTAGATGAGTTGGACCGAAGGATCTGTTTCCGTGCTGGAACAGCTCTATGACTCGATGAATTTGTTCATTCTGATGCAAGGTTATGGACCAAAAGTATTGGGGAAAATTATCCTGTAGTATTCTGGACCCCAATGTTGTGACCAAACTGATCTCATAAAACCACAATCATTGCGAACAATACCAGCAGAGTAATATTCCTGGATATGGCTCCTAATCAATCGTCTTCAGTTTTGCCATCCTATTAAGGGATAGGCTCTGATGCTGCTGACACAATCAGAGGGCCAGCGACTCAACAGCCTCAGTGTGACACTAAGACAGACATTGACCTCAGTCCCAAGATATCCGTGCAGGAGTTCCACAGGGAACTGTTTTAGGCTGAACAATCTTCATTGCTCCATCAACAACCTTCCCTCCATCATAGATCAGAAGTGGGATGTTTGCTGATGGTTGCATAATGTTCAGTACCATTTGCAACTCCTCAGATACATAAACAGTTCATGTTCAAAAATTAAACATGTACAGGATATATCTGGGAGATTTTCCACATTGTCAGGTAAATGTCACAGTTGTAATTGTATTGGAATAGCCTGGTCACAAGTATGGTTAATTCTGGAGCACATGTCTTCAGTGCTATTGCCGGAATCTTGTCAGGGCCCATAGCTTTTGTAGTATCCATATCTGCAAATATTTCTTGATACCATGTGGAATGAATTGAATGGCTGAAGACTGGCACCTGTGATACTGGAAATCTCTAGAGGAGGCCAAGATGGAACATCCACGTGGCGTTTCTGGCTGATGATTATTGCATTTGCTTCAACCTTATCTTTTGCACTGATGTGCTATGCACACCCATAATTAAGATGAGAGTATTTGTGGATCTTCCTCTTCCTGTTAGTTACTTAATTGTCCTAAACCATTCACAACTGGATGTGGCAGGACTGCAGAGCTTAGATCTGATCTGTTGGATGTGGAATCACTTAGCTCTGTTTGTTGCATGCTGCTTTCACCATTTGGCACACAAATAGTCCTGTGTTCTGAATCTACCAGATTTGCTACCTCATTTTTAAGGATGTCTGGTTCTCCTCTTGGCATTTCATTCCGCATCCTCCACTTAGCCATTGAATTGTATCATTGTTAATTTTTGTACTACAGTGGCTTGGCAAGTTAGGGTAATGGATTGGTCAATAGAAATGTAGTGACTGACATTTAAGTGGAATTTTTCTGAATACACAGGAAACGTTCCAATGAGTAAGAAAAATTCTAAAGGAGGGACCCACCATCTGCGGTTAGTTAGAAAGGTTAAAGATATTACTGAAGTTAACAAAACAAAATATAATTGTGCAAAGACTGTTGACAGGCCAGAAATTTGAACAGAATGTGAAAGCAGGAAAGAGTGACTGAGAAAACAACAAGAATGAGATAATAAATGTGTGAGAAAAAAAGCTGGCCAGAAATATGAGACAGACAGTAAGAGTTTCTATAAATATTTAAGAGTATTACAACTCTGACAGGAGAAGTGATAATCAAGCCCCACTAGTCAATAAGCCCTGGACATCAAGACACATAAAAAAAAGCAGAAGCTTATGTCAGAAGCTGATGGCTCAATATGGCAGAGACCCGAGAGGAGTATAAAAGGTGTGGAAAGCTACTTAAAAGGAAAACTTGTAAAATAAAGAATGTGTATGAATAAGGACTGGCAGGTAGAATAAAAACATCTCAAAAGCAGCTTTTCTTTAAAGGTGTATAAAATGTAAGAGAATAATTAGGGAGAAGTCAGGCCCATTAGGGACCATAGCTGTGATCTGATGTGGGAACAATCCTCAATGAATACTTTGCATCAGTCTTCACAATGGAAAAGAAATCTAGAGATACTAACATGTAGAAAGAAGCGGTACTAGAATTCTTAGCAGCCTTAAGTGGAGGTAGGCCAGCAGGAGAGGTGAATGCTATTCTAGATTGTGGAAGGTTTCAGGGCCCCAGGCAGTAATTCTCAAGCTCTCTCTGGCTACAGTTGAGGTGCCAGAAAACTATAGGACCTGCTTGCATTGCCCAATTATTTAAAAAAAGGAAGACAGAGATAGACCAGGAAGTTGCAGGCCAGTTAGTTTAACCTCAGTGGTAAAACAGTTATTAGAAAAAATTCGAAGGGACAGAATATATCTGTACTTGGAGAGACAGGGATTGATCAGGGATAGTCATTAAAGGAAGGTGACATTCAACAAATTTGATAAATCTTTTTGAAGAGGTAACCAGGAATGCTGATGGTGATAATGCACTTGACATGGTTTCCATTGTCTTTAGCATTGCTTTTGAGAAGGTCCCCTACTGCTTAAGAAAGCAAGGCCTCATGGGATCCAAGGCAAGCAGCATGTTGGGTTTAAAATTGACTGAGAGGCAGGAGGCAGAGGGATGTTTCTGTGACTGGAAGTCTGCTTCCCGTGGGATTCTGCAGGGCTCAGTGCTAGGGTTCCTACTGTCAGTGGTGTATATTAATGATTTGACCTAAAGTTTAGGGAAATGTTCAAGATATTCATGGATAACATAAAAATCGGTAGGGTAGTAAATGGTGAGGAGGATTGCCATAAACTGCAGGAGGATATCAACAAACTGCTCAGGTGGACAGAGTTGCAGCAAATGGACTTTAACCTGGAAATGTGTGTGGTAATGCACTTGGAGAAGGATATCTAAGCAAGGGATTACACTGTGAATGTAAGGACCCTGAAAACTATTAAAGATCAGAGGGGCCTTGGTGTGCATATCCACCAACAGCAGGTAAGTAAGGTAGTTAAGAAGGCATGTGGAATGCTTGTCTTTATTAGCCAAGTTGTAAAATACAAGAGCAAGGAAGTTATGTTGGAACTGTATAAAACACTGGCTCTAAGGTAAAGTTATGATAGTCCTATGCTCTCATTAGAGAGAGACAACTGGTGGTCATTTATTCTGAAGGTTACCACCCATCAGGCGAGGGGAGTGGTTGAGAAGGAGAGTCCTTCATGGTAAAATCAGCTGGTACAGGTATTAAACCCACATTCTTGGCATTACTCTGCATTGTAAACTTGCCATCCAGCCAACTAAACTAATCAACCCCTGAAAATATTGGTTAGGGCACAACTGAGGTATTGCATGCAGTTCTGGTCACCACATTGTGGGAAGGCTGTGATTGTTTTAGAGGGCGCACAGAAGATATTTACCACGATGTTGCCTGGGCTAGGGGATCTGAGATAGGGAGAAAAGTTTGATAGCCTGTGGTCTTTACTTTGGAGCAGTGATGGTTAAGAAGGGATCTGATATAGCTGTATCTGATTAGGAGGGGACCTGAAAGAGAGGATAGGAAGGCATGTTTTCCATTAATAGAAGGGCCAAAAAAGTTAAGATAAGAGATAGTAGTTTAAGAGGAAAGTTGAGGAGAACGGTTTTCATCCAGATGGTTGTGGAAGTCTGTAAGTCATAGTCTGAAAGGATGGTTAAATTGAAAACTCTCATAACATTTAGTAGTGTTTAGATATTCACTTGTGACGCAATAGTTTCCAGAGCTATGGGCTAAAAGCTGGAAAATGTGGACAGTGTAGACCATCTTTGTAGACTGACATGAACAGAATGAACCAAATGTCTTCCTTCCATGCTGTAAAACCTTTGACAGTCTATGAGCCATAACAAAGTTGTAAATGTTTTTAGTTAACCACCAAAACTGTAAATTTGTTTATCCTTATTACTGTTCTCGCCAGGTTTCTTCAATGATTCAAAAATAACTTGTGTATTAAGAACAAACTTGTTATTTAAATAAGTGGCAAAAAGGGTTATTAACTAAGCTACTATGTGGATCTAAAACACATCCTCTTAATTATCCACACATTCATGCATTGATAAGGCAAAACAACCTAGCTTTACAGAGATGTTGTGCATTTAAAAAACAAGCAAAAATGAACAGCCTTGAATGTTAAGTGTTTGAATTCAGAGATGGAATGGTTTCACTTCTCACAGTTTCTTTGATTTCCTGTGACAGAGACATGATTGTTCACAGCCAGGGAATGACAGAAGATTGCCAGACCAAATTTCAGATTTCACAGGGAACAGGAGTTCTAATAACATTCCTGGGTTTTTCAAATGAATTCATGAAGGAGAAGGAGTTCTTTTCCTCATTTTGCTTTTACTATTCTTCTTTACTAGACATAAAAAGAGAGAGAGAGAGACATCATTAATTTCCTCACAAGCCTTATGACAACTGCCACGTACAGGTGTGTACTGAAAAAGCAACTTTCGATCAGAGTTAGCAAAATTAGAAATTGCTGGAAAAACTCAGCAGGTCTGACAACATCTGTGGAGAGAAAACAAAGTTAACATTTCGGGTCTCTTCAGCACAAATCCAAGTGTTTTTCCAAGTCTATTCATATAACAATACATCATAAATCTATTTCTTGCCTCCTCTTAAAGGTTTTGCTGGATGTTCTCACCACAAAGTTAGCTGACATTTGTAAACAATAGGTAAAGTACCTTCTCTTTGACCATTTGACTTTTTATTTTTAAGAAATTATAGGATAAATCCCTCTTCGAACCAAAAATGCCGAAAAAGTTCCATATTCTAGTTTCTCATTCTTTAAAAGTATACATATATTCATGTGTGTATTTCTCATCAGAAACCAGAGAGTTCACAAAATGAGCATTGGTCTTATTTGAAAGCCATGAATGTATTGGACAGAGTGCAGAAGTGATTCACAAGCAGTGAGAAACTTCAGTTATTAAGGTAGATCGAAGGAGCTGGAACTGTTCTCCTTGTAGAGAAGGCAGCTAAGAGGCTGAACAGAGTAACAAGGGAGAAAATGTTTCCACTCATAAAAGGGTGGCACAGTGGCTCATTGTTTAGCACTGCCGCCTAACAGCGCCAGGGACCTGGGTTCAATTCCACCCTTGGGTGACTGTTTGTATGAAGTTTGTATATTCTGCTCATGTCTGTGTGGGTTTCCTCCCACAGTCCAGAGGTGTGTAGGCGAGGTGGATTGGCCATGCTAAATTGCCTGTAGAGTTTGGGGATTTGTACATTAGGTGGGTTTTAGGAGGATGGGTCTGGGTGGGATGCTCTGAGGGGTGGTGTAGACTTGTTGGGCCGAAGGGCTTGTTTCCACACTGTAGGGATTCTATGATCTATAAGAGGGACAAAAGCAAGAGGGCAGAGATTTAAAGCAACCTTCAAAAGAAAGAGGGGTACAGTTGGGAAAAATGATTTCCTGCAGTGAGTAGTCAGGACATTTTCTGGAAATAAGGTGGAGGCAGGTTCAACTGAGGCATTCAAGAGGGCATTAGGCAATCATTTGGAAAGAGATAAGGGTATGGGGGTAAAGCAGGAGATTGGCATTAGATAATGATGCTCATTTAACAAGCCAGTGCAGATGTGATGTCTCCTTCTGCACTGTAACAATTCCACAATTCTGTGATTAGTAAATTTCAAGAGAGTCTGATTAACCTTGTCCCCTCCAAAACATATCTTTCTGTTGTGTTTTCAATGTAGTAAAATGTCCCAAGGTGCTTCACAGGAACGTTAACAAAGAAAACCTAACACTGAGCCACAAGAAGGAGATATTGAAACAGCTGCCCAATGATTGGTCAAAGTAATACAGTTTAATGTTAACACAGTGTGGAGCTGGAGGATCACAGCAGGCCAGACAGCCGCACAGGAGCAGGAAAGTTGACATTTCTTCAACTTTCCTGCTCCTCTAATGCTGCCCGGCCTGCTGCGTTCCTCCAGCTCCACCCTGTGTTATCTCTGACTCCAGCATCAACAGTTCTTACTACCTCACGGTTTAATGTCAGTCTTGAAGACCAATATCTAGATCCAAGAAATAATTACTAATGAAGTAATTGAATATTTTGAAATTTGCATTGATGTGACGGAGTTGCTTTCTAAACAATACAAAACAGCGGCTTGAATACAAACAGAAAGAGCTGGAAATACTCGACAGATCTGGCAGCGTCCATGGAGAGCGAAATAGTGTTAACATTCAGAAAAGCAAACTTTCATCAGAACTGGAAAAAGTGACAGCAAATTCTTGGAAGATGTGCCTGTCAAAAAGTGAAGGTCTAGACTTTTAGGATATTTTTATCTCTATGTTTTTATTTGTACCCCTGACTCATGTCTGATTTCATAATGTTATGAAACATCCATGTAAATAGAACCAGTCACAGGGCAATTATAATATTTAGTTCTTTGTTCTAAGAAAAACACTTAGACAAGTATTTCCATCCTGGGCTCAGTGGGCTGACTAGACTATTACAAATAGAAGAGTTACAAGGTTTCCTGTTTTGCTTCTTTAACAAATATAAAGACTTTATTTGAAACCACTTGGAAATAGATGTTCAAATGATTTCATTCTGCAATAGCCTTCCTTAACTTGTATCACCAACTTGCCAATAGCAAGACTAGATGGAGCACTTTGAAGCCATAGATTCAGAGTCATACAATGCAGAAACAGACCCTTTAGTCCAACTCATCCATGCCGACCAGGTATCCTAAACTGAACTGTTCCCATTTGCCTGTGTTTGGCCCATATGCCTCTAAACCTTTGCTACTCATGTACCCGTCCAAATGTCTTTTAAATGTTGGAATTGTACTCGCATCTAACACTTCCTCTGGCAGCTCAATCCATACACGCACCATGCTGTGTATGAAAAGGTTGGTCGTTAAGTCCCTTTCAAATCTTTCCCCTCTTACCCTAAACCTATGCCCTCTAGTTTTGGACTTCCCTACCTTGGGGAAAAGACCTTGGCTATACATTTTATCTATGCCCTTCATGATTTTATAATCCGCTTTAAGGTCACCCCTCAACTACCTATGCTCCATGGAGAAAAGTCCCAGCTATCCAGCCTCTCTTTATAACTCAACCTCCCAGTCTCAGTAGCATCCTTGTAAATCTTTTCTGCACACTTTCCAGTTAGATATGATCCGTCCTGTCGCAGGACAACCAGAATTGTATGCAGTACTCCAAAACTAGTTTCACTAGCGTCCTGTACAGCTGCAACATGACATACCAACTCCTTTTATTCAATGCTCTGACCAATGAAGGCAAGCATGCTAAATGCCATCTTCACCATCCTGTCTACCTGTGACACCACTTTCACAGAAATATGCACCTGCACCCCCAGGTCACTCTGTTTGACAACACTCCCCAGGGCTCTACCATTAACTACGTAAGTCCTACCCTGGTTTGTCTTACCAAAATGCAACATCTCACATTTACCTAAATTGAATTCCATCTGCTATTCCTCAGCCCACAGGCCCAGCTGATTAATTTTCCATCGTACTCTTAGATAACCTTCTTCATTGTCCACTATGCCAGGAATTATGGTGTCATCTGCAAGCTTACTAACCATGCCTCCTATATTCTCATCCAGATGGTTTATATGAATCACAAACAACAGTGCACCCAGCATTGATCCTTGCAGCACACTGTTGGTCACAGTCCTCCAGTCAAAACAGCAACCTTCTATCACCACCCTCTGTCTCCTACCGCCAGGCCAATTTTGTATCAAATTGACCAGCGCTCCCTGGATCCCATGTGATCTAACTTTACTAACCAGTCTACCACATGGAACCTTGCTGAAGGCCTTGCTAAAGCCCATGTAGATACCATCTATCACTCTGCCTTCAACTTTCTTCTTGATCATCTCTTCGAAAAACTAAATAAAGTTTGTGACACACAATTTCCCACACACAAAGCCATACAGTCCTTGCCTTTCCATGTTTGTTGATGACACCACCATTGTGGGTCGGATCTCAAGCAATGATGAGACAAAGTACAGAAAAGAGATAGAGTGCTTAGTGGCATGGTGTAGAGACACCAATCTCTCCCTCAATGTCAGCAAAACTAAGGAGCTGCTCATTGACTTCAGGAGGTGGAGTGGAGGACATGACCCTGTCTGTATCAATGGTGCTGACGTGAAGGTGGTCGAGAGCATCAAGTTCCTAGAAGCAAATATCACCAACAATCTGTTCTGGTCCTTACAGGTCGATGCTTTGGTTAAAAATGTACAGCAATGCTTTATTGCTTTAGAAGGCTCAGAAAATTCAGCCTGTCTACAATGACTCTTATCAATTTTTATAGATGCACCATAGAAAGCATCCTATTCAGATGCATCGCAGCTTGGTATGGCAACTGCCCTGTCCTAGAAAACAAGAAATTACAGCATCATTATCACAGCCCAGTCCATCACGAAAACAAGCCTCCCATTCATTGACTCCGTCTATACTTCCCGCAGTCTCGGGAAAGAAGCCAATATAATCAAACACCCTTCCTACACCAGTTATATGCTCTTCCACCTTCAATTGGATAGAAGACACAAACATTTGGAAACACAGACCAACAGATTCAAGAACAGCTTCTTCCCAACTGTTATCAGACTTTTTAACTGACGTCTCAAATTAAAATAAATTTTATCTCTGTCTGCACCTTCTCTGTAGCTATAACACTGCATTCTGCATTCTGTTCTATTACACCGAAGTAACTATGTATGATATGATCTGCCTGAATAGCACGTAAAACAATACTTTTCACTGTATTTCAGCACATATGACAATAATGAATCAAATCAAAATAAAATCAATACAAATAGATCCTGTCTGTCTGAATTCCCCCCAGCAAATGGGGAGGCGATGGCCTACTGGTATTATCCCTGGACTGTTAACCCAGAGACTCAGATAATGTTCCGGGGACCCAGGTTTGAATCCTGCCATGGCAGATGGTGGAATTTGAATTCAATAAATAAATGGAATTAAGAGTCTAATTATGACCATGAATCCATTGTTGATTGTTGGGAAAAACCCATCTGGTTCACTAATGACTTTTAGGGATGGAAACTGCTATCCTTACCTGGTCTGGCCTACATGTGACTCCAGATCCACAGCAATGTGGTTGACTCTAAACTTCCCTCTCGACAATTACAGATGGGCAATAAATGCTGCCTGGCCAGTGACGCCCTCATCCTCTGAATGAATTTTAAAAAAAAACTTACCCACCACTAACATCAGGCACACTGGTTTGTAGTTCCCTGGCTTTTCCTGGCAGCCTTTCTTAAATAACGGCACAACATTAGCCACCCACCGATCTTCCAGCACTTCACCTGTGGCTGTCTACCTTTCTGCATTTTGAGACCTCCAACACTTCCTGTTCTTTATTGTGAACACTTTTCAAGACATCACTATTTATTTCCCCAAATCCCCTAGCTTCCATGTCTCTCTCTACAGTAGACACTGATGTGAAATATTCATTTAGGATCTCACCCTGGTCTGATTTGGGATTTGTAGTCGACACGAGGTGTAATGAAGTCACTTGGCTCCTGTCTCCCAACCACACAACCCCACCATCTCCATTCCTCCCCTTTCTTCTCCAATTCCCTGCAACAAGGTAGTTAACATGGCAATGGAGCATGGCAATGACTGGGGCCCAGTGTGAGCCTGGATGGCGGCAGTGACAGTTGGTCACGAAGGATGGTGGCAGTGGTGGTCGGGGCCAAAGACTTGCGAGTGGTAGTGAAGCCTGGTGTGCCCAATGTAGGTCAGCAGCGGTGGTTGGCAGCAAAGGTAGTGGGTGAGCAAGGGCAGGTCTTAGCCCAGTGCAGGTGAGAGCAAACCCTCTTGGGGAAAGCCCAGCTTGCAACGTCTGCAGGCACATGGCTTAAGACAGGACTACAACATTTGCCTTTTTAACTTTATTTCTTATTTTTCTACTTTTATATTAGAACAGTATAAGGACAGTAAAATTATTTTTAAGAGGGAACTCAGGAGGACAAAAAGGGGACATGAGATAGTTTTGGCAAATAGGGTTAAGGAGAATCCAAAGGGATTCTACAAACACATTAAGGGCAAGAGGGTAACTAGGGAGAGAATAAGGCCCCTTTAGATCAGCGAGGCCACCTAAGTGTAGAACCACAGGAGATGAGTGAGATACTAAACAAGTATTTTGCATCAATGTTTACTGTGGGGAAGGATATGGAAACTAGAGAACTTGGAGAAATAAATAGCCACATCTTGAACAATGTCTGTGTTATGGAGGAGGTGGTGCTGGACGTCTTAAAATGCATAAAGGTGGATAAATCCCTAGGATACGATCAGGTGTAGCCTAGAACTCTGTGGGAAACGAGGGAAGTGATTACTGGACCCCTTGCTGAGACATTTGTATCATTGATAGCTACAGGTGAGGTGCTGGAAGACTGGAGATTGGCTAATGTGGTGCCACTATTTAAGACAGGTGATAAGGAAATGCCAGGGAACTATAGACAGGTGAGCCTGACATTGGTAGTGGGCAAGTTGTTGCATGGGATCCAAAGGGATAGGATTTACATATATCGGGAAAGGCAAGGACTTATTAGGGATGGTCAACATGACTGTGAGTGGGAAATCGTGTCTTACAAACTTGATTGAGTTTTTTGAAGTAACAAAGAGGATTGATGAGGGCAGAGGAGTGGATGTGATCTATATGGATTTCAGTAAGGCGTTCAAAAAGATTCCCATGGTAGACTGGCTAGCAAGGTTAGATCGCATGGAATAGAGGGAGAACTAGCCATTTGGATATAGAACTGGCTCAAAGGTAGTAGACAAAGGGTGGTGGTGGAGGGTTGCTTTTCAGACTGAAGGCCTGTAACCAGCGATGTGCCACAAGGATCAGTGCTGGATCCACTGCTTTTCGTCATTTATACAAATGATTTGGATGTGAACGTAAGAGGCATGGTTAGTAAGTTTTCAGACGACAATAAAATAGGAGGTGTAGTGGACAGCCAGTACATGGGACCTTGATCAGATGGACCAATGGGCCGAGGAGTGGCAGATGGAGTTTAATTTAGATAAATGAGAGGTTCTGCATTTTGGAAAGGCAAATCAGGGCAGGACTTATACACTTAATAGAGAGGTCCTAGGGAGTGTTGCTAAGCAAAGAGATCTTGGAGTGCAGGTTCATAGTTCATTGAAAGTAAAGTTGCAGGTAGACAGATATTGAAGAAGGCATTTGGTATGCTTGTCTTTCTTGGTCAGTGCATTGAGTATAGAAGTTGGGAGATCATGCTAAGGTTGTAAAGGACATTGGTTAGGCATTCAGATACTGCATTCAGATTGGTCTCCCTGCTATAGGAAGGACGTTACAAAACTTGAAAGGGTTCAGAAAACATTTACAGGGATGTTGCTGAGGTTGGAGGGTTTGAGCTATAGGGAGAGGCTGAAAGGCTGGGGCTATTTTCCCTGGAGTGTTGAAGACTGAGGGGTGACGTTATAGAGGTTTATAAAATCATGAAAGCATGGATAGGGTGAATAGCCAAGGTGTTTTCCCTGGAGTGGGGGGAGTCCAAAACTAGAGGTTTAAAGTGAGACGGGAAAGATTTAAAAGGGAACCAAAAGATAATCTTTTCACACAGAGTGTGGTGTGTCTATGGAGTGAGCTCCAGAGGAAGTGGTGGAGGCCGGTACAATTATAACTTTAAAAAGGCATCTGGATGGATATATGAATAGGAAGGGTTTAGAGGGATATGGGCCAAATACTGTCAAATGAGCCTGGGTTAATTTGGGATATCTGGGCAGCATGGATGAGTTGGATTGAAGGGTCTGTTTCAGTGTTGTACAGCTCTATGCCTCTATGACCCTATACTGAGAAGACTGCAGTGCTGAACTTTTTAACTTTTTTGCTTTACTTTTCTACTTCCATAACTAAGATTTGTACCACGTACTTTGTACCTAAGATGGCACTGTGTGTGTCAAAATTGTACACTTTTGACTGTACTCTTGTACTCCGTACTTGAGTGCACATGACAATAAAACCTACATCTAAGCCTAAATCTAAATCTAAGATCTAAAATCGGCTCTCTCCTCTGGTTCCACACTTAGACGGCTTTGTCTTATTTTCCCCAAAAATCTGTTAGACCAATCAAAGTCTAATTAATTTCTTGTTTTAATGCTTAATTGAAAATAATCACAATTTCATTCCCACTAAGCAAGATCTCCTGAAGTGGCCTACCAATTGCTAAGTGGAGGTGGATGAGATATGTATTAGCAGTACTGCCCAAACTATGAAAACATTGATAAACAAAAGCTACTATTTTCTTTTGAACTTCAGTAAAAAGAAGTTGGAATCATATAGACCTGAAGCTGGCCAGTCAGTCCAATGTGTTTGTGCTGGCTCCTTGAAAGAATCTTCCAGTTGACTAACTCCCAAGAACTTTCCCCATAACCTTTATTCTTCTCAAATTCCTATTTAATTTCCGGAGGAAAACTATTATTGATTACCTCCAAAGCTGTTTTGGACACCACATCGCATCACTGTGTAAAAAAGATTCCCCTCATCTCCTGCTCTAACCCACACTTCTTTCTGCTAATTATCTTAAATCCGTGTCCTCTGGTTACTCCTAATAGAAGTACTCCTCATATAATTTACAACAAAAAATATCCATGTTCTATTGTATTGAAATATTGTAATTGTGAATGCCTCTTTTAAATCTCCCTTTAAACTTCTCAGCTGTCCTGAGAGGAATCCCAATCTCCCTACATCATATCGCTGGATTTCAACTTTCTTCTTGTTGGATAGAAAAAAGAGGGAACTTATTAGTGCTGGGCAGTTGTTTGAAAAACATTATAGGTTCACATTTTCCTTACTGCAACATTGAACTGCTTCTGCAAGGCCTCTGGATTGTGCAAATACTTTGTGTACACTCAATGCTTTAATTTCTTCATTAACTTTATTTCTCCACTTAGTTATCACTTCTTGACTGAAGATTGTTGCTTCAAGCAGGATCCCAATTCCAGGCCAGAAAGGTGGGGGTATGTGGGTGTTGGGGTGGGAGAAGACTCGCTTCAACACTGTAGGGACCCTCCAGTTGCGTTTTCTGATGCTCAGGCAATCAGCAACCTATAACAGGGGTTACCATCTCTTCAAAAGATAGCAGCCAGCCAGATGTAATATCACTTTAAGAGAATATGCAAATCAACAAGAAACCAAGACGTAAAACAGAATGTGACCCAGTGTCAGTTAGTGTGGCCAGGGTTGCAGCCATTGCTCTAAGTAATGATGGTTGCTAAATCCTTAGAGTATCTAAATCGTTGCTAAATCGTTGAGCTCTAATAAATTGTATCAACTTATACGTTACATGCGTATGAGATTGGTGAGTTTGTGTAAATAAGCCAGAAATTCAACAGAGATACTAGCCAAATGGAGGGATGACTGCTCTTCAGTTCCTGAGGCACCCCAACTGCATTAGACCTGGAGCAACGTCAAGGTAAGTGGGATCATGGCTGCAGGTCCAGTTTGGCAGAGAGGGGTATTGGTTGGTGGAGTGATAGAGATGTTTCTGAGGGGGCAATCCTGCTACCAGTGGGACTCCCTGTGGGCTGCAGATTGGCAGGGCCACCTATTCTCCCTGTCTGATGCTGAAAGGAGGCTACCAAATTTTATTAGGTGTTGTCCTGCATGGCACAGAACCCGCTAGTCAGTGGCAAAATGCTAGTAGTCCTAGCAAGAGGCCCTTAAGTGGTACTCAGTTGTCCACTTAAGGCCATGCCTTGGCCTCTGGGCAGAAGGCAGCCCCTGACATTCCCTCTGTCACTGTGTAAATTACATAGATTCTAGAGGGTGGCATGTTCCCTAACCCCTGCCTTCCTACCTGGTTCTCTGGCTCCCCCACCACCAGGCCAATCCACTCCATAAGGCCCAGTTAAATTCTACCCTCCATGTATAAGTCATTTTGTGTTGTTAATGCTTTTCTTTCCCATCTTCTTAAATCAATTTCAAATCTAATTTGCCATTAATTGTACTAGCGTCAATTTTTTTTGTTAAGTATTAAACGTAAAGATGCCGTAGTCCTACCAGACCATAAGGTTACTCTCTCATTAGAAAGAGATGCCTGGTGGTAGTTTAACCTCATGGGTCATCACACCTCAGCTGAGGGGAGAGGTTGAGAAGGAGATTCCATGCTGTTGGCATCACCATGCATTGCAAACCAACTGCCCAGCTAACTGACTCCTTCAAAGATTATAGGCCCTTTTCAAATGCCTTCTGTACAGTCAATGAATTGATGTCCTCCATCATTTTTGCCCCTGTGAGAAAGATTCCAGGAGGTTGGTGACTTTTAAAATGATGAATTATTCTAAGCAAATGAAAAGCCTTTATGTTTTTACCAAGTTCTTCCTCTTTAAATATGTTGGATCATAGTAATTTTACTTTAGAGTATTTAACTCGACAGTTACAACATTGTGTTTTTAATGCACTGAAACACCACAAGGCTCTGCACAGGAGGATTGACAATATGATTTAACCCTGAGGCAAGTAACGATGACCAAACTAGGGCACATGACCAACACCTGGTCAAAAAGGTAGGTTTTTAAGTGGTGTCTTAAAGGAGGGAAGTGAGGAGGAGAGATGTAGGGAGGTTGAACCAGAGATGGGGCGGACAGCTGAAGACATGGGCACTAACTATGGACTAATTAAAATCAGACATTCCCAATAATCCAGAAATAGAGAGGGGCAGACTTGTTTGAAGGCTTTTGGTGTTGGAAGTGTTCCAGAAATGGGAAGGGGCAAGAGTGTGCAGGGATGTGAAAGCAAGAATGAGAATTTTGTAAGCCACCTTTTACTGATTACAATCAATGTCTTATCAAGGAAAAAAATGCTCAAGGATGTATTTCTAAACATATCGATTTTGGCTAGTCTTTTGGTTTCATATATTTTCAGTTAGTTTATTCAGAGATGGCATGTCATACCTCTGGAGCAAATGGGGTGGGGGGCAGGGAAAGGAATGAGAGGATAAGTGGAGATGGTGCTCAGAGAGAGAGAGATTGACAGTTAGGGAGACAAAGGGATGGATGATTCCGGTCAGGAGAAAGAAAAGCAGATAATGGGAAACATAAATAGGTTAGAATGGGTTGGTTGGGCTGAGAGTATTCCATGTGATGACAGGGCCAAGGATGTGGAGTTGGGTAAAAGACATGGAAGGAAATGTTCAGGTTCTAAAATATTTGAACTTGAGAGAGTCCAAAAGGCTGCAGGGTCCCCAAGTGGAAAATGAAGCGCTGTTCTTTCAGCTTGCGCTGAGCTTCACTGGAACACTGCTGCAGGCACAAGACAGAGATATTGGCCAGGGAACATGATGGTGTGTTGAAGTGGCAGGCAACTGGCAGCTCAGAATCATTTTAGCAGACAGAATGTAGGTGCCCCATAGAACAGCCACATAGTCTGTGTTTCATCTCCTCAATGTAGAGGAGACCACATTGTGAGCAGCAAATGTGGACTCTGTTTCCCAAGGTGTTTGTTGCTGGAATGAGAGGCATGTTGCCATAGCGTTTTGTCCTGCTCTTAGCAGGACGGCTCTGAGAATAGCAAATTTCAAATGATTTCACAACAGCTTCTTCTACAGGAGGGAAGGAAGCCGATAATCATACAAAACTTCGAAATCTTGCTGTTTGTCCTGAAGAGTAAAAAAGTTTTTGCAGCTAATTTCTTATTTTCAGTAATTTCCAGGAAAGAGTTACACCAACAGTGAAACCAAGTCTAAGCCTATCAGAATGCTTAATGGCTGATGAAGACTGAAAAAAGTTGCAAATGCTTGTGACTTACATACCACGAGAGCTATAAAAGTGCAGCGAATGTGTTCCATTGGCTGCATTTCTTATGTTGATCTAACTCTCTTCCCATAATTTGTTCCATCTGCAGAATCAAAGCTTGGGAAAGGAAATGGTTTCCTACTGGAACAATATGAAACGACACACTTTTCAGTTTTACTACTTTCTCAGTTCACAGTGTGAATTTTCCAGTACCACCATTCTGGCTATTAGAAACCTTCTGAGCATGTTTTTATTTAAAAATCTGTCAGGGTCTCTGCCCCAACATGACAAGCCAGTTCAAAAGAAAATCTCGAATGGGGAAAGATAATTTGATCCATCAATTCTATTCTTCACATGTACACTCAAGTTGATCATGGCCCCCACTAGGGGGACTGTTCCAAATTGCTGGACATGTAAAAATTATTTTTTAAAAGTTCATTCACAGTATGAGGACATTGCTGACCAGGCAACATTTATTACCCATCCCTAATTGCCTAGAATCAACCACATTGCTGTGGATCTGGAGTCATATGTAGACCAGGCCAGGTAAGGACAGCAGCTTCCTTCCCTAAAGGACGTTAGTGAACCAGATGGGCTTCCCCCCAACAATCAGAAATGGGTTCATGGTCATCATTAGATTCTTAATTCCAAATATTTTATTGAATTCAAATTCCACCATTTGCTGTGGTAGGATTCGAACCCAGATCCCCAGAACGTTATCTGGGTCTCTGGATTAACAGTCAAGCGATGACACCACTAGGCCCTCACCCACCTCTTCTGGTCCTACAGCCAGCATTGTTCACTTTGGAATTCAAGTGTAGAGGATGTCACTTCCACCAAGGCCTCAGAGTTTTCTCACACAGTTACACACTTTATATGCAAACAAGTTAGAGTAATGGTGAGTGATGTATGGTCAGAAAGCAGAATCTCTTGGACCTTCTACAGGCAGTTCTGGTGCTGGATTTAAAGGTCACCCTTTCAATCACTGCAAACCAGGACCATCCCTAGACTGTGCAGTCCATACTCTACACCCTCTTCCTACCTCCCAGTCCCTCACCCAATCTGGAGATGTCTCAAAGTCAGCAGTAACTCATGTTGCAGTGTTCCGGTGCCTCATTACAGTGCTTGCTAAAAAAAAAACCTAGGCCAGACGAGATGTCCATTTGCCCAGTGTTGGGTGAATGATGTCCTCCTAGCAGACCGAGAGGTTGGGGAATGGAGGGGGAGTGGCAGTGTGAAAGTTGCTGGACCAAGTTTACACAAGAAGTCAATGCTGGTACTAACCACAGAAGGGTCTGCACCCAGTATGGGAAGAGGATTAATAATCAGCTGTGTTCCACAACCACCACCTCACTCATACAGCCCTCACTCAGTCTAACCCCTGGCTACTGCATGGGCATGTCACACTAGCCTGCTGACCTCACCACTGTATGCATTCCCTGCATAGAGGGGCTCACACCTACCTTAAAATCACAATAATGATCGTAACAATCAAAGCAAATTACTGCAGACGCTGGATATCTGAAAAGGAGAAACAGAATGCCGGAAAAACTCAGCACGTATGACAATATCTGTATAAAGAAAGAGAGAGTTAAGCTTTTGAGTCCGATATGACTTCTTCAGAACTGTTCAGAACCTCTTCAATTCTCGCAGAAAATACTTTCTGTTTTTCATCCATCTTATGCTAATCAACATTTAACACCTTCCAGACAGTGTGCTTCTTAGTCACTTCCTGGGAAGGGGCTCACGGCTATCCATGTTTATCGACAGCTCATACCCTCCTTCCCACTAACTCTTCTTCCTCATATTGCAGGACCTGCTCATCCACAACAATAGCGAGAGGGTAAAGACCACTGGAGAAGTACTGGATTTCTGCAAGAGATCAAGGCCAGTGCTACACACTCTGCAGAGACAGAGAGATTAACTGGCATGATAAGCCAGTCAGGACAATTGCAGTCTGGTCTTCTCAGATCTGCCAACTGTCTCACACATTCATCCCCCATGTGAGTTCGTACATTCTCCCCAACTCATTCTGTCTTCTTCCACAGGTGCGAGCAGTCCACTGCAGATGGCAAAACCGAGGCTGGCATGGACTCTGCTCTTCTGAGGATGGTGGCTTTGAAACCTCAGAGGCTGCACTGGCGCAGTGCCCATCTGCACCCAGCAGCAGCTCAGAGTTTGCCACCTCAGTGGGTACCGTAGCTAGGTTTGAGTCACGAGCACTCTCTAGTGACAACATCATTGACACGTCCACAGCTGGTGGTGGAACAAGTGCCTGAGGTCTTTTACACTCTGAGGATTACCCGAGACCAGTCTCCTGCTCAGCCCCAAGTGGGGGATGAGCCTCTGTACTCAGCCAGAAGGGAGCCTGTAGAGACACACCAGGCATGAGAGATGGAGGTGCTCACTACATGGAGCAGATGACTGAGGAGTCTATTCCCCCTGTCTGCATATGTGAGCACGCAGTGGTTGCCTTGGAGACCTAGATCCAGTGGGATGCTGGGTACTCAGTGCCCGTGATCAGGTGATAGGTATGTTGTCACCTCGCTCTGCTTCCTCTCAAGGAGACAGGGTAATGGAGACGGGAGGTGGAAAGTGACAGCTGGGCACCCCAGGAACTTCATCTCAGGGCACTCCAGAGGCGCCTTGCCAACCCCCCTTTGCCATTGAGCCCATTGCCTGCAGCACATTGAGACAAGGAGAGTGAATGTGCATCTGGGCAGAAGAACACAGAAGGTCAGCACCTTTTAGACCCCAAGCCCCCAGAGGAACATCAAAGGACCCTGAGGCACCTTTGGTGCTGCCGGTTTGTCACCTGCAGATAGCAGCATTTAAGCCCGTGGACTCGGTTTGTGGCCACCTTAGTAGACCATCGGGCACAGGTTGTGGTGCCTTTGGAAGGTGCTCTTCGGTCAGTGCTGGCTCCTCCTTCTCGAGCCTGTGGTTTCTTCAGAGAAGCAAGATGACCAGCAGAATGGCAGGGTTGATCTGAACCAACATGATGTTGCTTTCAGAGGTCTGTGGAACCAATCACGTCACCTTGAAAGTTAGGTTTCTCTTAGCCATTTGCATGGCCAGCCTACCCACAGTCCCATCATACCCCAAGAGAGGCTGTTACCTCCCAGTGATTCCCTCCTGGCCTACTTGCCAACAATCCCACATTGTGTGTGTGTGTCTGTGCGCACGCGCGCTGTGTGTGTGTCTGTGCACGTGCGCGCAGTTTGTGTGTGTGTATGCATGTGCGTGTGTGTGCGCGCGCGTCTGTGTGTCTTTGTGTGTGTGTGTGCACACGCGCACATGTCTGTGTGTCTGTGTGTGCGTGCGCCGCGTGTGCGTCTGTGTGTCTTTGTGTGTGTGTGCGCGTGCGTCTGTCTGCGTGTGTGTGTGTCTTTGTGTGTGTGTGTGTGCACGTGACTGTGTGTCTTTGTGTGTGTGTGTGTGTGTGTGCGCGCGCGTGCGGATGTCTGTGTGTCTTTGTGTGTGTGTGCACGAGACTGTGTGTCTTTGTGTGTGTGTGTGTGTGTGTGTGTGTGTGTGTGTGTGTGTGTGTGTGTGTGTGTGTGTGTGTGCGCTAAGCTGGAGATTGAAACAGAACCCTTACATGATTCCATTGCTGGCAACCCATTTAACCCTCAGCTATATGCCCCCTTACCCGCAAAATGACAGCAGTCTCAACCCAGTTGCTAAAAATACAGTGGTTGGCCTGCATAGACATGGGAGTTCATAGATAGCATTCAGTTGCTTTGCACATTGCCCTCAGGATTTTTAAAAATATTTTTAATCAACCTGTTAGAATACACCTCCAGGGCTGTTGGAACCTCATCTGGCCCAGAGATAGAGACACTAACACAGTCCAACAATGAGGCCGATATTTCAGAGGAATTTGTTTTCAGTTAATGCCACATAGTCACAGAGTATCATAATGGATCTGTCTTTTCTCCTTCTCATTTCTGAGGGCTGAAACATGGCCTCCCGTTGGACTGATCCTCATTTATAGACAATATACTTTGCCATTGCCTTCTCCAAGATGGTTGACTGTCCTGCTCTTACCTTCTGCCGTCAGGTGTAGTGGAAAGATTGACAGGATGATGATGATCAAACTGATTGGCCATGTGAGAGGAAGTGTGTCAGAGGGAAGAAGAAATGTGTCAAAGGGAAGAAGAAGTGTATCAGAGGGGCAAAGAAGTCTGTCAGAGGGGAGAAGAAGTCTGTCAAAGGGGAGAGGAAGTGTGTCAGAGTGGAGAGGAAGTGTGTCAGAGGGGAGAGTAAGTGTGTCAGAGTGGAAAAGAAGTGTAAGAAGAGCCAGAAGGAGAGCTGAAGTCTCCACATCTACAACGTCCACCTGGACATTGGCTCCTTCTCCTCCTTCATGAGTGTTGCCAACTCGTTCATCAAAGACATCTTTGACACCATCTCCTCTGAGGCCTCCCACCCGGTCCACTACAGCAAGTGGCAGCCCACCTCCTCCCAGGAGATCCAGACCACAGTCCTCCTGCTGCTGCCTGAGGAGATAGACAAACACACTGCCTGAAGGCACCACAGTGGTTACCAAGTTCTCCAGCTGCAAATGAAATGCCTCACCAGACAATATTAAAAAAAAAGAGAGGATAAAGTAAAATCACATCTTCCAGGACCACCAAGTCCTGATGTGGAAATCGAAGCTGGAGGCAGAGACTGTGGATTGCACATTGTAGGAAGGTGAACGATGGGCCAAGTGAAGGCAGATAAACATGATGACCCATCAACTGAATTCCTCATTAATATGGGCCTCCTTCACTAGGCCATAACGTGGGAATTATAACAACACACCCTCCCCCAAATGATATTGCCTCCCACTTTTAGTGTGGTCCTTTCAAATTTGACAGAGAACAGGTCTAGCCCCTTGAAGAAAACATGTGAGATTCAGTTAGTTGGGCCATCTTGGTACCAAAACCACCCCCATGACCCCAAACAAAATCCACCATTCTCGTCCCCTATCCCCATTGGTTCAAAATTCCAGTCATCCCTAGGTTCTCCATTCTCCCCCGCAATTGCCCTACTGCAGAGCCTCTCTCAAACACTACAGACCCAAACCTCCCTCAGAAGCTCTTACAATCCAAATACGAATACCCCTGCTGAGTCTTGCCTCTTCCATGGTCGAGACAAGCTCTACCCTAAGGTTCTTTGACATTTCCCCTCCCCAAGATTCTGTATACTTCCTGACCCAGAGCTTCCACTACCCATCCTATTAAATCCAACTGTCCCCCTAACCTAGGGACATTCTCTCTGCTTCACAGGAAACTCAGACCAAGCCCCAGATATGGGTTAGGCCTCAGTATGACTAACATCCTGAACAAAGCCTCCTCATATTCAAACTACTGGCAGACCCAGACCCTCTAGATTTCTTGAATGTAGCCCAATGACTGACTTCTGACTCCCAGAATGTTGAGGGAGGCAAGAAAACAAATTGCTGGAGTACTGACATCTCTGCATCCTCTATGGCCACAGATGAGGTCCCAGAGAACTGGAGAATAGCCAGTGTTGTCACATTGTTTAAAAAGGGTAATAGGGATAATCCTGGAAATTACAGGCCTGTGATTCTCATGACAGTGGTAGGAAAAGTATTGGAAAAGATTCTCAGGGACAAGATCTATACGCATTTAGAAGCAAATGAACTGATTAGTGATAGACAGCACGGTTTTGTGTGGGGGAGGTCGTGCCTCACTAACTTGATTGAGTGTTTTTGAGGAGGTGATGAAGATGATTGATGGGGGGAAAGTTGTTGATGTTGCCTACATGGACTTCAGTAAAGCCTTTGACAAGGTCCCCCATGGTAGACTGGTTCAAAAGGTGAAGTCACACGGCATTGGGGTGAGCTGGGAAGACGGATACAGAACAGGCTTAGTCATGGGAGACAGAGGGTAGTGGTGGAAGGATGCTTTTTGAAAGGGAGGGTTGTGACTAGTGATGTTCCACAGAGATCAGTGCTGGGTCCTCTGATGTTCGTGATCTACATAAATGACTTGGAGGAAAGCATAACTGGTCTAATTAGTAAGTTTGTGGACAATGCAAAGACTGGTGGATAGTGAGGAGGATGGTCAGAGGATACAGCAGGATATAGATCAGTTGGAGGCACTTTCAGAAAAATGGCAGGTTGAATTTAATCTGCACAAATGTGAAGTGACGCATTTTGGAAGGTCAAGTACAGGTGGAAAGTATACAGTGAATGGCAGGACCCATAGGAGTCTTAATACACAGAAGGATCTGGGTGTGCAGGTCCACAGATCACTGACGGTAGCAGCGCAGGTATATAAGGTAGTAAAAAAAGCTTATGGCATGCTTGTCTTCATTGGAAGGGGCATTGAGTGTAGGGAAAGATACGTTATGCTGCAAGTTTATACAACTATGGTTTGGCCACACTTGGAATATTGCATGCAGTTCTAGTCACGACACTACCAGAAGGATATGGATATTTTGGAGAGGGTACAGAAAAGGTTTATCAGGATGCTGCCTGGTACGGGGGATTTTAGCTGTGAGAAAAGGCTGGATAGACTAGATTTGTTTTCACTGGAATGCAGGAGGTTGACAGGTGACCCAATGGAAGTTTGTAAGATTGTGAATGGCATGGATGGAGTTGAGAGTGTGAGACTTTTGCCCAGAATGGAGGGTTCAATTACTAGGGGACACAGATTCAACATGAGAGGGGGGATGTTTAAAAGAGATGTGTGAAGCAAGTTTTTCACACAAAGGGTGGTGAGTGCCTGGAACACGCTGCCAGAGGAGGTGGTGGAAGCAGACACAATAGCAGCATTCAAGAAGCACCTGGAGAAATACATGAATAGGAAGGGAATAGAGGGATACGGATCCTGTAAGTGAAGGCTGTTTTAGTTTGGAAGGGCAAAATGTGTCAGCACAGTCTTGGAGGGTTGAAGGGCCTGTTCTTGTGTTCTTGTGTTATTCTTTGTTCTTTGTTCTTTTTTCTTCAGGCCCAGACCCTCTGGATTTCTGGAATGTAGCCTGTGGACTGTTTTCAGGCCTGGACCCTCCAGAGCAATTGTAGCATGTCCTTAGATGGTCACAGCACAAAACTGGGACTGACTGAAGTAGCCTTCCACCCCTGCACTACAGTGTGACTGATTGTATTTACCCCTGAACTGTCCTACCCTCACAATCTGTTGTAGGTGCAGAATGGGCTTTATCGCTTTTGCAGGATATTTCTATTTGTACTTATAGAGTCCTAGAGTCTTATGACATAGAATCAGGCCCTTTGGCCTGGTCACATAAATAACCCTCCACCCTTTACTTCCTATTGCAAGCCAATTTTGGATTCAGTTTGCCAACTTGCCTTTTTATCTATGTGCCCTTACCTTTTGCACCAGCCTTTCACATCGGTCCTTGTCAAAGGCCTTACTGAACCTCATCAACGACACTATCCTCATCAATATATTTAAACACCTTTTCAGAAATCTCAGTTAAATGGTAACTCCTATAACATAAGAACCAGACGTGTGTAATACAGTACTGAAAGATCCAGTAGACATTTAACACAGCTCCTAGTATCTACATACATTACAGCCACAGGTACTGCTGTGCCTGGGCTAGTACTGAGCAATTCATGTACAAATTGTAACTGGCCTCTTTTAGCATGTCATACTGCAATTGACCCAAGTAAGATGGAGACCGAGAGACTTGGACCTTTAGCCATTAGGTCACAAACTTTGATATGGTGATGATATCAAGATCAAGTTTCATTAAGGTATATTGCTTACTCGCTGTGAGACGTAACACAAGCTCCCCCCACCCCGCTACCCCAAACACCACAGCTTGACTGGAGCACACCATAGCCTGATTTATCCTTCTTCCCACTCACCATTTTCATGTTTCCCAGTTGTTCACACACCACCACTCACTCTGCACCAGCTTTCCCGATTCAATAGCCTTCAGCTGTTAGCATGTGCCAGTTGGAGGTGGCTCAGGGAGATATCCTGCCTCCCTCTTTTTGAATACAATTTGGATCATACAAGAGAATGTAGGCAGCTGATAACCACATCATGTGACAAGGACAAAACTGTAAGAACTTGCCCTGCAGTCCAGCAGGAAGAGCCAGTCTCCAGGTATATGTCTGATGTGCCGTGCCAGGAATTTGAAACATTGAACTGCTCAAATAGTAGAAGTTAACTGGCAAGGTGAACTTAACTCCAGTGAGTTGTGATTTGAATGAGATATAAATGCATGCAGATAAGTTTCTCACCACCTGGTTTCAAGATCATTGACCTGTTTACTCTCAGAAGGGGGAAGGGATGGAGCAAAGAGAGCAAATGGAGAGCAGAACTCAATCTCTGAATGAGTGAAGCAGATAGATATTCAGGTAGGAACTACTCCACCAGCAAGTTCCCTTCTTAACCACTCACCATCCCGTCTTAGAAATATATTCCCTCTCTGTCAAAATCCTGGAATCCCCTCCCTAACAGCATTGTGAGTTTACAGCGAATGGACTGCAACAGTTTCAGAAGGCAGTTCATCACCACCTCGTTAGGGGCACCTAGAGATGGGCCATAAATGCTGGCCCAGCCAGACACAC
>JAHRHZ010000020.1:12809784-12838033 GCA_024137785.1 Ginglymostoma cirratum
TTCGGGCCTAAACCCCATTCATTTCTGATGAAGGGTTTAGGCCCGAAACGTCAAGTTTTCCTGCTCCTATGATGCTGCTTGACCTGCTGTGTTCATCCAGCCCCATGCTTGTTATCTCTGGTGAGAAACTGATGTTGTGTTTCTTGCCCTTTTGCTGTTCTTCTCAGTACCTCTCAGAGCAGTATGTCCTGCCCTATACCCGGGCAGCCTGAAATCAACACCATGTGACTTCTCTAAAGAGCTGTGTCCCCTGTGCCCACTCCCTGCTTTGTTCCCTACTCCTCCATATTCCACCCCTTCCCCTCATTCTCTATGATCCAGCCCCTGCTCCCTTACCCTCCATTCCCCAACCTCTTGCCCTCCTTGGTTCAACCCTTTACCCTCCCTGCCCCATACTCTGTCCCCCTCCCTGACCCACCCATTACCATTGCCACTCCACCCCCTTGCCCTCCCCTCTCCACTCCCTTACCCTCCCTGCCCCACAATCAGTCCCCTTCCTTGCTCCACCCCTTCACCCTTGCTGCCCCACCCACTACCCTCGCTGTTCCACCCCTTGCCTTCCCTGTTTCACTCCCTTCCCCCTCTCTGCGCCACCCCTTACCCTCCCTGCTCCACCTCCTTACCCTCCCTACCCCACCCCGTCTGTCTCCCTGCCTCACCGCTTTCCCCTCCCTGCCCCACCCCGTGTCTGTCCCTGTTCAATTGGACAGTGGTGTGTCTGTCAGCTGTTTCAGGGGCTGATATGGAGGCTAGGTGGCCAATGAGAACCTGTACTCAGCAAGTGTGAGTTCTGGACACCCCTTCTACCTCAATGGAAGAGTCATGACACCCCCTGATAAACTTAGCCTGTATTCTCTTTCCTGCTCTAAGGCTTCTCTTAAAGTCCCATGAAATGACACAACAAGTCACTCTGTTGTGAAAACAATGGTTCACGAAGAAGGAGGCGTGGACTTGGGCAAGACTACAAAGGCATCTAACAAACAAATACAATTGAACAAGGGGCTTATTATGAATTTAATAAGGATAACCAGACCTAAAACATTGACTCTGCTTTCTCTCCACCGACGCTGCCTGACCTGCTGAGTTTTCCTAGCAATTTCTGTTTTTGTTTCTGATTTCCAGCAAGCGCAAATCTTTCGGGTTACTTTTGGCTTGTTGTGTTAAATCTGACGCGCAGCCCATGTGCCAGAAATGTCTTTCTTTGTTAGAAACATTTCTCTTGATCCTTCAACAACAAATAGGTGGAGGTCCACAAATTTGGTTGAACAAAATAAAGCACAGTTGAAGATAGGTGAACATATACTTTAATGGTTAATGTGAGGGAAAAAAAAGTTGTGTACAGAGAGTTAAAACTACAAAGTCAGTTCATTACATTTGGAATTGATACATTTTTCAGGTCAATTGTTTGGAACACCCCCTTTTGTGGATTTGTAGAATTCAATAATTTCACGTCCATTCCATCCTAGCGGAGATTTGTGAAGTCCGCTTCCAGCTGTGTTTCACCACAGACTTTTCCACGTTGATCAGGGTTCCCATTGTGCGATCAGCTGAAGCAAGTGTCTCATTATAATGGTGTAAGATAGCAATGTCAGATAGCTGTCCACTCATTCCCCAAAGGCTGAGTCTAAAAGATGCTCTAACCTTATAGCCTGGTTGACAATTGGATAAATTTCTTTGCAAGCAAATAGCTCTGGTATTTGAGAGACCAGAGAACCTCAAACCCAATAGCATATCTGGCTGTGTAAACAATGGTTGCATACTAAAGACATTACTGCAGACTCAAGGCTGTCAGCTAAAGTGGAAAATACAACAGATAAGTTAAAGCCAGCCATGGCTGCTGCTGCTAAATTAACCATGCTCTATTTTCTGCACGATAAATCAAATTTTGCATACAAAGAAAACTGGGTAAGGGTCATGCACGATTTACAATGTATGATGCAAGCTGTGGTTAAAATATTTAATTGTCCCTATGAAAAAAAACTAACCTAAAATTTTGCAAGAACTGTCAGCTTTTATAGCCAAGCAAATTTAAGCAAGAGTTATTGAAAGAAAGCCACTCACTTGGTTATTAAAAGAATGTTTGCTGTTTACCTTTATTTCATAATAACTTCTGTACAAGCTTTAAATTGCTAAACCCCATCAAACTCCTATTCTCCCACACCCTATAGATTCTACGTGTTTTCTTCAAACCTACTCTATAATACAGTAATTATAGATGGCACAGATACTATTTGAGTCAGTACAAGTTGCTAATCTTTTAGAGGACTTTTGAAAATAATATTTTAGTGAAGAAATATTTGGAGAATCTTCTGAACTGCATAATTTGAAAGGAAAGTTTGCACATAACATAGTTGGTTATAAAAGTGCTGAATCTTTTAAAATTTACTTTGTAATGTTTGTATCCCTATTATAACAAACAGAGCAAAAGAGGATTCTCATAATACAGAAAAGTGAGTTGATTTAATTTTAGCATTGCACTCGCTGAGTTTTTCTCTTTTGTAACTTCTAACCACAAGCTTTATTTGACTATTGCTGAATATGTGTATAACAGGCAGTTGATTCAAATGTATCCTTGAAAAGATCCCAAAATATTTTCCATTTTGAAAGAATACCTTCTTCCCACATTATGCAGCTTTACTCTTAACCTCCACTTACTGTTACGTTCCTTTCTTTTCAATAATTCTGTTGGTTTTCTTTAGCTGATTGAAGATCCAGTAGAAAAGTTATGATTAGTGAAGATATAAGATTTAAAGGTGTTAGTTTGCATGGCATGATGTGTTAACAAGTGAATAACTCTAAATTGGGAAACCTTGGAGATGGCAGGGGGTGGGGGGGGTGGGAGAGGCAGGAGGATAAGACAGACAGCTACACAGAGTTAGAATCTGCCCTCGTGTCTTCCCAATTAAGTGGATGTAGATCAAAAATCAAATGTTATTTCCGAGGCCAGGCGCAGACATTGGATCATGTTGTAGGGCATACTAGCTCGGGAGATGTTGTTACCATCCAGTCGCAGGTGTCTGATGCTGGAGTAATCCGCTGGGCCAGTAACGCGACAGAAGCTGTCCATGGTGAACTCTGCAAAATGAAGGTTCAGAGAATGAGAGGAATTCACTGTACTAGAGTGACCCAAGGATTATACACTCTGCTTGTAATATAAAGCTGAATGCAGCCTTTCAAAAATATGCAGAGCATCTCAGACTTAGAGTTTGATATCTTTGATTATTCTAACATTTGGAAAATAATGCGTAATGTGATGCTAAGTCTACTATGTCACCATTTCCTATCATACTTGAGATCAGGTTTAATTACAGAGGTTATTCATTTTAGATGAAAAATCTATAAAGGCAAGGCATATAAATATAAGATGATCAAAAACTTGGTGAAAGGGAGAGGCTTTTAAGCAGCACTCTAAAAAGGAGGGGAGGTGCTGAAGTTTAGGGAGGAATTTTCACAGTTTAGGCACTTGGGTAACTGAACGGATGACTCCACATGATTGAACAATTAATTGGGAATGCACAAGAGGCTAGAATTAGATGATACAGAGATCTGAGAGGGTGAGGAGAATACAGAAGACTTGGTAGGTTTCTAGTAACCGAGAGATGCATGAAACAGACAAAACATAGATTTACATTTGTTTCTGTACCTTCCATTTCCCAGAACAGGTTTAAGACAGAGACTTTGTAGCTTAAGGGGTATACACCACATGCTGCCTGACAAATTGGAAAGATTTGCAAGCAGATAATCAACCTGTTTGGCTGTGTGTTGAATGTACCTTCCATGTTATTCAAATCCTGGGGTGGGATTTGAATCTGGAGATTCTCGCTGAAAGTTAGGTATGTTACCTACTGTACCTCAAGACTATCTTAGAGGACCATAGATATATAGATTCTCTTCAGATCATATGGCTTGTCTTGTAGTATGAGGGTCTTTATCTAGGACAGTCATTAGCTTCCCAACAAACTACATATTAACTATAAGCAGTTAACTAAGAAGACTAAAGTAGCACTGAGGCTCAGTGGCTAGCAATGCTGCCTCATAATGCTAGGGACTTGGATTTGATTCCAGCCTCAGGTGACTGTCTGTGTGGAGTTTGCACATTCTCCCTGTGTCTGCCCAGGTTTCCTCTGGGTGTTCCGGTTTCCTCCCACAGTCCAACGATGTGCAGGTTAGGTAGATTAGTCATGGGAAATGCAGGGATATGGTGGTGGTGGTGGTGGTTGATGGGGCATGGTGGGATCTGGGAGGGATGCTCTTGGGAGGGTCTGTGTGGAACTTATGGGCCAAATGACTTGCTTCCACACCGTAAGGATTCCATGATTCTATAATGACAAGTTCACTCAGCTGTCTATCAATCACAGCCAACAAAATACCACAGTATGAACTAATCTAATTGATATCTTAATCTGCTCATGGGTTTAGTAAACAGAAGGTGGAAAGTGTCCAGTCTAGGATATGACAAAAGTGGTTTCACTGGTACCTTTCAAACAATCCACCTGAAATTATTAATTATTGGGAGGTAAGGGAAAACTATTCAGAATGTCTAAAGATGGAAAGTGGAGGTCCACAAAGGTCAGTGCTGGACTTTACACTGGAATAAAAAAACAATAAATTTCTAACTTTGCCGATGACATCAAACCAGGAACTAAATTGGGGAGGATGGCAACAATTCAATTAACAAAATTAAAATATTAAAAGTGACGTGTGAGTGTATTTATCAATAGATCAATGTGCGGTATAACATTTGAGAAAGAAAAGTAAATGGTCACATATTACTTAGAAAAGAAAATTCTTACCAGGGTTGTCCATCAAAGGGATTTGGGAGAACAAACATACAGATCACTAGAAGCTGGCAACACAGATTAGTAAGGCTATTATAAAAAAAAGGCCATGTCTCCTGACACTCTCAAAAGTTTCTCATTCATAAAATGCCTTGCCAGTAAAAAGCATGGAAGAGCCCAAACTGGCACAATAACAGGTTTTTCTCCATGGAAAGAGAAATCTGACCTAACAGATGGCTTTCACATTGTAAACGGTTTTGATAGATTTGATCTGGAGAGAATGGGGCAGATTTCACCAGCAGTGTGCTGTTCCCAGTGATGGAACAGGAAGGAGACTCCACTTCTGCATTCCGTTTCCCACACAGCTCCAATTGGAATTGAAAGTACCACCATGTGCATAGGAGACCCTTGTGATCATGTGGCAGGGGAAGTGAAGCTGTGCTGCCTTTACAGGTGGGCTACAGAGGAGGCTCCTGATCAGACAGGGAGACTCTGCTTCATGGACACAACTTTCCCAACCGATTCTCTTCACATCAGACTTGAGAGCACAAAGGGGGTTTTTCTTCAAAGTTAAATTTCACCTGTAAATTTTTCACATTTCATTGACTTCACTTTATTCAAGTGCACATTACCTGCATTTGATGAGACAAGTCAGCCAGAGATCTAAATGGATGGACTACTTCATGGTTATGTATATTTAAGGTTGAGGTAGACAGATTTTGAATAATGCAATAAAGTGGAGTTGAAGATTATCAGTTCAGTCATGATTTAATTAAATGGTAGAGTAAACTTGATGGGTTGAATGGTCTGCTTCTGCTCCTACATTTTATGGTCTTAAAGTCTTACGGTGGCATATGTGATGGTTACAGGGATGTTAGGGGCATTTCCTTCGTTGGAGGGGAAATAATGTGTTTTTATGTTCACACTTTATTGAATATTCGAGTTATTGTCCAGTGTTGTACTCACTGCTCTGTAGGATATGGTGAAACTTGTAGGCTCAGCTGACCCTTCTATACATTTGAAGGACATTCTCACAGAGCACTCTCAGAGAGGATCATTGTAATATTGTAAAACTCAATGCAGTGGAAGGTCTCTGTCAGCCAACGTCTTGAGATGGACCCACATCTGGACTGTACTGACACAACCCTTTAGGCTCCTCACCTTCTTACATTGACTACCTGTTTCCACAACACCCTCTACACCCTTCCAAACTCTGTGCTTCTGCAACTACCTTAACGCTAACTCACCCTTACTGACTCCAAGGTATCAACTTAAGCTGCCATTCTCCTGCTCTCCTTGCCTGTGCCATAGACTAAGAACAGAAAACCACTAACATTACACAGTGACTGCACAAAGCCAATTTGTGCAAGTCATCTTTAAACAAACATGAACTGGGTACTACAAGATTCTCACATGCCGCTGATTCTTTCTTGAAATTACAAAAACGTTTTATGCTAATAAATATCCATTGCATGCAAATGTATTGCAAGTGAGCAAGTGCCACAAGCCAATATAAGACTCGATATGCTGCGGCTGACCTAACCCCTGCAATTCAATCTGCCATCAGGAATTGGAGAGGTTGCATTCTGCCTAATAAGGTCACCTTGCACATCAGGTTTCCTGTACTTGTGGACTCCATAAAATTCCCCTTACTGTTTCCGCTTATGGGGAGGAACAAATAGACAAGAGGTAATTAATTTAGGATAGAATCGCTACAGTGCAGAAAGAGGCCATTTGGCCCATTGAGTCTGCACCAATCCTCTGAAGAGCACCCCACCTAGACCCACCATCACCCCCCTACATGGCTATGCCACACATTCCTGGCTAATACAGGGCAATTTTTTTTAGCATGGCTAATCCTCCTAACCTGCACATCTTTGAGGGAGGAAATCACAGCACCCAGCAGAAAAGGAGAGAACATGCAGACTCCACACAGACAATCACCCAAGGCTAGAATCACACCCAAGTCCTTGGCACTGTGAGGCAGCAGTGTTAACTACTATGCCATTGTGCCACCCTAAAATGTGGGCGATGATCCCACTACCTCTCACACAGTCTCTAGGAAATCTAATAGGGAATTCAGAAAAGGCCTCTTTCCCCGAAGTGGTGATGATATGGAGCTTGCTATCACAGGGGAGTGCTTGAAGTGAATCGTATAGATGCATGTAAGAGAAATTTCCAAAAGTGTTTGAGGGAGAAGGGAATAGAGGAGATTTCGATGAGGTATGATAAAAGGAAGCTAATGTGGAGTATGAACACTAGCAGGGACTGTTTGGGTCGAATGGCCTCTTTTTGGGTCAAATAGTGGCAGCAAATTAATTAGTAAGAATAGTTGTGGATTAGGAGCAAATGCCTCACGTTAATCTTGTGTTTCCCTCTTCGCTGTTTTGTTGAATTGAACATGTTTCAATTCACTGTTTTATATTATGTTACTTGTTTCCAATAGACAACCTGAATGTCTAGAACTATTGCCTTGTGCTAATTTAACATGGTAATTCCAATCAAACAGATGTAGCAGAGATGACCAATTTTCCTTCCATTTACCATGAAGCCAGCAGGTACTGTATCATACAAAATGCAAATTATCGTCAGCTGTTTTGAAATTAAACTTTTTCATAAATTGCCACAGTGGCTCAGTGGTTAGCACTGCTACCTCATAGCACCAGGGACCCAGGTTCAATTCTACACTTGGGTGATTGTCTGTGTGGAGTTTGCACATTCTCCCTTTGTCTGTGTGGGTTTCCTCTGGGTGTTCTGGTTTCCTCCCACAGTCCAAAGATGTGCAGGTTAGGTGGGTTGGCCATGCTAAATTGCCCATAGTGTTCAGGGATGTGTAGGTTAGGTGGGTTATAGGGCTGGGTCTGGGTGGGATGCTCTGAGGATTGGTGTGGGCTTGTTGGGCTGAAGGGCCTGTTTCCACACTGTAGGGATTCTATGATAACCACATTGAAATATTGCAGGAATCAAATTTGGCCTGAATTCAGAAGAGTTTTTTTGTAATCATATCAAAATAGATGCTTGCATCAACCTATATCATCAATCTATAAGAATAATCTTTTAAGAATACAAATAACCTTAGGTAGAATTCATGGCTCAATTCAGCTGAATTGGAATTCATTTGTATGGTACAGTTCTGTTATGACACCTTTTTCAGGTTTTTTCTGAGCAGTAAACACTTTGCCTGTGACTTAACAGCTCAGTCCCAAATTTCTCATTTTATTTTGGGTCTTTTAACATCTGAACTTGATGCCATAGTGAGTGAAATGGAGTCACACTTACTTTCAATTTTATTTGCCTGTAGATACAGGTTTTCGAGGTTTTCATTAACAAGGGGGATGGTCTTCAAATCATTGTATGCAAGGTCCAACTCAACGAGTGAGGTGATGTTGAAGATTTTATCAGGGATACCGTCATCTGTAATTTCATTGTGCGACATACGTAGGTACTGCAGGGCTTTTATCTTGTTAAAGTAGTCCTTTGGAATGCTCTTGATCTTGTTGTCTGTCACATAAAACATCTCTATGGCTTCTGGAGGATCATCAGGAAGTTTTGTTAATTGGTTGGCACTTAAATCAAGGTATGTCAAAGACTTCAATCCACTCAAAGATCCGCCAATGTCACTCAATTTGTTGTCGTTGAGTTGAAGAGTCGTCAAGTTTTCCAGTCCTTTTAAGGTGTTTCCAAGCTTTGAGATCCTGTTCGATGAAAGCTTCAGTTCTTCTAATGACTTTGGTAGGGATCGGACAGCATCTGTCAGATTGTTCCTGTTTATGTACAACCTCTTCAGGCCTTTTAGCTTCGAGAATGCATTCTTTCCTATGTTGTTGCTGGTAAGCTGATTGTCATCCAGAACCAGCCATTGGAGACCAGTGGCATTTTCAAATGCACTGTTTGGAATGCCAGTGAGCTGGTTGTTATGGAGGTAAAGGTACTTTATTTCCGCTGGTACAATTGGGATGGTTTTAAGTCTGCGATGGTTACAATACATAGCAGTGGGGAAGTTCAATGGACAATCGCACTCAACAGAGCAAACTGGATAAGTTGGGGCCGCAAAACTTGCTGGGTTGTAATAACCAAGGTACTCCTCGTAGTCATACTGACAGAGTATGCTGCTGACCAGCAAAGCAAATATGGGAAGTTGAATGACCTTCATCTCAGGAATTTATGGTGAAGCTCTGTGTAGAGAAAAGGCACAGAATTATTACTTGTATCTCAAAGAAACAAAATACATTTTCTTATTGAAAAGCCGTCATTTCTATTGAGCAACGACTTTCAGGGATTTTCAATGCAACTTTGCTTGGCTTCTAATCAGGAGGTCAAATGTTATCCCTGAAAGATTGACCAATTGAATTGATGAAGTCCATTACAAAATTAGAGATGAATTTTACTTTGGCTTCAAGATCCTGATGTCAGGACACAAGAGGGGTCCCAGCCCCCCACATGCCACAAGTTACAGTCTAACTCCCTATTGCATACATTGATTTAATATGTTTTTACCCTCCCCTGAGGCTGTACATCCAGACCCTAACTATTCCTTATGTAGAAAAAAGCTTTTGTCACATCATTTTTGCTTCTTTTGCAAATCTGAATTTAAACCTGTGCTATCTTCTTCTCAATCTTTTCATGAGTGGGAACAGTTCCTCCCCATCTCCCCTACCAGATTCCTCGTCCCTCTGTCTCTGTCTCTCCACAGATACTGTGGGACCTGCTGGTCTAGCACTTGCTGATTTTATTTCGGATTTCGAACATCTGCAGTATTTTCCCTTTGTCGTTAAGGACCTAGCCGCTACCTGGCTGGACACACCCACAGGGTAATCTGATGATCAGCGAGGCGGGTCAAGAAAGTCTGAGGCTTGTTCTGAGTGTTCAGTGTCAGTCAAGGGGAGGTGGCTGTTGCATTGCAGTGGCAGTGTCCTCATCTCTGAGCCAGAAGTCCTGGGTTCAAGTCCCAACTGCTCCATAGGTGTAAAGTCACATCTCTGATCAGGTTAATTAGAAATATAAAAATATCAGTCAAGGAGACTTTTGTGATATTATAGCTGACCTCAACCATTATGAATATTGTAGTACCTGTGTAACTGATGTATAATACCTGGCTTGAGCTAAACTACAAAACATTCATTGGAATGCAATTGTCTGCATTACTAGAATAACAATAATAGGGACTGGTCAAAACATCTTCAACTGTGGGCCAGGTAAGGAGATATTAAGTCACATGACTCAAACCTTGGGCAAGGACATGCATTTTAAGGTGCATCTCAAGAGTGGCAGTGAGTCAGAGAGATTCAGGAATTCCGAGCTTACAGCCTGGGCAGCTAAAGATATAGCCACCAAAGGTAGAAGCTCAAGCAGCTGGAATTGGAAGAACACGGTGATCTCAGAGGTCTGCGGGACTGGCAGGTATTATAGATTTGAAGGGATGAAAAGATTTGGAAAACAAAAAGCAATAAAAATTATAGAATTGAGGAGCTGCTAGTAACTGGGAGTCAATGCCAGTGAGCAAGTGGAAGGTGATGGGCAAATGGGACTTCAGCTGAGTTAGGGCATGGGCAACAAAGTTTTGGGCATCATAAAGTTGAATGAGTGTAGAATTTGGGGGTGCCAACACAAATGCAATAAGTGAGTCAAAACAGATATGTAACCCAATGATGATCTATCAAAATAGCAACACACAAATAGCTTTTGTGTTACAAGTAGCAAATTCATTTTGTGTAACATTCTTTTACATGCATGGCTCATAAATATACAATGTCACCCAGAACTTTTGCCTGTCACCACTCCCCAGCTATTGCTGGATATTAATGCTGTTAGGATCTTGTTGACTCCTAGTTGTATTCTTTTCTCTCGATGCCTGGATTGAGGTCAAGAAACCATCCAGTGTTGTTGTGAATGGAACAACTCTGGTTTCTAGAAAACTGTGATCTATCACTGACTTACATTTCATGGTCCTTTTTGAGAGTGGAATAAACAAGAACTTGCTATTTCAACTGGGGCTACATTGGTGGCTGACAAACAGGCTGGAAGAACACAGCAAGCCAGGCAGCATCTGGAGGAAAGGAGAAGTCAACGTTTTGGGTATTACCCTTCCTCAGGGCTGGATGTGGTGGTAGGGGGAGCTGCAGATAAAGGCAGGGGTGGTAGCGGAATGGTAGTGATAAGTGGACACTGGTAGTAGGTATGGCCTGGTTGGTCAATTGGAGGGATGAATCTGGTTGGTGGCTGGAAGGGAGGGTCAGAAGGTGGGATGGAAGGGAGTAGGTGGGGCTGGAAGGGGAGCCGGGGGATGATTGGGAAGGTTATTTGAAATTGGGGAACTCAATGTTGAGTCCTCCGGGCTGGGTGCCCAGGTGGAAGATAAAGTGTTGTTCTTCAAATTTGCGTTCCGAGTCACTGCGACACTGGAGGAGGCTGAGGACGGACATGTCGGAGGGGGAGTTGGTGATGGGGTGGTGATTTGCGGTAGTTAAAATGGGCAGTGACACAGAGGTTAGGCTGGCCGTAATGGGCCAGGTGAAGATGCTCGGCGAAACGGTCACCTAGTCTGCGTTAGGTCTCAGTGATGTAAAGAAGACCATATCGGGAGCACCAGATACAATAGAATGTGTTGATGGAGATGCAGGTGAAGCTCTGTCTCACCTGGAAGGGTTGTTTAGGGCCCTGGATGGAGGTGAGGGAGGTGGTGTGTGGGTAGGTGTTGCATCTTTTACTGTCACAGAGGAAGGTACTGGGCGGGTTGGAGTGGTTGGTGGGCAGTGTGGCGTGAACTAAGGATTGTTGAAGCACTATTCCCATTGCCAATTCTTAGTTCACGCCACACTGCCCACCACCCACTCCAACCCGCCCGGTACCTTCCTCTGTAACAGTAAAAGATGCAACACCTGCCCACACACCACCTCCCTCACCTCCATCCAAGGCCCTAAACAGCCCTTCCAGGTGAGACAAAGCTTCACCTGCATCTGCACCAATCTAGTCTATTGCATCCAGTGCTCCTGATGTGGTCTCCTCTACATCACTGAGACCAAATGTACACTATGTGGCTGTTCCACTGAGCATTTTCACCTGTCCCGCAACAGCCAACCTAACCTCCCGGTCACTGCCCGTTTTAACTACACTCATCCCCCCTCAACTGCCCATCCCCCTCCGACATGTCCATCCTCGGCCTCCTCCAGTGTTGCAGTGATTCAGAATATAAATTTGACAAACAACACTTTATCTTCCACCTGGGCACCCTACAGCCCGGACGACTCAACATTGAGTTCCAAAATTTCAAATAACCTTCCCACCCATCCCCCAGCTCCCTTTCCAGCCCCACCTCCTCCCTTCCAGCTACCAACCGGGCTCATCCCTCCCATTGAACAACCAGGTCATACGCACTACCAGTGTACACGAATCACCACCATTCTGCTATCCCCCATTCCCCCACCCCACTCTTTAACTACAGCTCCCCCTACCCCCACATCCAGTCCTGAAGAAGATTAATACCCGAAACGTTGACTTCTCCTTTCCTCCAGATGTTGCCTGGTTTGCTGTGATCTTCCAGCTTCCTGTTTCTCTACCTTGGATTCCAGCATCTGCAGTTTTTTTGTCTCCGCAATAGTGGCTATTCAGTTTTGCTTGATGTAGACTGACAAGTGTTCCAACTGATAGGAGGACATGTTAATTCTACAGTTACTTTAATTCTGTCAGCAAGACACTATTTCCCTACGCTGTGCAAACAAAGAGTTTTCTTAACATTCAAGTGTTCCCAGAGTTCTGGAGACATTCCACAATAGAACATGGATGTTGCATAATGTAAATATTACTAAAAAGAGACATGTTACTGAAGATTTTAATCTTCCACTCATCAGGAAAAATGCAAAAATGCGAAATTTTAAAACATCACAACATACTTTCTCCTGTAGACTAAAATTGTTGTGATCTTTTGAAATGTGACATTCTTGTACTTGTCTTGTTGAGAGCATGATAAAGAATCTTGGCAGCATATCTCTCTTTTCAGCGCTTTTTGCATAACTCATCAGACATTTTTCTACTTTAGTGTAAAGTCTGCTCGGGTAAGGAAAAATAACATTTTTGAGGTTCTGAAAGGGGTGGCATGGCACAGTGGCACAGTGGTTAGCACTGCTGCCTCACAGCGCCACGGACCCGGGCTCAATTCCAGCCTCGGGCGACTGTCTGTGTGGAGTTTGCACATCCTCCCTGTGTCTGTGTGGGTTTCCTCCCACAGTCCAAAGATGCGCAGGTTATGTGGATTGGCCATGCTAAATTGCCTGTAGAGTTCAGGGAGGTAGAGGGCATATATTAGGGGGATGGGTCTGGGTGGGATGCTCTGAGGCTCAGTGTGGACTTGTTGGGCTGAAGGGCCTGTTTCCACACTGTAGGGATTCTATTCTAGAAATGTATCTATGTTATAGCAACAAAGCACCGCAGACTGGCTGTTTCATTCAGACAGTGATTTATCTGACTGTTATTAATGTTTGTTTCAGTGTCATCCACTTTCTTCTTTCTTACCCACACCATAATTGTTTTCTGTTTCCCATCATACACTCCTGGTCCATGCTTATGAAGACATCATCTTCATCATGATTGATGGTTTGAGAAAACTGAAAGCGAAGGTGAGAAGAAATTTTCTCTGGGTTTCCTATTGCATTTGGTGGAATGCTGATGTGTTTTCTTGGGGGGTGGTGGCATGGGGGCACTATTAGCATTGGCAGATTTCTACCCAGAAGGGAGGGGACAGGGGGGACCAGGCAGGGAACATGGGCAGTAGTTACACCTGTCTTCTTCTGGTTTGATGTAACTTGAGGGATTTTGCATAAGGCGCAAGCAGTGAATCTATTCACGATTAAAAGGGGTGGGTGGAGAGACTAGCCTGCCAAATATGGCAGCATCTAAATTCACTCTAGTCATGCCAACTTTGCCCCTATAGTGTTAAGTTCCTTTGGGAGAAGTTGGTACCAAAAGGAAAAACCCATGTCTGGGATATTCAGAAAATGCTTAACCTCTGACCTTTCCAGAGAGGGACTGATATGTGTTCCCACCAGACTGCTTCCTTTCCCACCTAAGCAGGGTTGGGTGGGGCCAATTAGCAGATGGGGGTAATCTGTTGCCATTAAAGGGCACACGGAGACTAGAAGGGATGGAATATAAAATGAGATTCATCAAATTTTTTTTTTTGGTAAAAGGTATTGCAGGATGTGGAGAAATGGCAAGTATCTGGTGATGAGGTACAGTTCAGCCATGATCTCATTGAATGGTGGAGCGAGGTCAAGCCATTGAATGACCTCCAACTGCTCCAAAGATGGTACCACCCTGATAACCCCCTGACCCCAGCAGCTCCAACAGGTCAGCAGGAGGCAGCAAGACTCACTCTACCATAGTTGTGGTGGCAAAATGGGAACATGTGTTGGAGAGACCTTAATCATTGATAGGACATGAAATTCTCTATCACAACTGGTTCCAGCAATTACTTTGCAACTTGATGTTCCCTTTTAACCAAAAAAAAGGGTGAATATTACAAAAGTGTGGGGTGGGGCACAAGAGGATGGGATCAGTTATAGGAAGCCCCTAAGCAGAAGGACATGCGTATTGACAGGATGGGTGGAATGGCCTGTTGTCATGCACAGTTAGTCTGCATACAATCTAGATCCAGCCATGAGTTAACAGGAGGAACCACGGTTACAGGGGTCAACAGAAAGATCCTATGAAAAATTATTTGGAAGTAACTCTGAAACAATCTGGTGTCAAGGAAAATAAGCTTTAGTATTCCAGCGTCAGCGTCTACACCCCTCCCTACATGCCAGAGTGGACACTCAAAGAAAACATCTTTGTATAAAAATTCACCCTTTCAGTCAGTGGAGATTTTAGTTAACTTGGTGTGTGGTCATTCTGTCTAAACCAATGATGATAAATTCTGTAAGAGAACATCAATTTACAGCAACTTAAAGTGGAACGAAATAATTAGTGGTAATGTAAACACTCTTCTGTTTTATTCGTTGGGAAAAAACAATGGTTGTAATTAGTGGAACAGCATTTGAAAGAGGTGAACTCATACAGACTGGTCTGCTGCAGCAATATACCACTCAGATCAAAGTGAAAAGTTTCATTTGAAACCTTCTATGTCCTTATTTTGTTTCATTAAAGCTCAGTAATCTTTAAATTAATCATTGGCATATATTTCTGTTTAAGGAGGAATTACATTTATATTGTAAACTTACCCCTGGATTTTGAAAGAAACCCCTTCACTGCCTTCGAGCCTATACAGTGGCTCTGAACGGAAGGGGAAAAAAATGAGTTCCAGGAGCACTAAATAACTGATGCAATCTCAAAGGTCCCAGCTTTTAAAATGAGTTTCCTTTGAGAACACTATTGGTAATTTGACCAGAACGTAATGGTCAAAGACTGAAATCCCAGAAGGATGATCCTGCTAGAACATCCTGTGCCCCCACCTTTGTCACAGTTAGCAAGGGAGCACTTCAGTTTCAGTCTTGACTGAGGTCACATTATACACTGGGTGACCTGTAAAATTCAATAAATGGAGATCACAACAAGCCAACCAGACAGCTCCTCAGTGCCGGACAACTAACCCTCTACAAACTGATAACACCGTCACCTGCATTGACATTACTACTTCTGTTTCATATCAGATGAAGAATGTTGAATACCGTCTTTGACTGGTTTTCTTTTTTCAAACGTGAATCTGGCTTGCTTCGAATGAATAACTGAGCTTATCTGAGACAGATATCCCCTGGAATGTGCAGACACGGGGTCTACATACTTGCAGCACTGTGTTTGGCCCCTGCACTAAAATCTTAATATGTTGCTGTCAGATTATTTCTACAATAAACATACTGCATCTTTCAACAGTTACAGTTCTTTTCCTTGCAGTGTTGCCTATCTCATTGTAGACAATGAAGAGTGGCAACTAGTTAAGGAGTACTTTCTACAATTCAGTCTTTGATCTGTTTCTCTAAGTACCTTGGTCACAGAGCGCAAGCCAGTCCTTGTACGTTTTGTTAATTATGTTTTTCATTCCTATTTTATCAGAAGCAGTTCTCCACTCTTGATTTAACACATTCAATGTTATTCACTAACCTACAAAAATGTACAGACGCATGCAGTACTCTCTTAATTGTGATCCTAATAGGAATGTATATATTACTAAATCATCTTTCAAGGGTTAAAAAAATCAATGATCCAGGCTTGTTTTCTGCACAAGAAACTTTTCTGAAAGCAGCTTTGGAAAAAAGAGTGAGTTATCTCGACATATTTTCACACTGCGTACATTGTTAAGCCAAACTGAAAGCCACTCGCCTACCTTTACTTGAAGCCTTTTGTTTCTTAATTCCAAAGAATGAGCAACAGAGAAAGTGAGGGCAAGAATCAAATATTAAGTGCTGTATACTAGTCTCTGGAGAAAGAGGAGGCTGCCAGACTTCTGTGGCACAGCGCTGACAACAACAGTGGGAGAGGTGGATACCCCTCAACTATAAAGCTGCTATGTCATCACTCTGGGTCTGTGCTCTGCTTGTGTTAAGTAATACTGAAAATAGAGCCCATTAACCAAATGAGGCAGGATGGCCTCAGTTACAGCACAGATAAGACATTGGGAAAAGAAGTTTTTTTTTCACTGTAATTTGCATATTGTGGTATCAGTCTGCACAACTGCCCATTTTGATTCAATTATGTTTTTGGTAAGATTACAACAAAAATGAACAGAGTATGCCAATAACTTCAAAGTACCTAAGTCTTTGGAGAATGTTACTTAACGCTTGACTAAGGGAGCAATACTTTCCATGTGTTCTTATTTCCTGAGAGTAACTGTTACAAAAGAACAGCAGCGTAAATAGCATTAAAAGCCACCCAGCTCTCTGTAAAATGCTGTACAAGGGTTCGTGTTAAGTTACATTACCCTTGAAAACACAACAAAGTGTGGCCAAGAGCCAAGTTTTGTGCAGATGTTGAGAAAGAAAGGATTCAGTTGGAAGCTCAAAAGGAGCGGAGAAATAGAATAGAAATAGAAGAATTCAGTACTAATTTACTTCGCAATTTCTGTGGGACAGTAAAAGAGCAAACCGAATCCTCTCTGTATTCACAAGATCCTTAGACTTCTACACCAGCTTATTTTAATTATATATAGCTGTCAAATAGTCTGCAACAGATCAAGCCTTGTGTGAGCTCTGTTTCTTATTTTGTGCATGGAACTGAAGTGCGCAAGCTCATCCTGCAGGACTTTACACCACAAGGACAGAAAACACTTGTAATTAGTGCTAAAATACAGAATGAAACGATGTTGAAGTCATAGGTTAGAATTAAAGGGCAGATTTTAGTGGCAAGTGACAGGTTTGGTGGCAGAAGGGAATGTGTCAAATCAATGGGTGGGGACCCCAACCCTCTTCCATTTCAGCCCCAACAAAGTCTGTCACAGGAGGGCCTGAGGATGTGCTCCCACCCCCTGCCAACTGAGGCCTTTAAGAGGGCATTTAAGCCTCTGTTGTTGGGTTTCTGCAGGGCAGAGAGGGGGTGATACTTGTTCAATGGTGCTCAGTGTCTGATTGAAGGATAAAAGCATCAAGAAAGGGGGTCTCGCTGACAGCCAGCACTGAATTCTGCACCCACCGCCCGTCTTTGCTGCTGACCTCCTTACTCTTCTCCTCAGTACCCCATTCCTTAAACCCTATCCTGCCCTCACTCACCTTTGGCCCAGAGTCTCTCAGTGATCCCGGGCCTCAGGTGGTAGTAGTGTCAGTAGCAGCCTCTGACAGGTTAGCGGATGACTGCAGATGACACTTAACACCTGCCAGGAACTGCTGACCCTGCGGAATGCACGCTACTGCCCAGTTAAGTAGCTGATCAACGTTTAATTTAGCAGGGTTTTCCAAAAAAAAACTCATGCGGGACTCCCACTGGCTCACCCTTTACTTACTAGTGCACAGCACACTGACGGTGACCAACCAGCTCAGAGTCAGTCCTCAAGTGAGGAGATTCTAATCCCCTGGTTATATTTTTTTTCGTTATAGCATAAGTGAACTGGTTAATAGAAAAGGAAAAAAAAAGGAAAAGGGACAATGTGGACAGAAAGGGAGATGAATGGACCAGTGTTTACTGGTTGTGGACCAATGTTGACTGCCCGTCCCTAGTTGCCCTTGAGAAGGTGGTGGTGAGTTACCATCTTGAACTGCTGCAGACCATTTGGTCTAGTTACACAGACTAGGCTGTTAGGGAGGCAGTTACAGGATTTTGACCCAGCAATGTTGAAGGAACAGTGATATTGCTAAGCTAGTGCTGTTTCGTAGCACAGTTGTTTGCCCCAGCCTATGTTTAAGCTCAAGAATCTGGAGATTTCCGGGCCTGTGGCACATCTGCAAGGACAAGGTAATGTCTGTCAGAAGATCCCAACACCCTGTGAAGAGCTAAAGGGTGGAGAGAATGAGAACGGGTGGTAATAACAACTTGCATTTGTAAAGCACCTTTAATGTAACAAGATATTCCAATCTTTTCAATAGGTGCTGAAATAACTGCACAGAGGCCGGTATCCCATCACACAAGTTACCTGTTATTTATAAGTGCACAGTACACTGGTTGTGGGCAGCCAACTCGGAATCAGTCCCTGAACTGAGGAGATTCTAATCCCCAGTTATGTTGGTTAGCCAAGGCTTTCCTGATTGGCTGAGGCTAATAACAGCTTCAAGAACATCATAGTCAACGAGGCCCATTCGGCCTCAATCACTACATCCCTCTCCCTCTCAGTCTGGGGACGTTGGCCTGGTATTCCACTTGTAGCTTCTCTCACAATGTTTTCGCCCCAGGTCCGGCTCCTCTGACTTGGACTCGGACATAGGCAGCACGTACCAGACCATGGCCCATCTCTTAAATCTGCCTGGCCTCGGGAGAGTTTCCTCCCCTTATTCCAGCGACATTGGTAACGAGGCTGCATCCATATCACAGTCTAAGGTTTCCTCGACACTAGACGGAGGGGGAGCACCTACAGTTCTTGACGCGTCTTCTGGCTGTTCTGAGGTACCAGGTACGTGTTGCTCCTGCCTCTGTTTGCGAGGTAACAGTTTTCAGGTGATCCATGTGTTTGTTCAGGATTATATCACCTACCTGAACTTTGTAAGTCACGGGACCTGACCTCGTGTCAACCTCACCTTGCACCCATACATGGCCATTTCCATGGTCCAAGCACTAAACTTCATCCCCTGAATTAAACTGTCTCTCTCACTTAGAGGAGGTATGTAGCCAGCATTGCCATTCCTGCTACCATTTCACCTCCACCCCCGGGTGCGGAGTCTTCCCCCAATCAGCAGCTCTGCCGGAGCTAGCCCTGTTGTTGCGTGTGGTGTCGTCCTATTATCAAACGGTTTGGTATCAGGTGAAGTGGTAGGCGTCTTCTTTAAGCCTGTCTTCAACATTTGGACGACTCATTCCACTAGACCATTGGATGATGATTGTTATGGAGCTGTCCTTATGTGCCGAATGCCATTGGGTGTTAGGAAATATTCAAATTCCCTGATGGTAAATGATGTCCCATTGTTCATGTATCTGGGAGTTTGTGTATTGCAAACGATGCTCACAGCTTCTGAATTGTCATCCCTGAGTTTGCAGAACGAATGTTATGCGTGTCCAACTGCCTTGAATGAGCATCCACAATGACCAGGAAAACTGAGCCCATGAATGGACTGACCTAGTCAACATGCAAATGGGTCTAGAGTTTGCCTGGTAATTCTCATGAAAGGTGGGGGTGTTACTGCTGGTGGCAATTTTTGTCCTTGCTGGCACTCTAGGCACTGCCCCACCAATGCAACTATGTCAGCTTCCAACCCTGGCTACCAAATGTAGCTTCTTGTGAGCAATTTCATCTTGGAAGACCGTGGTGCAGTTTGGCCAGTATCTGGCAGTGACCTTTACTCAGAGCCATCACACTTGCTTTCCCCCACAGTAACATGCCATCCTTCACAATGCTCTGGTCTTGCCAGGTGCAGAAAGGTTTCAGTCCGGTTGCGATGGCCCTTTTGTCTCTCCCATCACCACCACCTCTTTTAGTTTCACTAGGACAGGATCTTATCGTGTCCACGGTCGGATATTGTCAGCGGTGACCAGAGGGGTGTCCAGGAAGTTTAAAACCAAAACAGACTCTTTCAGAGGAGGCACCACCAGTGGACTGTCTGCCAGTGGGAAGCAGCTTGAGGCATCTGCATTAGCCACTTGGCTTTCTAGATGGTTTTCTAACTTCTACCTGTACACATTAAAAATAGGGCCCAATGCTGAATTTTACCAAAGCTACAGGCAACACTGCCTTGTCTTCCTTCAGTAGCCCTAGCAGGGGTTTGTGATCTGTTGCTATGACAAATTCCCATCGATAAAGGTACTGTTGGAATTTCCTCACACCAAAGATGACCGCGAAACCTTCCTTCTCCATCTGGGCATATTTGCGTTTGGCATCAGTCAAAGTCCAGGAAGCATGCACAATCGGTGTTCCTCTCTGTTGGGCCAGCGGTCAGCTAACACTACCCCGATGCCGTATGGGGAGGCATCACATGTCAGCAGCACCCCTTGCTTCGGACTGCAGTGTGCCAACACCTTAGATGACGATTGTTTCAGAGATCGTAGGAACTGCAGATGCTGGAGAATCTGAGATAACAAGGTGTAGAGCTGGATGAACACAGCAGGCCAAGCAGCATCAGAGGAGCAGGAAAGCCGACATTTCGGGCCTAGACCCTTCTTCAGAAATGGGGGAGGGGAAGGGGATTCTGAAATAAATAAGGAGAGAGGGGGAGGTGGATAGAAGATGGATAAAGGAGAAGGTAGGTGGAGAGGAGACAGACAGGTCAAATAGGCAGGGATGGAGCCAGTAAAGATGAGTGTAGGTGGGGAGTTAGGGAGGGGATAGGTCAGTCCAGGGAGGATGGAGAGGTCAAGGGGACGGGATGAGGTTAATAGGTAGGAGACGGGGGTGGGGCTTGAGGTGGGAGGAGGGGATAGGTGGGAGGAAGGACAGGTTAGGGAGGCAGAGACAAGCTGGGCTGGTTTTGGGATGTGGTAGGGGGAGGGGAGATTTTGAAGCTTGTGAAATCCACATTGATACCATTGGGCTGCAGGGTTCCCAAGCGAAATATGAGATGCTGTTCCTGCAACTTTCGGGTGACATCGTTGTGGCACTGCAGGAGGCCAAGGATGGACATGCCGTCTAAGGAATGGGAGGGAGAGTTGAAATGGTTCGCGATTGGGAGGTGCAGTTGTTTCGTGCGAACCGAGCGTAGGTGTTCAGCAAAGCGGTCCCCAAGCCTCCGCTTGGTTTCCCTGATGGAAAGGAGGCCACATCTGGAACAGCGGATACAGTATACCACATTAGCAGATGTGCAGGTGAACATCTGCTTGATGTGGGAAGTCTTCTTGGGGCCTGGGATGGGGGTGAGGGAGGAGGTGTAGGGGCAGGTGTAGCACTTCCTGCAGTTGCAGGGAAAAGTGCCGGGTGTGGGGGGGCTGGAGGGGAGTGTGGAGCGGACAGGGGAGTCACGGAGAGAGTGGTCCCTCCGGAAAGCTGATAAGGGTGGTGAGGGAAAAATGTCTTTGGTGGTGGGGTCGGATTGCAGATGGCGGAAGTGTCGGAGGATGATGCGTTGGATCCAGAGGTTGGTGGAAAGGTACGTGAGGACGAGGGGGATTCTGTTTTGGTTGTTATTGCGGGGATGGGGTGTGAGGGATGAGTTGCAGGAATTGTGGGAGACACGGTCGAGGGCGTTCTCGACCACTGAGGGGGGGGGATGTTGCGGTCCTTGAAAAACGAGGACATCTGAGATGTTCAGGAGTGGAATGCCTCATCCTGGGAGCAGGTGCGGCAGAGGCGAAGGAATTGGGAATAGGGGATGGCATTTTTGCAGGAAGGTGGGTGAGAGGAAGTGTATTCTCGGTAGCTGGGGGAGTCAGTAGGCTTCAAATGGATATCGGTCTCCAGGTGGTTACTAGAGATGGAAATAGAGAGGTCCAGGAAGGAGAGAGAGGTATCATAGATGGTCCAGGTGAACTTAAGGTTGGGGTGGAAAGTGTTGGTGAAGTGGATGAACTGTTTGAGATTCTCGTGGGAGCGCGAGGCGGCGCCAGTACAGTCATTGATGTAACGGAGGAAGAGGTGGGGTTTAGGGCCAGTGTAGCTACAGAAGAGGGACCTCGACCTCTTCATCTCCAACTGCCGTTGAGACATCAATTGCCTCAATCTCTCCACCCTCCTCACCCACTCCAACCTCTCCTCCACAGAAGGTGCAGCCCTCCGCTCCCTACGCTCCAATCCTAACCTCACCATCAAACCCCGCGGACAATGGAGGCGCAGTTGTAGTATGGCGCACTGACCTCTACATCGCCGAGGCCAGACGCCAGCTCTCTGGCACCTCCTCCTACCGCCCCCTTGATCATGACCCCATCCCCAACCACCAAAACATCACCTCCCAAACCATCCACAACCTCATCACTTCAGGTGACCTCCCACCCACAGCCTCCAACCTCATTGTTCCCCAACTCCGCACCGCCCGTTTCTATCTCCTTCCCAAAATCCACAAACCTGACTGCCCTTCTCGACCCATTGTCTCCGCTTGCTCCTGCCCCACCGAACTTATCTCTGCTCACCTTGATTCCATTTTCTCCCCCTTGGCCCAGCAACTCCCCACCTATATATGTGACACCACCCACTCCCTCTACCTCCTCCAGAACTTCCAATACCCTGGTCCCCAACACCTCATCTTTACCATGGATGTCCAGTCCCTATACACCTGCATTCCCCATACAGATGGCCTAAAGGTCCTTCGCTTCTTCCTGTCCTGCAGGCCCGACCAGTCCCCCTCCACTGACACCCTCATCCGCTTAGCTGAACTCGTCCTCACCCTCAACAACTTCTCTTTCAATTTCTCCCACTTCCTCCTCTCCTGGTGATATTGGCCAGCCAAGGCTTTCCTGATTGGCCCAGGTTATCAACCTCATCAAGAAGCTTGTAGTCAATGAAGGCTACCTGGTCCCAATCACTACAGGAGCATTATCAAATGGAACACTGAACTCTATTAGGACAGGTAACAAAAATCTCAGTCAAAGAGATTGGTGTCAAGAAGCATTTTATGTGAGGACAATGAAGGAAAGAAGGAAGGAAAGTTGGCTGCACCTGTAGAGAGAGGAGCAGACTCAATGTTTCAGGTCCAGTGATGATTCCAGTTATATGGCTTCTCCCTGGATCCTGGACTAACCCGCCTGGATCACTGTGCAGGGGCACACAACCAAACCAGGAAAACAAGGATATTTCCCAAAGCTTTATTTCCATTCTTCAGTGGGTCAGCAGCAGAAATCTCAGAAACTGAGTGCAGTCGAGAAACAGTGGCTCAAGGCCTTTGTCCCTTTCACGTTGTCTCAGTTGCAATCAGAAAATGTTCATTTCATGTGAACCAGAGTTTCAGCATTATCAGCCCTTTTCCTCCTGCTAGTTTGGAACAAGAATATACTTAATAATTCATTTTGTTTTAACCAATTGAAAGAAGGCAATGACTGCTACTTCTGAAGTAGGGTCCCAACCCGAAACGTAAGCTTTCCTGTTCCCCTGATGCTGCCTGGCCCGCTGTGTTCCTCCAGCTCCACACTGTGTTATCTATGGATGCTACTTGCTTTGGTTTGGTTAAACCATCTGGGTCTCCCAAACCAAACTCCTCTTGAGGTTCAGAATGAATTCTTCTGAATAGTTTCATATTTTTACAGTACAGTCATGCACCAGTTCTTTACCATTCCTTTCCCTTGAGACCCTCCATTTCCTGGAGAAACAGATAAGATGATGTGTTTTTGGTTGTCTGATGTGATGCCCTAGTCATACCATTGCTCGATTAGTAATCTGGAGAGCCCAGGTAATGATCTGGGGACCCAGGTTCGAATCCCAGTGCGGCAGATAGTGGAATGTGAATTTAGTAACAAAATATGGAATTAAAATTGTGACAACCATGGTGAAACAATTGTTGTGAACACCTATCCCATGCCCTTCAAGAGAGGAAACCAGCCGTCCGTACCTGAACAATGCTCACTCTGTTTGGCTTCTCGATGCATGGATGCCTGAGGCCTGTGTGAAGGGTCCACTTCCTATTTATCTGCTGCCTTTGTCTTTTTGGGTGGTAGAGGTTATGTGTTTGGAAGGTGCTCTCTAAAGAGACTTAGTGAGTTACTACAGTACACCTTGTGGTCAGTACACACCACTGTCACTGTCGGTGCTAGAAAGAATGGCTGTTGAACATGGTCAATATGGTTTGTGGACGTGGTGTCAATGAAGTGGGTCGCTTTATCCTGGATGATGTCAAGCTTCTTGAGTGTGGTTGGGGCTGCACCCATCCAGGCAAGTGGGAAGTATTCCATTACACTCCTGACTTGTGCCTTGTAGATGGTGGACAGGCTCTGGGGAGTCAGGAGGTGAGTTACTCCCTGCAGTATTCCTAGCCACTGTCTTTATAGATATTTTCTGATCAACCTGTTCAGAGATGTTATTACATGCCTCTGGAGCAGATGGCAGTTGAGCCAAGGCCTCCTGGTTTACATGCAGAAGACAGGCTGTGGGGAAACGGTAAGGAGTAAGTGATAGGTAGGGATAGACCCCTAAGAGAAAGGAGAGCAGTTGGACTGATGAAGGTGTTGATAATGATCTGGCTAGGAGGATGAACAGATGTTAATGGACACTGTTAACGGCTAACAATAGATAGTGTGTAATGGCAGGCTATGTGAAGGTCTGATGTGTGGGGTAGGAGCCTAGGACATGGGAGAGTTCAGGCCCTAATATTATTGAACTTGATATTGAGTCCAGAGGGCTGCAGGGTCCCCAAGTAGAAAATGAGGTGTTGTTCTTTCAGCTTGTGCTGAGCTTCGCTGGAACACTGCAGCAAGCCAGAGACAGAGATGTTGGTCAGAGAACAGGGTGGTGTGTTAAAGTGGCAGGCAACTGGAAGATCAGGGTCTTTTTTGCGAGCAGAAAGTAGATGCTCTATGAAGCAGTCACCCAGTCTACGCTTCATTTCCCCAATGTAGAGGAGACCACATTGTGAGCAGCGAATGCAGTAGACTAGATTCTGGGAAGCGCAGGTGAAGTGTTGCTTTACCTGGAAGGTATGTTTGGGCCCTTGGATACTGGGGAGGGAGGACGTAAATCGGCACCTTCAGCGGTTGCAGGGGATGGTTCTGCTCATAAAAAAAGACCCTGAGCTTCATGTTGCCTGCCACTTTAACACACCACCCTGTTCCCTGGCCAACATCCCTATCTCAGGCTTGTTGCAGTGTTCCAGAGAAGATCATCACAAGCTGGAAGAGCAACACCTCATTTTCCACTTGTGGACCCTGTAGCCCTCTGGACTCTATAATCGAGTTCAATAATCATAGAATCCCTACAGTGTGGAAACAGGCCCTTTGGCCCAACAAGTCTACACCGACCCTCAGAGCACCCCACCCCGATCCAATTCCCTATAACCCACTTAATCTACACGTCCCGGAACACTATGGGCAATTTAGCACAGCCACTCCACCCAGCCTGCACGTATCTGGGCTGTGGGAGGAAACCCACTCAGACACGGGGAAACTGTGCAAACTCCACACCCGCAGTCACCTGAAGCTGGAATCAAAACTGGTCCCTGGCGCTGTGGGCAGCAGTGCTAACCACTGAGCCACCGTGCCACCCTGAACTCTGCCATGTCCTAGCCCCCTACCCCACACACCAGACCCTGTTACCACATAGCTTGCCATTACAAATTACCTATTGTTAGCCACGAACAGTCCCCATGAACAACTATTCGTCCTCCTAACCAGATGGTTATCAACTCCTTTGTCTGTCCAACTGTTCTTCTCTCTCTTTTGGTGCTATCCCCACCCTTATTCCTTATCCCTCCCCCAACCCTATCTTCTGCATATAAACTGACAATTTCCTAGCTACCATCAGTTCCAAGGAAGGGTCACCAGATCCGAAACGCTAACTCTGATTTTTCTTCACAGATGCTGCCAGACTTGCTGAGCTTTTCCAGCAACTTCTGTTTTTTTGTTCCTGATTTACAGCATCCGCGGTTCTTTCAGTTTTTTATATAGACTGCTTCAGTATCTGAGGAATCATTAATTGAGCTGAACATTGTGCAATTGTTAGTGAATACTCCATTGGAGGAAAGGTCAATGATGAAACAGTTAAAGATGGTTTTGCCTAGAATATTACTCTGACAAATTTCTGCAGCAATGCCGTGGAACTGAGATGATTGACCTCTATCAATTACAAGCATCTTCTTCTGTGTTCAGAATGACTCCAAGCAAAAGAGAATTTTCCCATTATTTTCCATTGCCTCACATTTTACTATGGCTTCTTGATACCACATTAGTCAAATGAGACCTAGATGTCAAGGGCTGTCACCTCACCTCTGGAACCCAGCTCTTTTGTCCCTGTTTTGACCAAGTCTGCAATGAGGCCATGAGCTGAGTGGACCTGGGGGACCAAAAGTGATGGCAGTGAGCAGAGGAAATGCTACTTGAAAGCACCGTCAATGACACTTTCTAAGACTTTGGATTTGCCCTTTTTTGTGTCTATAGAAGAAACCTAGGCAATTTTCCACATTGTCAGGCAGGTGCCTGTGTTGTAGCTGGACTGGAACTTAAAGCTAGCGCAGGAACACACGTTTCTTCAGTAATATTACTGGAATGTTGTCAGGGCCCATAGCCTTTGCAGTATCCAGTGCCTCCAAACATTTCATGAGTTAATTGAATTGCCTGAAGACAGCCTTTTGTAATGCTCAGGACCTCTGGAGAAGGCCAAGATGGACGATCCACTCAGCACTTCTGGCTGAAGATCATTGTGGATGCTTCAGTTTTGTCTTTTACACTGATGTGGTTGGATCCTCTCTCATTGAGGATGGGGATATTTGTGGACCCTTGTCTTCCAGTGAATTAATTGCACAGGCCACTCACAATAGGTTGTAGCAGGCCTATGATCGATTGATTGTGGGATCACTTAACTCTGTCTGTCGCATGCTGCTTCTGCTGTATGTCCTGCAAAAGCCCATGGTAATAGCTGCACCAGATTACCAACTCACTTTTACGTACACTGGGTGCTGAACCCGGCATGCCATCCTGCATTCTTCATCCAACCAAGGGTAAATCCCATGGCCTAGTTGGTAACATTGGGACACGGGGTATGTCTGCCATAGATTTATAACCTGAGGATGAATACAACCTGTAGCTGCTAAGTACCGCATGGGTACCAAGTTTTGAGTTGCTCAATGTCTACATTATTGAGCATGGTGGTAGAATTACACAGGAACATGGCTCCACAAGGACTGTGTAGTGGTCAGTCCAACAGTTAGACTGGCGAGGATGACATCAAGTCACTTTCTTCCTCACCACCTGCTGCATCCCCAGTACAACAGTTTGTCCTTTAGGAGTTAGCCAGCTTGGTCAGTGCTGGTGTTATTGAGCCACTGTTCCTGATAGAAACTGATAGAAACCACTTTCCATGCTCTTGCCACCCTCAATGCTTCTTGCAAGTGGTGTTCGACATGAAGGAGTATTGATTCATCAGTCAACATGGATGTTGGGCAGGGGCTGGCAGTACATTGTAATCACCAGGTCATTTCCTCGCTCATGTTCAGTCTGATACCAGGAGACTTCATGTGGTCTAGAGTCAATATTGAAGATTCTGAGGGAAGCGGTCTCCTGGTTGTAAAACACTGTAGCACCAACTGTGGTGGATCTGTCCTGCCAGTGGAACAGGACATATCCAGTGATGGTGATGGTGGTGACTGGGATATTGTCTGTAAGGTATAAGCCTGACCACTATGTCAGGCTGCCGCTTGATTAACCTGTGAGACAGCTATTCCAATTGTGGCACTAGCCCCAGATGTTAGTCATGAGGATCTTGGTTCCCTTTATCATTTCTGGTGCTTTGGTTAATGACAGATGGTTCATCTAATTTCATTTCTTTTGGGCTTTGAGGCAGTTTGACACAACCACAACATTGCTGTGTGCCCAGAATCACATGTAGGCCAGACCAGGTAAATACTATAGGCTTCCTTCTCTAAAAAGTGAACAAAATAGCTTTTTATGATAATAATAATACTTTCAAAAGACACAAATAAAAACCAAAAGAACTGCGGATGCTGTAAATCAGGAACAACAACAAAGTTGCTGGAAAAGCTCAGCAGGTCTGGCAGCATCTGTGAAGGAAAAAAAACAGAGTTAACGTTTCGGGTCCAGTGACCCTTCTTCACCTTAAGATCAGCTTTTCAATTCTAGATTTATTAGACCATAAGACCATAAGACATAGGAGTGGAAGTAAGGCCATTCAGCCCATCGAGTCCATGCCGCCATTTAATCATGGCTGATGGGCATTTCAACTCCACTTACCCGCACTCTCCCCGTAGCCCTTGATTCCTTGCGAGATCAAGAATTTATCAATCTCTGCCTTGAAGACATTCAACGTCCCGGCCTCCACTGCGCTC
>JAHRHZ010000020.1:12838433-12861237 GCA_024137785.1 Ginglymostoma cirratum
CCCAACACTGAACCCTGCGGGACACCACTTGTCACCGGTTGCCATTCCGAAAAAGAACCTTTTATCCCAACTCTCTGCCTTCTGTCAGACAGCCAATCCTCAATCCATGCCAGTAACTCACCTCGAACACCATGGGCCTTCACCTTACTCAGCAGCCGCCCGAGAGGCACCTTATCAAAGGCCTTTTGGAAGTCTAGATAGATAACATCCACTGGGTTTCCTTGGTCTAACCTACTTGTTACCTCTTCAAAGAATTCTAACAGGTTTGTCAGACACAACCTCCCCTTACTAAATCCATGCTGACTTGTTCTAATCTGACCCTGCACTTCCAAGAATTTAGAAATCTCATCCTTAACGATAGATTCTAGAATTTTACCAACAACCGAGGTTAGGCTAATCGGCCTATAATTTTCCATCTTTTGTCTTGATCCTTTCCTAAACAAGGGGGTTACAACAGAAATTTTCCAATCATCCGGGACTTCCCAGATTATTATTAAATTTATTAAATTAATTTAAATTTTATCATCCACCATGGTGAAATTTGAACCCATACCATCAGAACAGGCGGCACAGTGGCTCTGCGATTAACGCTGCCTCCTCACAGACCAGGGACCCAGGTTCACTTCCACCATCAGGCACCTGCCTGTGCGGAGTTTGCACATTCTCCCCGTGTCTGCGTGGGTTTTCTCCGGGTGCTCCGGTTTCCTCCCACAGGCCAAAGATGTGCAGGCTAGGTGGATCGGCCACGCTAAATTGCCCACAGTGTCCAGTGATGTTTAGGTAGATTAGACATGGGGAAATTCAGGGGTAGGGGAATGAGTCAGAGTGGGATGCTCTTCAGAGAGGCAGTATGGACTTGTTGGGTTGAATGGCCTGTTTCCACACTATAGGGATTCAATGACTACAATGGGCTTGTCATCCAGTGACTTTACTGTTGTCTTTGCTTGATTTTTTTTTTATTCATTCACAGGATGAGGGCATCACTGGCTAGGCTAGCATTTATCGCCCATCCGAGAGGGCAGTTAAGAGTCAACCACGTTACTATGGGTTTGGAGTCACATGTAGGCCAAATAAGGTAAGAATGGCAGTTCTTTCCCAAAGGGGATTAGTGAACCAAAGATTCTTTTCCCCCTGAAAATCAGCAATAGTTACATGGTCATCATTAGATTCCTTAATTCCATATTTTTATCGAATTCAAATTCCACCATCTGCCATGTGGGGATTTGAACCAGGGTCGCTGAATTAACAGCCCAATGATCATACCACTAGGCCATCATCTCCCCACATTGATTCCAGGAAACGAATTCGCAAAAATCTCAGGACTGTTCAAGCTATCAGCAAACCTGGCCTATTGTTTAAACATGGCAAATACTAATTGTGTACAGGTAAATACGTCACCTCTACCATTAGGCTGCTCAAGATTCCCATCTCTTAGCAATCATAGGATCTTGGATCACCTCTTAAGAATGTCTTAGATCACTCCTTAAGAATGTTCTTTATAAATTCATATTGACCTCATCTTCCCCTCGAGCTGTACACATTGCTTCATATCATTGATGCTCCTTATCCCACAGTCACCTGTACAGAGGGGACAGGCACTTATTACAAACACTGACAACCCCCCACACCCCCCACTAACCAATGTCCCTTTGCTACAGTTAGATAATCCCCAGGGTGAGGCAAGATAGATAAGAACTGAGAACCAATAATGACTTGTCCTCTCTGACTCAAAACATTTACCCTTTTTTCTGTGTTCAGATGCAGTGGCCTAATAACATTTCAGTCACTGTGAATGTGCATTGGGTTCATGTTAGTCCATGATACTGGGTGAAGTACGACAGTGGTTTGGTGTTTCCTTCAGCATGTTGGCTGCCCAGGAAATTCTTGCACTCTTAATGCCTGCCAACAGGCATGTTGGTAGGAAGAACAACCTGAGCTCTCACTGTCTGACCTGCTGTATTTTTCAGCCTCACACCTATAGGCTGGCTCCCAGCATCTGTAGTCCTTGTGTCTCTGACTTCTCACTGTCCTCAGCAGTCTTTCCATCCACACGCCCCAGCAATCAAAACCAATCAAGATCATGTCGCTGAATTTGGCCCGGTATTTATGTCAACAAATGCACTCCCATGGTTATCAACATGTTTGCTAGTGCAATTTTAAATAATATACAGTTCTTACTGCGTCCTGGGTAGGGCGGGAGCGAATGCATCTTCAAACAGCAACCCTGTTTTGAAGGAGCAGCTGGCAATTAGGCTTGTAACTGAGACAGCAATTGACAAGCCTGTGAAATCATAGCCAGCTGGGAATGCTTATATAATGAGAAGCTACTTGTAGTCAAAGGATGTAAGTAACATGGTGGGTTATAATAATCAAGCTGGAAGTCTGTAACATTACTGCGCAGTATGGAAATTCTGACTGTGTTTCTCAATCAGTGTCTATGGAGCAAGGGCTTTCAATTCAATGAACTTTCATTTGATTCAGAAACCAACATCTTTTCGGTAGACAAAGTTGCTGGAAAAGCTCAGCAGATCTGGCAGCATCTGTGAAGGAGAAAATAGAGTTAAAGTTTCAGGTCCGGAGCTTTTCCAGCAACTTTGTTTTTGTTCCTGATTTACAGCATTTGCAGTTCTTTTGGTTTTTATCTTTTCAGTAGAACAAGGGAAAACAGACACAGGCAGAGAAAAGAGGTGCACAAAGCGAAATGGAAAGCCTGTCCCCCAAAAACATGGTTGAGACTGGGAATGAAATTGAAAAGTTCAAAGCTAGGATTGTCAGATTTTTGTTTCATTCTGCAATGTCATGCGAGACACAGCACACTGCTATTGTTGTGAATATCCAGACTTAAAACTCCAAAGGCCACCCTTGTGATCTTTTCTGGTGCCTAAAGCGCATCTTCAGCATTCTGCTCACTCGGTCTGTGACAGCTCCTCAGCAGAAGTACTAGCAGTCATCCATATCAAGTGGGCTACACAGTAGAACACCTGCCAACGTTAGAAAAGATATCTGCATTTCCAAGATGGCTAGTAGTAAACGTAGTTGAAGACACAAACATATGATATTAGTAATGAGAAAAGGAAGCCTTGGGTTAGATGTTGCCTATATGTCTGAAAGGGTTAATACTGAGGAGTTCAATAAATACCGCCCGCTGATGATGTTAAATGGATGTGTTGTCAGCTTAGGGTCTCAGAGTGAGGCTTAACATCTGTTCCTCCTGTTATAGCACAAAGACGATCAACCAAGTCAAATCAGCCTCCTTACTCTGTATTCACCACACAGTGAAATTAAAATTCACAATGACCCTCAAAATTGACACCAGTGGTTCCTAACCAGACCAGTGCCAGACTTTGTGACTACCCAATACCAGACACAATGTTTATAGCTTAAACAAAATAATTAACAAATTATCAATAATACTGTACTTTTAATAGAGCAAAGTTAAACAACAAGGTAATCTAATTAATGTCTATGATTTAAAACCAATCTTCTTTGATTCTAGCCCCCACTCACTCCAAACCAGACATACATACAAATGTGGTTATGGGATAAATCAAAAGAAAAAGTAAATGAGACGCGCCAGGCCAGTTCACTTAAGTGGGCTGCATGCTCACAACTTCACAGGCACATGGGATTGTATTGAAGAAACCAATGCGTGTAAACTGCTTCTAGTAGACTCCAAAGAACGTTCCCCTAATGCTTATAACTGAGATTATATTCTCTGAACTTTCAATAAGTTAATAATAGGAGGACAATTAGGGAGCAATCCACTCTGTAGCTTCCTCAGGCACATTTGTTCTGACTTTAACACGTTCAAAAACAGTTCAAACTTTTGTTTCTCCTTGTTAAAATGGTTGTCTGCCTATTAGGACCCAGTTAGCATCAAACATTTACCATCTGTTTGAGCATAATACACCTCCAGAACTAAAACATGTAGAACGTTTTTTCAACAAGCGTCAACCTGCAATTAATTTCCAGACCTGGTCTCATAAATAAATATCAGTTTGTTTGTTCTCTCTTCTTTTAAAAAACAATCTGCTGCTCACAGTCCAAAGGTCACCTCCAGCTTTCAGCTCACTGTCCACAGGTCCAAAACAAAAATGATAAAAAAAATTGAAGATAAAATAATGAAAAATCACCATGGGTTTTAAATGCCTCCTTGCTCAAAAATATGAAATACTATTTCAAAAAATCATTTAGTAACATTTAAATGGCAAACAGAACATAAAACTCACAACCATTAATATATTCTCCCACCAAACTTGTAATCACCATTCAACTTCCGAGATCACGTCCTTAAATTTAAAACAGTTCACGTTTAGGATAAAGTATCAGCAATTCCATTTTCTGTCCTAGAAATATGTACAAATTTTACGTTAAATTATTGAGAACTTAAGCTCCATCAGTGTTAGAATTTTAGTTTTAACTTTCTCAAAAAAAGTTAACAGATAATAAACAGTAAAAAACAAAGTCTCATAGTTTCCATTTTGAACATAAATTGTTAAGTGTTGAAGAGTGACCAACATGCTAACACTTTCTTTTCTATCATGGAATAGCTTTTTTGATCTTGATTCAACTTCTTGGGAAAATAAATCACAGACTTCTCCATTCCAGTCTTGTCATCCTGTAAAGAACTTCTTCAAGCGTCAAATCTCTGGCGCTGACTGGTAATTTAAATGGCTTGTTAAAGTTAGGAGCAGTTAATACAGATTCATTCATTAGAATTGCTTCTAGCTTTTCAAAGACTGCCTGGCATTCCATTGACTATGTCATCTTTTTCCATTTTCATAGCACGTTGGTCAAGGATATGGCTATGTACAAAAGTTAGGTCCATTTTTTTTTGATAAAATCCACACATTCCAAAAACCTTGTCATATCTTGTTTTAATTTTAGGGGAGGGAAAGTCAATTAAAGCTGTTACTTTTCCTGTTCTGGGTGCTACCTGCTCTTATCCTACAACATGTTCCAAATACATCATCTTGGTTTTTGCACATTCACTCTTTGCTAGTTTTAACACTAATCCCAGTTTACAGTAATTATGTAAACAAGTTTTCTAACTGTTCTGAATATTCCTTCCACACAGAACAATGTACTACTGTCATCCAAGTAAACCATACAATTAGGTACTTCAGTTATAATTCTCTTCATTAGTGATGAAAATGTAGCTGGGGTATTCTTAAATCCAAAGGTATAACCCAACATTGGTACAACCAATTGGGTATGACAAAAGCAGAAATTTCCTTAGCCATTGTTGTTAACAGTACATGCCAATATCCTCTTAACAAATCAATTTGAGGTAAGAATGGTGCACTATCAACTCTATCAATGCAATCTTCTAGTCTGGGAGTAGGGTTTGAATCCAACTTTGTGACTGCATTTACTTTTCTATAGTTTGTACATATTCTAATTAAACCATCTGGTTTAGGAACTAATATTATAGGAGAACTCCAATTACTCTGGCTTGATTTGATCAATCGATTCTCCTACATGTATTGAATTTCCTTTGTTACCTGTATGTGTTTCTCTGGGTTTAACCAATATAGGTGTTGTTTTATTGGGTGTGAATTACCAACATCAATGTCATGGTTGGTTAATGGGGTACACCCAAGATTATATTAACAAACTTTGTATTTTCTGAGCAATCTCATTATACCTCTCTGTTGATCGTCCTTTAGTTATGAAAATTCAGCTGTTTGCCTGTCTCAGGCTTGCTGCAGTGCTCCAGCGAAGCTCAGCACAAGCTGGAAGAACGGCACCTCATTTCCTGCTTGGGGACCCTGCAGCCTTCTGGACTCAACATCGAGTTCAATAACTTTAGGCTTGTACTCTCCCATGTCCTAACCCCAGCACCCACACACCAGGCCTGATTATCACATTGCCTGCTTTTACACACAGACCATTATTAGCCATTAACAGTCCCCATTATTCTATTCACCCTCCTAGAAACAAAGAGAACAAAGAACAATATAGCAAAGGAACAGGCCCTTCATCTCTTCAAGCCTACACCGACATATTTTGTCCTTCCATGCTAAAATGTTCTTCACTTACAAGATCCGTATCCCTCTATTATGTTCCTATCCATGTATTCGTCCAGGTGCTTCTTGAATGCTGCTATTATGTGTGTTTCCACCACCTCCTCTGGCAGCACATTCCAGGCACTCACCGCCCTTTGTGTGAAAAAGCCTAACTCGCACATCTCTTTTAAACATCCCCCTCAGCAGCTTGAACCTGTGTCACCTAGTAACTGACCCCTCCACCCTGGAAATAAAGACTTGTATTTTCAACTCTATCCATGCTATTCACGATTTTATAAACTTCTACCAGGATGCCTCTCAACCTCCTGCATTCCAATGGAAACAAACCCAGTCTATCCAACCTTTCCTCACAGCTAAAATCCCCCATACCAGGCAACATCCTGGTAAACCTTTTCTGTATCCTCTCCAAAGCATCCATATCCTTCTGGTAGTGTGGTGGCCAGAACTGTACACAATATTCTAAGTGTGGCCTAACTAAAGTTCTATAAAGCTGCAACATAACGTGTCTATCCCTACACTCAATGCCCCTTCCAATGAAGACAAGCATGCCATAAGCTTTTTTTACTGCCTTATATACCTGCGCTGTCGCCTTCAGTGATCTGTGGACCTGCACACCCAGATCCTTCTGCATACCAATACTCCTAAGGGTTCTGCCATTTACTGTATAATTTCCACCTGTACCTGACCTTCCAACATGCATTGCCTCACATTTGTCCTAAATAAACTCTATCTGCCATTTTTCTGAAAGTGCCTCCAACTGATCTATACCCTGCTGTACCCTCTGACAATCTTCCTCGCTATCCGCAACTCCGCCAATCTTTGTATTGTCCGCAAACTTACTAACTAGACTAGCCATATTTTCCTCCAAATCATTTATATAGATCATGAACAGCACTGATCTCTGTGGACCACCACTAGTCACAGCCCTCCATTCCGAAAAACAGCCTTCCACCACTACCCTCTGTTTCCTATTCTGTATTCACCTTCCCAGCTCACTCTGATGTCATGTAACTTTACCTTTTGTACCAGTCTGTCATGAGTGACCTTGTCAAAGGCTTTACTAAAGTCCATGTAGACATCAACCACTTTTCCCTCATCAATCATCCTTGTCAACTCCTCAAAAAAACTTGATCAAGTTAGTGAGGCATGACCCCCCCCCTCCACACCCCACGCAAAACCATTCTGTCTATCGCAAATAAGTCCATTTGCTTCTAAATGCTTATAGACCTTGTCCCTGAGAATCTTTTCCAATAATTTCCCTAGCACCAACGTGAGACTCACAGGCCTGTAATTTCCAGGATTATCCCTGTTACCCTTTTTAAACAATGGGACAACACCAGCTATTCTCCAGTTCTCTGGAACATCAACTTTGCCAAAAAGGATATAAACATGTCTGTCAATGCTCCAGCAATTTGTTCTGTTGCCTTCCTCAATATTCTAGGATAGATCCCATCAGGACCCAGGGACTTATCTACCTTAATACTTTTTAAGATGCACAACGCCTCTTCTTTTTTAATAGCAACTTGGCTTCCTTCCCTGAGATCATCCTCCACCAATTTCTTCTCTTTGGTGAATACTGACACAAAGTTTTCATTTAGGACCTCACCTACCTCTTCGGGCCCCACACAAAGATTCCCTCCTTTGTCCTCAAGTGAGGCAACCCTTTCCCTGGCTACCTTCTTGCGTTTTATATATGTATAAAAAGCCTTGGGATTCTCCTTAATGCTGTTTGCTGATGATTTTTCATGACCCCTTTTAGCCCTTCTAATTCCTTGTTTAAGTTCTTTCCTACTTTCCTTATATACTTCAAGGGCTTCATCGATTCTCATCCTCCTAGACCTTATGTATGTTTCCTTTTCCTTTTTGACCAAGGTCATAATATCTCTGGCCATCCAAGGCTCACATAAGCAGATCATTATCCACTCCTCTGTCTGTCCAACTGTTCTTCTCTCTCGTTGAGCCCTATCTCACCTATCGTTTACTCCTTATCCCCACCCTACCTTCTGCACATAAACTGATATTTTCCTAGCTACCATCAATTCTGAGGAGGAGTCACTGGACCCAAAATGTTAACTGTGATTTCTCTCAATGGATGCTGCCAGACCTGCTAAGCTTTTCCAGCAATTTCTGTTTTTGTTCCTGGTTTGCAGCGTTCGCAGTTCTTTCAGTTTTATGAAAATACAGTGTACAAGTTCTATAATATCTCTGAATTTGGTAAACTGATAACTGGAAGTTCACTTTAGACACTATCTATTTCTCCTTTGCTCTTGTCCTTCTTTCTCCTGTCCTCCTCTACTCCACATACTAGTTGGCAAAACTTTCTCATTGTCATCTCTACAATTGCATTGTTTCAACATGTTTATATGACATAATCAATTCCTACGATCAGGAGAATCAATTAAATATGTTACCTTACTCTTAACAACATAGTAGGGATCACTGAAGTTGGCTTTTAGTGGCTCATCTTGTCAAGGCAACAGTACCAAAACTTTATCTCCTCCTTTGAAATTTCTGGTTGTCACATGTTTATTTAGCAACTCTTTCATTTTGTTTAGGAAGTTTTCAGATGTTCCCGTATAATTTTACATGGTCCTGTTAACCTTCTGAGAAATATGGACACACATTCTAACTGACGTTTCCTTTTTCTGACTTAGCAATTTATTTTTAATCAGTTTTAATTGTCCTCTTATTTCATGGCTATAAACTAATTTGAATGGGCTGGTAGATTTGTTTGGAGAATGTATTGTCAAAAAGAAGAGAAAACCTAACCCTTTGTCTGAATCTTTCAGATGCTCATAACAAAAGGCTTTGTTCATGATTTTGAGAATCTGGAGATCCCTTTCCACAGCACCTTAGGTCTGTGAATGGTATGCAGTCAATTTCAGTGTGGAGCTGAAGGAACACAGCAGGCCAGGCAGCATTAGAGGAGTAAGAAAGTTGACATTTCGGGTCGGGACCCTTCTTCAGAAAAAGGGTCTGAAGAAGGTCCTGACCCGAAACGTCAACTTTCTTGCTCCTCTGATGCTGCCTGGCCTGCTGTGTTCCTCCAGCTCCACACTGTGTGACCTCAGGTGTTATGTTTTTGTGTTCCCTTCTCTGAAACAGTTTTAGTCATTCCTATATGCTCTATGGGTCTACCACTCATCTTCCAATATTCCAAATGTCCTTGGCCCAACTCATTACAATTGAAGCATTTAAGCTTCAGAACTTCACCCGCACTCTCAGCAGTTTCATTCTTAATCTGAGGAAGTGTTCTTGAGGCATTCCCTATTGTCTCTATGCTACCCTGGCTGTGTGCCTTCTTTTCACTCTCTCACTTTTTATTCTTATCAAATTTCTGGGAGTGATGGAAGCAAGGTTTATGGATCAGCAACCATTACAGCTGCCTGCCTTGCTGTTGCTATCCTTTGGTCTTGATTACAGCAAGTGTGGAAGATTTAAATCCTTCTAAAACAATTGTTTCTCTGAGAGCGTCATAAATATTCTCAATTCCTAATTCACCTATCAAAATTATTTTGTTTAAGTCTCTCACACTCAGGATAAGTTTGTCCAGACTGTTTCAGTAATTTACAAAACCTCTGTCAGTGTGTTTCAGGGACCATCTCATTTGTATTTAGAGTAGCCCTTTTCACCTAATCATAGTCCCTAGAACGTTCCTCTGACAGGAATGCATAAATCTCTTGTGCTTTACTAAATAATTTACTTTGCACAGGGGAGATCCAATCTGCTTTTGGCAACCTCATTTGGGTTGCTATCTTCTCAAACAAGATGAAAAATGCTTCCACATCCTTCCCTCAAATGTTGGCAAATCCTACACTACTTTAAAAATCTGGCTGAACTGTGGATCATGACTAGAAATTTCCTCTTCCAAGCCTTTCCAATCATCTATCTTAAACTGCCTGAGTTGCATCATTTGCAATTTACGTTCATTTTCTTTCTCTTGCCTTCTTAGTGCCAGTGACTGAAGTTTTGATGCTGTTTGGAATGCTTGCTCTTTTTTTCCTATTTTTCTGCCCTTTGGAATTCTGCCTCCAATTTTCTCATTTCTATTTTTATGAACTGCACCTCAAGGTTCACAGATGCATCCAGTGGACTACCTGTACTGTGTAGCTTCTCTACTTTCACTAAACCCAACTGTTTTGTTATTAAATCTACAATGTCTGCTTTCTTAGTGTGCTCTGGCGCCGTTATTTGCAGTCTGCCGGCTAGCTCTGCTGGTTTAACTTTAGTCACACCCTGTGACTGTACCAGGGAAATTTCTAACTCTTTCAAAAAACCTTTTAACAATTTTCAGTGCCATCTTAAGTCCGTGTACAAATTTGTTTCAGATTACCCACTCAAAGTATCAAAATCCAAGATCTCTAACTCAAGTCCCCAGTTATGTCACAATATGAATTCAGACAGACAAATCAAATCAGCCTCAATACCCTGATCAAAATTGACCCCAATAGTTCCTAGGCAGACTTAAAATCAACCCGGATGGACTTTGTGAATAACCAATACCTGACACCGAGTTTTTGGCTTAAACGAACGTATTAACAATTCATTAGGAATACAATAACCTTAGCAAAACAAAGTTAAATAACGAGGCAATCTAATTGATGTCATAGAGTCACGGTGATATACAGCACAGAAACAGACCCTTTGGCCCAACTTGTCCATGCCGACCAGATAGCCTATATAAATCTCGTCCCATTTGCCAGCATTTGGCCCATATCCCTCTAAACACTTCCTATTCATATACCCATCCTGATGCCTTTTAAATGTTGTAATTGTACCAGCCCCCACCATTTCCTCTGGCATCTCATTCCATACACACACCACCCTCTGCGTGAAAAAGTTGCCCCTTAGGTCTCTTTTATATCTTTTCCCTCTCACCTTAAACCTATGCCCTCTAGTTTTGAATTCCCACAACCAGGGAAAAGCCCTTGCCTATTTACCCTATCCATGCCCCTCAAGATTTTGTAGACTTCTATAAGGTCAACCCTCAGCCTCTGACACTCCAGGGAAAATAACCGCAGCCTATTCAGACTCTCCCTATAGCTCATACCTTCCAATCCTGGCAACATTCTCACAATCTTCTTTGATTCTAGCCCCCACTCACACAAAGGCAGAGAGACAAACAGACAGAGTTAATGGATAAATCAAAAGAAAAGGTAAATGACATATAACTGGCCAGTTCACTGAAACAGACTCCAAGATTTGTAACATCACAGACACATAGGATTGTATCTGTTTGGTTTTTGAACACACCGGTGTATGCAAACAGCTTCCAATAGGCTCTGCGGTATAATCACAAAAGACTTGTAACTGAGATTCCAAAGTGAGGAGCTGGAGGAACACAGCAGGCCTGGCAGCATCAGAGGAGCAGGAAAGCTGACGTTTCAGGTCTGGACACTTCTTCAAGAATGGGTAGGGGGAAAGGGACTGGGAAATAAATGGAGAGGAGGGGTGGAGTTGGGGAATGTATGTGGGATGGTGATAGGTGAGTGCAGGAAGGGAGTGGTGGGGATTGGTCAGTGAGGTGGGAGGAGCGGATAGGTAGGAGAGAAGATGGACAGGTTGTGTCAGGTCAAGGAGGTGGGGATGAGAGGGAGGGTTGGTCATGGATGAGGCCGAGGGTGGGGAGATTTTGGAACTGGTGAATTCCACGTTGAGGCCAGTGGGCTGTAGGCTCCAGAGGTGTCACAATGACACCATCCACAAACTGGAGGAGCAACACCTCATATTCCGTCTTGGGAGCCTACAGCCCGATGGCCTCAATGTGGATTTCACCAGTTTCAAAATCTCCCCACCCCTGACCTGACACAACCTGACAATCTTCTCTCCCACCTATCCACTCCTCCCAACTCACTGACCAATTCCCACCACTGCCTACCTACACTCATCTATCACTAATCCCACCTATCTACCCCAGCCCCACCCCTCCTCTCTCTATTTATTTCCCAGCTTCCCTCCCCCTCCTCATTTCTGAAAAAGGGTCCCAACCTGAAACATCAACTTTCCTGCTCATCTGATGCTGCCTGGCCTGCTGTGTTCCTCCAGCTCCACACTGTTTTATCTCTGACTCCAGCATCTGCAGTTCTTGCTATCTCCTATAACTGAGATTCTCTTTCTTGAGCTTTCAATAAGTTGAAAGTTCGAAAGAGGGTCATCCAGGGAACAATAAAGCCTCTGTCCTGTAGCTTTTGCAGGGAAAATCCTTCTGACCTCAGCATAGTCCAAAAACAAGTTCAAACTTTTACTTCTCTTTGTTAAACTGATCTCCCTAATGGGTCCCCAGTTAACATTCAACAGCTGCCATGTGTTTGAGTATAACGCATCTGCAGAACTGAAACATCTGGAGAAATCCTTCAACAAGAATCACCCTGTAATTGACTTCCAGGTTTGGCTTCATAAACCGATCTCACTTCCTTTGTTCCCTTCCTTTTTGAAAAAGTGAGTGCTGCTCACAGTCCAAAAGTCATCTTCAGCTCTGAGCTCACAGTTCAAGCTCCAAATCAAAAATGATAAAAAAAAGAAAAATACTTCTCAATTTCTCCAACAGTGTAAACTGTAACTAGCTGGAGAAATTACCTGAGTCATTCTGAAGGGAACTAACTAATCCTGAGAAGCCAGAAGAGACAGTTCTGTTCACATCAGTGGATATCCTGTGTCTTTTACGCTTGATACAGGGGTGAGTGTGACTGTCTTATGAGATCAGTTACCATGGCTAAAGGAGCAGAAGATACAACTTCAGAGCTAGGACCACACAGTGCAGGTGGAATCACTGACAGAAACACAAGAATGATGCAAGTTGCACTACAATGCAGTATGCATAGAATAAATGAAAATGTGTATATTGTTCACAATCAATCAATTTCACTTTTAGCTTGCCCCTATCTTCTCTCCATATCTCACACCAATTCTATTTTATTTTATTCACTTGTGGGGCAAGGGGGTTGCTAGCCGGCCAACATTTATTGCCCTTAACTGATTGCCCTTGAGAAGGTGGTAGTGAGCTGCCTTCTTGAACTGCTGCATGTCCATGTGCTGTAGGTAGACACACAATGCCCTTAGGGAGGGAATTGCAGGATTTTGACCTAGCGACAGTGCAGGAACTATGATATATTTCCAAGACAGGATGGTGAGTGGCTTGGAGGGGAACATGTAGGTACTGGTATTCCCATGTATCTCCTGCCATTGTCCTTCTAGATGGAAGTAGTCATGTGTCTGGAAGGTGCTATCTGTGGGTCTTGTGAATTTCTGCAGTGCATCTTGTAAATAGTAAACACTGCTGCTACTGAGTGTCAGTACTGGAGGGAGTGGATGTTTAACAGCAGCAGCTTCTTGAGTGTTGTAGGAGCTGTACCCATCCAGGCAAGTAGATTCCATCACACTCCTGGTTTGTATGTTTCAGATGATGGACAAGCTTTGGGAACTCAGGAAGTGAGTTACTTGCTGCAGTATTCCTAGTCTCTGATCTGCTCTTGTAGCCATTGTGTTTATGTGGCGAGTCCAGCTAAGCTTCTAGTAAATGGTATCTCCTAGGTGCGGTGACGGCCTAGTGGTACTATCACTGGACTGTTAATCCAGAAACCCAGATAATATTCTGGGGACCCAGGTTCAAATCCTGCCACAGCAGATGGTGTAATTTGAATTCAATAAATATCCAGTGTTGAGAATTTAATGATGACCATGAATCCATTGTCGACTGTCGGGAAAAACCCATCTGGTTCACTAATGTCCTTTAGGGAAGGAAACTGCCATCCTTACCTGGTCTGGCCTACATGTGACTCCAGACCCGCAGCAATGTGGTTGACTCTTAACTGCCCTCTCGGCAATTAGGGTTGGACAACAAATTCTGCCTGGCCAGAGACACCCTCATCCTGTGAATGAATAAATGAAAAAAATATCGATAGTAGGTAGTCAGTGATACAATTGAATGTCAAGGTGTGGTGGTTAGATTGCCTGTTATTGGAGAAGGTCCTTGCCTGGTATTTGTGGTGTGAAAGTTAATGGCGACTTGTCAGCCCAGGCCTGGATATTGTCCAGATTCTGTTGCATTTGAACATGGACTGCTTCAGTATCTGAGAAGTCATGCATGTCGCTGAACATCAGTGTGCAATCATCTGTGAACATTCCCACCTCTTATGATGGAGGAAAGGACATTGATGAAGCAGCGAAAGATGGTTAGGCCGAGGACCTTCTGCAGAGATCTCCTGGAGCTGAGGTGACTGACCTCTAACAAACACATCCATCTGACTATGTACCAAGCATAACTCTAACCAGTGGAGAGTTTGCCTCCTGATACCCATTGATTCCAGTTTTGCTACTTTATCCACCTCCCACCTATGTCATGGTCTACACTCCCATTGCTGCTTGCAGCATCACCCTCACTTGCTTTCACTGTAAACCTCAGCAGCACTAACACTGCAAGCCCTATGTATTGTCTAGTCATTCACCTGCTCACTTGCGTCAAAAGTAACAGCTCTGACACCCATTTTCCTCTCATTTAGAATGAAAACAGCCCACAATAGGACAGAAACACTCAAGATGAGTAATGGGCTGCCTGACATTTGGCTCCTCAGCTCTTACGGGAAGAGCATTGTGATCCTGACTGCTTCCAGTGGCTGACTGACCATGTCCAGGCCCCTGCACTGGTATGGCAACTGCCCTTGACTTACTGCAAAAGTGAAACCATGACAAGTTCCTGTCCTTTGTGTCTGTGCAAAACAGCAAAAGGCAAAACTGAGGTAACGTGAGCCTGATATTGCTGGCCAAGGCAGCAAAGTGTAAAAAGTCGAGGTAATGATACTATGAGCATCCAGAGTGAGTGAGTGCTATGACAGTGAGCAATGTAACCTTGTCCAGTCCCTGAGCTGGCAACTCACCCCTCCCTAGGGAAACACTTGCTGTACCGTTTGTTGTAAGCATAATGGGCTACGTATTCTACCGTGAATCACGCCATAGTCTGCATTGCTCAGAGCCAGAAATATTCCACCCTTCCTCTCTGGAGTTTAGAAATGATCTCAGTGAAATCTACAAGATTCTGAAGGGGCTTGATGGCGTAGATGGTGAGAAGTTGCTACTGCTGGCCAGGGAATCTCAAACACAGGGAGACAGACTCAGGATAAGGTGCCAATCATTTAGGACTGAAATGAGAATTCCCCTTCACTCAGAGAGTTGTGGATCATTGGAATTTTCTGCCACAAAGGGCTGTGGAATTAAGAGGCAGATAGATTTTTGGGTCTCGAGGAACCAAGGCATATGCAGAGCAGGTTCTCAAAGTTAATGGCAATTGCACTGAATGGTGGAACAGGCTTGATGGGCCAAATGGCCTACCCTTACTCCTATTTTGTGTGCTCTGTCTCATAAAACACCTAGGAATATTTTTCTGCTTTCAAAGTGCCGTATAAATGCAAGTTGCTGTTGAGGCACTTTCAGTTTCTCCAATTCTAGATACATTCCTTGGCTTTTCGAGATCAGAATGCTCACCTCCCACAACCTCACTCTTTCAAGCCTCCTTTTCCCAATCCATCTTCATATGAAAACTTACCACATATAAGGAACAATAGTGCTCAAATCAAACAAAAAAGGAAACGGTTCTTTGACTGATACAAAGATTGCACGTCACTCATGACAGTGAGCTGGAGGCCAATCTATCATTCCTGAAGAGCTGGTCAGCCTACATACAATGGAAGACGCCACTATAGCCAGCAGTTACAGAGTGTTACAAAACATTTGCAGCACAGAAACAAGCCGTTCGGTCCAACTGTTCAATGCTGGTACTTATGCCCCACATTAGCTTCCCTCCATCCTTCTACATCTAACCTCATCAGCATATTTCATTCTGCCTTGTGCATCTTTCTGTTTTCTGCTCAATTGAATCCTTGCTATTCACCTCAAAAAATCTCTCTGAGAGCAAGTTCTACAATCTCTAGGCAAATAAATTATTCCTGAATTCCCCACCAGATTTATTAGTCACTATCTTATACTTACTGCCCCCAGCTCTGTTGCCACCTGCAAGTAGAAACCTCTTCTCAGTCACACACAGAAAGCAGTTAACAGCAATTGATTTGAGAATGTTTGGGGAATATTTTTTCCAGCTGTAACCACTAGGCTATTTTACATTCAGCTGGGGAAGCTGTCTCATAAATCACTTCCAGTGGTTGGAACTCGAATCCTTGATCGCGAAAGGGAGAAATTACGAAGTGCACATAGTTACGAGAGGAAATTGTCTAATCAGGTCGGCAGCTGCTAACACTTGGATTTTTATCAGAACAAATATTTATCTTGGCTCTTCCAGAGATTTTCTGGTCATGTTCGAATTGTGAAGAAAAGAAATTATGAAAACATGATTTCACAGGCTCAAAATGCAAAAATAAACTCTCTTTCAAACTTTACAACTGATATGCCACAAAGCAAAGCAAACATGTCAAGTGATTTAATTTAATTTCAACATTGTTCTGTCAGTTGTTAGGTTACTACCAGAATGACGTTCATCTTGGAATCCAACTGTGTGAAATCCTGCAACATTTGGATTTTCATTGTCTTGTCATTTTTGTAAAGCAGATAACTCACTTACAGAGCCCTATTGAGGCTCTGCTGCAAACTCTGTTCATTCATAGCCACAAATTTTAGCCAAGAGTCAGGGTGAAGAGTTTAATGACTGCAATGTGGCAGATGTCGAACGTAGAGACTGGAATTTTGAGGAAGGTACATTATCTCAAGCAACTCAGGAGAGAGAGAGAGAGATTAGACAAGTCCCTGGAGAATCATTTGATGGAAAAGCAGAAGAGGAACCCTGGGATTTGATTATTTCCTGACCAATCCGACCAGTCAGATGAGCCACAATGTTCATTTCCTGTCCTGTAAATTCCTATGCTGCAATGTAACCACATCTTAGGAAGCTTGGGAGTCTGCAGGGAGTGTGTGCACTGCATGTTGCACTGTCCTCAAGGCACAACTGGTGCTACCAGCTGCTGTCTGAGGACAGTTTGTGTTCCTGACGCCCCATTTTTTACCCAATGGAGGTTTTTAAAAATACGTTCATGGGATGTGGGCATCACTGGCTGGGCTGGCATCTGTTAACCATCACTTGATTTCCCCTTGAGCTGCTGCTGTCTTTGAAGTTGTAGGTAGCCCCACAATGCCCTCAAGGAGGGAATTCCAGGATTTTGACCCATTGACAAGAAGGAACAGTGAAATATTTCCAAGTCAGGATGATGGGTGACTTGGAGGGGAGCTTGTAAGTGTTGGTGTTCCTCTATAGCTGTTGGTCTTGTCCTTCTAGATGGAAGTGGTCGGGGGTTTTAAAGATGCTTTTGGAGAAGCCTTGGTGAATTTCTGCAGTGTATCTTGTAGATGGGAATCACTGCTGCTACTGAGCATTGGTTGTAAAGAAAGATAAGATTGAAGCCTATCAATGACATGGTCTGACCTCCTAAATAAACAAGCAAAAGAAAGAACTTGCATTAATATCGGGTCACTCACAACATCAGGTTACCCTGAAGTATCTCTAAAGCTACTGTTACAATGTAGAAAGCAGAAGGCAGAAACACATAGGGGTGACAGTGTCAGCAATGGGCCGTTCCTCAGGATAAAAGACCCACAGGCCAAGAGCTCCTGGCAATGAGTGGCCACAGAGGAGGATACTCCTGCTGCCAGTACTGTCCCGCCTCCCCAATTCTTGGAACAAAAAGACCCAGACACAGGAGTGAGTGATGGAGGGAGCAGGAAGTTGGGGTATGTAGGAGGAATTTGTGGGCTCAGAGTCACTGTGGGGGTAGGGATTGGAGGCAAAATGAAGAGGATTAGTTCTCACTTTTCAAGGTTCCGCTCACTGTGGCCAACTAATGCACAACAGTTCCCATCAACCACAGTATGGCAAAGGCCAAATAACCTCCTTTCAGAGATGTTAGTTGACAGGTAAATATTGGTTAGGAAATGGGAGGGACAGAGGTGGGCATGGTGTGAGCAGAAGCTCTCCTGTTCTTAAAGATCGAGCCATAGGCTCTTTGTTACTCACCTGTGTGAGAGGACAGATGGGATCCTCAGATAAACATCTCATCCAAAAGGTGGAATCCTGTCCCCCATTGTAGAACTCTCTCAGTACTATACTGGGAGGATCAGCCTTGATTTTGGTGGTCCAGGGGCTGGAATGGGGCTTGCACCCAACAGCCATCTGGCTTAGAGGTGAGAGGGCATCCACAACTGAAGGTAGAGATCGGAGAAAAGATTTAGACGCTAGTGATAAGGGAAAACTGAGGCAGAAAAGTGGGATACAGGCATAGGTTGTATTTGAGGAATCATACACTGATTCGGTTGGGATTATGAATCAGCAAAAACTTACTTACACAGGGGGCCAAAGTGATCAGATTCCAACACCATTTGGCACACCATCCTTCCGCATCACCCATTTCCATTGCTTCCATTGGCTGTGCCGTTAGGGAATTGTGACACAGGCTAATGATGCTGATGTACAACACATCTTTGCTAGGGCAACCTCAAGGTGGGGGAGGTGGTGTTAATCTGTAACTTGGAAGTGATGTCAGGTGTTGAAGATTATCAAATCAGCTATGAATGGTGGAGCAGACTTGATGGGCCAAATGGATTATCTCTGCTCCTGTGTCTTATGGTCTTATGGTCAGGATTGATCTAAGAGATCGCATAATGATGAAGTGACTCTGAAGAAAGATGTCTGACTGTAGACCTCGTGCTAAATCTGTGTAGACTGGCCATGCTATATTTCTGATGAAGGGTCTACGCCCAAAACGTCAAGCTTTCCTGCTCCTATGATGCTGCTTGGCCTGCTATGTTCATCCAGCTGTACACCTTGTTATCTCGGATTCTCCAGCATCTGCAGTTCCTATTATCTCTGCTATATTGCCTTTGGCGTCCAGGAGTGTGCAGGGCTGGGCATATTAGCCATGGGAAATATGACTGCACAAGGATAGGGTAGAGGCTGGGTCTGGATGAGATGCCTTTTGGAGGGTTGGTGCAGACCCTATGAGCTGAGTGGCCCTTTTCTGCACTGTAGAGGTTCTATGATCCCATACACATTCCATAGAATGTGAATGAACTGTTACCCTCAAAAGAAGTTAGCTTCCAAAAACCTGACTCTGAAATTGTTGTGCGCTCAACCTCTTCCAAGACTAATTCCACAATGACAGAGTAGCAACTCCCGAACATGCTTATTGTGAGACCAGTGGAGGAAATGGGTCAAGGAAAAGTGGAAAATGATTGGAGCCTGGGCCTGCACTCATTCGCAGAAGGAACAAGAATAAGCGGGTATAGATTTAAAGTGACGTGCTAAAGAAGCTAAAGTGAAGTGAGGAAAAGCTTTTTCAGTCAGCAGGCAGCTAGGGTCTGGAATGTACTACCTGGAAAGGTGGTGAGGTATTCAAGAGGGCATTGGATAATTATTCAGAAAGAAATATGTGCAAGGATATGGAGAAAAAGCGAGAGATTGGCACTGGACAATGATACTAATTTGAGACCCATTACAGGCATCCTGGGCAGAATGGCCTCCTTCTCCGCTATAGTAATTCTGTGAGTCTGCACCTAGTTTATGAAATAAGCTAATGAGTAGAAAGGTGAGCTGTCTCTGTTCAATACATACTTCATTCCTGCTCTGATCAGGTTTGTTTTAAATTTGGGTCATTCAATCCATCTGGTCATCGGGGAGGGAAAAGCTGTCCAATGATTTGGTTCACTGGCTAAGTCAGTGCTCCCTATCTCCTTTCATATCACTTCCCCCACCTTCTCCCCAATTTCACTCAGCTTCACCCTCAACTCTCACATCTAATCATCTGAATATTTGCTCTATGTTGGTGACATTACTGAGCCCTGTCATATATCTCGCTTTCACTTGAAGCAAATAGAGTCATAGAGTCATTCAGACCAGAAACAAACCCTTTGGTGCAACTCACCGATGCCAACTAGGTTTCCCAAATTAAACTAATCCTATTTGCCCGCATTTGGCCCTTATCACTCTAAACTTTTCCTATTCATGTGCCTGTCCCAATGTCTTTTAAATGTTGTCACCGTACCTGCCTCTACCACTTCCTCTGGCAGCTCATTTCATTTCTGAACCACCCTCCATGTGGAAAGTTACCTGTCAGGTCCCTTTTAAATCTTTCCCTCTCACCTTAAAAATATTCCCTCCATTTTGAGCTCCCTTACCTGAGGGAAAAGGCCTTTGCTATTTACCTTATCTACGTCCCTCATGATTCTCTAAATGTCTGTCAGGTCACCTGTCAACCTCCTACACTCCAGTGATAACAGTTCCAGACTATCCAGCCTCTCATTATAACTCAAACCCTCCAGTCCCGGAAACATCCTTGTAAATTTTTTTTTGCACCCTTTCCAATTTAATAATGTCCTTTCTGTAGTAGGGTGACCAGGACTGTACGTAGTACTCTAGAAGTGGCCTCACCAAAGTCATAACATGACATCCCAACTCCTACACTCAATGGGCTGAGGAATGAAGGCAAGCGTGCCAAACACCTTCTTCACCACCCTATCTACCTGCGATACCACTTTGCTCTGACTTCTAACCTGATGCTCACTGTTTGTTCCCAATCTATGATCTGTGTGGGGCTCACATCTCGACAGTCAATGTCACATTTCAGCCGAAAGACTTCATAAAGAAAAATTAAATAGTGGCGCTATGAGAAAAGAGCTAGGAGAGTGTGACTAATGGGACGGCTCTTTCAATGACAAAGTGACCTTCTCCTGTACATTGTAAGACTCTATGGACATTTGTAATAACAACTTAGTTTAGCCCTATTAAATTTCAATTCACTTCCAAGCTGTTGATCAGATTCACAGATGAATGGAGAACAGCGCTCTCAGTTGAGGAGTTTTTATTTCCTGAGATGAACATCTTGAGTTATTTTGGGACGGAGAACATTCAAGCAGAGTACAGACAATATAGAACTGGCTCAGTTCCTCATTTCCTGTGTCCACGTCTTCTATCGGATAGACCCTCGAGCCAAATTTGTAAGACCACAGGTGCACGTGCACATTTGGACGTTGTGAGTAAAATCTGTTCATATGTGAGACCACAATTTTCAGGTTGACTGCGTGAAAACAGCACATTTATACACTGCAGCCAAAGCAATGGGTTGTACAGCCAGATGGGACCAATTATTCCATGAAATATCTTCTCTTCTAATTTAGCGTTCTTGCTGCACAGTTTATGTTCATCTAAAGTAAGCACAGTTCTTTAACTACGCTCTTTTACCACTCCCCACCCTACCTCCATAAACTCCTCCAAGCTATGTAAATTGTACAGATTTGTGTACTTCCCAAAGTCTTGTACCTCCCTGTTTTTCATCACTCCATTTTAGTGAGTCCTACAGAGCACTAGGAAGTCTAAGGAATTTGACACTCGAGATATTTCACCAGTTAAATTTGGAAAGTCTTTGGGGATACAGGTTTAATCCCACCACAGCATTATGTGGAGTTTACATTCAATTTATAGAATCTGTAATTGAATCTTAGACTCAATGATGGTAACCATGACATCTATTGTTGGTTGTCATAAAGACCCATCTGGTTCTCTAATGCCCCTGTGAGAAGGAAATCTGCTCCAGACCCACAGCACTGTGATGACCCTTAACAACCCCCTGAAATGGTCTGGCAAGCCATTCAATTCATAGGCAAATAGGGAAGCACAGCTGCCAACAATGCCCCTAAATCTGATCAAAGACTAACAAAAGATGCTGGAATGTATGTCCCAGAATTTCCAATGTGCTCCGTTGAATGACTTTCCGCACTTTAAGCACAATCTTGAAATTTTCCTCATGAATACACAGGAGTGTCATTGTCAAGGCCAGCCCTAACTTCCCATGAATTGAAAAGTTTGCTGGGGCATTTCAGAAGACAATTCAATGTCAACTGTCCGGAGTCAGAGCTGAAAAGACTTTCCTTCAATAAAATGATACAGGAGTTTATAAAATTATGAGGGGTATAGATGGAGTTAGCGGCAGTTGTCTTTTCCCTAGGATGGCAGGTTTCAAGACAAGGGGGCACATTTTTAAGGTGGGGGAGAAGATTGATTTAAAAAAGATGAGGCACACATTTTTTTACACAGAGGGCAGCTTGCAAGTCGAATGAATTTCCTGAGGAAGTGGTGGATGTGGGTACAGTTACAACATTTAAAAGACATTTGAATAAGTACATGAATAGGAACGATTTGGAGGGACATGGGCCAGGTGCAGGCGGGTGGGGCTTGTGGAATTATGTTCAGCATGGACTGGTTGGACCAAAGGGTCTGTTTCCATTTTGTATGACTCTATGACTCTATAAGTCATTATCCAAACTTTGTGATTGACCTTAAACTGTCCAAGCTGTCATGGTGGATTAGTGCCCACGCTAACAGAGAATTAGATTGGATTTGAGGATCACTAGTCCAGTGATAATTCCACTGCACCATCACCTCTCATCATGAGCTCTATCTATTCATATTTAGTTAGTTTTTTTATTCCTTCATAGGATGTAGACATTGTCAGCTAGGCCTGTATTTATTGCCCATCCTTAATTGCCCTTGCACTGAATGACTTGCTAAGGCCATTTCAGAGGGCATTGACAGCCAACTACATAAGTCTGTAATCACATGTCCGCCAGGCTAGGTAAGGCTGGTAGATTTCCATCCCTAAAAAACATTTATTAATCCAATCAGAGATAGTAGGAACTGCAGATGCTGGAGAATCTGAGATAACAAGGTGTAGAGCTGGATGAACACAGCAGGCCAAGCAGCATCAGAGGAGCAGGAAGGCTGACATTTC
>JAHRHZ010000020.1:12866237-12876328 GCA_024137785.1 Ginglymostoma cirratum
CCCCCCTACCTACACTCACCTTTACTGGCTCCATCCCCGCCTCTTCGATTTGTCTGCCTCCTCTCCACCTATCCTCTCCTCTATCCATCCTCTATCCACCTCCCCCTCTCTCCCTATTTATTTCAGAACCCTCTTCCCCTCCCCTATTTCTGATGAAGGGTTTAGGCCCGAAACGTCAAGTTTTCCTGCTCCTATGATGCTGCCTGACCTGCTGTGTTCATCCAGCCCCATGCTTGTTATCCCTAAAACAGATGATCTGGCTATTAGTGAGATCTTGCCGTGCGCATATCAGCTGCAACACTCTTCAATAGCACCTAGTTGCTTCTGAAGTGCTTTGGGACAACCTGAGGTTGTGAAAGCTGCGACATAAATGTAAGATCCTTATCTTTTTAAAAGTTGTCATGCAAGGTTCCTATTGAATAGCTAGGTGCCCCAATGTGTTACAGATTACAGCTGGTGAGACTTCATTTAGATTCCACCGGCTGGTTCTTTGTCTTCCTCCAGACGAGCACATCTGGTCTGACTAGTCACAACACTGCAGTCTCCAGCCGAAGATCTTTGACCTTTTTTCAGGCTGTAGCTGCCTTCACAGATTATAGTACATCTGGGATTAATACATCGACTGTAGTTCAATTCCAGCCAGGCAAATGTCTGAATTCTAGAGTGCTCTACATTTGTTAATACTTTCATTTTGGGCTCCTATTCACAACAGGAATGCTATTATGCTGGGAATGTAATTTGCCTTGCGATGCATTTAATGGAAATGCTAAGCCTTTGCACACACTATTGAAGTTACTGGACTGGATTGCCTCAAGGCAGATTAGAAAATAATGCCTTGTGCTTCATATCTCATGCATTGGCAAGTCTTCTGTTGACATTACATGTACCGATAAGTAAGAGAAAGATTGATGACACAAATCCACCTACACTTTTAAAGTCCACTAATCGTCCAGTACTTGTGCTAGCTATCTGGAATTTGGTTTTATTTGCTCTGGAAGAAAAGGCAGCTGCCTTTGTGGTTGGCAGAGCTCAGTTCTAACTGAAAACGTGTGCCTCTCTGACGCTTTTCCCGTCTATTATACGGGCCAGCCTGCAACCTCTAGGTTCCATGTGAATTCAAAGACAGCAAGAGGGAAGGGCAACACAAAACAGAAATAACTGTTGAAGGAAGGCTCACAAGCATGTTACAGTACTGCTGGAAACTGAAAGGTAATCAAGGACGCTTAGGAGGAGGAGGAGGAGAATATGGGATCTACATGGGTGCAACAGAAACAGGCCATTCGGCCTGACCACTCCATGGTGTGTTAAGTGCTAATTGTCATTTCACAAGTCAGAATCTGTGGTGTATCAATGGGCCAAAGTGTTCTCTAGAAGCGATGACGTAGCCCCCAAAGCTAAAAATCTGAAAGAAAGTCAGAACAGTGCAAACAACAGCTGCAGGCCAAGCAATGTCTGTGATGAGGGAGAGCTACAGTTAATGAGCCTTCACACAACCTGCAATATTAACCCTAATCCGTTAACTGATGCTTTCATATTTCTGTTCATTCATGGATGTGGGTTATGCTGGCTGGACCAGCATTTATTGTCTGTCCATTATTGCCTGTAAGCAGGAGCTGATGAGCTCCCTTCTTGAACTGCCATAGTCCATATACATAGGTACACCCACAATGCCATTTGGGAGGGAATTCCAGGATTTAGACCCAGCAACACCAGGGGAACGGTGATATATTTCCAAGTCAGGATTGCGAGTAGCTCGGAGGGGAACTTGCAGATGGTGGCGTTCCCATGTATCTGCTGCCCTTGTCCTTCTAGCTGGAAATGGTCGTGTGCTTCAAAGGTGCTGTTCTAGGATATTTGGTGAATTTCTGCAGTGCATCTTGTAGGTAGTACACACTGCCACTACAGAGCGTCAGTAGGGGAGGGAGTAAATGTTTGTGGATGTGCTGCCAATCAAGTGAGTTGTTTTGTTTTGGATGGTGTCAAGCTTCTTGAGTATTGTTGGAGCTGCTCCCATCCAGACCAGTGGGGAGTATTCCATCACAGTCCTGACTTCCTCCTTGTAGACAGTGGGCAGACTCTGGGGAGACAGCAGCTGGCAAAGTTTTGTCACAGTGTCCTGCAAAATCTTCAGTTTGTGACGACAGTACACCTCACTCGTCTGAAGGAAATGGCGTTGAGGACGATAGACTCTGAGCTTCCTATGCCTCCCTCCACAACCTGAGAGGAACTTCAGCTGGGTGAGGTCTTCATATGGAGGCTGTTGCCCCTGGTTCTGAATTTGCTGATACATTTGTTCATCTTCAGTTTCACTGTTCTTTCATTGAGGCCACATTGACAAATAATCCTTGAACAAAAAAAAACCCCAAGGAACTGCGGATGCTAGAAATCAGAAACAAAATCAGAAATTGCTGGATAGGCTCAGCAGGTTTGGCAGCATCTATGGAGAGAAATCAGAGTTAACGTTTCAGGTCCAGTGACCCTTCTTCAGAACTGACTATAGCTTGGAAAAGCTTGGTGTATAGGCTAAAGAAGGGATGAGGGGAAGGGGAAGGAGTAAACGATAGATGCAGATGGAAACAACAGAGAGAGAAAAACAGTTGGGCAGACAATGGAATGGGTAAAGATCAGCCTACAAGTATGAATAGCTACTAATGGGGATTATTAGTGGCTGACAATGGGTGGTATAGCAGTCCATGTGATGTCAAGGTCTGGTGTGTGGGGCTTGAGGTAAGGACTTGGGAAAAAGTAATCAGGCCCTAAAATTGTTGAATTCAAGATTGAATCCCAAAGTCTGCAGAGTTCCCAAGTGGAAAATGAGATGCTGTTCCTCTAGCTTGCGCTGAGTTTCATTGGAGCGCTGTAGCAAGCCTGAGATGGATGTTGGCCAGGGAATACAATGGTGCATTGAAGTGGCAGGCAACTGGAAGCTTGGGGTCATTTTTGCGGACAGAACATAAGTGTTGTGCAAAGCACTCGTCCAGTCTGCCCTTCACATCCCCAATGTAGAGGAGACCATGTGGTGAGCAGCGAACACAGCAGCAATACCCCTGCTGTGACCGGATCCTTTACTCATGATTCCAGTGAGCCTGTGTGGGAAGTATCAGAAGCAGATCAGAACTTTAGGTAATGTTGCAGTCAGCATTCACACCACACACACAATGACTGTGTAATATAATTCTCTGTACAGTGAACATGGAGGAGTCTGAAAAGGAAGGGGTGCCTTGGGATCCTTTGACATAGGAGCCTTATGTGATGTAAGCCAAGTCACACAGATGCAGTCAAAAATTGCAGAGAAGGACTACTGCCACCTTGCCTGCTGATGTTTGGAATAGTTTGGGTCAGTGCCCTTGTGCAACCCACTAGATCTTGGATTATTTTACTGAACTGTGGCCTGCAGTTAATCCTTTTCAGTTCATCTAAGTATTTATGCCTCACAATGATGACTATCACATGGTCAATGTTGTTTTTGTGGCCAGGATTTATATCCCACACAATTAGTTACTGCATAGGAACACAGGAGCAGTGAAGACCATTCAGCCCATCAAGTCTACTCCATCACTTAATACAATCATGGCTGATCGAATGCTTCAATGCCTTCATCCCATACTCTATGGCCGTAAGTGTTGACACCATTGGTAATGGTGACTCTATCAAACTTTGGGTAGAGAATTCCAAAAGTTCATAATCTCTGAATAAAAAACAAATTTGTCTTAGCTTAGTCCTAAATGGCATCCCCCTTATTTTTAATATGTGTCCCCGGTTCTAAATTCCCCAACCAGGTGAAACAACTTGCATCTGTCAATCCCTCTAATTATTTTGTAGCTTGCAATGAGATTACAATTTATTCTTTGAAACTCTAGAGAACACAGGCCCAGGTCACCCAATCTCTCTTCGTAGGAGGGTCCCACCATCCTGGGAACAAATTTATCGAACCTTTGTGGCACTCCTTTGGTGGCACTTATATCCTTACAGAGAAAAGGAAACCAAAACTGCACACAGCACTGCAGGTGCACTGTGATCAAACTCCTACACATTTGATGCTAAACTTCACTACTCCTGTACTTAGTTCCTATTGCAACAAAGGCTAAGATTGCACGATAGCAAGGTGTACAGCTGGATGAACACAATAGGCCAAGCTGCATCAGAGGACCAGGAAAGCTGATGTTTCGGGTCTGGACCCTTCTTCAGAAAATCAGAGATTCCATGAGCCTTCTTATAGTTTGCTGCACCTGTACGCTAACTTTCAATCACTTATTGACAATGACATCCAGTTCCTTTTGCATATATACACTTTGCAGTTTCTCACTAATCAAGAAGTACTTGACAAATCTATTCCTCCTACCAAAGCAGATAACCTCACTTTTTTCCACATTATATTCCATCTGCCATGTTCTTGCTTACTCACTAAGCCTGTCCAAATTTTCATGAAACTGATTTACATCTTCCTCACAACACACATTTCTGCTTAGACTTTAAATCATCTGAAAATTTGGAAGTATTGCACTTGATCCTCAAAATTGTTGATATATTTTGTGAACTGATAATGCCCCAGCTCTAATTCTTGTGGTACAGAACTAGTCACAGTCTGCCTATGTGAGAGTGACTCATTAATTCCTACTCTCTGTTTTCAGTTCATTAGTCAAATCTTTAACTCATGTCAGTATGCTACCTCGACCTCATTTCTTCTCACCATCTCCTGTGGGGCGCTTTATCAAAAGTCTTCTGAAAATACAAGGATAGTACATCCAACAACTCCTCTTCATCAATTTTGTTAGTAACATCTGCACCAAGACTCCACCAAGTTCATCAGACATAATTTTCCATGAGCAAATCCACGCTGACTATTGCCAATCAGATCATTTTTATACAAGTGTCCATTTATAATGTCCACTGTAATAGATTGTGACAATTTCTCTGCTACTGATTTTAGGCTGAACAATCTGTAGCTACTTGTAGTAGGGGAGGTGATGGCCCAGTGGTATTATTGCTGGACTGTTCATCCAAAGACCCAAATAATATTCTGGGAACCTGGGTTCAAACCCTCCCATCGCAGTTGGTGGGATTTGAATTTAATAAATATCTGGAATTAAGGAGTCTAATGATGGGGGGAAACCCATCTGGTTCACTAATGTCCTTTAGGGAAGGAAACTGCCATCCTTATCTGGCCTGGCCTGTATGTGACTCCAGACCCACAGCAATGTGGTTGACTCATAACTGCCCTCTGGACAATTGGGGATGGACAGTAATTACTGCCTGGCCAGTGACGCCCTCATCCTGTGAATGAATAAAAGGAAAAAAAAACTGTTCTTTTCCCCTGCTGCATTCCTAAATGGTAGGGTAGGATTTGCTAGCTTTCAATCTGCAGGAATCATTCTGGAATTTTGGAAGATAATAGGGCAGCATGGTAGCTCAGTGGTTAGCACTGTTGCCTCACAGCACCAAGGACTTGAGTACAATTCCACCCTCAAGCGGCTGTCTCTCCCTGTGTGGGTTTCCTCCTACAGTCCAGAGATGTGCAGGTTAGGTGGTTTGGCCATGTTAAATTGCCCATGGCATCTGGCGATACAGGCTAGGTGAATTAGCTATGAGGAGGTGCAGGGTTATGGGGATGGGGTAGGGGTGTGGGTATGGGCAGGGCGCTCTTCACAGGGTTAGAATGGACTTGATGGACTGAATGGCCTGATTCCACACTGTGGGGATTGTATGATTCAAAGCATTGCCTAACTTATAGCTACCTCCTTGAACACCCTAGGGGTATAAGGTTATCAGGTCTTTGGGATATATCAACTTCCAATCCATTAATTTCTTCAACGAAGCCTTCTTAATAAAGCTAATTTTGTTTAACTTCTCATTTTCCCTAGCCACTTGGACCTCACATTCGGGGAGACTTCTTGTATTTCCTCAGAGAATTTATACACAAAGCAATCAATCAGCTTCCTACCATTTCTCTATTCCACGTTATAAATTCTCTTGATCCTAATTTTAATGAGGTTGCAAACACTGCAGATGCTGGAGTCAGGGATAACACAGCAGGCCAGGCAGCATCAGAAGAGCAGGAAAGTTGGCATTTTAGTTCGGGACCCTTCTTCAGAAATGGGGAAGGGGAAGGGGGCTCTGAAATAAATAGAGAGAGGAGGGGTGGGGCTGGGGAATGTAGGTGGGATGGTGATAGGTGAGTGCAGGTAGGGTGTCATGGGGATTGGTCAGTGAGGTGGGAGGAGCGGATCGTTGGGAGAAAAGTTGGACAGGTAGTGTCAGGTCAAAGAGGTGGGGAAGAGAGGGACTCCCTACCATTGCCTACCTGCACTCACCTATCACCATCCCACCAACCTTCCCCAGCCCTGCCCCTACTCTCTCTATTTATTTCTGAGCACCCTTCCCCTTCCCCCATTTCTGAAGAAGGGTCCCAACCTGAAGCATTAACTGTCTTGCTCCTCTGATTTTGCCTGTCTTGCTGTGTTCCTCCAGCTCCACACTGTGTGATCTCTAATTTTAATGGACTCACTTTCATCTCAGCCAAACCCTTCCTTCTTCTACACCATTAGAAGTTTATACAGTGCATATTTATGGTATTTGCTCGATTACAACCATATATTATTCTTCATTTCCTTATCAGATTTTTGGCCCTCCTCTGCTGTATTCTAAAATCATCCAAATCTTCAGGTTTATTACAATTTCTGAACATTCGTCATAACCTTTTTCTTTTAGTCTTATACAATCCTTAACTTCCTTTCTCAGCCATGGTTGACTGACCTTCTTTGAGTTTTAGCACCATGTGAGCACCTTAGGAATCTATAGTTACTGTAAGCTACATAATAGTCTTTTAAAAACTGTTGCTTGCCTGTGTACAGTCGAGCCTTTTCATGTATCTTCCCAAATTTGCTGATGATACAAAAATAGGCAAGAGGGCATGTTATGGTGAGGACATAAGTAATCTGAAAGGGGATAAAGACTGTTGAGCGAGTGAGCAAAAACTTACCAAATGAAATACAAAGGAGGAAAGCGTGATGTTATGAATTTTGGTATGAAGAATTAGAAGGCAGACAATTATTTAAATGATGTGGAGGTGCCATGTTTGGACTGAGGTGGACAAGGTCAGAAGTCAGATGACACTAGGTTACAATCCAACAGGTTTATTTGAAATCACTAGCTTTCTGATCATTGCTCCTTCATCAGATGAAGTGAGAGGGAAGCACACAGGCACAGAATTTATAGGCAGAGAGATCAATGGGCCAAGAGATCAAAAGATCATACAAATATCAGTGGAGTGTCAACAGGCCGAATAATAGGTCTGTGCAGGTGACCAAGGGTGTTAGATGGTGTGAGTAAAGTGTCAACAGCTGAATAACAAGCGAAAGAATGACCTATAATCTGACTAAATTAGGCAGAGAGTAATTACAAAAAATTAAAAACAAGGTGGTACTGGAGACAAGACAAATGACTGAAATAACATGGTAGGTATAAGAGTCGCATGCCAAGGGTCGAACCAAAGTTGTAAGTAATCCAAAACTGTACAAACTAATTAAGGTAGAAAGATCATAATTTATCCAGGTGATGGTGACAAAACAGGACAGTGAGGAAGATTCTACAGATACAGAACAGTGTGGTGGAATTACATGTAGCATGACATGAACCCAAGATCATGGTTGAGGCCTTTTTCATGGGTACCGACCTCAGCTATCAGTTTCCGCTTGGTGATTCTGCGTTGTTGTGTATCTCAAAGGCTGCCTTGGAGGATGCTTACATGAAGATTGGAGGCTGAATGTCCTTGATTGCTGAAGTGTTCCCTGGCTGGTAGGGAACATGCCTGTCTGGCAATTGTTGCACAGTGTCCATTCAACCATTGTCATAGCGTCTGCATGGTCTCGCCAATATACCATGCCTTGGGGCATCCTTGCCTGCAGCGTATGAGATAGACAACATTGGCTGAGTCACATGAGTAACTGCTGTGCACATGGTGGGTGATGCTCCCAAGTGTGATGGTAGTCTCCATGTCGATGATCTGGCATGTCTTGCAGCTATTGCCGTGGGGCTGTGGCATGTTGTGGCTGATGTTGTCCTGAAGGCTGGGTAGCTTGCTGCAAATGATAGTCTGTTTAAGGTTTGGTGGTTGTTTGAAGGCGAGAAGTGGAGGCGTAGGGATGATCTTTTTGAGATGCTTGTCACCATTAATGACCTATTGAATGCTGTGAGGAACAAGGCATAGTTTCTCTGCTCCATTGTGCTACATGTGACCCCATCACACCTTGTAGTTCTCCTGCGATGCGATAGTTGCATTCTTGTGGGACCTCACACTATAGAAAGTCGCGCTATACGAAATCGCCATTAAAAATTGTGTTATAGGGAACTTACCATAGAAAATCGCTACACCTGTGTAGCAGAAAGTTTGAATTATCTAAACAGCATCCACTATTCATCAATTGCCTTACAGCCAATTTGCGTCAACAAAACACGCGTTATAGCAGAGCTACCTGTATTTGTAAAACCTTCCTTACTGTCCTGTTTTGACACCATCACCTTGATAATTTGTTACGATCTCTCTACCTTAATTTGGATTACTTATTACTTTGGTTAGACACTCGGCATGCGACTCTTATATATATCACGTTATTCCAGTCATTTGTTTTGTCATTTAGAGAGACTCTCAAAGTAATTGCAAAGCAGAGGAGTCTGGGCGTTCTTGTGCATGAAACACAACAAGTTGAAAGCGAGTACAAGTAATTAAGAAGTCAAATGGAAGTTTAACTTTTATTCTTAAGGAGGAGCTGGAGTTTAAAAATAGGGATGTCTTGCTACAACTGTACAAGGTCTTAGTGAGGCTGTACCTGGAGTACTGTGTACAGTTTTTGTCCCTGTTTTTAGGGAAAGATGTGTTGGCATTGTAGGCAGTTCAGAAGAGATTCGCTAGGCTGATTCCTGGGATGAAAGGGTTGATTTGTCAAGAACAATTAAACTGGCTAGGCCTTTATTCATTAGAGTTTAGAAGAATGAGGGGTGATCTGATTGAAATGTATAAGATTTTGAGGGAGTTTGATGAGGTAAATGTTGAGATGTTTCCTCTCAAACCAGGGAAATCTCAAAAAATCAAAAGAACTGCGGATGATGGAAATCAGAATCAAAAACAAAAATAGAAATTGCTGGCAAAGTTCATCAGATCTGGCAGCATCTGTGGTGAGAAATCAGAGTTAATGTTTCAGGTCCAGTGACCCTTCTTCAGAAGGCTGCCAGACCTACTGATTTTTCCGGAAATGTCTGTTTTGATTTAGTAGGGAATCTCAAACTCGGGGACGTTGTTACAGAATAAGGGGAAACTCATTTAAGACTGAGATGTGAAGGAATTTCTTCTCTCATAATGAAGTGGAATGTCTGGAAGAGAGTTGTGGCAGCACGGTCACTAAAAGTATTTAAGGAGGAGGTAGATAGAATTTTGAAATATCAAGGAGTTGAGGGCTAAGAGCAGTTGGCAGGAAAGAGGAGTTGAGTTCTTGGGTAGATCAGTGATAATCTTATAGAATGGTGGGGCTGGTTTCAGGGCCTAGATGTCCTACTCCTGCTCCTATTTAAATGTTCTTATGTATTTTTTGTGTAATACTTGACATGTGTTTGACAATTTGTGTACAATGTTTACAGGGGTCTTTAACCTGTACAAGTCATGCACTTACACAGTACAGATGCCCCTTGAAGTGCTTGCCAATGCTCACAAATACAGTCCAATTTGTCAGGCAGTGAAAAACTTTTTCATTTCTCATTTCCAATGCGCATTTACAAGTTGGATCAGGTTGGAAAGCAGCACAGACCACAGTTAGTGTTAACCTATGTGACCCCACAAGCTTTAATTTTCCTTTCTATTTCCACTGACTGTTGACCCCATCAGCTCTGAGCTTCAGAGACAGTAGGAACTGCAGATGCTGGAGAATCTGAGATAACAAAATGTCGAGCTGGATGAACACAGCAGGCCAAGCAGCATCAGAGGAGCAGGAAAGCTGACATTTCGGGCCTAGACCCATTTCTGAAGAAGGGTCTAGGCCTGAACCGTCAGCTTTCCTGTTCCTCTGATGCTGCTTGGCCTGTTGTGTTCATCCAGCTCTACA
>JAHRHZ010000020.1:12876428-12991968 GCA_024137785.1 Ginglymostoma cirratum
GCTTGGCCTGCTGTGTTCATCCAGCTCTACACCTTGTTAGCTCTGACCTTTCACATGTTGGCACCCAACCATTTCATTATTGTCATTATCTCCCAGCGTTACATCCTGAGTTTGGACATACAGCTTGGTGCGTAAACCATCATGATGTGCTGTCCCTACATCTAAACCAGGCTGAACTTCAACTCTGTCCCCGTCCCCTCCCCTCACTCCAACAGTAACCCACTTTCTCCAATGCACTATTATCTCCCCCTTTCTATATTGAGTTCTCCCGCTTCACAATTGCTGTCCCCTCTGCACCCCAACATACTTCCTGCAATCCCCACAGTTGATTTCTCCAAATCCTCCACTGTAATCACTAAACAAAAACAAAGAACTGCAGATGCTGGGAAATCTGAAACTGAAACAGAAATTGCTGGAAGAACTCAGCAAGCCTAGCAGCAGTTCTGAAGAAGGGGCACCGGACCTGAAACATTAACCCTGCTTTCTCTGCATAGATGCTGCCAGACCTGCTGAGTTCCTCCAGTAATTTCTGTTTGTGTTTCCCCACTGTATGGGTGGTCTCTGATAACACACTTTGAGCTTCAATGAGCAGGCCCCCAGGACTGGTGTAACCTACCTCCCGACTGATGTGTGACTGGGCCCATGACAGATTTCTGGGCAGCTCCCTGACTAGATTATCACTAATCCCTGGACTTTTTGCTGGCCTGGTCTACTCCCTAGACAATTACAATATGGAATCCCTCAGCTTGACCATTCCAAATGGCTGACTGACAGTGCCCAAGTCCTCAACTGAAATCGGACGCAGCCCTTTACTGAGTGGCAACTTCCCTGATTGGCACCAGGCCCCTTTCTCTTCACTGAGGGCTACTTCCCTTAGACATTGAGACACAGCCATTTGGCTGAAGCACATATAATGGGGAAGTGATGACCTATTGGTATCGCTGCTGGACTATTAATCCAGAGACCCAGATAACATACTGGGGACCCACGTTCGAATCCTGCTGTGGCAGACGGTGGAATTTGAATTCAATTTTAAAAATTTCTGAAATGAAGAGTCTAATGATGACCATGAATCCATTGTCAATTGTCAGAAAAACCCAACTGGTTCACTAATGCCCTATAGGGAAGGAAACTGCCGTCCTTAATCTGGTCTGGTCTATGTGCAACTCCAGACCCATAGCAATATGGTTGACACTTAACTGCCCTCTGGGCAATTAGGGATGGGCAATAAATGCTGACCTGTCCAGCGACGCCCTCATCCCGTGAATGAATAAAAAAGGTCTAAGTGTGATATTAATGGAGTAAAGTGTGTGCAGCAACAGGTTCACTGCCTTGACAGAATTGCTGCTGACAACTGCCTGGCTTTGTTGCTGTGTTAAAAGGCAAGTTAAGTTAGCCTGAAATTTCAAAGTGCAACAAAGAAAAGGCAAGGCAGGGATTCAGTAAGCATCCAAGTCAGGGCAAAGCGAGTAAATGTTCAGAGAGCCACCTGAGGTGTCTGCTTTGCTGCATGAGGTAGGTGCTGGTCCCCGGTTACAAGGTGTCCTGGCAGCAGCATTACAATAAAAGTTGTCAGTGCACTACCAAGTGGCATGGAGAACTGTATTCTAAGTAAGTCAGAGACGCGCCATGTCGATGTGGTAAAACCAGTGTGCGTCTAATGCCAGACTCTGTGAAGCATGCTCTGAGATGATGGGGGCTGCTGGCTAACAAGGAGGGCCTGAAGGATCAAATGGTGAGGTGAAACCACCAGGTATCACACTAACAATATTGTCAGGAAATATCATGGTCTTATATCATAGAATTCCCTACAGTAGGAATGGGACCATTTGGCCCACTGAGTCTGCACTGACCCTCCATAGAGCATCCCACCCAGACCTACCCTCTACCCTATCCCTGTAACCGTGCCTTTCACATGGCTAACCCACCCAGCCTACACTATGGGCAATGTAGCTTGGCCAGACCACATAACCTGTGCATTGTTGGATTGTGGGAGGAGACTGGAGCACCCAGAGGAAACCTACGTAGATACAGGGAGAATGTGCAAATTCCACACAGACAATCGCCCAAGGGTGGAATCAAACTCGGGTCTCCCTGGCACTGTGAGGCAGCAATGGTAACTACCATTTTTTTTCATAGACTTATTTTTCTAATCAGTCTGTTCAAAAATGTTATTACACACCTCTGGAGCAGGTGGGACTTAACCTGGGCCTCTTGGTCTAGGGATAGGGACAGTACCACTGTGCCTCAGGAGGGCCCCATGCCACCTTTGTTGCTCTCTCCTGTGTCGGAAAATAGCTGATTGCATATAAATGGGGCAAGAATAGGTAATAATGAGATGTTAATACTGTACATGCAAATTAATCTATTGCTACTCCCTGGTAAGATTCCAGTCTCACCATTCAAAACTTGGGAGGGATAAATGAACTTTTTTCCTCAGTACTTTTCCAATCTCGCCTTATTTTCCCAACAGGTTCATCATTGCCCATATCATTCAAGGGCTGGTAAAACCCAATTCATTAACTTTATTTCTCTCCCCACAGATGTTGCCTGAGTTGCTGAGTATTCCCAGCATTTTTTGCTTTTGTTCCAGATTTTCAGCATCCGCAGAATTTTCTTTTGGTTCTGATCTTGTGATACAACCTCAGAAAGGAATCTGCCTCACCAGGTGTTATCAGTTAAACTCTCTCTAAACATAACTTGAGACGTCTGCATGAAAATCCATCATTGAATCATATGTAAAGTATTTGATTGTATGGCGTTTAAATGTTAGAAGTCAAGTCCAATTTTTTTTGGTTGTTAAGCCTGTTAACAACATGAACCACAGTGTCTAATACAAGTACTTAGTGCTCTCTGCTGGCTGTTTTTGAACAATTGACATTGTCTCTGAGGACACTACGTAACAACACAGAAATACTCTCACTGAGTGGACCAAAGACATCCACTGAATTCCAGTTCAATTAATAGCTGCATAGCTGTGGCATGACCTTTCACTCCCAGGATGTGCCAACTCATTCTCGATAGTAGCCAAATTTGTTTCTTTACTGTAAATCTCAGAGGTGAAATTTCCCTGTTAAGAACTGTGTGGCTTATGATCGTCTATCAGACTGAGACATAGTCTGACCCCCTGCACTATCGACAATGTTATTGCCAACTCATTTGAAAGAAAATTTCCTTTCCCTGTCCCTCTGTGATGTTCAATTTCCAGTTGAGGTTCCCCTGTTTGTAAGTCCAAAAGCTTTCTAGTGTCTAGCATCATGTACTCAACAATAAATCCATATCTTCCTCCTATTGTGTTTCAAAATAACACGAGAGCAGGATGCAAAATGCTGTCAGCCAATAAAACAGGACAATTCAATTTGAGATAAATATTTCATTATTTCTTTTTGGCTGGAGTATAAATCGAATCAGTTTAATCCTATATTATGCATTGTGCATACTAATGTTTAAGGGGCATGCTGCTAACTTCGTGTTAATTTATATGTTATGTGTGATGAATGCAATACAGATGATAAGTATTATTTTTACCACAAACTGGATTTGAATCAAATTCTATTTGCCCTTTGCTCCCTGATACATATGGTCTTAAGAAATCAAAGACAGTCAATTCCATGTGCTGGAAAAGATTCCTGGCAGTAGTGGATTTATGCTCACAGATTATTATCAAGTTACATTTTTGATGCTTAAACAGTTCTCAAACCAGCACAACTGTTCTCTGCCATGTGACCTGGGATGTCATGAGTGTGAGCACTATAGCAGAATTCCAAACCCTATTGCTGTCGCAGTAGGAACAATATTCCTGACTAAATCATTTCACACCTTGCATTGCTCTTGAGCCTTTATGTTGGACTTCTGAAAACTTGAAATGCCCTGGCACTGCCACAACTGTAGATTTTCTTCTGTCCAAATGACTTAAATGAATTTTTTTTGGATTTAATCTGAAAGAAACAACTCTCGCTCCAAGATCTCGTAAAGGATTGAGAAAAGGCCGTCCTTTTGTCTGTTACCTCCTCCAGCCCTATAACTCTCTGAAATCTAGAACTCCCCTGATATTGACCGCATGTACATCCTGATTTCCATCACTCCACCATAGGTACCCATTCTTGCAGGTATCCAGGCCTGACCTCTGGAATTCCCTCCCTAAGTCTCAGTGCCTTCCTATGTCTCTCTCCTTCTTTAAAATATAGCCAAAAATTTATATCTTTCACAAAGCCTTTGATTGCTTCTCACACACACATATTCACACATGCGTACAGACCCTCTCTCATACATACAGTCACACACGCATGCGCACACACACACACTACACACACACATACACACACACACACTCACTACACACACACACACACACAAACACTCACTACACACACAGAGGCACACATGCACACACACACTATCACACACGCACACACACTATCACACACGCACACTCACTACACACACACAATCACACATTCACACACACACACTCACTACACATACACGCACACACACATACAATCACACATTCGTGCACACACACACACAAAATCACACATGCACACACACACACTATCACACACGCGCACACACTGACTACACACACCACACTCACACACGCACTCACTACACATACACACTGACTACACACACACGCACACACTCTCTCTCTCTCTCTCTCTCTGTCTCTCTCTCTTTCTCTCCCCCCATAACCCCTGCACATCCCAGGTGGCCTCCTATTTCACCGACTGCAACATCCTGCCTCCCATGATCGAAAATGTCCTGAAACGCATCTCTTGCATTTCCCACACCTCTGCCCTCACATCCCCTTCCCACAACAAAGGCAAAGACAGAATACCTCATGTCCTCACATATCACCCCACCAACCTGCACATCCAACGTATCATTTCCTGCCACTTCCGCCACCCAAATTCCGACCTCACAACCAAAGAGATATTTCCCTCCCCACCCCTATCTGCCTTTCGTAGGGACCACTCTGTCTGTGACTCCCTCGTCTGTTCCACACTCCCCACTAACCCCACCACGCCCGGCATCTTTCCCTGGAACCGCAGGAAGTGCTACATCTCCCCCTACACCTTCCCCCTCACCTCCATTCAAGGCACAAAACAAACCTTCCACATCAGACAGAGGTTCACCTGTACATCCTCCAACTTAGCCTACTGTGTCCGCTGCTCCCAGTGTGGCCTCGTCTACATCAGTGAGACCAAGCGGAGGCTCAGAGACCATTTCGTAGAGCATCTGCGCTCTGTACGTGACAAACGACAACACCTTTTGGTTGCGAACCATTTTAACTCCCCCTCCCACTCCCTGGGTGACATGTCCATCCTGGGCCTCCTCCAGTGTCACAATGACACCACCCGCAAACTGGACGAGCAGCACCTCATATTCCGCCTCGGGAGCCTACAACCTGATGGCCTAAACTTGGAATTCACCAGTTTTAAAACATCCCCACCACAGGCCTCTTCCCCATGTCCAAGTCTCCCTCTCATCCCTGTCTCCTTGGCTTGACACAACCTGTCCATCTTCTCTCCCACCTATCTGCCCCTCCCACCTCACTGACCAATCCCCACCACTGCCTACCTGCACTCACCTATCACCATCCCACCTACCTTCCCCAGCCCCACCCCTCCTCTCTCTATTTATTTCAGAGCCCCCTTCCACCTCCCCATTTCTGAAGAAGGGTCCCAACCCAAAACATCAACTTTCCTGCTCTCTTGATGCTGCCTGGCCTGGTTTGTTCCTCCAGCTCCATACTATGTTATCTCTATTTTTTAAATGTTGCTATTGTGTCTGCCTCAGCCACTTTCTCTGGCAGCCCATTCCATATACACACCACTCTCCGTGTGAAGAAGTCACCCCTCGGGTCCTTCTTAAATCTTTCCCCTCTCACCTTAAACTTAGGTCCTCTTGTTTTCAATTCCCCATCCCTGGGGAAAAGACTATCTGCATTCATCCTATATGTGCCTCTCATGATTTTATACACCTCAATAAGGTCACCCCTCATTCTCCTACCTTCCAAGGAATAAAATCCTATCTTGGCCAACATCTCTCTATAAGGCCTACTAGTCCTGGCAACATCCTCAAAAATCTTCTTTGTACGCTTTCCAGTTTAACGATATTTTTCCCATAACAGGGTGACCAAAACTGTACACAATAGTCCAACTGTGGCCTCTTCAATGACTTATACAGCTGTAACATAACGTCCCAACTCCTATACTCAGTGCCTTGACCGATGAAGGCCAGCATGCTAAATGCCACATTCACCACCCTGTCTACCTATGATGCTGCTTTCAAGGAGCTATGTTCTTGTACTCCTAGGTCCCTCTGTTCCACAACACTCCTCAGGACCTTACCATTTACTGTATAAGCCCTACCTTGGTTTGCCTTTCCAATACATCTTTTATATCCACCTGACTTCTATTTAGTGCTTCATCTAGAGACAGCATACCCTAGAACAACATTGAAGTATTGATCTGGACTTTTGGATTCAGGTTTGGGGTGGGGTGACTTGAACTCAGACTCCTTTGCTGTGATGTTGAGACCTCGATCCACTGAGCCGCAGTCACTGTCAGCTCATAGCGTGTCATTGAATCTCAACACCTCCAGCAGGTGAGGCTACCACTCAAGGCCACCCTGTCATGGTCTGTGGTAACATTGTAGTCATGCATTCATTAGTGAGTCGATCCGCTGCCCACACTCTGCTTGAGAAGCTACTAATATCTGCTGCCCACCCACTGACATCTCAACCATGCACTTACCCATTGACAAACGAATGATGATTTTCTTTGGAAATGAGAGAACGAGGGCAATCTTTAGCATAACGGCGATTCCAAACGATGAAGCTAGAAGTTTCGAACCGAGGAATCCACTGCAGCAAGCTTAGCAACTTGATACCTGAGCCAGCAGTTGCAGGGCAATGCTTGGGTCAGTAATAGAATTGGAGGGATCTCTCTAGCACTGGAGCCTATTATCCCTCTAACTTGCTCCCCCAGAAAGCCCCTCCCAGTAACTGGGCGTGTGATGAGAGATAGGTGGGTCACCTCGTTGGGTACACATTAAACAGTGCATTCTCAATCTGCAATGGCAGAATTTGCAATTTTTACTGTGTAAAGTCCAACATTAGTCTGGGCCCAGTTTGGAAGATCCCAATTCTTGGATCTGGCCAAGCTGCAATGTGTAAGTAAAAAGTGTTTCTACAGGAGAAGTGCAAGCTCATTGTATTAAGGTAAACAGAAATTCTACTAATGTAGATTTCTCAGCAGCTTGGTTTGGAAATTTTTAATGTTAAGAATGGGTTTCTTCATCCAAAGAATACAAAATGGATGAGAAATTGTGGCGAAAGGTGTTGGCCTTTCCTCGTTGATAGAATCTTGAGTGAAAATTGGCTAGAGCTGTACTTAGATGTGTCACAAAGTTAACAACTGTTCTAGGCTGTTAAATATGTTGAAGGTAATATACTGATGTTAATCAGCTATTAATAGTTCGCTGATGCATATTATAGGAAGACACAGAAAATGCACTGTCTGATCAAGAAAAGACAAACTGCAGAAGACAAGGTCTCTACTCCATAACTGGTTCAAATTCAATCATTGATTTCCAAAGCAGAGAAGGTTAAAGTGAGATACAATAGAAGCATCCAAATTTATAAGGATTTGAGTAGAGCAGATAAATACATTTCTCTGACAGGGCTTTTGCTGCTTTAAGATGATTGGTAAACAGGGCCTAGTAGGAACTGAGGGCTTTTTTTCCACATAGAGTTATTACGATTGAAATTCACTGCCTGATAGGGGCGTTATGATGTGGAGGTGCTGGTGTTGGACTGGGGTGGACAAAGTCAGAAGTCACATGACACCAGGTCATAGTCCAACAGGTTTATTTGAAATCACAAGCTTTCAGAGCCCTGCTCCTTTGTCAAATGAAGTGGAGGGAAGCACACAGGCACAGAATTTATATGCATAGAGTTAACTTGCCATTGTCTCTCTGTCTATAAATTCTGTGCCTGTGTGTTTCCCTCCACTTCACCTGCCAAAGGAGCAGCGCTACAAAAGCTTGTGATTTCAAATAAACCTGTTTGACTATAACCTGGTGTTATGTGACTTCTGACTTTGATAAAGGAGCGGGAACAGACTAATTGCAGGAGGGAAGAGTCTCAGGATAAGGGGCTGATCATTTAGGACTGAGATGAGGAGAAATTAGTTCACTCAAGGACTGCAAATCTTTGGAATTCTCCGTTTTGTAGGATTCTAGGATTATGGAGTCTCCATTGTTCAAATAGTTTTGATCTATCAGGGAATCAAGGGATTGTAGGGAATGGATAGAAAACCATTTATTGACCTTGAGATGGTGATGATGAGCTGCTTTCTTGAACCACTGCAGTCCATGTGCTGTAGATAGATCTACAATATCCTAGGGGGTGATTTCAGGATTTTGACCCAGCGACAGTGAAGGAACAGTGATATATTTCTAAGTCAGGATAGTGAGTGGCTTGAAGAGGAGCTCGCAGATGGTGGTGTTCTCACGTATCTGCTGCCTTCGTCCTTCCAGATAGAAGTGGTCATGAGTTTAGGAGGTGCTGTCTAAGGATCTTTGTGAATTTCTGCTGAGCATCTTGTAGATGGTACACACTGCTGCTACTGAGTGTCAATGGTGGAGGGATTGGATATTAGTGGATGTGGTTCCAATCAAGCAGTAGTAGCCCAGGATCAGTCATGATTGTATTAATTACCAGAACAAGTCTGGGGTGCCACATGCTCCACTCCTGCTTCTGTTGTTGTTGACTTAACTTTGAAAGAGATGTTGATATATACAGGAGTACCAGGCAAAAAGAAAGGACTTTGAATTAATTAAACATCTAACATTTCAATTATATAATTACTAATACTGAGGCTAATTGAATAGTAACAATACTTTCGTTTGGAAAGGGATTGAATTCCACCAAAGACATTTTTCCCTCCCCACCCCTATCTGCTTTGCGGAGGGACCACTCCCTCTGCGACTCCCTTATCTGCTCCACACTCCCCTCCAGCCCCACCACACCCGGCACTTTTCCGTGCAACCGCAGGAACTGCTACACCTGCCCCCACACCTCCTCCCTCACCCCAATCCCAGGCCCCAAGAAGACTTTCCACATCAGGCAGATGTTCACCTGCACATCTGCCAATGTGGTATACTGCATCCGCTGTACCCGTTGTGGCCTCGTCTACATCAGGGAAACCAAGCGGAGGCTTGGGGACCGCTTTGCAGAACACCTGCGCTCAGTTCGCAACAAACAAATGCACCTCCCAGTCGCGAACCGTTTCAACTCCCCCTCCCATTCCTCAGACGACATGTCCATCCTGGGCCTCCTGCAATGCCACAGTGATGCCACCTGAAGGCTGCAGGAACAGCAAATCATATTCAGCCTGGGAACCCTGCAGCCCAATGGTATCAATGTGGATTTCACAAGCTTCAAAATCTCCCCTCCCCCAACCGCATCCCAAAACCAGCCCAGCTCATCTCTGCCTCCCTAACCTGTCCATCCTCTCACCTATCCCCTCCTCCCACCTCAAGCCCCACCCCCATCTCCTATCTACTAACATCATCCCGCCCCTTTGACCTGTCTGTCCTCGCTGGACAGACCTATCTCCTCCCTACCCCCCCACCTACACTCACCTTTACCGGTTCCATCCCCGCCTCTTCAACTTGTCTGCCTCCTCTCCACCTAGCCTCTCCTCTATCCATCCTCTATCCGCCTCCCCCCTCTCCCTATTTATTTCAGAACCCTCTTCCCCTCCATCATTTCTGTAGAAGGGTCTAGGCCCGAAACGTCAAAAGTTTTCCTGCTCCTATGATGCTGCTTGACCTGCTGTGTTCATCCAGCTCCACACCTTGTTATCTTGAATTCCAGCAATGCACTTTTGGGAAGGCTGAAGCTTGGGGTGGGATCTGGGTCTATCAGGCTGTCCCTACCTGATTAATCCACAAGTTAACGCTGAGTTGAGGATGTTTTAAAAGTGGCCTCACTCGTTTCTCAGGCTGACTTTTGGAGACCATCTTGCCTTGGTTTTCCTTCATTATTTTCATGAACTGTGGCAAGGCTTGGTTTTGTTTCCCAGCCCTGATTTAGACTGAGTTTCTTGTGAATGTGGATATGGAGTCATATATTATTTTGCAGATTTCTTTCCCTAAAGGGCATTTGTGAACAATCAATGCTAGTTGGTATGGTCATGATGAATGTGTTTGGTTTTCACTTTACTCATTGAATTTAAGTTCCAGATGCTGTGGTGGGATTTTAGACTCATGTTCGGAGATCGTTAGCCCAGTTAATACCTTACAACTACATCATCGCCTCTCCTAATGCATGAAGAGAGTGGGGAATGAAGAATACTGCCTTCTGTTTTATCCTCAATGCAATACATGTTTCTGGGTGCTGGGATGTCCCTCATCTGAGTAAGAAGGCAGCAATCCAATTATCCTTTCCTTGGTACAATAAGTGTGAATGTGTAGTAGAGGAAGGTTCAGTTGATCAATCAAGATGGCATTGGGCAATTATTTTAATAGAAATAATGTGCGAGGATATGGGCACAAAGCAGGAGATTTGAACTTGGTAATGATACTACTTCGAAGTGCTGGTGCAGACGTGATGAGCTGAGTGGCCTCCTTCTACAGCATAATGCTTCTATGAATTTGAACGCTACATGATCTCACAAATGGCAGTGTGTAATAATTAATTATCTATCTTTGTAAAGTTGGTTGAGGAATGAAATTTGGGAGAACTTTCTTCCTCTTCTTCAAATGGTAAACATTGGATCTTGTGTAAGATCTTCAGTAAGATCAGGGAAGGTGGTAAAAGAGGGGGAGGTGTGGCATTGTTAGTCAAGGACAGTATTATGGTGGCAGAAAGGACGTTTGGTGAGGACTCGTCTCCTGAGGTAATATGGGCTGAGGTTAGAAACAGGAAAGGAGAGGTCACCCTGTTGGGAGTTTTCTATAGGCCTCCGAATAGTTCCAGAGATGTAGAGGAAAGGTTAGCATAGATGATTCTGGATAGGAGTGAAAGTGACAGGGTAGTTGTTATGGGGGCTTTAACTTTCCAAATATTGACTGGAAATGCTATAGTTCATGTACTTTAGATGGGTCAGTTTTTGTCCAGTGTGTGCAGGAGGGTTTCCTGACACAGTATGTAGATAGGCCAACAAGAGGCGATGCCACATTGGATTTGGTACTGGGTAATGAACCAGGCCAGGTGTTAGATTTGGAGGTAGGTGAGCACTTTGGTGATAGTGACCACAATTCGGTTACGTTTACTTTAGCAATGAGAGGGATAGGTATATACCGCAGGGCAAGAGTTAAACCTGGGGGAAAGGCAATTATGAGGCGATTAGGCAAGACTTAGGATGCATAGGATGGGGAAGGAAACTGCAGGGGCTGGGCACAATTGAAATGTGGAGCTTGTTCAAGGAACAGCTGCTGCGTGTCCTTGAAAAGTATGTACCTGTCAGGCAGGGGGGAAGTGGTCGAGTGAGGGAACTGTGGTTTACTAAAGAAGTTGAATCTCTTGTCAAGAGGAAGAAGGAGGCTTATGTAAAGTTGAGGCGTGAAGGCTCAGTTAGGGCGCTTGAGAGTTACAAGTTAGCCAGGAAGGACCTAAAGAGAGAGCTAAGAAGAGCCAGGAGGGGACATGAGAAGTCTTTGGCAGGTAGGATCAAGGAAAACCCTAAAGCTTTCTATAGATATGTCAGGAATAAAAGAATGACTAGAGTAAGATTAGGGCTAGTCAAGGACAGTAGTGGGAAGTTGTGCGTGGAGTCTGAAGAGATAGGAGAGGTGCTAAATGAATATTTTTCATCAGTATTCACAAATGAAAAAGACAATGTTGTCGAGGAGAATACTGAGATACAGGCTATTAGACTAGACGGGATTGAGGTTCATAAGGAGGAGGTGTTAGCAATTCTGGAAAGTGTGAGAATAGATAAGTCCCCTGGGCCGGATGGGATCTATCCTAGGATTCTCTGGGAAGCTAGGGAGGAGATTGAAGAACCTTTGGCTTTGATCTTTATGTCTTCATTGTCTACAGGAATAGTGCCAGAAGACAGGAGGATAGCAAATTTTGACCCCTTGTTCAAGAAGGGGAGTAGAGACAACCCTGGTAATTATAGACCAGTGAGCCTTACTTCGGTTGTGGGTAAAGTGTTGGAAAGGATTATAAGAGATAGGATTTATAATCATCTAGAAAGGAATAATTTGATTAGGGATAGTCAACACGGTTTTGTGAAGTGTAGGTCGTGCCTACTGAGTTCTTTGAGAAGGTGACTAAACAGGTGGATGAGGGTAAAGCGGTTGATGTGGTGTATATGGATTTCAGTAAAGCGTTTGATAAGGTTCCCCACGGTAGGCTATTGCAGAAAATACGGAGGCACAGGATTGAGGGTGATTTAGCGGTTTGGATCAGAAATTGGCTAGCTGTAAGACAGAGGGTGGTGGTTGATGGGAAATGTTCATCCTGGAGCTCAGTTACTAGTGGTGTACCGCAAGGATCTGTTTTGGGGCCACTGCTGTTTGTCATTTTTATAAATGACCTGGATGAGGGCGTAGAAGGATGGGTTAGTACATTTGCGGATGACACTAAAGTCGGTGGAGTTGTGGATAGTGCGGAAGGATGTTGCAGGTTACAGAGGGACATAGATAAGCTGCAGAGCTGGGCTGAAAGGTGGCAACTGGAGTTTAATGGAAAAGTGTGAGGTGATTCACTTTGGAAGGAGTAACAGGAATACAGAGTACTGGGCTAATGCTAAGATTCTTGGTAGTGTGGACGAACAGAGAGATCTCGGTGTCCATGTGCATAGATCCCTGAAAGTTGCCACCCAGGTTGATAGGGTTGTTAAGAAGGTGTACGGTGTGTTAGGTTTTATTGGTAGAGGGATTGAGTTTCGGAGCCGTGAGGTCATGTTGCAGCTGTACAAAACTCTGGTGCGGCCGCACTTGGAGTATTGTGTACAGTTCTGGTCGCTGCTTTATATGAAGGATGTGGAAGCATTGGAAAGGGTGCAGAGGAGATTTACTAGGATGTTGCCTGGTATGGAGGGACGGTCTTATGAGGAAAGGCTGGGGGACTTGAGGCTGTTTTCATTCGAGAGAAGAAGGTTAAGAGGTGACTTAATAGAGACATACAAGATGATCGGAGGATTGGATAGGGTGGACAGTGAGAGCCTTTTTCCTCGGATGGTGATGGCTAGCACTAGGGGACATAGCTTTAAATTGAGGGGTAATAGATATAGGACAGATGTCAGAGGTAGATTCTTTACTCAGAGAGTAGTAAGGGCGTGGAATGCCTTGCCTGCAGCAGTTGTAGACTCGCCAACTTTAAGGGCATTTAAATGGTCGTTGGATAAACATATGGATGATAAGGGAATAGTGTAGGTTAGATGGGCTTCAGATTGGTTTCACAGGTCGGTGCAACATTGAGTGCTGAAGGGCCTGTACTGCGCTGTAATGTTCTATGTTCTATGTTCTATGTTGTGCCTCCACTTGAGAGAGAAGAGGGAGCTTTGGTTTGTGTCCAATATGAAGTCGGTGCCACATTCCCTCAGTGCTGCACGACAGCATCTGCCTAGACTTCTGTATTCAAGTCACTTACGTGACAAGAGTTGGAAGGAATTTGGGATGACAACTGGGAGGTACAGATATCTTCAGGGATCAAAACCCTGTGATGCCCACAAGCCACACTTTAGTGGCACTGAGCAGCTTCTTTAGAAAGATACTACATGAGATTTGTCATGCATCATGGAAGTACACACCATTCTCATCTACTCAATGCTGGAGCCAGACCGTGGCTATTGGCTGTTTCAAACGCCGAGTCAGAACTGTGCTAGAAGTAGCCCGATTGAGTGCAACCAGAACTCCAGCTAAGAATTCTGAATTGAAAAATCTTCGTTGGATATTCACATTACTTGTGGGTGGATGGACCCCTCATGGGTTGCTGGAACCAGAGACCTCTAATCTCCGACACTCCATGAAGTTCGGTTATAAAGATGGTCATGTGATCATGCGCAACCTTTCTAATGTTAATGAGTTCGTAAATCCTTCCTTCGAAGGAAGGCAAGTTATAGAAGAGAGGAACTCAATAGCGAACTTGCAACAAGGATACCCCAAGTGTTATGTGTAATGTAACCAATGTTAATTGAGCATTCACAGATTCGGATGTGGCACTATTTCATAGAATGGTTGCAATATAGATCCAGCTTATTTAGCCAGATGGGTCTGCGCTGGCCATGTGATGGAGCAATGCACCTCATGCCTTCCTTCTCCCTGCAATTGTTTTCCTTTCCATCTAATGATCCAATTCCCTTTCGAAGGCCTCAGTTGAACCTGCCTCCACTACACTTTACAACAGTGCATTCCAGACCATCACAACTGGCTGGGTGCAAGTGTTTGTCATATCTCCAGTACTGTCTTTGCCAAATGGCAGTGTCTGCTGACACCCACAACACGTAGACAACTGTGTATGTATCTTAACCCAGAAATACACGTGTGCGCAAGGCCATACTGGCAAGATCATCGCATAAAATGTACAAAGGCTACACTGCGCTTGGGCAGCAAAGAAATGCAGTATTAAAATGGAGTTCAGTAGGAGATGAGGAAGAGAATGGGGTCCAGTGGCTGAGGGCCAGGGGTAACTGAGAGGACATAAGGTGGGTGGGTGGATGTAGAAGGGATATGGGACTGGGAAGGAGAAGGTGTTATGGGGAAGAGTCTTCCATCCCCACTGACCTGTTCTCCTCCCTTCTACAAGTCTTGGTCTACTTCACTTCCCCATTCTGATCTCCTCCCACTCCAGATCCCAATCTCCCTCTCCACACTTACGTCCTGCCTTGTCCCCATCCTGCCCCACCCTGTCTACCCACACATCCCCCTGGTCTACCATATCCTCCTCCCTGCCCCGTTCCCCTTGGCCTGTTCACAAGCCACATCCCTTTTAAATCTGAATTCAAACATGTTGAGATGTGTGTTTGCAAATTTTAGCAGTGCATGACGTAGATGCTCTGGTGGTAGCAAATGCAGCCATACCAAAGCTTACATTTGTGCCCTTTGATTCTCAATCACTGATGGGAATAGCTTCTACCCCACTATTCCTTCCAGATCGCTCGTTGTTTTGCACACTGCAATCAAACCTCCACTCAATGATGTCTCCTCCAAGAAGTGTTTTCATTGTATTTGTCCCTCAGCCAACTGATTATCTCGTTGCTGACTGTGGGATCTTGCTGGGTGCAGAATGTGTTTCCTGCATCATAACAGGGCTTGTTCTTCTGAAGTGCTTGATTCGCTGTAAGCACTTTTGGACATCTTGAGATTGGACTAGAGAAGGAAAGCTTGTGCCAAAGGCACTCTGTGTCAGATGGGTTCCGCTCCAACAAGGCTGACCAAAGATTCTTCTAGATTCCATCCTTTCTTTGGACTTAAAAAAGGTACTGTAGGATTCAAATGGAAAAAAAAACCTCAGCAGAAAAATAAGGCTTTCAATTCCCTAGCCAAGAATGATTGTCACATCCAACATTTGCCAGAGGAAATGAGTTAGTGAAAAACATGCCTCCAGCTCTGGTAATCTGGTTTTCCCTGGACACATGTGGGCCATTGTGACGGAGCATCAGAGAGCACAGAATGAGTGTGTTAAAGAAAAGTTTATTGGTGATGGCATCGGCCCAGGAATGAGGTCTCATTTCTTCAGGCAGAGGGGTTATTGAGTTGGAGTTCAAAGTAGGCCAAACAAAGTTTGTGGCATTGTCAAACTTCATCCTTCAGTGCCGCACCAAATAATGGACATTTGTCAAAACATTAGTGCCAAATAATAATAAGGGGTCTAGCAATTGGAATGGGTTTGTAATGTGTCAAAACACAGTAAAAGAATTTGTAAGGGCACTCTGCATTGAAGAAGGGTCAATTTCATCAAAAGGGAGGAAGCAGATTTAACTTGTACCTGCATTTATTTATTCATTACCATCTATTGAATTGAGAATGACTTGGTTTGCAAATAGAGATAGCACATTACCTCACGACTATGTCATGACAATGGATCAGAGTCTTGAATTATCGAGGACATATTGAACTTTTGGATATGATGCATGTTTTTGTTTTTAAACAGACTGCAAGCCAGTCCCGGGTGATATTGTAACTTTGAAGCACTTAATTCACTGCCTACAGAAAGATTCCCAGTGTGAACCATGGAATGTTACATATTTAGGGGCCATGGAAGCTTCAAAGAGAAAGAAATGTCAAAATGTAGAAATTCTAGGCAATCTAATTACCTCCTCTCAGCAGGAAAACATCTTCTGTGGGTTAAACTCCAGACTGGGGTTTTGAGTCAAAATACATGCTTGTGTTTTTACCCTTCCTGGAATGTACTAAAGAAGTTTCAGAATCCAATGGTATGTGTCATATATTTGTGACCTGACATAGTAATGTGTGGACTACTGTGCTGTGAAGGTCACAGCTTGCAGCCAGCCGTTAAACACACCTGCAATGCAGGTAAAAGGTAAACAGACAATTCTGCTCTGTGCGCTGCAAGCCAGCCATCATTGAAAATAAGCAGGACTAAAGAATGTCAGTTAACCGGCAAAGCCAAGAATCTTGAAATCAGTTGCTTAACAGCAGTATCAATGTTAGCAGCATCACAATGAAATGGCTACAAAAGTTTATCATTCGCACTTCACTGACCTCACAGACTGATTTGAATTTCATTTTTAACTTTTATCTTTTGAACTCACCTCTGATTTCCAATCTATGTGTGTGTTGCTTTTAATTCATTAGTGGGATGTAGCCATCACTGGCTGAGCCAGCATTTTTTCCCATCCCTAATTGCCCTTGAGAAAGTGGTGGTGAGCTGCCTTCTCAAACTGCTGCAGTCCATGTATTACAGGTTGACTCACTATGCCCTTAGGTAGGGAGTTCCAGGGTTTTGACCCAGTGACACTGAAGGAATGAGGATATATTTCCAAGCTAGGGGGGATAGTGTGTGGCTTGGAGGGGACTTGCAGGTGCTGTTGTTCTCATGTACATTCTGCCTTTGTTCTTCCAGATAGCAGTAACTATGGTTTTCAAAAGTGTGATCCAAGGATGTCTGGTGAATTTCTGCAGTGCATCTTGTAGATAGTACACACTGCTGCTACTGAGCGTCAGTGGTGGAGGGAGTGGATGCTTGTGGATGTGGTACCAATCAAGCAGGCTGCTTTGTCCTGGATGGTGTCGAGCTTCTTGAGTGTTGTTGGAGCTGTACCCATCCAGGCAAGTGGGGAGTAATCCATCACACTCCTGACTTGTGCCTTGTAGATGGCGGACAGGCTTTGAGGAGTGCTTTGCATTATGATATCTTCTTGTGTTTAACAACTAATAGACTCAACTCCTTTGTTAACTTATGAAATCTTGGTTAAAACTCATTCGATCTGAGAGAAATGCAGCTCCAAGAGAGGATTCTTTTTACACTAGAGATAAAAGGTACTGCAGATGCTGGAGGATCCGAGATAACAAGCATGGGGCTGGATGAACACAGCAGGTCAAGCAGCATCATAGGAGCAGGAAAACTTTTGACGTTTCGGGCCTAGACCCTTCATCAGAAATGGGGGAGGGGAAGAGGGTTCTGAAATAAATAGGGAGAGAGGGGGAGGCAGATAGAGGATGGATAGAGGAGAGGATAGGTGGAGAGGAGACAGACAAGTCAAAGAGGCAGGGATGGAGCCAGTAAAGGTGAGTGTAGGTAGGGGGGTAGGGAGGAGATAGGTCAGTCCAGGGAGGACGGACAGGTCAAGGGGGCAGGATGATGTTAGTAGATAGGAGATGGGTGTGGGGCTTGAGGTGGGAGGAGGGGATAGGTGAGAGGAAGGACAGGCTAGGGAGGTGGAGATGAGCTGGGCTGGTTTTGGGATGCGGTTGGGGGAGGGGAGATTTTGAAGCTTGTGAAATCCACATTGATAACATTGGGGTGCAGGGTTCCCAGGCTGAATTTGATTTGCTGTTCCTGCAGCCTTCTGGTGGCATTACTGTGGCATTGCAGGAGGCCCAGGATGGACATGTCATCTGAGGAGTGGGAGGGGGAGTTGAAATGGTTCGCGACTGGGACTAACCTGGTTCCATCCAAGGGGAGCCAGTCTATCCCTCCTCAGTCAGGCGCTTTGATAAAATGTGAAGCTGGAGGAGCACAGCAGGTCAGAGAGCATCTGTGGAGCAGGAAAGTTGATGTTTTGGGTCTGGATCCTTCATCAGGACTCGTGATAAAGGGTCCAGACCCAAAATGTCGACTTTCCTGCTCCTCTGGTGCTGTCTAACCAGTTGTGCTCCTCCAGCTCCACATTTTATCGACTCTGACATCCAGCATTTGCAGTCCTTACTATCTCCTACTCACTCAGGGGTTTGACCATTTAGGATATCCTGCCTGAAATCATGATATATTGGGGAGCCTCACCCATGGACTGGTACTAACAACTGATACCTTGGGATGAGTTGATACTGACTGATTCTCATAACGCACATGTTCAGGAGTTTTGTGCCTACTTTCTTACTCCATCTTTCTGGGTAAAGAACTTGTGTTAAAGAAGTGAATGGAAGAATTTCCTAACCTTTTCATACATTCAGTCCTAATGTCACAGAGCATCCAACAAGGAGGAGCGGTAGGCCTTTCTTCCATAGAATCTTCAAATCCTGCTGTCACAGAGTATGACAGTGCGGAAGCAGGCCATTAGGCCCATCGATTCCACACTAATTCTCCAAACAGCATCCCACCCAGACCTGGACACTAAGGGCAATTTGGTACTGCCAACCCACTTAACCTGCACATTTCGGACTATGGGAGGAAACCAGAGCATGTGGTAGAAACTCACGCAGACACGGAGAGAACGTGCAATCACCACACAGACAATCGCCTAAGGGTGGAATTGAACCCAGGTCCCTGCCACTGTGAGGTAGCAGGGCTAACCACTGAACCCCCCCCCCCTTATAGTAGATAGCTCTCTCACCCACAGCATCATCTCTTCAGCATCAGTATGGATTGATCTCATTTTTCAAAGTAGCAATTCACCCCCTCCCATAATCCTCAGGGTTAATCCCAAAGTATTCATAATCCTATGAGAGAAACCATCTAGCCTTTGTATCGGTGGCCCACGAGTCCGCTGTTCATTGTTAAATCCATTGAACATGCTGACTCGGTAAGGGCAGATGTGGTGGGGAGGGATTGGGGTTGTGGGGAGGTGTGGGGAGTTTTCCTTGTGTTGCAGTGGCAGTGTCCCAACTTCTGATCCAAGAGACTCAGGTTTAAGTCCTACCTGCTCCAGAGGTGTTGCTTACGGTTTGATTAGAAATTATCTATGCTGAGTTGGTCAAGAAGTGTCTTGTCTGCAGCTCACTGAGGCCTGTTTGTGTGCAGTCCATTCAATGTGAACAGGCTGACTTTAATCCCATCAGAATCTTACATCATTGTAAGAACTTGAATGAAGATTCCTCTCATCCTTTTTCATTTAAAGTAAATATAGTTGATGTGATACTGCATAGATCAATGATCTGGCAAGCAGGGCTGTTTCAGAGAGTTATGTGATGAGATCAGTGTACATTATACCATATGATATTCATGTATGAAGGCATCGGTTACATCTGGAAAAGTGCTTTGTAATTCATCATGGAAGTCTTTAGTTAACCAGCTTTAGCCCAGACTATTCCATTGTCTGTCATCATGTTGTGATTTATTTAGTTGTTCCTCAAGTAAAACCCCTGATACTTATTCTCTGTAAGTCTTGGTGTTCACATTATGAGAGATAGCATAATGGTTAAACCCAGAGAACTCAGGAATAAGTATCTCCCGAAATCCTGTAACCCCCTTCCCAACAGCACATTAGGGACAAACACCACATATACCGCAGTGGTTCAGGAATCAAGGCAACTCACCAGCACCAATTATGGATTGGCTTAAATGTTGGCATACCCAGTAGTGCCCACATCCCATGAATGTATGAATAAGAACCGGAAAGGGTAATGGAGTTGGCCTCATTAGGGGCATTAAAACGGCTATTAGATAGGCATATGGATGATAGTATAAGGTAGGGGTGGAGGTAAGATAGACCTTAGGTTTAGGGTAAAAGTTTGGCGCAACATCATGGGCCAAAGGGCCCATGCTGTGCTGTACTGTTCTGTGTCCAATGTTCTAAGAATAAATACTGAGCTTTTCTTAACTTAGAGCAAGACTTTCTTCTCCCTCAAACTGAATGAATTAGTGATGGAAATGAGGGGAAGTATCGGAAAGCCTCTTACTACAGGCCTGCCCCCATCAATGTGGAGTTATGGCTCACTCCCACCCTGCCCCAGGAGTCTCAGCCAACTATTTCTTGTATGCCCCTCGAGTGGCAGAGGGTTGGATGAACAATCATGATCATATTGAATGGGAGAGCAGTCTCCAAGAGCCAAATGGCCTACTCCTGCTCCTATTATCTGTGGTAGGGGCTAGGGCCTAAAATTCTGACCATTTCCCGCATTCCCCCCAACCCCCATCAAACTCTTCCTTGTGTTCAAGACTACTTATCACGGAGACCAATGGGGGAGAGGTGGCAGCCAGCCCTGAGAATTAACACAAAGTGGAACAATGGTCCCTTCTGAGGGGAGGTCATTTCGTGTTGGAACCTGTCTCCTTCCTTTTGCACGTATACTTAGGGTGTGGCTCAATCTGAGAGATCTTGTTAAATCTGAACCAACATTTGAGGCCCTTCTACAAAATCATATCCCGTAAGGTAGTAGAGAAGGGGTCAAAGGATTAAATCATTTAAAAAAAGCAAAGTCTGACTCCCAATTCACCATGAATATGCCAATGTCTGGTTTCTGGACATCTGAGTAAACAGAAACTGAAAGAACTGTGGATGCTGTAAATCAGGAACAGAGTTAACGTTTCGGGTCCTTCCTCAGAGGAAGGGTCACCAGACCCAAAACTCTGATTTTTTTTTCTTCACAGATGCTGCCAGACCCGATGAGGTTTTCCAGTAACTTCTTTCTGAGTAAACAGGTCCAGAGAGGCTCCTCTAGTGTTATATTTAATCAAGCAACACCTCCTCAGATTTTGACAACCGTTTAAAATGAACAACTTTAGCCTGGGTTTTGAAAGGCATGAGAAACAGTAACTGAGGTGGGAGCTGCTGAATGCAGCAGGAGAGAGAGCTCTTCCAGCACTGCTGGGAGGTCAGGGGATGTAGTTCTCTGCCAGTAAATCCCCCATCACTATCTCTCCTTGTGTGGTGTCTGCCTCGCTGTTATGAGTAATCAGTGCTGCTTGAAGCATTCTCTCCCTGTTGTGTTCTGTCTCAAAGTAGATGCAAAATGTACCTTTAAGGGTCATGCGTATGATGTTATCGTTGTGTCATGTGACCTAATGATACATATTGCTGTGAGGCAGAACACACTCCTACAATAGAATCACACCCCTTCAGTCAACACATCCCACATTGTCCCCATGCAGTTGCTCCTCCCCAGGCCCAGCAACTTCTGCTCCTTGCAGCCAACTCCCTCAATACCACCCCTCCCCACCTTCCGCGTCCCCCACCTTCCGCTCCTCAATTGTTGGTGATGAGGCCCAGTTCGGACTTTCTACCTTGCACTTTAGAGAGATGGCACAGCAGGTAACTTTCCTGCCTCTAGGCCAGAAGCTCCAGGTTTGAGACCAAGTCCAGGATTTGAAGGCCAAGTAAGGTGCTTTTTTTCCTCCTTTATTCATTCACAGAATGAGGACATCACTGACTAAGTAGTATTTATTGCCCATCCCTAATTGTCCAGAGGGCAGTTAAGTGTCAACCACATTGCTGTGGGTCTGGAGTCACATGTAGGCCAGACCAGGTAAGGATGGCAGCTTCCTTTCCTAAAGGACATTAGTGAGCCAGCTGGGTTTTTCCAACAATCAACAATGGATTTATGGTCATCATTCAATTCTTAATTCCAGATATTTATTGAATTCAAATTCCATCATCTGCTGCGGTGGGATTCGAACCTGGGTCCCCAGAACATTATCTGGGTCTCTGGATTAACAGTCCAGCGATAATACCACTAGACCATTGTCAATCCTTCCACAGTACACCAAAGGCACACAGTACAAGGGGGAGAGATTCCTGGTCGGCCAAGTGATGGGAAGGTCACCAGAGCCTCTTCTGTTATAGTGGCACAGTGGATCAGTGGTTAGTGCTTCTGCCTCACAGCGCCAGGGACCCGGGTTTGATTCCACCTTTGGGCAACTGTTGGTGTGATGTTTGCACATTCTCCCCGTGTTTGTGCGAGTTTCCTTTGGGTGCTCTGGTTTCTTCCCACAGTCCAAAGGTGTGCAAACTAGGTGGATTAGCCATGGGAAATGCAGCGTTACAAGGATAGGATGTGGTGTGTCTGGGTGGGATTCTGTTTGGAGGAGCGATGTGGACTTGATGGGCCAAATGGTCTGCTTCCACACTGTCGGGATTCTATGATTACAGTGTGTAGCTCTAGAATACACCATGTATATGTGCATGTTTTCATTGCAATTTGGACTCCCTCAGCAAATTAAACAAACAACAGCTCACCATAACCTTCTTAAGGAGGTTAACTAATAGAGTCAGAGTAGACAATAGATCCAGTGCTCCATAATAATTCTGTGACACAATTAGGGATGGGCAAAAAATGCTAGCTCGGCCAACAACACCCACATCCCATGAATGAATACATAAAAACCTCAGACTTTCCCATCCAGCAACCAGGTAGACTCTCAATCTGTTCAGGAAACAGATTGCAAATGATAGCCTATTGTTTAACTTCAGCAAGATCCCAACGTTGTCACAAGTCATAGGTTTGCCAACTCTAAACACATTCACCCTCCTCATACTCATGTCTTCCATGTTCCATCCTCCATAATTCGAAAATCTCTACCTGTGAATTAATTCACACCAAGTCATCGAGTCATACAGCATGGAAACAGACCCTTTGGGTCCTGGTCACTTTTGTGATGTCCCCATCCTTGTTCATCTACACAGATGAAGTAATGTTAACACTGGTATCATTGCTTTCAGGTCTCTCCATGGCTTCGCCTGTCCCTATGTTATTTTCCTTCAATGTCTGCACTCATCCCATTTTGGCTTCTTCATCCTCTTTAATTTTAGCTGCTCCACCACTGGATATCTACAAATGTCTACAGGAGCCAACCTACCAACTTCCTGCCTCTCTGCTTTACCTCCCTCCTTGAAGACTCTATTTAAGACCTACCTCTTTGACCAAGCTCTTGGTCATCTCCCCCAATAGCACCTAATGTATCTTTTCTTTGCATTTTGTTTTGTAATGATCCTGTGAGGTGCCTTGAGATACTTCATTACATGAGAGGTGCTCTATAAACACAAGTTGTTGTAGAAAAGATTGAATGCGAGGAGACCAGGACTGCAGCTTACGATATATTTTTGTATAGTTCTCACTTTAACCAGATGAGCACCAACATGCTGCTTATGATACATACAGTTTGCAAAGAATGGGAGAGCCACACACCAATCAATCAGACCGCCCCTTCCCCTTGCCTCCCCCACCCCACCCAACACACAAAGGCTTTCACCAGGAACCAGGCAAGAAGCATTTCCGAGGAATCGTTAAAATAATTTGGCTGAGGGTTGTCACTTTGAAAGCAATACATCTCCTTTGGAGGGTGGACAAGGAATGATTAGCCACAGGGTGGGCCCAAAAGGTCACGGTAAGCGATGGATAATAAATTACTGGCTGATGGGAGGGTTCATTTGGATCATGGAACGTACTAGCACCTCTAGGCATAATGGAATAAGTGTACAGATGGGAAATGAAAGCTTGCGGGTATGCTCGTTTCTATATTTAGGTCAGGAAGATAATGAAGGTATTTTAGTAGCACCTTTTCTGTTTGGTCAGCTGTACGCTTGCAACTCCGGGCAACTCGTGGGAATGTTTGGTTTTATTAATTTTTTATTGCTTTAAACTGTATGAGGGGTACTCAGCACTGCATGCGAATTCTCCTCCTCACCGACTAGGAAAGGTTTTACTTAAAGTTGCCGAGCTGGATGGCTGCACGGTTTGTGGCACAGCGGAAAGTGACTGGCTGGATCTCCCAGTATGGGACGGGGTTATTGAAGAGACTAATCCCCGAGTACAGGTTCTTCTTGGCGTAGTAATCGAGCCCACAGAAGTCATTCACACCCACTGCCGCGATCAAGTTGTTATGGAGGTAAACCACCTGCAGGGGGTAAAGGGAAATGTTGGCAAGGACAGCAATTAGCAAAACAGAAAAGAAACAGCACTTCTTTAAACATCCCCACAGTATTAACTCAACGTGTCTTTTCCCTGAAATGTTGTCATTCAGGATGCACAATTTGCTTCCATAACCAGCAATGACAGCGTAATAATGACATGTGTTTAGATATTTGTTTGTGACTGGCACAGACTTGTTGGGCTGAATGGCCTTCGTTTTTCTGTGCTGGAGACCTCCATGACTTTTCTAACGCCTTGGCTGAGAGACAAAAAGTGGTCAGGTCACCAAGACAAACGTATCTACCCAGAATCACAGAATGATGTCTTTTGTAGTGATTGGAACCAGGTGGATCCTATTGACAATGATTTCCTTGACTGGGGTTGTTAACCTGGGCCAATTCGGGGAACCCAGGCCGACAGATTTAAAGACAGGATTCACTTCAGGGACTGACTCTGAGCTGGCTGATCATAGCTAGTGTACTGTCCACGCGTAAATAAAGGGGGACTTGGTAACAGGATACCAGCCTCTGTGCAGTTATTTCATCTTTTATCACAGAAGGAAGGCACTCAGCTCATCATACCTGCACCAGCTAGTGAAACTCCATGAGCCTTTGATTCTACTGCACCTTCAACCTTGGTTGTGATAGTACTTATCCATTGTTACTTTGTGATTGAATCTGCTTCTGCCACATTCTCACATCGTGCAATCCGGATCCCACCCACTCACAGGGTAGAAATATTTCTCCTCGTGCAGCTATTGGTGTGTTTGCCAAACTCCTTAAAATTGGTTATCATCTGGCTTTCATCCCCACTCAAATGTGGAATTGCTTTTCCCTGTCTGCCCTCTCCTGGCCCGTCATGATTTGGAACACTCTATCAAATTTCCTCTCAACATTTTGTTTTCATTGCTGGAAAAAGATACATTTTGTCAAAGTCTTTTAGATTGTCCACTTCAAGACATTTTGCAAGAAATACCTAATCAAGGGGAAAGCCGCCATGTATACTGCGTGAGAGGAGAGTGCCGATTGGTTAGCAAATGGTCTCTCATCGGCAAAGGTGTTGCCCTGCAGAATGTAGCCATTGATGCTGATTGATAGTTTGCTGCCAGGTTTTGTTTAAATTTCAAACAAGGCCAGTCAATTTTGATTGGTCAATACATTACCTTGAGAAATAAACCAGGGAATGGCTGTCACCCATTTTGCTGAGTTGAAACACACATAGTGTGTATACACGTTCTTTGGGTCTGCAAACAGCAGGGCCTGTGTATTAGTATTTATAATTTCCAGTCCATGAATGTGTGTCACGCTGGGAGCCTGACGGACAACCCTAAATTAGATGTCAATGTATGTCTTTGTACACTCAGGATTATCCAGCAAATGTTGTCCAATTGCAGAATCACAACTAATGTTGGACAGTGTCGTGAGTTTTGAAGCATAGGATTGTTGGATACAGTCTGCACCCTTTATTTCTCCAAGGACAACAACCCAGTTTCTCCAGCCTATCCATGTAACAGAGCCATCCCTGGAACCATTCTACCTGCTGAGTGATAGCTGACACCAGTTCAAAGAATTAATCCACAACTTCAGGGGGAAGATCTTTTAAGATCCTGAGTCACTGGTATGGAAACACCGAGGTACATTTTAAGGAATCCAGGAATAAGAACAGTTGGGAGCAGTAGAAATGACTGAAGCTGCCCTATTGCATGAGCCCAGCTGTCCCCACTTTGGAAGAAAAGCTGCTGTCCTTACTCAGTCTACATGTGCTTCCACAGCGATAGGTTTGAGTCACTGAATTACAGAGTAATGCAGTACAGAAACAGACCCTTCAATACAACTCGTCCATCCCAACCAGGTTTCCCAAGCTAAATTAGTCCCACTTGCCTGCCTTTAATATCCCATGAAATGGCCCAACAAACCACTCAGTTGTAATGATAGGACAGCCCTGGGGAGTGGCTGGAAATGTGGAGTTGAAGCCATGATCATGTTGAATGGTGAAGCAGATACGAGGAGTCGAATGGCCTACTCCTTACTCCTATTTCTTAACTCAGGATAGAGAATAAATCCCAACAGTTGCATGTGGCCCTCGCACCTTGAGAGTTAATATTCTAAGAAAAGAGTATTAATGAAAACTGGAGAAGCACTATCAAAGCATTTCACCTTGCATCCAACAGGACAATTGCAAAAATGGCAAATTTCACAGGGAACAGCAATCTGTATTGCGTGAGGAAAGGATGTTGGTAAGTGGGCATGGATTAGCCAAGGCACTGCTATGGAAAGTGCACCTGGTTCAAGTGAAGAAAATGCTCTTTTAATGTTCCTCTTAAAAATTAAGTCTAATAAAAAAAATACAAAGAACAGAAACAGATTAAACATGGGATCACCAAAACAAATCTATCACTGCTGGACATGCCATTTACTTACATACCTGGATGAACCGATGGTCAGCCAAGCCAGCCGGCACTTTTCGGAGTGAGTTGTTGTCCATGTGAAGTTCCCTCAGGTATGGTGCATTGTCCAATGAGCCATTATCCACATTGTTGATCTCATTGAAACTCAAGCCCAGTCTGCAATGGTAGGAGAAAATCAGATCAGAAGGCCTGAAGCTGATAACTGATAAGCCACTATCATTAATAATGAGGAGGAAAAATATGCTGGAAACAGCAGCATGTATAGAGGGGGAAACAAAGTTAACGTTTCAGGATTTTTTTTTAGAAAAATTGTCCATTGTCCTGAAGTATCAACTTTGTCTCTCTGTCCACAGAAGCTGCCTGACATAGAAATACAGTGTCATTACTGTAGAGAATGGCCATTCGGCCCATCAAGTCTATGCTGTAGAGCAAGCCAGGCAGCCCCACACCTTACTGCTCTATCCCTGTAGCCCTGCAGGTTTAATTCCATCAAAGGGCTCAATCAATTTTCTTTTGAAGTAATTTTGAAGTAATTGATTCTCTCTGCTTACTCCATCCTTGTAGGCAGCGAGTTCCAGGTCATTATCAGTCAACATGAAAATGATTTTTCCTTGGAGCCTCCTGCATTCCTTCTCCAAAACATTATATCTGCAGTTTTTTTTTGCTTTTATTTCAGATTTCCAACAACCACAGTGTTTTGTTTCTTCTCTGGGGATTTTTATTCTTGCCTAAGCCCAGCCGGACCCTTAGGACCTGGTTTGAACAGAGTTCCATCACCTCCCAGGCTGCAGATGATGGCGTACTTGTAATGTCAGTGGGCTATCAATCCCCAAAGCCTCAGGTTTGAATCCCACTGTGACAAATAGTGTAATTTGAATTCTACCTGAAATTAAAAGCTAATTCAATAACACCGATCTAACCACCATCAATTGTTGTTTAAAACCCATCTGGTTCACTAATGTCCTATAGGAATGGAAATCCACCATGCTTGTCTGGTATGGCCTATGTGTGACTCCAGATCCACAGCAATGTGGATGAATCTCAACTGCCTTCTGAAATGGCTGAGTAAACTGTTCAGTTCAAGGGCAGTTAATACTTTGACAGGTAAGGCTTCCTGCGGAGTGCTGATCCTTTGTCAGGTGGAATGATAAATGAGCAGCATTCTGAAAGCTTATGATTTTAACTAAACCTGATGGACTATAACCTGGATACCAAAGTGTACAGCTGGAGGAACACAGCAGACCAGGCAGCATCAGAGGGGCAGGAAAGTTGACATTTCAGGTCGGGGCCCTTCCTTAAAAGAAACATCAACTTTCCTGCTCCTCTGATGCTGCCTGGCCTGCTGTGTTCCTCCAGCTCCATACAGTGTTGTCTCTGACTCCAGCATCTGCAGTTCTTGCTGTCTCGGACTATAACCTAGTGTCATGTGACTTCTGACAGTGCGTGAATAGTGATATGGTTCCAAGTCAGGATGATGTGTGAATTGCAGATGGTCCTGTAGATGATGGTGTCCCCTTACACCCACTGTTTTGTCTTTCTAGGTAGTACAGGTCACAAGTTAGCGGATGTTTATCGAAGGACACTCGCTGAATTGCTACAGTTCATCCTGTAGATTGTACACAGCGTTACCATGGTGTGTCAGAGTTGAAAGGAATAAATGTTTACGTTGATGGATGGGGTCTAGGCAACTGAAGTCAGAACCTGCAATGCTGGTCTGATTAAAATCAGGGTTAAAACATTTGAGGAAGTATTAAACACCAGAGGAATGCAGAGAGCTGGGTTGGTTAATTGGACTGGACAAGATCAAAGAAACAGAAAGGCTGTCAGACAGTGAGCTTCACTTACCTGACCAGATTCTTCAGACCCTTCAGCGAATCAGCTTTGACCCGGCTGATTTTGTTGCCATCGAGATGAATTTCGGCCAATGATACCGGGAGACCTGATGTCGAGGGTGGACATGGGGAAGGAGAAAGAAATTGATCAAAGTAATCATGTGGGAGTTGCCATAAATCACCGAGGCTTGTTCAAATACTCTCTGCGGCCTTAGCATATCACAGGGACTAGGTACTTGCACAACCCTGCTCTCCTGCAGGATGTAGTGCTTACCACTGGGAATATAACACAGATAGTCAGTGGGAGGGAAGGCTAGGATTCATCAAGGTATCTTCCTTCCTTCTGAGAAATGTCAGGACCATTGAAGCAATTTATCGACAATTGGATCATTTGAAAGTCCTGCACTTATCATTCCATGCAATGGAGTCCTGAAGGATCTGTTGACATGTTCCAACTTGCATATTGTCACTTTAAGAGTGTGAAATCAGAAATTATGCCATTAACTCTGTACAAACATCTCATGGAGAAATACAAGGTGAGAAATTACCATTCTCAAAACTAAAGCTCAAAATGTTCAAATTCATTCCTCTGCCCAGCATTTCTCTGATTCTGTTAACCACTTAAAATATTGCCCACTTTAAAACATAACATTGACAATTGGATCAGAATGTTCGTTAATCATCTATCCAATAATATTGGCATAAGTAATTTTATTCACTATTAGTTATCTTCACTACATGATGAAGTATTATAATCAAAATAATACAGCACTAAGAGGGAGGGGGCATGTTCTGCTCATTGTACTTGGGCTAAATCTCTGAAAGAGCTATCCTATTTGTCCCACTCCTTTATTCTTTCCCCATAGACCTCCAAATGTTTTCTTTCAATGTGTCTATCCATTTTTCTCTTGATAATTATTATTAGATCTGCTTCTGCCAGCACATTCCAACTCACCAAGGCTCCTCAGACATCACTGTCCAAACCTGTGACATCTCCAACCTAGAGGGACAAGGGCGGCAGATGCATGGATGCATTGCCAGTTGCAAGTTCGCCTCTTAGCCATACACAATCCTATACTGTCACTGGGTCAAAATCCTGGAACTCTCTCTCTAACAGCACAAAGGGTGTAGCTACACTTCATGGATTGTTCTTCATGGATACCTCACGGACTGTTCCTCAAACAGTGGTGTTTGGAATATTACATGGTGTGAGTGGGGGGAGGTGGAGAGGAGAGAGAATGAAACAGTCAAAATTACATAGAAATGGTTTCTTTAGGATCATGCTGTAACCTTCTCAAGAGCAATTATGGACGGGCAATAAATGCTAGCCCAGCGATACCAACATGATATGAATGAACAGAAAAAATTGCACATCACATGATAGACTGGTTAGCAAGGTTAGACCATATGGAATACAGGGAGAACGAGCCATTTGGTTACAGACCTGGCTTGAAGGTAGAATACAGAAGGAGTGTTGGAGAGAGATAACAAGGTGTAGAGCTGGCTGAACACAGCAGACCAAGCAACATGAGAGGAGCAGGAAAGCTGACATTTCGGGTCTAGACCCTTCTCGTTGGAGAGTTGCTTTTCAGGCTGGAGGGCTGTGACCAGTGGTGTGTCACAAGGATCAGTGCTGGGTCCACTGCTTTTGGTCATTTATGCAAATGACTTGGATGTGAACACAGGAGGTATGGTGAGTACGCTCGCAGGTGACACTAAAATTGGAGGTGTAGTGGACAGTGAAGAAAGTTACCTCAAAGTACAACAGGATCTTGACAAGGTGGGCCAATGGGCTGAGGAGTGGCAGATAGAGTTTAATTTAGATAAATGTGATGTGCTGCATTTTGGAAAGGCAAATCAGGGCAGGACTTATACACTTAATGTTAAGGTCCTGGGGGAGTGTTGCTGAACAAATAGACCCCAGAATGCAGGTTCACAACTCCTTGAAAGTGGAGTCCCAAGTAGACAGGACGGTGAAGAAGACATTTGGTATGATTGCCTTTATTGGTCAGTGCATTGAGTATAAGAGTCGGGAGGTCATGTTGTGGCTGTACAGGACATTGGTCAGGCCGCTTTTGGAATACTGTGTGCAATTCCAGTATCCCAGCTATAGGAAGGATGTTGTGACACTTGAAAAGGTTCAGAAAATATTTACAAGGATGTTGCCAGGGGTGGAGGGTTTGAGCTACAGGGAGAGGCTGAATAGGCTGGGGCTATTTTCCTTGGAGCATCAGAGGCTGAGGGGTGGCCTCATAGAGGTTTATAAAATCAGCAGGGGCATGGATAGGGTCAATAGCCAAGGTCTTTTCCCCAGGGTGGGAGAGTCCAAAACTAGACGGCACAGGTTAAAGGTGAGAGGGAAAAGATCTAAAAGGGACGTAAAGTGCAACTTTTACACGCAGACGGTGGTGCGTGTATGGAATGAGCTGCCAGAGGAAATGGTGGAGGCTGGTATAATTACAACATTTAAAAAAGACATCTGGATGGGTACATGAATAGGAAGGGTTTAGAGGGATATGGGCCAAATGCGACTAGATTTATTTAGGCTATCTAGTTGGACCAAAGGGTCTGTTTCCATGCTGTATGACTCCATGATTCTATGACTAGAACTTGATGTGAAAGTAAACATTCTCCTTATCTCCCACTGAGGTACTTTTGCCAATTACCTTAAATCTATATTCTCCAGTTATCCATCTCCTGCTGTTGGTAACAGCCTCTCCTTATTTACGTTATTAGAGTGACTTATCCTTTTGTACAGCGTTAGAAGCTCCCCACCCCAGTCTGCTATGAGTCAAGGCAGAACGATTCCAGCTTCTCTGGCGGTCGTGGCTTAATATATTCTGATTGATTTGCCAAAGTGCTTAATCGATTACAGACACACCTACGGTTTGCCACACCACAAGCTCAGTGGGCGTCTGGCAAGGCACACATGTCCCACTGCGCTTGGTAAAGGGGCTCCTTTGCCAATGTGAACTGTTTAATTTGCACATTACCTTTAGGAATGTCTGTGAGTGAGGCATCTGACAATCGAATGAAAGAAAGCTTTTTCAATCCGTTAAAGGCACCGCTGTCAATACCTGAATTTTTCAAAGGGTTGCTGCCCATTTCTGTTGGGTTAGAGGTGAAGAAAATGAAAAGAAATGTTAGAATCACCACGTCTTACAGCACAGAATGAGACCACTCAGCCCATTAATCCCGTGACAGCGCGTGGAAAAACTGACTGAATTTGTCCCATTCCCCTGATTATTTCCCACAGCCCTTCAAATTTCCCTTTTCCCTCAGATTTAGAATCCCTACAGTGCAGGAGGAGGCCATTTGCCCCATCTAGACTGCATTGACCCTCCAACGAGCACCCCACCCACCCACACCCTAGTCCCACATTTCCCACAGCTGACACACCTAGCCTGCACATCCCCAGACAATATGGGGCAATTTAGCATGGCCAGTCCACCTAACCTGCACGTCTTTTGGACTATGGGAGGAAACCGAAGCACCCAGTAGAAACCCACGCAAACAACGTACAAATCCCACGCAGATAGTCACCCAACACTGGAATTGAACCTGGGTCCCTGATGCTGTGAGGTATCAGCGCTCACTACTGAGCCACCATGCCATCCCAACATTTCAGCATTTGCCAGGATGAGATTCAAATCCATGTTTTCAGACTATTAGCATGTGTACTAGCATAGTGACATTACCACTCCACCATAGCCACCTTTATTTACACCTTATACCCTTTTGAAACTCACTGTTTAATCTGCTTCCATCACTTGTTGAGGCAGTAAATTCCAATTATATTTTATTTAAAGTATCAGAAGGCACAATTTTTAATATAAATATAACCTAAATGCGCTTTGCGTTTTGACTTAGTGAAGATGAACCAACACTGAGGGCACAATGAACCTAGAATCCTAAAAATCTTAATTCAGATGATGCAGGATTGTAGGGGAATGAAGGGGCCATTCAGCTCCTTAAGGTTCTTCCACCATTCATTTAGTCAAAGTTAATTTTCTTTTTAATTCCTTCTACCCAAAGAAAGACAGTAAAGGAGTCGAATGGTGACCGATAGCACTGGATGTAGAACAGCCTGAATTATGAGGAAGACTGTTCTTTATTCCGGAGAGGAGGAGAATGAGAGGCGATGTGACAGAGGTTGTTAAAGATTCTTACGTGGGTGAACATTTCTTGAACCAGAGAAGTTCTTCCACGAGCCAGCTGGTGAGACCAGGCTGGGTTCGAGCAGTTGAATGGGAAAATTTCCAGCCCCTACCTTTAAGATTGGACTCCACTCCCACTTAGGGGGCCTGTCAGACTGTATCCACCCTCCATCCATCATAGTCAAGGCCAGCAGAGTGGGAATTTGCTTTCATTGTACTTATCCTCAAACAGTGGTGATTGGAACATTATTTTGGAATTGGGGTACAGAGAATGAAGCCATTTAAAAAATTCCTTCAAATGGTTTCTTTTGAAAGATCAAAGATCCTAACAGAGTGGCTACTGGGAGGATGTTGCCTTCTGCACCTGGAGCTAGGAGACTCAGTTTAACAACAAGGAGTTTTTCCTTTTAAGATGGCGATGAGAGTATTTTTTTCTCTTAGAAGGTTGCTAGTCTACAAAATTATCTTTTCCTGGGAAACAGTGAAAGCTGGGTCATTGAATTTACTCAAGGCAGAATTCAATAGGCTTTTGACAGCCAAGGGAGTCAAGGATTTATGGGGTTGAGACCACAAACAGCTTTGATCTTATGGAAATTCCTTTAAATCACACTCTTAACAGTTAATCAGATTAAAACAAGTGAAACCAAATTGAACCAAATAAGCCAAATGAGAAAGGTGTCAGCAGCCCAAAAGGGGCACACTACCAAAAACCAATATTCGAAACTTAAATTAACCAAGTCAAACTAATGTGTCTATTTTGGTAATTGATAATGTGCTCAAGCTCCTGTGGTGTCCACCAGCTACAGAAGGCCTTGAGTGCGCTCGTGGACACAGGATGCTCTCTCTCCAAGTACACCAGGCAGAAACATAACCATGAAAGAGAAACAGAGATCCTACTGAACACAGAGCAGTTCCAAAGTGCAAATTGACCTAATTCTACTCCCTAGTAATAATTTCTGGCTGCATGCCAAACAGCATAAGCAGCAAGTGGGATTGCTTAGCTAAGTCTCATCTACATATGCTTTCAGACCCACAGCAATGTGGTTGACTCTTAACTGCCCTCTGGGCAATTAGAGATGGACTGGCCAGCAGTATCTTCATCCCATCAACAAATAAATAAAAATACAAATGCAAATAAGAGACAATCTAACCACTACCCCCTGACATTCAATGGCGTTACCATCAGTGAATCCCCTACTGTCAACATCCTGGGAGCTGGCATTCGTCAGAAACTCAACTGGACTCACCACATAAACACAATGACTATAAGACAAAGTCAGAGATTAGGAACACTGCAGCAAGTAACTCACCTCCTGACTCCCCAAAACCTGCCCACCATCTACAAGCCACAAGTCAGGAGAGTGATGGAATACTCCCCACTTGCCTGGATGACTGCAGCTCCAACAACACTCATAAAGCTTGACACCGTCCAGGACAATGCAGCTCACTTGATCGGCACCACATCCATAAACATCCATTCCCACAACTCAGTAGCAGTGGTGTGTACTATCTACAATATGCCCTGCAGAAATTCACCAAACATCCTTAGACAGCACCTTCCAAACCCACAACCACTTCCATTGAGAAGGACAAGCACAGTGGATGGATGAGAACACCACCACCTGCAAGTCCCCCTCCAAACCATACACCATCCTGACTTGAAACATGTTGCAGTTCCTGCACTCTCGCTGGGTCAAAATCCTCCAATTCCCTCTTGAACGGAGGGTCAATCTACAGCAAGTAGACTGCAGTGGTTCAAGAAGGCAACTCAAATTCTCAGGGTAGCTCGGGACGGGCGATAAATGATGACCCAGCTAGCGACATCCTTATCCATTGAATGATTTTTAAAAAAGCTAATATTTTCAGAAAGAAAACATACAGCATTGTGGCCCAGAAAACAAAAGGTAAGTTACCATAGCATCCCCTGGCTATGGGGTTGCTGTCTTTTTAGGGAGAGATAACTGGTGATGATTTAGCCTGCAGCTCAGGTGAGAGAAGAGATTGAGAAGGAGAGTCCCTCAGTTGGTGTGGGAATTGGACTGATGCTGTTGGCACAATTCTGGATCATTAACTAGCTGTCTGACCTAACTGCCCCTGAGTTAAATGATCTTTGCATGAAATCCAGTGCCTTAAACTCAACCCAAACTTTTGTAGCAGATTGCCTTTGAGTTTGGTAACACTGAATCCCTTCAGCATATTTTAGAAGTCATTAGAATCCCTACAGTGTGGAAACAGGCCCTTTGGCCCAACAAGTCCACACTGACCCTTGGAACATCCCACCCAGACCCAGACCCAGACCCATCCCCCTATAACCCACACACCCCTGAACACTATGGGTAATTTAGCATGGCCAATCCACCTAGCCTGCAGATCTTTGGACTGTGGGAGGAAACCCACACAGACACAGGGAGAATGTGCAACCTCCACACAGACAGTCACCTGGGGCTAGAATCAAACCCAGGACCCTGGTGCTGTGAGGCTGCAGTGCTAACCACTGAGCCACCATGCCACCCTTATCTGGATTATACTATATAGGAATTAGAAAGCAATTGATTTCCTGACAGTGCTTCAAGCTACAATACATACAGACATACAATACAATAGCTGCTGGGATGGTGGGTCTGACATTCAAGGAGAGGTTGAATCATGATAATATTCACTCGAGTTCAGACGAATGAGGGGTAATCTCATAGAATCCTATAAAATGCTAACAGGGCTAGACTGGGCAGATGCAGCAAACATGTTCCTGATGGCATGGGAGTCCAGAAACAGGGGTCATAGTTTAAGGGTTAATGGGTAAACTATTTAGGACTGAAATGAGGGGAAATTTCTTCACCCAGACAGTGGTGAGCCTATGGAATCCACGACCACAGAAAGCAGTTAACGTCAAAACATTGTATGATTCCAAGAAGTAGTTATATGTGGCACTTGGGGCTACAGGGATCAAAAACTGTGGAGAAAAGTAGGAACATGTTTGGAGTTGGATGATCAGCTGCCATCATGTTGAATGGTGGAGCAGCAGCAGGCTTGAAGAGCCGAGTGGCCTACTCCTGCTCCTATTTTCTCGATTTTTACGTTTCTATTAGATTCCGATGGGATCATTTTATCCATATGCATTGCAAACACGGAGCCTTGCCTACTGGGAGCAGCCATTGAGAATCCTGATGCGGCTAGTTTCGTGACTTTTAATTACTAACCCGAGGAGTTAAAACGAAACAGCAAGAGTTTGAGAGAATTCCTGGAATGTGGCAGCTGCAGAAAGTTGGGAATTCACATTGAGAGCACTAAGTGTCTGAGATTATGCCCAACCCCACCCCTTAATCACTCCCAACCTTTTAACCATCATCGTCAACTGAAGAGAAAATACACTCAGTGCCAGTGGAAGGAGGGGGTGGTTCACTAGAATTGGCTCAGAGTCATGTTGAATCTCAGAGTTCAGGGAGGCAGTAAGATATACCTAAGGCGTACACCTGTGACAGATTGTCAAATGCATTCTTCTTCACTTTGGTGATTTCGTTCTCATGGATGCGAAGTTCATGCAGTGATGAAGGTATGTTAGCTGGGATTTCTTTCAGCAGGTTCTTGGACAAGTAAAGTCTCTGCAACTTCACCAGGGGTGCGAAGGCCTTGGGATGCACTGTGCCGATTTTGTTGTTCACCAGGATCAAGGCCTGGAAAAGAAAGGAGAAGTGCCCCCACTCAACATCAGCTCACAATTGCCACAAATTGTCAAAATACAGCGGACACTTTACACCTGAAATGGAAAGGAAAGACGCAGGAAAACCTCAGCGTGTAAGGCAAAGCAGCAGAGTTAATGGAAGGGAAGTTAATATCCTGACGCAAGGCATGTTTTGTGGCAGTAGGGGGCATTTCATCAGGTGGAAGCAATAACAGGTGGGGAACCCTGCCACCTCCAGCCTCCACCAAAGTTAAGCCTGAACCAGGACCCCTTCCAACCCTTCCCATCCCATTGCTAACAGAGGAGCTTATCCAACCAATTAATACCCACAATAGGGCATCACCCTGCCTCCTGGAGAGACCAAATAGAATATTCACAGCAGTGTCCTGCTTAGGGTGTTAGCTCAGTGGTTAGCACTGCTGCCTTACAGCACCATAGACCCGGGTTTGATTCCAGCTGTGGGCAACTGTCTGTGTGAAGTTTGCACATTTTCCCAGTGTCTGTGTGGGTTTCCTCCAGGAGCTCCAGTTTCCACCCATAGTGCAAAGATATGCAGGTTAGGTGAATTAGCTGTGCTAAATCTGTCCTGTAGTATCCAGGGATGTGGAGGTTGGTGGGTTAGCCAAGGTAAATGTGGGGCTACGGGGATAGGGTGGGATGCTTTTTGGAGGGTCCGTGCAGACTTGATTGCTGAATGGCCTCTATCTGCATTGCAGGGATTCTCTGTTCACTTGCTGTCAAGTACTCGGGCCGTGATTGAGTGACCCAGCACTAGAAAGGGAGTTTCTGCGGAGACCCACTACAGGCCATTTTGCCAGCCTATCCTGTCCAGTGATCTGTCTTCCATAACCTCCTCCTAGCCTGGGATCCTGACCTCTTTGGGTGCAGTACCATTATCAACCACTACACCCTGTTGGAACTGATGAGCACCGCAAGATCTGCTGATCTCTTATTGGCAAGACTTCTATAGCCATGGTGGGGGGGGGTGCAATTTGGCAGGGGTATTGATCCCAGGAAGGCCTGCTGCTGATTATCAGCTTGAGTGGCACTTAGTTCATCAGAAGATGGGACTATGGAGCTTTTGCCAATCAAGCTGATGGGGGAGCCCACTAATACCTCAACTAAAGTCTGCCCAATGTTTCAGCTCGATGACCTTCCATAGGCCTGTGCTGATGAAAAGTCACCAACCTGAAATGTTAATTCTGTTTGCCTCTGAACATATCATTTACACAGTTTGTACACAACATAATATATAAAAATAGCACAACAACCTTCAAAATCAGGGTCTGGGTGCCGAAGAAATTATAACCATGCATTGTGGCTCCTTATTTTTCTATATTGGGATCTACCTCAAGCCCATATTTGAGCAAGAAGTAGCACATTAACTTTTGAACATATATTGAACCTTGGTTAGGTCACCCAGCCCTGGTCTCAAAGTCATACCAAGGTTCTGAAGGAACTGGAGAAGGTGCCAAGAAAAGATTTACATGGATAATACCAGAACCAAAATATAACAAGCAAGACTGAACAGGCTGTAGCTCTTTCTTCCAGATGACAGAAGGCTGAGGGCTCTCATAGAATTCGTCAAAATTACGGAAGTGCTTGACAGGATAGATCTTGACCAAAGCTTGTTTTTAGGAAGGGTTTAAAGGGATATGGGCCAACTGCTGGCAAATGAGTCTAGATTAATTTCGGATATCTGGTCGGCATGGACGAGTTGGACCGAAGGGTCTGTTTCCACATGCACAGCTAAATGACTCTATCATTCATGGATGTGGACATTGCTGTCTGGCTCAACAATTATTGCCCATCTCTTGAGAAAGTTGGTGGCGAGGGTGAGGTGCCTTCTTGAACTGCTGCAGTCCTTGGGGTGCAGTAACTCGCCCTAAGTGCTGTTAGGGCAGGAGTTCAAGAACTTTGACCCAGCAACAGGAAAGGAGCGGCAGTACCAAGGGAATGGGGTAGGGAACTTGCAGGTGTTGGCGGTGCTGCTATGTTTCTGCTGCCCTTGTCTTTCAAGGTGGTAGGTATCACAACGCTGTCGAAGGAGCCTGGGTGAGTTGCTATTTCTGTTTGTGGGGTGTTCAAATCTACGTGCCGTGAATAAAAGATAGTCACTAACACATCTAATACAGAATTCAGCAGAAACTGCTCTCACTCCCTCAGAGTGGTGAGAAAGTGAAACTTGCTACTTCATAGAGAAACAATGGTCAACAGCTTTGATACATTTTAAGGTGAAGGTAGATAAACATACGAGGGAGAAAGGAAAAGAAGATTGTGAAGATGCAACTAGAAGAAGACCAGTGGAAGCATGAACACCAATATAGACCTGGTTGGCTGAATGGCCTCTTTCTGTGCTGAGGATTTCTGTACAATTAAAAAAAACCCAGTCTGTAACTTAGCTGCCTCTAACTGCTTGGTCAGGGCACTACATAAAAATACACATTGCCTCTTCCATACCATTATTGAGTCCAACTTGTCCATGCTGACCAAGTTTCCCAAAGCAAATTACTCCCATTTGCAATAACTCCCAGTTGCAGAGCAGGAAGTGTCCAGGCTTAGCCCTGGGCTTGTCCTTTCTGTCTGCTTCTCTTTTTTCCTTTTTCTTATTAAATATTTTTGTGTTTTCCTTTAACCTACTTTGGCTTATGAGGAGAACGGCAGTGCTGTGGCAGCTCAGGGACCTGAGTGAGATGGCCAGGGGTCAGTGGGCCAGGGCAGAGCAGGAAGGCCAGAGGTCAGCAGGACAGGGCAGTGCAGGCTAGGGCATAGCGGGATGGCCAGCTTTCACAGCACTGAAGTGAAGTTGGACGGCCAGCGGTCAGTAGGCCTGAGTCAAGCAAGGCAGGCAACTGGCTGGAGTGGTGTGGGATGATCAGCGGTCGGTGGGCTAGAGTGGTGCGGCTGGTGAGCTGGGAATCTGGAGGGGTTTGCTGGTGGGCTGGGCCTGTTGTGGTCAACCTGTCACAGATTTTGAGCCCAGCAGTGTGGGGACAGTGAGACAACGTATGGAGAGTCCACAGTATGGAGAGACTGCAGGCTATAGAAGGACTGTAACATTTATCTCTTAACTTTATTGCTTTATATTCCTAATTTATACTATGAAGAACTATAATGTAAAACTTTTGGCTTTTCTCTTCATTTCCCTATTTTTTGTACCTAATCTATTTTAGTATTTAATTTTTGTACCTGGGTACTTTGTACCTAAGATGGCACCTTGCGTGGTGCGATTGTAAACTTTTCACTTTACTCCTGTACCTTTGTATTTGAGTACACATGACAATAAACCTAATTTTTAAATTCTAAGAATGGTAATTTATTGTCTCTTGAATTTTTTACAAAAGAAACAGTATGGCGCCCACCTCTCATTCTGTGAAATATGGGCTTTGTTAAAAAGAAGTTTATAAAAGTGTTATGTTGGCATAAATGAATGCTGGATCTTTCATTTTCTGTGTTTCTTTTTATTCTTAAACAAAATCTCTAATTTAAACAAAGCCTGGACTAGTGCAGTATGACAGACTAGATATTTAGGACTTGTTCCCCAGTACATTTCAATAGCTTTTGAGCTTTGCTCATATAATCTTTATGAACCCACAGAGGAAACCAGTGAATGTAGCCTCATCTGAATTTTATTAGGGGCACCTTGTTGCTGTGAGTAAATGAGGAAAATTAAAGTCATGAAGTTGTTTTTAGGTTGTGTCCTGGCCTGAGATTATGGTCAACAGCTTTCAATATATTTTCTGTGGTTCTTATTCTGGTCATGTATAATTGCCCTAAAAAGGAAGATCTATATTTATACTGTACCCTTTATGAAATATCTCGAAGAATGTTACAGCCTCTGTAGTATTTTTGAGGTACAATCACTGTTGTAATTTAGGAAGGGCAACAGCCAATTTGCACACAAAAAGCTTCCACAAACAGCAATGTGACAATGACCAATAATTTTACTGATATTGATTGAAGGATAAAATTAGTCAGGACACCCAGAGACAACTCCTCCACTGTTCCTTGGATTGAACAGCCATGGGATCTTTTAGATTTACCTGAGCAACTGAGGAGAGCTTGATTTAACAGTTTATATGAGAGAGAGAGGGCATCTCTGGCAGAGCAGCAGACACTCAGTACTATGCAGGGGCACCGGGTTTAAATTGTGGGCTTTCGTCCTTGAGGGGGAGTCAAGCCACAAATTTCTGAATCAGAGTGCTATCAAATGATCCAAAATTGACACATAATTGGAATCATAGGTCCATTTCATTCATGCCAACCAGATATCCTAAATAAATCTAGTCCCATTTGCCAGCATTTGGCACATATCCATCTAAACCCTTCTTGTACATGTACCCATCCAGATGCCCTTTTAAATGTTGTAATTGTACCAACCTCCACCACTTCCTCTGGCAGCTCATTCCATACACGCACCACCCTCTGTGTGGAAAACGTTGCCTCTTAGGTCCCTGTTAATTTTGTTTTGTACAGCATTTTATTTTAGATGTAAATAAACACTAAAGGCTGACTTTACTTCAAGTCTGGTCACCCCACTAGAGCAGGGATAGGGTTGTCACCCCCCTAAAACTTCCCAGGGAACTTCACAAACTGAAATTTAATGCCTGAACGTAGCCGTGACTGAAAGACAGGTGAAAAGTCACTATGGCATTCAGAAAAAGAACACTTTCCTCCAGTTTTTCACCAATTTTTCCTTTTCGGTTATGAAGTTTTCGAGATGGGGGTTGGGTCTGCTTGTCAGGGCACAGTGGTTGGAGGTTAAAGTTCAGATGATGAGAACTCCAGAATCCAAGTTGGGCACTTGATTGAATTCTACACTTTGAGCCATGGACCAAGTCACCATGTCCATGTTTGTGATATCTGCAGCTGATGAAAGGAGGCCAATGTCTCCATTCACAAATCCTGTGTTTCTTGGCTTAATCAATTTTCAATTAACCTAGAACACAGATAATTGAGAGAGGTGTACAAAGTTATCAGGGGCATAGACATGGTGGATAGGGAGAAATGTTACTTCTTTGTAGAGGTCTCAAAAACTGCCAGCACAGTTTTAAGGTAAGGAGAAGGAGGTGGAGGGAATTTGAGGAAAAAAGTTTTCACACAGAGGATGGTGACTATGTGGAACTCACTGCCTAAGTGGGTAGTAGAGGTAGGATCCCTCATCAAATTCAAGACGGATTTAGATGAGCACTTGAAACGTCATAGCAAAAGGCTAAGTGCTTGAAAATGGGATTAGAATAGATAGATGCTTGATAACCAGTGCAGACATGATGGGCTGAAGGGCCTTTTTCTGTGCTGTAAAATCTCTATGACTCTGTGAGATAAATTGGATCCTATTTTGGAATTCCTCTCAAATCTGCTCTGCCAATGATTTTCATTTGCCTTCTACCTCAACTCGACATTCTGATCCGTTCCCTACACACCTTCGGACCCAAAAAATCTATTTGCCTTGAATACATTCAATCACTGACCATTCACAGCTCTCACAGATACAGAATTCCAAACAATTTGTAAACCTTTGAGTGAAGCAATTTCCCTTCCTCAGTGATAGACTCTTTTTTCAGGATCTTTAAATGCTGAACGTTAACATCTCAATCCAGCCTCTCAGCTTGTAGGAATTTCATTCTTTTCAATCAGATCACCTCTCATTCTTCCAAACACCAAAGGAATTTGACACATTTGGTCTTCTCTCCTAATGGCTTTGCTGATTTGCAGGTGACTGGAAGCAGAAGAGGTTCTCACATCAAGCAGATGTGATTTGTGTCCATTTTGATTATTGTCATTCCTCAGGGCTAAATCCTGATGGATTCTGCAGACCGCTTGCACCAATAGCACGGTATAAATGTGCTGGCAGCGACTTGACAAGAGCCTGGAGTCAGGAAAGTGATGCCAGAAAATATTTCATACTTAAAGATAAGTGGCAACATAGAATCATAAAATCCCTACAGTGTGGAAACAGGCCATTCGGCCCAACAAGTCCACACCACACCTCCGAAGAGCATCCCACTCAGACCCATTCCCCTATCCCTGTATTTCCCATGTTGAACCCACCTAACCTAAACATCCCTGGGAACTATGGGCAATTTAGCATGGCCAATCCACCTGGCCTGCATATCTTTGGACTGTGGGAGGAAACTGGAGCACCCAGAGGAAACCTACCCAGACACAGGGAGAATGTGCAAACTCCACACAGACAGTCACCCAAGGCTTGAATCGAACCCGGGTCCCTGGCGCTATGAGGCAGAAGTGCTAACCACTGTGCCACCCCAAAGGTCAAACTGAGGGGCAAAGATTTGAGGGAAAAAGGTAGAAGTCTATTGGGAAGGAAGAAAGTGGGGCGTGGGGGCAGACAGTAAAGATAGTGAATGATACAATGGGTCAAAACCTGTATTGCTCTGATGGTGCCGTTACCTAGGGTGTGTGAGTAAAGAGTCCTTAAAGAGTAAAGAGTCACAGGATTTTGACCCAGTGTGGTGAGCTGGCATCTTGAACCACTGCAGTACTTTTGGTATAGGAAGACACATACTGTCATGAGGGAGGAAGTTACAGAGTTTGGATCCAGCGATACTACAGAACGTGGATATATTTCCAAGTCAAGATGGTGAGTGGCTTGGAGGGGAACTTGAAGGTGGTGGTGCTCCCATGTATTGATTGGCCTTGTCCTTTTAGATGGTCAAGGGTTTGGAAGGTTGTCTTTAAGGAGCCTTGGTAAATTTCTGCAGTACATCTTGTGGATAGTACACAATGCTGCTATTGAGCATGGTGGTGGAGGAACTGAATGTTGTGGATGTGGTGCCTTTCAAATGGGCTATTTTGTCCTGGATGGTGTGAAGCTTCTTGAGTTTTGTTGGAGCTGCACCCATCCAGGCAAGTGGGGAGTATTCCATCACATTCCAGATTTATGCTTTGGGGAGAAAGGAAGTGAGTTACTCTCAGCAAGTTTCCAAGCCTCTGACCTGGTCTTGTAGCCACAGTATTGATATGGTTAGCTCAATTCAGTTTCTGATCCATGGTAACCCCCAGGATGTTGATAGTGGGGGATTCATTGGTAGTAATACCATTGAGTGCCAAGGGATGATGGTTAGATGCTCTCTTGTTGGAAGTCATCATTGCCTGGCATTTTGTGGCACAAATTTAACAGCCAATTGGATGATACTTGGCTTGAGGTGGGACTTCCATCCTCAGAAACAGAAATCCCTACCTAAGAGAGCTGCCAATTAATCAGAGACCTGTAGCTGTGCAATGTTGGCAGCACCACCGAGTGTGCTGGCCATTGACAGTACTGCAGTGAGGGCTTCAACGTGAGCCTAGACTGGAGACGTTCCAACAACAGGAGTGCATTGGGTTTGCAGACTGAGGTAGACAGGCCAGAAAAGAGGAGGAGTCTTTGGTTGGTGGGATGGGTTTTGTTGTGGGACCGGGGTGGGGGGTCCGGTGGTATTGTGTCTTGTGATCCACGTCAGACAATCCTTCATCTTACACTGGACTTCATACAATCTTACTGCACAAGAAGGTCGTTTAGCCAATTCTGCCTGTACCAGTTCTTTGACTCGTCCTATCTGTCACATTTCTATATTTAAACAAGAGGATGGTGGCTCGCACAAGAACCAACAGTCAGCTCAGAAATTCTATTGATTGGAGAAGGTCACCCTGTGTTCAAGAGGACAGGAAGACAGCAGGGAAGGAGAAATTCCTGGCTTAGTGACTCACGCTGTGGGCTCTGCTTGAGAATGTCTCGCAGCCATATTCTGCTTTTGTCAGCAGAGGCTGAGTGGAGCACAGAAGGTTGCAATAAGACAATGGTTCTTCATAACCCCTTGCACTTCTGTCATGAGGAGCTAGTTAGACAGATTTGGAAGGCATAAAACAACAGTCGGGGGTGTAAAACAGCTGATTGTGAATTGGCTGTCCCCCCCATCATGCACCAGAGTAAATATTCTTCCCCATTGCCATCAATGGGAAATCTCAGGAGGCTGGAGGGGGCCTATACATTGCATAACGGGAGACGCTGGCCCAGTGCTAACCTTTTGGACTGGGTAATCCAGACGGGCCAGGCTAATGCTCTGGGAAGGTGGGTTCAAGTTCTACCAGCTGGTGAGCTTGAAATTCACTTTTGAAAATCAAGCTTGTTTCTGAAATGGTGAGTGTGACAGCTATTAATTTGGGAAGAAAATCTCCGTCCTTACCTAGTGTGGGCTACACATGATTGCAGACTGACAGTAGTGGGGTTGACTTCTAACTGTCCCCAGGAATGGCCCAGCAAGCCACTTAGTGCAAGGGCAATTAAGGATGGACAACAAATGATGTTCCGGCCAACATGTTTGGTTAGACCGCACCACCTTGTGCAGTTTTGGTCTCCTTATCTCAGGAAAGATATTCAGGGATTTGTTCCAGGGATGGCAGGACTGGCCTATGAAGTGAGATTGGGTAAAGTGGATCTGTATTCTCTAGAGTTTTGAAAAATGAGAGAAAATCTAACTGAAGCTTACCAAATACTTAAAGGGACAGGCAGGGTAGATGCAGATAAGATGTTTCACTTGGTTGAGGAATCCAGAACCAGGGAGAACCTTTTCAAAATAAGGGGAATGCTCCACTTGGATCTGAGATGAGGAGAATTTTTGTTTACTCAGAGGTTGTGAACTTTTGGAATGATCTGCTTCAGAGATCTTCGGAAGCTCAGTCTTTGTGTATGTTTATGGTAGAGGTTGATAGATTTCTGATTACCAGTTTCATAAAGGTTTATGGGGATAGTGTGAGTAAAAGACGTTGAAGTGTTCGATCAGCCATGATAGCATTGAATGGTAGGGCAGGCTCAATGGGCTGAATGGCCTTCTAGCTTGGCTAGTAACTCCCAAGTACCTTGAACAAATTGACTGGTCAAACACCCTTCAGTGAAGGATATGGACAAACAAAGTTTTTATTAACAACAAATTTCAGCTTCATGGGTCAGTGTTATTTGTGCCAGCGTTTCATAAAACTCATTTAAAATTTCCACACAACTGTAATAGAATTTGAATGAACTGATTGGGGTCTCCACATTTCTGTAACATAACCACCATACCATCACACATGATATGATGAAATAAAGGGGGACTGCAAGGCGAGCCAACATTTATAAAAACAAGCTGGGTCCAGTTTGACTAATTAGTAAAGACACAAGAGCACTTCTGATGAAGGGTCCAGACCCGAAACGTCAGCTTTCCTGCTCCTCTGATGCTGCTTGGCCTGCTGTGTTCATCCAGCTCTACACCTTGTTATCTCAGACTCCAGCATCAGCAGTTCCTCCTATCTCAGAGCACTTATCTGTCGTGTTTAGCTCGGCACAAATTAGAGCTCTAATTAATGACAAAATTAGCTTAAAAATAAAACTGAACAGTTTTCATTTTGATCCCTTTGTTCTCAAAGCATTCCAGTCTGTCCTGCCTATTCATGAACAAAGGCCTCAAGCACAAGGAGAATAATAAAACATCAAAGCACAGCTCTAGGAGAGAGGGACTGAACACCAACATTGTGCTTGGGCCCATCAACTCCATCATGGTCAGGCCCTTCGAGCTGTTCCTCCAGCCTAGCCCTCTCCCCTCGCTCAACATCAGATGGCCTTGGGGGGAGGAGCACGGAGACTGAACAATACCCAGAGTAGCGGCCCTCTCTTATCTTGGGAGAGTCACTGCACTGACGCAAGCCCCTGACACTGCTGCTGGTCAAGGCACTTGATCATGAGGCAATTCTGTACATGAGTGAGCAGCTCAGAGGTCAAAATTGTCAGACACTTGTGAAAGGTAGCTTACATTAAGGTTTCTTAGATTCTTGAAGTCATTTTCTTTTATCTCTGTGATCTTGTTGTTCTGCAGGTCAAGCAGTGTAGTATCTTTGGGAATGTCCTTGGGCACTGTGGTTAGACCTGTTTTAGGAGAAAAGTTGAAAGAAGTCACTTTTGGGTGTCTGCACCTCGTTTTTCAGACTTGCATCAGCTCAAGTGGTAGCTCTTTTGCCTCAGAGAGACAATTGGTGATTCAAGACTTTAGTCCAGGCTGACACAAAATGAAGCGTTGTTTTGAAATGCAGACACCCTTGTAATCACAGAATTGTTAAAGTGCGGAAGAGGGTCATTTGGCTCATAATGTCTATACCATCTCCTTTTGGGCTCAGTGCCAAAATCTTGCCACTTTCCCATAATCCTGCACGTTACTTTTATTTAAATAATTATCCAATGCCCTCTCAACTGCCTCAACTGTATTCAGGAATGCAGGAACTGTGGCTGACAATTTATGTGGAGCAAGCTCCCACAAATTATGATCGAATGGTGGAGCAGACTTGATAAGCCAAATAGGCTAATTCTGCTCCCATATCTTACGGTCAGCGATGTGATTTAGACCAGATGACTCGGCCTTCTCTTTCGTGCTTTTGAATGAGGGATCAGTGTCAGCTGGGAAACTGTGGAGGAAAGCCCTCCTGCTCTTTCTTAAAGCATTATCATGAAATAACTTCCATCCACCAAAGTGAATCATAGAATTCCTACAGTGTGGAAACAGGCCCTTCGGTCCAACAAGTCCACACTGACACTCAGAGCATCGCACCCAGACCCATTCCCCCCTATAACCCACACATCCCTGAACACTGCGGGCACTCTAGCATGGCCAATCCACCTAACTTGCACATCTTTGGGCTGTAGGGAGAAAACCCGAGCACCCAGAAGAAACCCACACAGACACAGGGAGAATGTGCAAACTGCACACAGACAGTTGCCCGAGGGTGGAATCGAACCCAGGTCCCCGTGAGGCAGGAGTGCTGACTGCTGAGCCACCATGGGGCAGGTGGGGCCTCCACTGAACATCTCACTCATAAGTCGACACCCCAAAAGTGCATTGGCAACATAAAGGGGTTGACTATGTCAAGGATCATCAGGGCATTTCAACAGGTTTGGCGCTGACTGATATTTTAATGTAAAAATCAACTGGAAGAGTTGCTCTTACACCAAAACAATGCCATTCAGTTACAGGAAATTCAGAGCCTTGTGTAGAGGAAGGACATCAGTATTTATTCAGCAATGTGAAAGGCGAGACTAGGCAAAGGAATAAATTACAGCCTCAGGCAATCTAATTCTGCAGCTTCAATTTTCTCCACATCTGATTTCAGGATACACATCGCTGGAACGGGTTGATTTATTTCAGCTGCAAGCAAGCAGATGCTGTTAACGCTCATATTATCAGTTCCTTTGTAACTTGCTGATACACAGAGCTGGGAGCGAATATTTGAGACCTGCCATGTGACTGCTCTCACTTTGACACTTTTGCCTAGCATACATTTATTAAAAAAAATTGTTTAGCTGCAGAACCAGATGAGCATCTCTTCCCAGCCCCCACCTTTCCTTTTTTCTCAGCAACTTAAAGCAGGCAAAGCTCATGTCCCAGTGCAAATTGCTCCTCTTATGGCAACATATAATTCACTTAATGTCATACAGATGCCCTGATGATATAGCCCCAGGATTGGAGGTCGAGTAGATTACTGACAAACACATGTAGTTCAATTGAAGGCACAAAAGAAATCTTAACGCACAGAAACAGGCCTTTGGAACAACTTGGCTGTGCCCAAACAAGCCATTAGGATCAGGGACAATTCAAGATGGCACTAAATGTTAGACTTACCAGCGACGTCCACATCATGAGAATGAATCAGAAAACAACGTCAGTGCTTATTCCCCGCGTAAGGCTCAACATGTCTTTCTACCTCTTTCACTTTTGTGTAATTAACTGACTTCCCTTTAAATCAACACATGAAATTCATCTGAACTACTCCTCGTGGTAGTTAATCACTCTCTGAGTATCAAAGTTTCACCTGAATTCCTCCCTGCAATACACAGTACACCATGGAAACCATTTGGCCCAGCCAGTCCATGCTGGTTTTATGGTCCATACAAGCCTTCTTGAATTAAACTGTACCCATCGATTTCATTCACTTTCAAATTTTTATCCGACTTCCTCCTAAATGCATCTGTATCACTCACTTCAAACAATCCCTGCGTAGAGAGTTCCACATTCTCACCACACTGTTGGGATAAAAAGACTTCTTCTGAGTTCCCAGTTGGATTTATTGTTGATTTAGCTGGTATGACGGCTTCTGACTATGCTCTTCCCCACATGAGGATGTACTTGCTCAGCTCTTACAAGCAATGGAAATCCCTGTCATCCCCTAATCTTGGAAGACATCTTTAAAAATGAATAGTCCACATGAAAAACTCCACCATAGTGTCATAGAGTCAGGGGAAAGACAAGAAACCCCTCCTTTCTATGGCACTGGCTATGATCAGTTTAATTGTCCAATATGAATGCTAGTGAATGGCTGAGTGGAGGAATAAGTGAACGGGTTTATTGGGTGAGCTAAGTGGGCAGGCTAAGGTGGTAGGTAGGTAGGTTGGCAGGTGGGTCAGGAACTAGTCAGGCCCCTTGTGGAAGGGAGAAAAGGGGAAATTATGATTGGGAGAGGTAGTCCAGTTGGGTTGGCAGAGTGGCAGGCAGTGATTAGGATGGGTCGCAGAAGCCCATTCAGGCATGAAAAGATTGGAGGTAGGTGGGATGGATACAGTTATTGGTGGGTCAGGGATTGGTCTGGTCAGGTTGGGGGAAGCAGTCAGGTAGTGGGGAGCTGTCTGGTCCAGATGGTATTATGGGAGGATACTGTGGTTGAGACAGGTACTTCAAATTGGGTTGGAGGTGGAATGGCAGATGTATGGGGGTCAGGGTAGTAGGTTGGGAGCTCAGTTCTGGATGTTACGTTAAGATTTTTCTGACGAGCATCTCTTGGGTAACAGAAATATTCTAATAACTAAGTCAGAACTGTTGGAAGTCTCAGTCCCTAGCTCAGGGTCAGAAACGTTTGTGGAAGATCTTGGAAATGGCCCATTGGAAAATCAGATTTTCTTGGGAATTTTTACAGATTTCAGAGTACCGGGAATTCCAATGGGCCTGATGCACGTCATCTCTTATCTAGTCTATCAAAACTTTTCATTACCTTAAAGACCTCTATTAAGACCATAAGACCATAAGACATAGGAGTGGAAGTAAGGCCATTCGGCCCATCGAGTCCACACCGCCATTTAATCATGGCTGATGGGCATTTCAACTCCACTTACCCGCACTCTCCCATAGCCCTTGATTCCTTGCGAGATCAAGAATTTATCAATCTCTGCCTTGAAGACATTTGCCTGCCTCCACTGCGCTCCGTGGCAATGAATTCCACAGGCCCACCACTCTCTGGCTGAAGAAATGTCTCCTCATTTCCATTCTAAATTGACTCCCTCTAATTCTAAGGCTGTGCCCACGGGTCCTAGTCTCCCCACCGAACCGAAACAACTTCCCAGCGTCCACCTTTTCTAAGCCATGCATTATCTTGTAAGTTTCTATTAGATCTCCCCTCAACCTTCTAAACTCTAATGAATACAATCCCAGGATCCTCAGCCGTTCATCGTATGTTAGGCCTACCATTCCAGGGATCATCCGTGTGAATCTCCGCTGGACACGCTCCAGTGCCAGTATGTCCTTCCTGAGGTGTGGGGCCCAAAATTGGACACAGTATTCTAAATGGGGCCTAACTAGAGCTTTATAAAGTCTCGAAAGCACATCACTGCTTTTATATTCCAACCCTCTTGAGATAAATGACAACATTCCATTCGCTTTCTTAATCACAGACTCAACCTGCAAGTTAACCTTTAGAGAATCCTGGACTAGCACTCCCAGATCCCTTTGTACTTTGGCTTTATGAATTTTCTCAACGTTCAGAAAATAGTCCATGCCTGTATTCTTTTTTCCAAGGTGCAAGACCTCGCATTTGCTCACGTTGAATTTCATCAGCCATTTCCTGGACCACTCTCCTAAACTGTCTAAATCATTCTGCAGCCTCCCCACGTCCTCCGTACTACCTGCCTGTCCACCTAACTTCGTATCATCGGCAAACTTCGCCAGAATGCCCCCAGTCCCTTCATCCAGATCATTAATATATAAAGTGAACAGCTGCGGCCCCAACACCGAACCCTGTGGGACACCACTTGTCACCAGTTGCCATTCCGAAAAAGAGCCTTTTATCCCAACTCTTTGCCTTCTGTCAGACAGCCAATCCTCAATCCATGCCAGTAACTCACCTCGAACACCTTACTCAGCAGCCTCCTGTGAGGCACCTTATCAAAGGCCTTTTGGAAGTCTAGATAGATAACATATTAGGTCACGCTTTAGTCACCAATTTTCCAAAGAAAAGAAACCCAGCCTAGTAATTCCCCTCCAGACGTGTGTATCCACAGCTTTCTGGAATCAGTTATGTAAATCCTACCCACACTTTCCTCCCTCTAATTACTTTTTGTAATATTACTATCCCCAGTTGTGGGGCGGAACTGTGGCTCAGTGATTAGTACTGCTGCCTCACAGCACCAAGGGCTTGGGTTTGATTCCACCCTCGGGTGACTGTGTGGAGTTTGCACATTCTCTCTGTGTCTGCGTGGGTTTCCTCCTTGTGCTCCGGTTTCCTCCCACAGTCCAAAGATGTGCAGGCCAGGTGGTCTGGCTGTGCTATCTTGCTCATAGTGCCCAGGGATGAGCAGGCTAGGTGGGTTAGCCATGGAAAATGCAGTGTTATAGGGACAGGGTAGAGGGGTGCGTCTGGATGGGTGGTCTTTGGAGGGTCAGTATGGGCCAAATGGCCTGCATGGGGATTCTATGATTGGCTACTCAATTGAAATAATTGTGCAACTGTTACTCTCTCAAACGTTCTGGAAGTCAAAACCTTCCCTTCACCCTTGCTGCACGCTACTGTAAATAAGTACAATTGAACCACAGCTCAACAATATTTTAGCGCAACATTTCTATTCTACTGAAAAGTATCTCACATTTATGGCTACTAGCTTTGCACTCTAGCATGAGAGAAAAGACTTTCTCCATGTCAGCCCAGTCAAAGATCCCCTTCAGCATTTTAAAAGTTTGTCTTCTCTTTCCCAGAGGATAGAACTTCAGCTTGTTTAGATGTAATTACCTCAAATGATCTACCATCAAGTAGAACAGGGGGAGATGGTGGTTTAATGGTATCATCTCTAGGCTAGAAATCCAGAATTCCCAAGCTGATATTCTGGCAACATGGGTTCAAATCCTACTATTGTAGGTGACGGAAATTGAATTCTGTAAAGTCTGCGATTAAAAGCTAGCCAAATAACAACCATTGTTAATTTTTGTAAAAGTCTATCTAACACCCTGTAGAGAAGGGAAATCTGCTGTCCATACGTGGTCTAGCCTACATGTGACATGCAACTATTAACTGGCCTTTGAAATGACCTGAGTAAACAATCCAATGTCAAGGGCAATTTACGGTGGGTGAAAAGATACTAGACTTGCCATGAAATAATACAAAAGAATTCGGTGGATACTTGCTGACATAGTCACAACTATGATTGAGCAAACCATTCAGTTCTGACACGAAGAGATTCCTGGATGTTAACTATTTACCGGTGTTTGATTTGGAATAAGTTCAATTTCAATAAAAAAACCAAAAATATTTAACCGTTACAAAAAGGAGCACAACAGTAACAGTTTTGGTCTCTGCAGATCCTTCATTCCATCTTTAATCCAGAGATAGCTGTTTGTACGCAAAAGAAAGCTAAAGCAGAAAAGGCTAACACACTTAGGGGAATTTCTTGGTTACTAACTGAAGCTGCCTCACATTTCCACAACAGTACAGGGGTCATATTCTGACCCATGCCACTCTCAATCAAATCAAAGGGAAGGTTTTGAATTTCGGAATGTTTGAGAAAATAAATGTTGCATAATTATTTCCACTGGTTAGCCAAATGGGGATAGGAACAGTGGTTGCTAATTCTCACTCTTCCAATTCTGACTCTCTATTGACCTTGTATTTCCTTCGCTCTAAACTGGCTCTGTGCTTTCAGCTGTCTGAACCCTACACTCTGGATTTTCCTTCCTTTCTGTCCTCCTACCTCTCTTTCCTCCTTTAAGATGCTCATTAAAAATTACCTCTTTGAAAAAGCCTCTTTTCATCTAGAATAATGGAATTTTGTCGTATAGGAGGAGGCCATTTCACCCATCGTGTTTATTCTGGCTCCTGAAAAAGCTACCCAGCCAGTCCCATTCTCCAGCTCTATCTCTGTAGCCCTCTAAATTCACCATTTTCAAATATATGTCCAGCTCTCTTTTGAAACCTCCACCTTCACCACTCTCCCAGGCAGCACATTCCAAATCCTAAACACTCTCTTAGTAAAGAGGTTTCTCCTTCTCACTCCTAGCTCTCTTGCTGTCAATCTTGAAATTGTGATCTCTAGTTACCAACATAGCCAACTAATGGAAACAGAATATCCTTCTTTACCCTTTCAAGATTATTCATAATTTTGAAAACCTCAATAAGGTCAACTCTTACTTTTCATAACTTCAAGGAGAATAAGCCCTGATTCTCTAGCCTTTCCTTGTATCAAAAATCCGTCACTCCTGGTTTCATTCTAGTAAACCTCCTTTGATCTTTCTCCAGAGCTTTAATGTCCTTCCTTAAACAAGATGCCCTGAACTGACTACAATACTCCAAATGTGATCTGACCGATGATTTGTAGAAGTGTGGCATTGCTTCCTTACTTTTATACACTTTGCCTCTATTTATAAACCTAAGGATCCTATAAGACTTCTTAACAATGTCTTCAACTTGCCTGGCCACCTTCAGAGAATTACGTACTTGATCTTGCATTGCCCTCAAAATCTCTGTAGCCCTCTAAATTCACCATTGAGCCTATATTGTCTGAGTTTCTTTTAAGTACATTACCTCACATTTCTCTGCATTGAAATTCATCTTCCAGGTGTCTGCCCATTTGGCCAACTTGTCAACGTTCCTCAGAACTTGCTAAGCATCATCCTCACAATTCACTATTCTCCCTAGCGTAATATCATCTGCAAATTTAGAGATTTTGCCTTCAAAACCCATCTCCAAATTGTTCACATGAATCAGAAAAGGAAAGGATCCCAATGGTGATCCCTGGGGAACACTGCTTTCAACTCGTCTCCAATCTGAGAAATTCCCATCCAAACCTACCCTCTGTTTCCCACCTTCTTTCGCCAATCTCTAATCCATGCTGCCACGGATCCATCAATCCCAAACTTTTCTAATTTGCTAACCAACCTGCCGTGTTGCACCAGATGAAATGCTTTCTGAAAGTCCAAATATACAAGATCCACAGCACGACCCACATCCCCGGCCTGCGCCACCTCATCAAAGAACTCCATTAAATTTATCAGACATGACTTGGCTTTAACAAAGCCATGTTGATTGTCTAGTATCAACCTATTTTTCTCGATTTATTTTTCCCCATATTGTGGCCTCCAACAGTTTTCCCGCTATTGATGTCAAGCTGACAGCTCTGTAGTTTCCTGGATTAACATTTGCCCCTGTCTCGAACAAGGGTGTCATATTTTCAATCTTCCAGGCCCTCAGTACAAATCCTGCGTTCAGAGAGGAAAATTTCTGTCAAATGGTCTGTGATTTGCTCCCCTACCTTGCTCAGCAATCTAGGATGGGCCTTCTCTACCTGGAGTGCTGCCAGCCTTGTTAGCACCTCTTCTTTATCTATCACTATACTGCTCAATTGCTCAACACCCACATTTTCAACAGGGCTTGTCGTAGTAAGTTGACATGATGCTTAGTGTCAAATGTTGTTTGATCTTATAAGCCTCCGTGGCAAAAGGTAAATACCAGGAGCTGTTGAGAATGGAGAAGGAGAAAGCTATTTTCCATACAATGGCTAGTGCGCACTATTCAAATTATGTTCATGATTTTAAAATAGCACATAGAGATATCTTCATTAAGTGGTTAGCTACAGGAAACCCCTCAAGTTGAGCTCAGCCTTCTATGCATGAACCTTGGGTCTGAAGACAGACACATAGCAGCCCAGAAAAAAGTTATTTGTCTTTATTCTTTCAAGAGATGTGGGCATCACTGGCAAGTCCTGCATTTTTTGCTCATCCCAAATTTCCCTTGAAACAGGATGATGCGTCAGGCCATTCTGGAGGGCAGCTAGGAGCCAGCCATATTGCTGTGGGTCTGGAGTCACATATTTGCCAGACCAAGACAGCAGATTTCTTCCAGAAAGGACACAGAAGTTATAATCCCTCTGGTGTCAAAGCAGGCCATTCAGCCCATTGAGGCGACACCAACCCTCCAAAGAGCATCCCTCCCCAGATCCACTCTCTACTTTGTCCCTGTAACCCTGCATTGCCAATGGCTAATCGACTAGGCCTGCACATCCCTGGACCCTCTGGGCAATTTAGCATGGCCAATGCATCCTAACCCACATGTCTTTGGACTGTGGGAGGAAAGTGAAGCATTGGGTAGAAACCAACACAGATAAAATGAGAATGTACAAACTCCACATAGACAGTTACCCAAGGCTGGAATCAAACCCAGGTCCCTGCTGCTGTAAGGCAGCAGTGCTAGCCACTAAGCCACTGTGCTGCCTATCAGGTAACCAGATGGGTTTTTAAAACAATTAATAATAGACATTATGATCACTAAAACTAGCTTCACTTTCCAGATTTATTCATTGAATTCAAATTCTCCTAGCTGGCTATTGTAGGATTTGAACCCCAGTCGGAACGCATTTGCCTGGGCCTCTAGATTGCTAGTCCAGTAGCATACCACTCTCTTCCCCTAAATGTCAGCCATATGACATCTTTAGCAAAGGTCACAACTGTTTAAAAAGAAGTTTTCAGCAGAAAGAGCAGAGAAATGCAATCCAATTTGACAGTTCCAGTAGAGATGTGAGTTGAAAATGACAATAGATCCCAACCCAACTAATGAAGTATGAAACTCAACTGAATTCCTTTTCTTGATGGCTCCTGTATTTACAGAATGCAATGTTCCATATTTATACCTCCCGTGCTCAGCAGCCCCTCTGTATACTATTTTGAAAACCCATTAGATGCAATTAAAAATTTGACTAAACAAATCAGAGAAAACCCCTTAATGCAGCACTGCCACAATGTCGAATCTGTAAAGGAAATTTATATTTTAAATCAAATTGTTGGCTTTGCCCGGGGGGGGGGCGGGAGAGATGATGACTCCAGCAGTTCCTCCTTCTCTGTTCTCAAGGTACTCAGTCAATCAATACCCTCCGCCTGTTTGCGTCTAATTTTAATAATACAATGAACATAATATTAACAAAAGGCAGGTGAATGTATATTTCCACTGAAGGCAAGAGAATGAGCCAAATCCCAATTAATTCTCAACTTTAACATCAGTTTTTAATCCTTTCATCTTTATTGTTTTTTTGTATCCTTTCATGGGATGTGAGCATCGTTGGCAGGGTCAGTGTTTGTTGCCTATCCCCAATTGCCTTTGTACTGAGTGGATTTCTCCACCATGTCTGAGGGCAGCTAGGAGCTAGCCACATTGCTGTGGGTCTGGAGTCATATGTAGGCCAGACCAGGGGAAGGATGGTGGATTTCCTCTCCTTTAGGACACTGGGGAACTGGATGGATTTTCAACACAAATAATGATTATTTCATGGTTATCGTTACTGGGACTAGCTTTAAATACCAGAATTAGTCTGAATTGTGTTTAAGTTTTGCCAGTTTCCACAGTGGGATGTGAAATCGGAGGGTTTCTGTTTGTTTTTATTTTCTCGCTTAAACTTCTGGATTACTAGTCTAGCGACATTACTGCTATCACTGGATTACTAGTTTAGTGCCAGTGCCATTACTTCTGGATTACTAGTCTAGCGACATTACCCACTCTGCTACCATCTCCCAGTAGCTGCATTTTAATAAAACATCTAGCTATTTTGGAGCTGTTTTGTCAAATTCTCCTACAGGCAGATATTGGGAATCTGTGGGACTGCTCCGTGTACCTGACATTGTGCACAGGCAGATGGCTCAAAATAACACAAGTTAAAGCCTATCAAGGAAGCGTGCTTTGTAAAGAAATGTATAATTGTTAAATTAAAAGAAAACTGGCAGATACAAACTGCTTTTCGGCTTTATGTTGATGGAGCATTCAAAATGAGTAAGAATTCTGTAATTTGTACACAAATATTTAAAGCTGTATTGCTGATTTGAATTTTACAGATCGCTCTTAAAATTCCTCCCTGGACTGAAATGCATGTCCTCACAAGCTCCAGAGTTGCTTGTGCACTGGCCTGTATCAGGAGATGTATTGAGAGATATACATCAAAACAGACATATCCAAATGTGTGGGGGAAGGGAATGTGAAGCTTGCATTAACCAAACCCAGTGAAAAATCTGGATTGAAGTTAAGTGAATCAGACACTCAGTTCATTTAGAGTGGAGCCTGGAGCCACAGTCTGGCTTTCAGCAATTAAAACTGTTGGTTTCAGTGGAGATGGATCTGGCAGTTTAAAAGTGGCCCCATAGGCAGCTTCCACATGGGGTCAGGGGAATATCTGTCCGATGTGCCTGTAAGATATCCAACCAACTGTAACATTCAGGCTAAAGGCTGGATCCAGTGGATTTAAAGGGAAAGGACAGTGAGAGTTTAAAACTGAAAGCTTGACTCTAAATCGAGTTGAGATGCCACCACCCCATTCCATCTCTGAAGCGAGTATTATTAAGTCAGTGACAATTTCGAAACAAGTGGGCAATCTGGTTCATACAGTCATAAAGTGCACACAAAATAATAAAGGACCACAAACCTCAGCAAAGTCTACTTAAGGAGGACAAGACAGTGCCACCCACAGCTTCAGGCCGAATTCAGCGGGAGGCTCTAATACTAAGTGCGTATAATTACAAATTGGGAAACCATTGGCAGGCCAACTAGCAAATGCAGAAACATTGAGCTGCCTCCCGCTGGCAGATACACCATTGGTGGTACCACCACTGGGAGAATCTGTGATGGTTTTCAATTTCCTGGAGACACATAGGGTAAGGGATGGCCAAGTGGTGTTATCGCTAGACTATTAATTCAGAGACCCAGGTAATGTTCTGCAGATAACAAGGTGTGGAGCTGGATGAACACAGCAGGCCAAGCAGCATCATAAGAGCAGGAAAGCTTGACGTTTCAGGCCGAGACCCTTCATCAGAAATGGGGGAGGGGAAGAGGGTTCTGAAATAAATAGGGAGAGAGGGGGAGGTGGATAGAAGATGGATAGAGGAGAGGAGAGGTGGCGACGAGACAGACAAGTCAAAGAGGCGGAGATGGAGCCAGTAAAGGTGAGTGTAGGTTGGGGGGGTAGGGAGGAGATAGGTCAGTCCAGCGAGGATGGACAGGTCAAGGGGGCGGGATGAGGTTAGTAGATAGGAGATGGGGGTGGGGCTTGAGGTAGGAGGAGGGGATAGGTGAGAGGAAGAACAGGTTAGGGAGGCGGGGACGAGCTGGGCTGGTTTTGGGATGTGGTTTGGGGAGGGGAGATTTTGAAGCTTGTGAAATCCACATTGATACCATTGGGCTGCAGGGTTCCCAGGCTGAATATGATTTGCTGTTCCTGCAGCCTTCGGGTGGCATCACTGTGGCATTGCAGGAGGCCCAGGATGGACATGTCGTATGAGGAATGGGAGGGGGAGTTGAAATGGTTTGTGACTGGGAGGTGCAGTTGTTTGTTGCAAACTGAGCGCAGGTGTTCTGCAAAGAGGTCCCCAAGCCTTCGCTTGGTTTCCCCAATGTAGAGGAAGCCACAACGGGTACAGCGGATGCAGTAGACCACATTGGCAGATGTGCAGGTGAACATCTGCTTGATGTGGAAAGTCTTCTTGGGGCCTGGGATTGGAGTGAGGGAGGAGGTGTGGGGGCAGGTGTAGCACTTCCTGCGGTTGCAGGGAATAGTGCCGGGTGTGGTGGGCTGGAGGGGAGTGTAGAGCGGACAAGGGAGTCGCGGAGGGAGTGGTCCCTCCAGAAAGCAGACAAGGGTGGAGAGGGAAAAATGTCTTCGGTGGTGGGGTCAGATTGCAGATGGCGGAAGTGTCGGAGGATGATGCGTTGGATCCGGAGATTGGTGGGGTGGTACGCGAGGACGAGGGGGATTCTTTTTTGGTTGTTATTGTGGGGACAGGGTGTGAGGGATGAGTTGAGGGAAATGCAGGAGACACGGTCGAGGGTGTTCTCGACCACTGCGGGGGGGATGTTGCGGTCCTTGAAGAATGAGGACATCTGAGATGTGCGGGAGTGGAATGTCTCATCCTGGGAGCAGATGCGGCGGAGGCGAAGGAATTGGGAATAGGGGATGGAATTTTTACCGGAAGGTGGGTGGGAAGAGGTGTATTCCAGGTAGCTGTGGGAGTCAGTGGGCTTGAAATGGACATCTGTCTCTAGGTGGTTACCCGAGATGGAGACAGAGAGGTCCAGGAAGGAGAGAGAAGTGTTGGAAATGGTCCAGGTGAACTTCAGGTTGGGGTGGAAGGTGTTGGTGAAGTGGATGAACTGTTCGAGCTCCTCGTGGGCGCACGAGGCGGCGCCGATACAGTCATCAATGTAACGGAGGAAGAGGTGGGGTTTAGGGCCAGTGTCGGTACGGAAGAGGGATTGTTCCACGTAACCTACAAAGAGGCAGGCATAGCTTGGGCCCATGTGGGTACCCATGGCCACCCCCTTTATCTGTAGGAAGTGGGAGGAATTGAAAGAGAAGTTTTTGAGGGTGAGGACGGGTTCGGCTAAGCAGATGAGGGTGTCAGTGGAGGGGGATTGGTCAGTTCTGCGGGACAGGAAGAAGCCATCTGCATGGGGAATACAGGTGTATAGGGACTGGACGTCCATAGTAAAAATGAGGTGTTGGGGACCGGGGAATTGGAAGTTCTGGAGGAGGTGGAGGGCGTGGGTGGTGTCACGGACGTAGGCAGGGAGTTCCTGGACCAAGGGGGCGAAAATGGAGTCTAGGTAGGTGGAGATGACTTCGGTGGGGCAGGAACAGGCGGAGACAATGGGTCAACCAGGGCATTCAGGTTTGTGGATTTTGGGAAGGAGATAGAAGCGGGCGGTGTGGGGCTGGGGAACGATGAGGTTGGAGGTGGTAGGTGGGAGGTCACCTGGGGTGATGAGGTTGTGGATGCTTTGGGAGATGGTGGTTTGGTGCTTGGGGGTGGGGTCATGATCCAGGGGGCGGTAGGAGGAGGTGTCGGAGAGTTGGCGCCTGGCCTCAGCAATGTAGAGGTCAGTGCGCCATACTACAACTGCACCTCCTTTGTCCGCAGGTTTTATGGTGAGGTTGGGATTGGAGCGGAGGGAGCGGAGGGCTGCATGTTCTGCGGGGGAGAGGTTGGAGTGTTTGAGAGGGGTAGAGAGGTTGAGGCGATTGATGTCTCGACGGCAGTTGGAGATGAAGAGGTCGAGGGAGGGTAGGAGGCCTTCACGTGGTGTCCTGATACAATGTTCTGGGGATCTGGATTTGAATCCCGCCATGGCAGATGGTGGAATTTGAATTCAATAATAAGCTGGAATTAAGAGTCTAATGATGACCATGAAACCACTGTCAACCACCAGAAAAACCCATCTGCTTCACTCATGTCCTTTACAGAAGGAAATCTGCCGCCCTTACCTGGTCTGGTCTACATGTGACTCCAGACCCACAGCAATGTGGTTGACTCTTAACTGCCCTCTGGGCAATTAGGGATGGGCAGAAAAGGTTGATCTAGCCAGCGATGCCCACATTCCATGGAGAAACAAAAAAAACTTTCAGTTGCAGATGACGATATCAGAGTTTGAATGGAAAATGATCTGGTCCATTGTGTGCATGCCAGCTTTTTGTGTGAGCAATTAGATCCAGTACTCTATGCTTTACTTGTCAAATTAACTGCTGCATGTCCCTGCTTTATCGCAGAGATTCATAGAAGTGATACCTGGAATATGTGGACTATTTCATGAGGAATGGTTGGACAGACTGGGCTTGTTTCCACTAGAGTTTAGAAATATGAGAGGTAACCTGATCGAAGCGTGTAAGATTCTGAATGGTTTTGACAAAGTGGACATGGAGAGGATGCTCCCTCTTGTAGGTCAGTCAAGAATTAGAGGGCATGGCTCTAAATTTAGGGGTCGCCTTTCAGGACAGAGATAAGGGGAGTATTTTTGTAAGAGGAGTGTGTGACTGTGGGATTCTTTCCCTCAGGAGATGGTAGAGGTGGAGCCACTGTATATTTTTAAGGCAGAGATGGGTAGATTTTTGTTAGGTGTGGGAGTCAAAGATGCTCGCAGCTAGATGGAAATCCAGAATTGGAAACCAGTGACCAGTGGTGCAGTGCAGAGCATGGAGGCAATAGCCAGTTCAGAGCGTGGCCTGTATACTCTGTACCTAAGATGGCATCATGTGTTGTGACGTTGTTACACTGCACCAAGTCTGTAACTGAACAAGCTGTACTTAGGTACCTTTGTGCCGAAGACAGCATTGCAAGTGTCCACTTATAAACTTACATGTGACAATAAAGCTAATTCATTCATTCACAAACAGACCAGCCACGATCTTATTGAATGCTGGAGCATGTTTGAAGGCTGACCATTACCTATTCCATTGTATGTCCAACTGTTGTTCTCTCATCTCCACCTATTGCTTACTCCTCACCCCCACCCCATCTTCAGCATATATACCAACCTACAGTCAGTTCACTCACCTGAACGTAAACTCTGCTTTCTCTCCACAGATGCTGCCAGAATTTTCCCAGCAATTTCTGTTTTTGTTTCTGAATTCTAGTATCCACAGTTCCTTGCTTTTTTTTTGTTTTGAGGTTATTGTACCAGCTACACGCTTTATAAAAGAATTATTTCTGTCCTCCATCTCTCTTACAGTCATTGAGTCATAGAGTCAAACAGCATGGAAATAGACCATTTGGCCCAGCTCGTCCATGCTGACCACATTTCCTAAGCTGAACAAATCCCATTCATTCCATCTCAATGAATCTAATTTACACTGCTGCACTGGGGATACTTACAGTTTCTCAGGATTCTCCTGATAACTGGAGTTTGCTATTCCTAGCTTCAGCTTCATGTAGCCTACTGGTATCCTGCTGCGGATTCTGTATCAGAACACTTGAAACAGCACACAATACCCCAACTGCACCCTCACCAACATTAAATTTACAGTTAGTTCTTTCTTTAATATCCTAAACTCTTGCCAGTCATTCATTACCAACTAGTAAAACACTTTAATGTAGTTTGTCATGAGGTAGATATTCAACTAATGATAGTCCCTGTGGTTGTGCTTGTATATTTCGAACAGGCTGGTCCTTTAAGAAAATGCCTGAATTATGGGAGGACTTCTTTTCCCAGTATAAGGTATGTAAATCCCATGAGATCAATGAAATACTGGCTTGACAGCCCAACAGTGCTCTGCATTAACTTTAATAGTGAGTCATAACTGGACTATGTGTGAAGCATGTGCTGTGCCCGATCCCATCAGTTTCGCAATGTGTGGCTTACATCAAAGTTTTATCATTTGTAGGCACTGGTCACATGACAAACCTCCTGAACTGCCCATAGGTAGCAGTGTTTGGGCAGGCACTGTGCCCAATATCATCCCAAAAATATACTTCAACTTTCTCAGTAGCATCTTTAACCTCTGGGATCAATTTTACATGTGCCTGTCTGACAGGTCAATGGCCCTCAGTGGATTTAGGCACCTATTTCACTCATTTTTTTCCCTAAAGAGCTGGGCCAGCGTTTGCTCATCTTCCTTAAGGGCGCTTGAGAAGGTAGTTGTGCATTGACTCTTCACCTGTTGCAGACCATTTGGCATAGACATACACATGGGGCTATTTGGAAGTCAGTTCCAGGGCTTTGATTAAGTGGCAGTCATGGTGCAATGTCTATGGGCTGGTCATCCAAAGGCCTGGGTTAAACATCTGTTTGACTCAATCATGGTAACTACAGGAATTTTACAGGTTTATAAAATAATGATGGGTACAGATAGAGTTAATGGTAATTGTCTTTTCCCTAGGATGGAGGATTTCAAGACTAGGGGGCACAACTTTAAGGTGAGAGGAGCGAGATTTAAAAAAGACATGAGAGGCAATTTTTTTACACAGAAGGTGGTTCGCATATGGAATGAACTTCCTGAGAAATTGGTGGATGTGGGTACGCTTAGGACGGCACAGTGGCTCAGTGTTTAGCACTGCTGCCTCACAGCGCTGGGTTCGATTCCACCCTCATGTGACTGTCTATATGGAGTTTGCACATTCTCTCAGTGTGTGCGTGGGTTTCCTCCGGGTGCTCCAGTTTCCTCCCACAGTCCAAAGATGTACAGGTTAGATGGTCTGGCTGTGTTACCTTGCTCATAGTGCCCAGGGATGTGTAGATTAGGTGGGTTATAGGGGGATGGGTCTGGGTGGGATGCTCTGAGAGTCGGTGTGGATCTGTTGGGCCAAAGGATCTGTTTCCACACTGTAGGGATTCTATGATAATTACGTTTAAAAGACATTTGGGAAAGTACATGAATAGGAAATGTTTGGAGGGGTATGGGCCAGGAACAGGCAGGTGGGAGTAATTCAGTTTGGGATTATGTTCACCATGGACCGGTTAGACTGAAAGGTCTGTTTCCGTGCTGCATGACTCTATGACCATTGATGAATAAATCTGGAACTGAAAGCCAGTCTAAGTAATAGCGACAATGAAAAAATCAGACCTTTGTCAAAAAAATTTCCAGTACTCTGATGTCTTTTTGAAATCTGCCTCCCTTGTCTGTTGTATTTATGTGTGACTCCAAATCCACTGCAAACAGCTGCAATGTTAATTGCCCAATGGTTTAGGAAACCTCTCAGTTGTGTCAAGCCACTACTACCTGCCCAGGATGTGGGGAGAAGTAATGACAAAGAACTCTACTGTTTAAAGTGAAGACGTTCAAAAAATGAGATGAAAGCTGTTCTGTTCTATTGGTGAAAGGTCTTTGGAAACTTTCAATCCAGTTCTTAGTGGCTGCACGTCCCACACCACAAGAGAACTGTTCCTAATTTCTATAACCAATTGACAATCTCAAGAGGAGGTTGCTCTCAAGAACTGGAAAAAAGTTTACGGTGGTCTGATCATGCAGAGTGTCCTCTGAATTTGCGTCTGAGATCCATTGCTTGTCAGGATGGGGAAAGCTATACTCTCCATCTGGCTGTACTGCCCTGAGTGCGATTCATGTTTTCATTGGGTAATTTCAACGAGGAAAATTTCTTTTTCCACTTAGTCACATTCTTCACAGCAATGAGCACAAGAAAATATCACATCACCATCTTGGAAAGGACTTACTCGGAAAGTGTAAAGATCCAGAAATGGGGCCCTTTGTCCAGGAGTTCTGGTGAATGCATTCTCACCAAAATGATGTGCCAAAAGAACATCAGAAAGCAATGAAATGAGTGCTGGGAGGCAAACAAATTTCCTGCACATCTGATATTTTAGCCTGAATGAAGTAATGGAATGAGAGCAGCAAGACTCCATTTGGATTAGTTCTTAAACCAGATTGATTGCTGCCATCAATTTCCACACTCCAACTTTTTCAGCATCACTTTTGAATGAGAGATTAATGATTTGTACTCAAGAACCAAACGAGCATTATTCTGCACTTCAAGTTGACGTGGTTATTTGCACAAGCTCTCCTGATTGATATGCCCACATGCATTTGGCACTCAAATCTTTGCCGTATCTTTTGGATGTTTGCAGCATTAAGGTCCATTAAATCTAATACATGAAGGGTGAGAGAAGGATTTGAATTGTGAGTTGGAGGACCAAGGTGGACAACACAATCAGGAGTTCAGGTGGAAACAAGGCCCAGTAGATTCATTGAACACATTATTATCTGAAGTGGATCTTTTGGCTAATTGGGAACAAACTCACAGCCAGTGGGGGGGGAACAGGAGTTGGGGCATGGAGTAGATCATTACATGAATAAGCCAAGTGCTTAGGAAAAGCAGGGGGATATTGATGTGGGGGAAGGGATTGCGATAGGGAAGATCCTAGAATTTCTTCTAGGACCTGGACAAGGAAAGGATAAAAATAATTTAATTTAGCTTAGTTAATTTAGCAGTTCTGAAGAAGGGTCACTGGACCCGAAATGTTAATTCTGCTTTCGCTCCACAGATGCTGCCAGACCTGCTGAGTTTATCCAGTGAATTTTGTTTGTGTTAATTTAGCTTGGCCTCATCTGGTTACTCTGCTGCTTTCAACCAGGATTCTCCAGAGCATTTGTTCATGACACTGTTCCAATGATCTGTCATCAACCTGAAACATGAACTCTGTTTCTCTCTCCACAGCTGTTGTCAGACCTGATAAGCTTTTCAAGCCTTTTCTGTTTTATATTGACACAAAGTGGGCCTCATTCCCCCTCCACAATCTCCTTCACCTTCCCTCCAGCCCACCACCGCATCCCTCCAACACATACACTCCATTCACCCTTAACCCAATGTGCCCTGCGCTCTCAACACCCCTCAAAACCTTTTCCACCCTCCAAGTGCGGTCTTCTTCCCATCCCAAACTCTCCTCGCAACCTCCCCAACCCAATCTCCCCAACTCCCTCATCCACCCTACCAAATCTGCTGGGCATTCTCTGACCCTCTGTACACCCCCACCTCATCTCAACCACCCCCAAGCTGGTGCTCTCTGAGCCTGAATTTAACTCTGTTGTGGATATCTGGGGGACAATGCTACGTCATCTCTGTAGCACACTCATTGGAAGTATAGTTTGGCAGCTGATTGGCCAAGTGGCCTCATTTTGCACTGCACACTTCCATCATCCTATATTCCAACAGTGACTGCACGTCATTGTCTGTGAAACACTTTGTGACACTTCAGGAACATGATATATGTAAATCTTTCCTTTGGATGACCTCTTCAGGATAAATCACCCTGTTTTAATTTACTCAGGCCATCTATCTTTTTCAGAAAACCAACGATCACAACTTTATAATTGTGGACTAATTTATTTTTTGTTCTCGCATAGACTCAATCCACAATCATGCCCCGCACATTACTGTTCCCAGAAATGAAACAAAGCATGCTCTATACATCAAGGGCCTTGAATTCCTTAAAACCCACATTGTTCAAAAAGAAAAGAAGATATTCAAGGAATGTTCTCTGTTACTGGGATGTGCTCAATGCTGATGAGGCTTGAGAGCGTTAGGAAGGGTTTTGTTATGTCGAGACGGTTTTTGCAGCTGTGAAGTTGGGCTGTATAGCCCCAGCTGAGTTGACATAAGGAAGTGGTCAATGAATAATGCCACGTCTTTCAATCCACCCTTGAGCCTCGCTCGGTGTGGGGATGGTGCTGCCAGTGCCCAGAAAGACTACCAACACAATTAATTTTTAACTGGCTTTATCATTATGTACTTGAACTAAGCAGGTCCAGTGATGCACACACGCGTACGCACACACATGCACACCCACACACCCACACACATGCACATGCGCGGACACACACGCATGTGCACCCACACATACACGCGCACCCACACACACGCACATGCACACGCAGACACATGCACACACACAGACACACACATGCACAAGCGCATGTGCACCCACGCACACACACACACATGCACACACACACACACACACACACACACACACACACACACACACACACACACACACACACAGAGCTCTGCCATCTCCATACAACAACAGGGGAAGGTACAATCATTGTAAGGGGAGGGACTAAGTCCACATCAGCCAATGCCCCTTATCCTGGAGGCAGCCATAGCATTTTGAGTCTGAGGTAACCTGCTCTTCCTGCCACCTTTAGGCATGCTAAGACAAAGTCACACGGCTGATTACCCCCAACACCCCCCAGAATCACAGCGGTCAGCTGAGCCTGTAAGAACATTAGGAAAACAACGAGAGTCAAAGCAGACATCAGGAATCACTGCCAATGCTGAAGCAACACTTCCATTGTCCAGACCTGCTCAGAGCAATCTTCCAGCACGCTGCCATCATTGGCCAAGGCTATGATAGTTCTGTTATATCCTTCGTAACAGGTGGGCACAGCTACTGGCACCCAGAATCAGAAGGCATCCTCAGGAGGAGCGGGGGAGAGGAGCTGGCATGGGGCAAAGTGTTCAGGATTCCTATAGAATCCACATCCCACTCGAGAACTTCCATTCACTATCCCTCACCTTGCCATTCCACTGGGAGCCCAATTGGTGCAATAAAAGCCTCCAGCGATAACTCCCCTGTAACACCTTGATCCAAAAATGCATTCCCCATGTGTAAACAAAAATGAACACTTTAGCCTTGTGTATTCCCTTGGTTCCTGTCCTGCTGATGTATTTCTCTTTCCCTTTCCCTTTCCCTGTGCACTGAAACCCCAGTGGCTAAACCCAGCTGTGGAAGGTTGCCAGCTCTCATGACCAGAGACTGCAGATGGCCTTGCAGGGCATCCTTGAGCAGTTGTGGGCTTTGAAAGGCCAACTTCAGTCTGTGCCATCTCATTGTGGATTCAAGAGGGAGCTGAGTGTGGCCCACGATGCTAAAGGGATCAAGGGGTGTGGAGAGAAAGCGAGAATGGGATACTGAAATTGCATGATCAGCCATGACCATCTTGAATGGTGGTGTAGACTCGCAGGGCTGAATGGCCTACTCCTGCACCTATTTTCTATGATAGCACCTGGAATGGCAGAGGACAACAGCATTGGCACTGGCAGAGTGGCACTGGTGGGAGGAACAGGGATGACTTACTGCAATTTCCTGGGCCTTGGTAAGCCCACACCTGGAGTGTTGTGTACAGTTTTGGTCTCCCTTTGTAAGGAAGGATGTTCTGACTATGGACAGAGTGCAAGAAAGTTCTATCAGACCGATTCCTGGGACGGCAAGACTGACGTATGAAGAGAGACTGGATTGGCTATGTCTACATTCACTGAACTTTGGAAGAATCTCATAGAAACCTATAAAATTCTAACAGGACCAGACAATGTGAATGGAAAAAGGATGTTTCCAATGACTAGGGAGTCCGGAACCAGGGATCACAGTTTAATGATACAGGATAGATCATTTATGACTGAGATGAGGAGAAATCTCCTCACCCAGAGGGTGGGGAGCCTGTAGAATTCTCTGCCACAGAAAGCGGCTGAGGCCAAAAAATTGAATGTTTTCCGCAACAAGTTAGATACAGTCCTTAGGATTAAAGGAGTAAAAGGGTATAGAGTGAAAGCAGGAACAGGGGGCTGAGTTGGATGATCAGCCATCATCATATTGAATGGCGGAGCCAGCTTGAAGGGCTGAATGGCCCTAGTCCTGCTCCTATTTTCTATGCAGGACAAATACTGTCAGGTCTGACAGAGCTGCTGCTGATCCCACAGAGTGGCAATCCTATCCCGGTGATCTGATGGAGGACGGATCCCTTGGCTGCTTTGAGAGCCCCTTTAAGCTTCACTATCTGTGGCTGGCTGACACCAATCTAAGGTCGCACGTCACCAAGCATGGAGCTTGTGGATCCAGCCTAAGCACCAACTGCAGTGCTGGGACATCAGCTGGTTTCTGCTCCAAAGATGGTAGCGGCTGAGGAATAGGCCGCGGTCTTTTGTCCCTCCCTGGATAAATAATACTTGCTATTCATTCACAATTTGATGTTTGGTGGAGCACACAAGGAATGCAAAAACCATGTGTAGAGCTGGATGAACACAGCAGGCCAAGCAGCATCAGAGGAGCAGGAAGGCTGATGTTTTGGGCCTAGACCCTTCTTCATTTCTGAAGAAACGCCAGCCTTCCTGCTCCGCTGATGCTGCTTGGCCTGCTGTGTTCATCCAGCTCTACACCTTGTTATCTCAGATTCTCCAGCACCTGCAGTTCCTACTATCTCCGAATACAAAAATCAGTTGTGAGAAAAGCAAAGTTTGAAAGATTATGGGATTACGACTCAAAGCATTGGCATCTAAGTACCTCCCCAAGCTTAAAGATAGAACCACAGAGCTCCTCAGTTCGAAGCAACTGGAATTATAGATTCATCACAGCACAGCAGGAGGCCATTCAGTTCGTTAAATTCATGCCAGCTCTCTGCAAAAACAAGTCAGCCACTCCTCCCCTGTCCTTGCCCCATGGGCCCTGTACATTTTTTCCATTTGTTTTATTATCCATTTTTCTTTTAAAGGCACTGATTGAAACTACCTCTGTCATATTCTCCACCTATGCATTATAAATCCTAGCCACTTGCTGCACAGAAATGTACTTTTCCTTCATGTCATCTTTGTTTTCTTTTAAAATGGTGTCATCTGGTAACTCTTGATCCGTAAGGAGTTCTATGAGGAGAATACCCCCAACTTCTCCAACCTTTCCACAGGACTGAAGTTTCTCATCCCTGCAACCATTCTTGGAAAACCTTTCAGTCCCCTCTCTCTAAGTCCTTCGCTTAGTGTGATGGTCGGAATTGAACGCAGCACTCCAGCTGATGCTGAACTTCATTTACGAAGGCTCACTATAACTTCCTTGCTATTCTACTTTGTGGTCTCTACATTGAAAGTCCAGGATCTCATTTGTTCTATGAACCACTTTCTCAACCTGCCCTGCCACCTTCAGCAATTTGTGCCCACATACCCAGCAGGTTCCTCTGCTCCTACACCGCCTTTAGATGTCTACACTTCATTTTATATTCCTTCCCCTTCTTCTTCCCCCAGAATGAATCACATCACACTCCTCTACAATAAATTTCATCTATACACTTTTTCCATGAGCCTTTCTATATCCTCCTGAAGTCTATCTCTGGTCTCCTCACAGTTCGTAATTCTTTCTAGAATTGTCTCATCAGCAAATCTTGAGGTGATAATGGCTGTACACCCATCTGAGCATCCCTGAGACAATTCAGGAAAATACTAACAGCTGGGAGCACCTTTCAGCAGAACAAGAGAAACCATTCACCATTACTTTCTCTGTCCTGTCTCTCAGCCAAATTCATTGAGATGTTGCCCCAGCTGTCCCTTTATATTCCACTGGCTACACATTTGCTGATAAACCTATTGTGTACACTGCAATAGGAAGAAGGAAAGGGGAAATCAAGAATTGCAGTCAATATCATTAAGCCAGATTTACAATTCACTGTCATATAATAACAGGAGCATTCCAGGTCTTAACAGAGATTAGTGTTTAAAAAAAAACTCCTAATTTCCCCTTTGTTTCTTCTGCATATAACCTCAAAGTGATCTCCCCTGGTTATGGACCCTCAAGTAATTATTACATACCATGCTTCTATGGGATCTATCATTGCAAGTAATAGCAGGAGTAGGCCATTTGACCCCTCCACCTGCTCTGTCATTCAATAAGATCATGGCTGACCCATTTGTGTTTCAAATTCCTCATTCCCATTTACCCGATCATCTTTGATTCCTCGGCCTGACAAGAATCTATCCGCTTGGCCTTAAAACTGTTCAAGGGCCCCATCTCCAGCCCACTGTGAGGCAGCGAGTTCCTAAGTCACAAAACCCTCAGAGAAAAAGCATCTCCTTATCTCCATCCTGAAAGGGTGAGCCCTATGTTCTGGGAACTCAGCCACAAGAAGGAACAGTTTTTCCAAATCCACCTTGTCAAGGCTGTTCAGGATCTGAATAAACAAAAGTTGTGCAGTTTAGGTGGATTGGCTGTGCTAAGTTACCCATATTGCCCAGGAATGGGCAGGCTAGGTGGATTGGCCATGGGAAATGCAGGGTTACAGGGATAGGGTAGGGGTGTGGGTCTGGGTGGGAAATTCTTTGGAGGGTTGGTGTGCAATCGATGGGCCCGTGGCCTGCTTCCACACTGTAGGGATTCAATGATTCTATGAAAACAAAATGAATCAAACAAGGATGCCTGTGCTGAACCAGAGAGCCCCACCTTGCAGAAAGCTGTGATGCCTCATGAGGACATTGACCTAGTGATACCCTGTCGCTGTTGGATGACACTCATCAGAATAGACTTTGTAGCAAATTATTGTAAAATGACGGGAATGTGAGTACCGAGTATTACAAACTGCAGCATCTAATGCAGCTCCCCACTTGCACTGTATCAACCCTCTTGTAAAATGCCTGGATGTTCTGCTACTTACGTGCTGACAGGCCAGAGAAAGGCGTTCGCCCTCATACTCTCTGCGTTTCACCATCTCCACTTTCAGTGTCTCCCCAGGCAACAAAGTTCAGGCCTTTACCATTCGCTGGGAAAAAGAAACATTCTCTCCTCACTTCGCCCCTGCACCACCCCCACCCTCAACCTGCCACATATCTCTTGCCTGAAACATTAAATCTGTTCCCAAGAAGCAGACGGTGAGACAGAGGGAGAGCAAATCTATTCTCTATCTTTGAAATGCGGAAAGGCTAATAGGAGATGGCTCAGTTCAGGGCTCATGTTTAAGGACTGGAGCTGGGCAGGCAAAACTCGGTGGGAGAGTATTCTAGTGATAACAGCGGTCATTTAGATTTAGAATGGTTATGGAACCCTCCTGCCATTCGAATGGTTTCTGCTAATTCATTCTATCAGAACCATCCATCATTTCAAACAAGAGCAGGCTGCCAGACCAAAAGGCGATCAGTCATCCCCAGGAACTTGTCAGGAGTGTTAACAAGAAAAGCCAAGCTTAAGGAGCTATTGGGCCAAATGATTGAAATCCTGGTCTAAGAGGCAGGTTTTACAGAAAGGAGACAAGAGGCGGAGAGGTTGAGAGGGAATTTCATAGCATAAGGCCTAAGCAACTGGAGGCACAGCCACCAAATGCAGAGCAATTAAAGCTCATTTGGCCAAAATAAGGGGAGTGAAGAAAATCTGGAGGACTGGAGAAAGTTACCATAGAGTTATGGAAATAGGGACGAGAATTTAACATTTTGTTTTCAATGTGAAGACAACAGGTTCCAATAGACAGTGGCCAGCCCCACAGGTGAAGCGGTTTGAGGATGATAATAGCTTACCTAAGTCGGAACACTGCACCACTCGAAGGTGGCACTGGCACCCAAAGGGGCACACGGGCATTTCGATATCAGGGAATAAACCAGATCCTTCATCCTCCATCATAAAGTCAAGGAACTGTGCCTGATGAAATGGCTTAGCCCAGGAGGCTGCTATCAGGAATGCCAGCGAGATGAACACACGCATGGTTGCACAAGTAGCACAATAACAACCTAGGAGGAAACAAAAGGACCACAGTGGTTACAACACATAGGATTTGATAGAATTTCCAGCACAGAAACAGGCCATTTGGCCCACCTGGTCCAGGCTGGTGTTAATGCTCCACACTAGCCTTCTCCCACCCATGTTATCTAACCCCGTCAACACATCCTTCTCTTTCTTTCTCTCTCACATAGTTAACTAGCATTCCCTTTAATGCATGCCACTACAGTAACTACATCATACCCTGTTGTTCAAAGGACAAGGCAATTCAATACAGCCCTGGGAACTTGCATGTAAATGAGTCAAAGCCTTGTCTTCCATCAATGGAGACAACTTGCTCCCCATTTCTGGTGTGGGAGTGCTGGTGTTGGACTGGGCTGGACAAACTCAGAAGTCACACCATATCAGGTTATAGTCCAGCAGGTTTATTTGAAATCACGAGCTTCTGAAGCACTGCTCCCTCATCAGGTCCAGCTCAGGTAACTCAAAGTATTTTACAGCCAATGAAGTCCTCATGAAACGGTGGTCACTGGGTGTGCAGCAAGCTCCCACACATAATAAGATAATAAGGTGATAATGCTTGAGGGGTGAACAATGGCCAGGACACCCCACTCTTCTTTAAAGACGGCCTTGGGGTACCCATGAAAGAGAGCTAAGAAGACCCAGTTCAACATCTCACCTGAACATGAGTAAGATAATCCGTCCATACTGCTGCAGAGTTTTAGCCTCAACATATACCCTTCAGTCTCTGGAGTGCGATTTGAACCGACAAGCTGCTGGCTCAACTCCTGCTGGTTAGCTCAGTTGGCTGGATGGCTGGACTGTGATATACAGTGATGCCAACAGTGTGGGTTCAATTCCTATGTCAACCATGAAGGCCCAGGCTTCTTGATCTGCCCTGTCAGCTGAGGTGACCCTCAGGTTAAACTTACGACTAGTCGATTTTCCAATGAGAGAGCAGCCTTGTGGTTCTCTGGGCTCTGGTGACTTTACCTTCACACCAAGCTACTGGCTGCAGCAGACCTGCTCTGGGGTTCGGCAGGCGGAGAGAGTTGGGCCTGCTGGGTCCTTAGACACCATAATGATCATTAATGTGAGTGCACCACATCCAGCAGGAGGGCAGTTTTCTGCTGGAGATGGATGTGACTCTGTGATGTGACACCGACGCTGAGTATCTGCCCGGAATATTTTGTAAGGGGAAGTGGACACATATTGGGGAATTTGCCACAGGGCGTGTCACAATGACATAATTGCCCACAATAGGATAATCCCTTTCAGACATCGCCTGTTTATAGACGGGAATATTTTCCTTCGATGGTAATAACAATAAGTTCCAAATATAATAATGGGCAATATATCTAGTTACTGTCTCGAGTGAACTGACATAATTCTTTCAACATGCAAGCTTTTGATTAATGCAGAAGAAATGTTATTTTGAAAGAAGATGTTTGTGAAATGGGACATATAATTAGAAAGAAAGTATAACATTAGAAATCATCATTGAATCAGTGACTATCTATTTAAGCACCTTCATTCAGAACTCCTAATCATATGTAAGTTTTGTCAAATAGTCATTAGTCTGGTACATTATTTTAAAACTGCAGCAGGTCTAGTTCACATGCAGATAGTCTCCGTTATGTTCCAGTCAATACTGCTTAAGAACAGAAGGAATTTCAGACATTGCCTCACTCCACATCCTGGCCATTTCTCTTGAACCAAATAAGTCAGACTGACAGAATAATACAAATACTCGAGTTGTTGCTGCTATGTTTTGAGATGTGGTAGCGCATGAGTGAAAATCTTCAAGAATTTGATCAAAAACATTGGATGACATACAAAAGGAAACTTTTAAATTGCTGGCATCAATGCAAAGCTCTCTGAATTTAAATTCATTTTAACTAGGCCAGCCATGATACTTTGACGCAAAATGTAGGTCAGAGGCTGCGAATTCTGTGGTGATAATTTTCAGAATGTGACGGTGTACTCCTCACTTGCCGAGATGCATACAGCTTGAGGGGTAAATATTCCTTTGATAGCGTGTTGAGAAATTCTATAGCCAACTCTTTTGGTTTTTCATTCATGGGATGAGGACATCTCTGTCTGTGCCAGATTTATTGCCCACCCCAGATGCTCCACTACAGACTATTAAGTGTAGGTAGACACAAAACGGCGTTAGTGAGGGTGTTCCAGGATTTTAACCCAAGAACACTGAAGGAACAGCGATGTATTTCCAAGTCAGGATGGTGTGTAGCTTAGAGCGAACTTGAAGGTGATGATGTTCACATGTTGTTAAAATCGAGAAGGTGTGGAAAAGATTTACAAGGACGCCATTGGGATTGAAGGGTTTGACTTTTAGGGAGAGGCTGCATAGTCTGGGGCTTTTCTCCCTGGAACGTCAGAGGCTGAAGGCTGACCTTATAAAGGTTGGTAAAATCATTAGGGGCATGGATAGGGTGAATAGTCAAGGTCTTTTCCCTAAGGTGGGGGAGTCCAAAACTACAGGCCATAGGTTTAAGGTGAGAGGGAAAGATTTAAAAAGGACCCGAGGGGTAACTTTTTCACACAGAGGGTGGTGCGTGTATGGAACAAGCTGCCAGAGGAAGTGATGGAGGTGAGTACAATTACAACATTTAAAAGGCATATGGTTGGGTATATGAATAAGAAGGCCAAGTGCTGGGAAATGAGACTAGGTTAGATTGGGATGTCTGGTCAGCGTAGACAAGTTGGACCGAAGGGTCTGTTTCTGTGCTATATATGCTATGACTCCATCCGCTATCCTTGTCCTTCCTGATGGTAGTGATAAATTGCTGCAGTGCATCTCATAGATGATACTCACTACCGCAATCAAGTGTCAGTAGTTAAGGGAATGAATGTTTGTGGATACGATGCCAGTCATGTGAGCTGTTTTGTCCTGGATAGTGTTAAGTGTTGTTGGAACTCCACCCACCAGGCAAGTAGAAGGTATTCTATCACATTCCTGGCTTGTGCCTTGTAGATGGTGAATAGGCTTTGGGGAGTCAGGAGGTGAGTTAGTCACTGCAGGATTCCTCGCCTGCTTTTATAGTGTTTACACGGCTAGTCCAGTTCAGTTACTGATCAATTGTATACCCCAGGATGTTGATAGTGGGGAATTCAGTGATGGTAATACCATTGAATATCAAGGGGCGATGGTTAGATTCTCTCTCGTTGGAGATCGTCATTACTTGGCATTTGTGCGGCGAGAATGTTACTTGCCAGTTGTCAGCCTAAGCCTGGATATTGTCCAGGTCCTACTATATTTAAATATGGACTGTTTCAGTATTCGAGGAATTGTGAATGGTGCTGAATATTCTGAAATGCTCAGCAAGCCCGCTCACTTCTGAGTTTATGATGGAGGGAAGATCGTTGATGAAGCAGCTGAAGATGGTTGGGCCTAGGATGCAACCCTGAGGAACTCCTGCAGAGACATTCTGGAGCTGAGATGACTGACCTCCAACAACACAACCTCTGTGCCAGGTATGACTCCAACCAGCGGAGAGTTTCCCCAATTCCCCAAGACCACACTTTTGCTCAGGTTCCTTGTTGCTACACTGCAGCCTTGATATGAGTCTCAGCTCACCTGGAATTCAGCTCTTTGGTCCATGTTTAAACTAAACTGTAATGGCATCAGGGGGTGACTGGCCCTGGTGGAATCCAAACTGGGTGTCACTGAGCAAATTATTGTTGAGCAGGTGCTGCTTGACAGTGCTGTTGATGGTACCTTCCATCACTTTGCTAATGACTGAGAGTAGACTGACAGGGCGGTAATTGGCCAGGTTGGATTTGTCCTCCTTTTTGTGTATAAGGCATACCTGTGCAATTATCCTCATTGTCAGGTAGATGCTAGTGTTGTAATTGTACAGGAACAGCTTGACTGAGAGTGCTTTACTTAAACATTCAAGCCGAAGAAATAGCATCTGTGATAACACAGCACTCCTCCAGCACCACACAATGACACAGTGTTCACAGTATTGTAGAATTGTTAGGTTGGAAGCTCTTCTGCTCATCATGTCTGCACTGGTTCTCTGAGCATTCTGACCTAGTGCCAAACTTCTGCTTTTTCTCCATAACCCTGCAAGTTGTTTCTATTTAAACAGGCATCTAATGCCCTCTTGAAAACACCTCAGTTGAATCTGTCTCCACCACATTTCCAGACAGGGCATTCCACATCCTAACTAGATAAAAACCAAAAGAACTGCAGATGCTGTAAGGTTCTCAGGAAGGGTCACCGGACCCAAAACGTTAACTCTGACTTTTTTCTTCACAGATGCTGCCAGACCTGCTGAGCTTTTCCAGCAACTTCTGTTTTTGTTCCTAACTTGATGCTGTGTGAAAATGTATTTCTCACCTCACATTTGCTTCTTTATAACAGACATGGGTTAAGACATGGGTTGCTTTCAGTACAGCTCACCCATTCTCTCTTCCTTTCAGCTCTTGTTACCACTTACTCCGCTTTTCTTCTGCCCTGGCCTGTTATCCCCAATCTCCTTGTTTACCAACCCCTTCATATCTCTCACTTTCTGGGCTCCATCTTCACCTATCCACTCATCCCTATCCTCCCCACCCCCAACCTTGTCTTCAACATAAATACTGCTTTTTCCTAGCTGCTAATAGTTTATTAAAAGAGTCACTTGACTCAAAACTCTGCTTTCTTCCCACAGATGCTGCCAGATCTGCTGAGTTTTGCCACTAAGTTTTTTTTTGTTTTGGGTCTCTAGCATCCTCAGTTCTTTGTTTTATCAAATCTTCCCTCAGCTTTCTCCTTTTCAAGGAGCACAGTCCCAGTTGTTCCAATCTATTCTCATAGCTGAAATGTGCCATCCCTGTAAACCCATTCAGCACTCTCTTCAATGGATTGATATCCTTCCTGAAGCATGGAAGCTCAAGTATGTTCAGGATGGATCCTGAACCGATAACCATAGAATCCCTACAGCACAGAAGCAGGCCATTCAGCCCATCAGATCCACATCAACCCTCCAAAGACCTTCCCACCCAAACCTTTCCTCTACCCTATCCTTCCAACCCTACATTTCCCATGGCCAATCCAGCCAACCCGCACATTGTTGGACCCGGGGAGGAAACCGGAGCACCCGGAGGTAATCCACACAAAAGCAGGAAGAATGTTGCAAACTCCACACAATCACTGGAGGCTGGAATCAAACACGTGTCCCTGGTGCTGTGAGGCAACAGTGCTAACCAATGAGCCACAGTGCTGCCCAAATCCTACTGACGTAAGAGTTTAAGTGCTTTATGTTGAATTACAGCTCACCTTGAAGCAAATCCAACCAACTGAGTATCTCAAGTATAAATTTTAATAAAGTATTTGTCATAATGCATACAACGTAAATTCCACCTTTATACAACATTGCTTGACATTGCCATCTGACTAGCCCCATTCCTGCACCTTGATAATTCTTTTCCTTTCAAATATCTATCCAATTCGTTTTTGAAAGTTACTAACGAATGTAGTCTCACCACCATTCCCAATCACAACTTGCTGCATAAAAATGTATGCGTATTTATTACACATATATCCAAAATTATATAATTTCCTGTATTAAATAGAAGGCTAACCCACAAAGGTCAGTGATAATAAGTTAAATATACACTGTTATGGTTAGATAATGTTCAGTAAACTGAGACTACATTTCAAAGAGACTTTGTGAACACCTCCTAAACCTGTGAGCACTACCACCTGGAAGGACAAGACCACAACCATCACCAAGATCCCCCCCAAGCCACACACTATCCTCACGTAGAAATATATCGCTGTTTTTCAATGTTGCCGGACAAAAATCCTGGAATTCCCTCCCTAACAGCATTGTGTACATCCCTACACCATATGGATTTCAGAAGTCACACGACACCAGGTTATAGTCCAACCAGTTTATTTGAAAACTCAAGCTTTTGGAGTGCTGCTGCTTTGTCAGAAAAAGTAATCTGACGAAGGAGCGAGGCTCCGAAAGCTTGTGATTTCAAATTAACCGGTTAGACTTTAACCTGGTGTCGTGTGACTTCTGACCTTGTCCAGCACCAGCATCTCCACATCATATGGATTTCAAGGAGACAACCCACCACCACCTTCGCCAGGGCACTTACAAGTGGGCAATAAAACTTGGTCTAAGCAATGATACCCACATTCCACAAACAAAACTAATAAAAACTAATTTTACAAAAACATCACTGGCTGAAAATCACTTGGAGCGGTTGTGGGATCATGAAAGGCAAACGAAATGTCTTGCTTTCCTCAATTCATTTTGCCCTACCATACTGGAGAGTTGTTAACAGCTACGTCAGACATTTTGAAAGTGACACCCAACCTCCCACGATTGGTTGCACTGACTCGCAGGACATCAAAGAACAAAGAACAAAGAAAATTACAGTGCAGGAACAGGCCCTTCAGCCCTCCAAGCCTGCACCGATATGCTACCTGTCACAACTAAAACCCCCTACCCTTCCGGGGACCGTATCCCTCTATTCCCATCTTATTCATGTATTTGTCAAGACGTACTTTAAAAGTCACTATAGTATCTGCTTTCACTACCTCCCCCGGCAGCGAGTTCCAGGCACCCACCATCCTCTGTGTAAAAAACTTGCCTCATACACCACCTTTAAACCTTGCCCCTCGCATGTTAAACCCGTGGCCTCTGGTAACTGACTCTTCCACCCTGGGAAAAAGTTTCTGACCATCCACTCTATCCATGCCCTTCATAATTTTGTAGACCTCGAATAGGTTGCCCCTCAACCTCTGTCGTTCCAGTGAGAACAACCCAAGTTTCTCCAACCTCTCCTCATAGCTAATGCCCTCCATACCCGGCAACATCCTGGTAAATCTGTTCTGTACCCTCTCCAAAGCCACCACATCCTTCTGGTAGTGTGGCGACCAGAATTGAATACAATATTCCAAATGCAGCCGAACTAAGGTTCTTTAAAGCTGCAACATTACCTGCCAATTTTTAATGTCAATGCCCTGGCCAATGAAGGCAAGCATGCCATATGCCTTGGTGATGACCTTCTCCACCTGCGTTACCACTTTGTGACTTGTGTACCTGTACACCCAGATCACTCTGCTTATCAGTACTCTTAAGGGTTCTGCCATTTACTGTATATTTTCCATCTGGATTAGACCTTCCAAAATACATTACCTAACATTTTTCCAGATTAAACTCTATCTGCCATCTCTCTGCCCAATTCACCAACCGATCCATATCCTGCTGTATCCTTTGACAGTCCTCATCGCTAACCACAATCCCACCAACCTTTGTGTCATCAGCGAACTTACTAATCAGACCAGTTACATTTTCTTCCAAATCATTTATATATATATTACAAATAGGTCCCAACACTGATCCCTGAGGAACACTACAAGTCACAGGCCTCTATTCAGAAATGCACCCTGCCACTGCTACCCTCTGTCTTCTGTGACCGAGCCAGTTTCTGTTCCATCTTGCAAGCTCAGGTCTGACCCCGTGCAACTTTACTTTCTGTATCAGCCTGCCATGAGGGACCTTGTCAAAGGCCTTACTGAAGTCCATGTAGACAACATCCACTGCCCTACCCTCATTGATCATGTGCATCACTTCCTTAAAAAACTCAACCAAGTTAGTGAGACACGACACCTCCTTCACAAAACCATGTTGCCTCTCGCTAATACGCCCAGTTATTTCCAGGTGGGAGGAAATCCTGTCTCGAAGAATCCTCTCCAATAACTTCCCTACCACTGACATAAGACTCACCGGCCTGTAATTAGCTGGATTATCCTTTGCAAACCTTCTTAAATAAGGGAACAACATTGGCTATTCTCCAATCCTCTGGGACCTCCCCTGTAGCCAGCGAGGAGACAAAGATTTCCTTCAAGGCCCGAGCAACATACCCTCCATTGCCTCTCTCAGTATTCTGGGGTACATCCCATCAGGCCCTGGGGACTTGTCAACCTTAATGTTATTCAAGACCCTTAATCCCTCTACTTTTTGATCTCAACATGACCCAGACTATCTACCCACCCTTCCCCAGACTCATCATCCACCAAGTCCTTCTCTATTGTGAATACTGACGCAAAGTACACATTTAATACCTTGCCTATTTGCTCTGGCTCCACACATAAATTCCCTTCCCTGTCCTTGAGTGGATCAACCCTCTGCCTGGCTACCCTTTTGCTCTTTATATTTATACATATGTATTCCACAACATTGTAAGATAATTGGTAAGAGTTACCCCAGTTGCTAGTGGATGTACATAGAGTACCATTAGCTGCTACCTGGCCAATTGGATGCCATGGAGACAGAAGGAGATGGTGAGATTAGTTATGGATTGATCTAGCCTTCTGTCAGACAGGATAATATTGACATGTCAGTGCTCAATTAAAATTCCAGCTGGACCTGGTCATGTGGATGCTGCAAATAGGAAGCTGCCTTCTATCACCTTAAATTATAAACACTGTGCATTAAATTTTGGTGCCTTAAATCTGTTAGAAGTGTAGCTGCAAGCTAACATCAGCAAAGTCAGATGGCAGACACAAAGAAAAACACCATATTGAATTTCTGGTATTTGATGTTATTCTATGATCTGTTTTTCTGCTTAATTCTTAAAGATATAACAAATTGCTCACCTGATCCACATAAATCCCGACGTGCCAAGTCTGTGATTGAACTCCACCCCATCCTTCCTTTACTAGTATTCCACCAGACTCCCTGGCTGTTGTTTCAACTTATTCTTGGCTCCAAACATCTGGTTAAAATCCAGCTGTCCTTGCCTGCACAGGGTCTTGTCATTAGTGAACGTAGGAAAAGATGTTTCCTCTTGTGAGAGAATCTCTAACTGGGGTTGCTGGTTAAAAATAACAACTCACCCATTTAACACAGAGATAAGGGGAAATTCCTTTTCTCACAGGGGATTGTAAGCCTTTGGAATTCTGTACATCTAAAGACGGTGGAAACAAAGTCTTTCAGTATTTTGAAGGCAAAGATAGGTCGATTGTTTATGAGCGAAGGATGAGGGCTCAGCGGGTATGTGGATTAATCAGATCAGTCACAATCTTATTGAATGTCACAACAATGGGTGGCACTGGTCATTGCTGTCTCACAGCATCAGGGACCTGGGTTTGATTTCACCCTTGGGTGACTGTCTGTGTGGAGTTTTCACATTCTCCCCGTGTCTGCGTGGGTTTCCTCTGGGTGCTCCGGTTTCCTCCCACAGTCCAAAGATGTGCAGGCTGGGTGGATTGGCCATGGGAAATACAAGGTTACTGGGGACAGGGTAGGGAGGTGGGTCTGGGTGGGATGCTGTTCGGAGGATCAATGTGGACTCAATGAGCCAAATGGCCTGCTTCCACACTGTCGAGATTCTGTGATACTATTCTATGTCCTATCTTCAGTTCGAGTGGCCTCCTGTTCCTAATTTGTGTGCTCACGTGGAAGTGCAACACGAAGCTAAAATGGTGGCAAAATGAAAGTCTGCTTTAATTATTCTTCAAACAAATGTGGTGGAAATATTTCTGAGATTAGTCAAACTAATGCACAAAATGTCATCCTTGAGAATGTAAGTCATTATTTCCCAGCAATATCTGACTGGCTGTTTCCCTGCTTCTGTAGCAGGAAGTGAGCACTGAAATCCATAGGAGGTGTTGGTCTGCAATCTCTCAGTCTAACTATGATGGCAGATCTACATCTGCCTTGATGGTAGTGGCACTGAGAACCTGAGTGATGGCAGGAGATCATCAGAAATCCTAATGGAATCTCAGGAGTTGGAAACTGAGATCCTGGCTGAACCTTAAAGATGTGTCAGTGTCATTCTGCGTAAAAGTTGTGATAAGAGTGCAAAATATTGGAACAAGAATAGGCCATTCGGCCCACTGAACTGCTCCACCATTCAACAAGAGCATGGCCGATCTTCAACTCCACTTTTTCACCCACTTCCCATATTCCCTGATTTCCTAAGAGGCCAAAATTATGTCTATCCCAGCCTGAGATATATTCAATGATGGAACATTGGCAATCCTCTGGGGTAGAGAATTCCAGAGATCCACAACTCTTTGAATGATTCAATCCTTGATGCCTTGCCCTAAGACTCTTCGCCCTTGTTCTAAATTCCTCAAACAAGGAAAACAATAAAATATAAGCTATGTATTTATCAATGTTTAATATCCAACGTTAGTTCTAGTCTCCAGTTGAGATCAATTATGACCTAGTTGAATTTCTAATCTAACAGTAAACAAGGTGCATTGGACTAGAGATTCATTTACTTTGAAAGGCTCCTGTGTAGAAACAGGATGAAGGCATTCAATTACGTCATAGCCTATCTGCAGCCAATCGCCATTGACCTGCCTTGGTTTTGTAACCCTTAATGACCAACCAAGGTTTATCTATCTAAGTCTTAAACTTTTCAATTGCTTAATGGGGGAAAGTTTGAGATTTCAATGTCATTTAAGAACAATTTCCTGATATCATCCTGTAATATCTTTGCTCTGATTTTAAGGCACTGTTGCCCCATTCCAGATCTCCCCACTAGAGGAAATAGCTTCTATCTACCGCATCAACATGTTTAATCATTTTAAATAACCAGATCATCCCTTAATCTTCCAGTTTCCATGGCAGCCTATGCACAGCTCAGCCATAATCTCAATGAATGACAGAACAGACTCAAGGGGCTGAATGGCCAACTCTTATTCCTATTTTCTTAACATATCTTCATTTTCTTGACCCTGTTTGCCTAGGTATCATTCTGGTGAGTCTGCACATCACTCTGTCCTAGTCCTAATTCTCCATTCTGAGGTGAAATGCCCAGGGCTGAATCCAGTATTCTAAATTACTTTCAACTAGAACATGATACAATTGTGCTATATCCATCCCTCTGTGATTCAGTCCCTTTGAGGTGAAGGTGGCATTCTTTAGCATTTGTCTTTAATCTGTCGATGAGTTTTCATTGGCTTCAAACTTTAGTCACCCTGCATGTCTGGTAAATATCCGCTCAGCAGCCTTATCATTTATCCTCCATATATTACCAGTTTGAAACCACCACATCCTCCATATTGGGTCCTGATAATCTTAAAGAATGGAATTGTTCCAGCTAACACTGCTGCAAGTAGCTGCAAATCCGATCATTAAACTTGACTGTTCTATTCAATTTGAGCCAAGTTTTATTGTTTCCCAAGTTTTTTTGATGCCCATCTCCCTTAAAAGTCATGCTGCGTTTTTTTCACCTATGATTGATCTGGGTAATGGTGATACATACTTGGGGTGGTGTTAACAGCGCAAGTTCAGCATTGTCACAAAGTGCCTTTAGCTTTGTACCAATTGTGATATTTTCCCAGTTGGCCACTGCTCACTCCCTAAGAGGCATTTGCCACCTCTATAGCATGGGGTACTGGGTAAGGGATTTCAGATAGTATGCTGCTACCAATCATCTTTTGTCTTTGCTTTGTCTTGGGCCCATCTAGTGATTAGCTATCAGCTTGCTCCAGAGCTTGAGCACAAAAATTAAACTTGACATTCTGGTGCAATACTGAGGAGGTGCCACACTATCAGAGGTAGTCTTTTTAGGTGCAGTATTTATCTCGGGTGGATGCAAAAGATGGCATGATACTATTCTGAATAAGAGCAGGGGATGTATGCTCAGTGGCCTTGTATCTATCCTGCTATCAACATCACTATAAAGAGATTTTCTGCTCATATTGTCATTTGTGAGAGCTCACTGTGAGCAAACGGCTACTGTGTTTCATAAACTAAGACAGTGACTACTACATTTCCAAAATGCTGCACTGGCTGCAAAGTGCTTGCAATATCTGGTAGTCCTGAATGATGCTATAACACAAGACTTTTCTTCTTTGTTTTGTGATCTAACTACTAAAAGCAGTGCAGTAAGACTCAGTTCCCCAGTTGTAGCTTTGGCTCTACCACAAAACCAAAGCCTCAGATTAAAGTGGAAGCACCTCTCTGTGCTTGCAAGGTCCATTTCCCACACTGTTGAACATACTAAATAACAAGCATGGTTATCAGTTCTGTACCAAGAACAGCAGCAGAGAGAGCTGTTCAAAGTAGCAGATTATCTTACGTGTATACCTGCTTGTGTACAAACCCCCACTGACGGCATCCTTTCACAAGGTCTTTAACTGTCATCAACCCTATGAGGTCTTTGCATCCCTGCAGTTCTCGCCTCTTGGCCATCTTTGGTTTTACTCGCTCCATTGTCGGCAGCCGCACCTTCAATCAAGGTATAATCTGTGGAATTCTCCCACGAACCCTCTTTGTCTCTCTCGCCTCTCTCTACCTTTCAGCTGCCCATTTGAACTTATTGCTTTTGGTCAGCTGTCCTATTTTCTCCTTGTGTCATTTGTTGTCAAATTCTGTCTGATAATCTGTCCACAAAGAACCCAAGGAACGTTTTATAAATTTATTCTTGGCAGTTGTATCACTGAGATGTTCTCTTATGTGGGTTTTTCGACCATATATTTATGAAAGGATCTTTTTGCTGACCTCCCATTAAGTGTGTTGGAACTCCATCCAAATTCATTCATAAAATCAAGACAAAATGTTTTATTGCAGTGAAGCAAATTATGTATCCAGCGCTACATCTAGATAAAAATTGTTATTTGCTGTCCCTTTAAAAAAAAATTTGCAAAGCTCTTTGAAAAAAAAGTCCACATATTAAAAACAGAAACACAGAAAATAGTCAACTTTTTTTTTAAATAGAAATTGTTAAATAGATAAACTTAAAACAACCAGGTCAGAATTAACTCATGCCCTTTGCTGGATGTAGTTCAACAGTGGAGCTGTTCTGTAACAGAGTGTCAATCTGAATGTGAGTTTTGTTTCAGATATTGCTGCATTGACCCGTTTAGTGCTAACCATGGCAGGAGGACTATGCATGTATAATTAGGTATTCCCAACCCTCCAACATTGCCTAGGACTCTCTAGTAACTACACTTCAAGCTCCTGTCGTGAGGGAATCTGGGAGGTTAATCAGAGAGATTTTTTTAAAAATGTAATTATTTTATTTTCGGGGAAAAGACAGTGGTGTCGGAGTAATGTCACTTGACTCGTAATCTGAAGGCCTAGATGATCAGTCAACTTGGGACACAGGTTCAAATCCAACCATGGTAGCTAGTGTAGATTCAATGAATAAATCCTTGAATATAAAGGTAGCCTCAGTAGTGGTGACCACAATAACTACAGTTGATTGTCATAAAATTTTACCTCAGTCATTAATAGCCTTTAGGGAAGGAAACTGCCGTCTTTACCAGATCTGGGCTACATGTGACTCCAGTCCCACAGCAATGTGTTTGACTCTTAATTGCCCTCTGAAATGGTCCAGCAAACCATTCAGTCCAAGGACGATCAAAGGTGGGCAACAAGTACTGGCCTTGCCAGTGGTGGCCCATATCCCTTTAACAAATAAAAAGTTATTTGAAGACTTGCAATTATGAGTCATAAAATCAGTGTACCTGGTATTAAAATTGTCATTTGATTGGTAGTCAAGAATAAATTACTTGGTAACGAAGTGTCTGTGCATTTTCCAATTGGCTTTGGGGAGGCAGGGCACCATGGTGATGGGTATAGTGGGTACCAATGGAATAGGAGGCCATGTGATGATACCCTCAAGAATATGTCCAACCAAATTTGACAATCGGACACAAATGGATCATTGATCCATCAACTCGCAGCCTTCAGGCTTCTCAACAGTCAGCTACATTCAGCCAGACAGAATTGTGCTCAGGAACAATCTACGAGTAGCACAAATGGGGAATTTTCCCCTTATATTGCTTCATTCCCGTACACAGGAAACTAAAACCTTAAGGTTTGGATATTGTTAAGAAGTCATTTTGGGAGAGATAGGAGGTAGAAGCGATAGAATCCCAGTGCTGAAAGTGACCATTTGGCCCCTCAAGTCTACACTGACCCTCCAAACAGCATCCCATTCAGACCTCCCACCCTATCCCCATAACTCTACATTTACCGTGGCCAATCCACCTAAACTGCACACTTTTGCAGAAACCAGATTATCCAACAGAAACCCATGCTGGCACAGGGAGAATGTGGAAACTCCACACAGGTGGTCACCCAGGGCTTGGATTGAACCCAGGTCAACCACTGTGAAGTGGCACTGCTAAGTACTGCCTACTGTCCCCCTGTATCCACTACGGAAGGTAACGTCTTTGCCTAGACAGTGGTTAGAATATGAGACTTCCTATCTCAAGGGAGCTGTTGAGGTGAATGCCATAACAGCAATTATAAGCAAGTATGATAAACACATGAGGGAGAAAGGAAATGAAGAATGCATTGATTGATTGGGATGAACAGGGGATAAGAAGAGGATTATATCAACACCAGCATGGGCTAGTGGGGCTGAATGGCTTGTTTTTGAGCTGTTAATTCTATAAAAAGTGGGAAGAAAGAACAAATTTAAAACAACAACAATTGGGACTTTGAGCACCTTTCCTTAGCAACAAGTGTTTAAAACTGAGACTGTAATTTATTCCTTATTTCCAATTCCAGAACTGAAAGGTCAAACATGCTCATAATGAAATGCAGTTCAAGCTGTTGAGCTGTTATAAAACTGAAATTGGCATTTCTGTCCCCTTTCATTAATAGTGAGCCAGAAATTGTGGTAGGATTTCCATGTCTGTTCCTGAAAGATGCAGCAATCTTTTCTCCATTAAGTATGTAAATGCTTGTGTCCATTGCCAGCCAAGTTTCTGAGAATTAAACAAGAGTCTGATGTTTAACAGTGAACCTTATCTGTGTCCATTTGGGGGATAAAATGAAAAATGATGCCTAAGAGGAATGGAAATAGGAAGGTCATTCTGTTTAATTTTATCTTCCTTCAGAATATAGAAGACTTAAACTTCAGCCACCAGCAAGGTGAAGTTGCCATATCTCTACTGAACCATAAGGCTGCTCTCTCATTAGAGAGTGATGATTGAACCTGAAATTCACCACAATTCAGGTAAAGGGAGTGGTTGAGAAGGAGAAACTTCCATGGTAACTTCAGCCAGTGGAAAAACTGAACCCATGCTTTATGGCATCACTCTACGTTGCAATTGTTACGATTGTTTCCAGTGGCAGAAAGAGCAGGATAAGCAGTGCACAGGGTTTTAATAGGATTGACAAATGAACTGGAGGCTACATTAGGAAGAAGGATTTTACACAGCATGTTGGTGTAATTTGGCACGTACCGTCTGACAGAGTGGTGGAAGCAGATTCAATGGACACTTTCAAAAGAGCATTGGATTCAATGGGGAAGGTTTGCTCGGCTATGGGGCAGAGGAAGGGTCTGGCAATCTAGGATTGCCTTTTGTAAGGATTGTTTCCTGCTACACTGTATTATTCTTTGAGGAAGGGATCGGTATTGGTCAGGACACCAGCAAGAACTTTGTTGCTCTTCTTCAACATCTTCCCAAAAAAAGCAGCAAAGTTTTGGTTTGCTGTCTCCTGAAGAAGACAGTGGCACTGCAGCACTCCCCTAGCATGGTGCCTGAAGGGACATGCTGAATTCTCTTCAGTGAAGCTTGAGCAGTGGGAGAATGTGTTGCCCACTGAGCCACAGCTAGCACCTACTGCTGGATGAATTGCTGCTTCCTCTGACCCCTACACTGTCAGATGTCCAATCACAATCACGCTCTGATCTGTACAGGCACCGTTCTCACTCTAATTATTACAGTGCACTTCTCATTAGACCAGGGGAATTGAAATGAGTTTATATAGGGACAACGTTACACCTCTTAACAACAGAAAAATCGGATGGGACGTTGAAATTGTGATGGGGTGACACGATAAATCAGGAATCGTTTGCAAAGTCTAAGACCCGAGGAAACATGTGAGGAAAGGGTCTTAAAATGACAGAAATTATCTAATTATCCTTCAAGAAAAATTGCTCCCATTGTGCAAAAGGGCACTGTGGGAATGTAACATCACTGGGGAGTGGGGACTCAAGAGACACTGCATGCCCTATTACATTATATCTTTTTTAAAAATTGATAAAATTATGACACTTCCAACACACTTAGAAGACAGCATAAAACAAAATCCTTTCAGAAATACACCGTTAAGATTAAACCTATGTAAAAGGTAATCTCGGTGATGGCACTGCCAAAACAACGCTGAACTCAAATGCTTTGAAGAATATACTTATTAAAGCGAGCAGTTCAGGTCCTTAGCGGCTGGTATATTCTTCAGAACAAAGATTGCAATGCAAGGACCAAACAGCTCAAGTGTTTCCAATACTCAACACAAGGTGATCATTTCACTCAGTAGTTTCATTGAGCCCCCTTCTCAAACCGGAGTGCAGCTGGGAGTTTCCCAAGATGGGTTTCAGATCTTTTCATGTGCTTAAACTCAGAGTCAAAAGTCAACTATACACAGCAGCACCAGCAACCCATCCCGCCGAGAACCTCTTAATGAGTGTCTAACACATTCCATCTGAACTTCAGTACATCACAGCAGTTAACCAACAAGGGAAGAAAAAGACTCATCTAACACAATAACTTTAGAAATCGACCACGCTGCAGTGAACAAGATTCTCTTGTGTGACAGCTGAGCATACCTTATCAATTATGATCTTGTATTTTGGATTCTGTCGAGCTAAAGATACGAACAAACCACTTAAATTCACAAAGATTTTAAGGTTTTTTTCTTGGGGGGAAGGGTTAAAGATCACAATCAAATGGACTATTTGCAGCAAGATTGAATTGATCAGAACTGGACGCGAGCCATACCTTTTCTATTGCTTCAGGTCCGTCCCAGGATGAGCCGGTGAAGTTGTGGTGGTGTTATCCCGCAGCCTGGGGAAAGGGTACAGGTGTGCGATGGGGAGAGAGAGAGACAGACAGACAGAGAGAGAGAGGGCGAGAGACAGAGCCTGCTGGCTGGAGGTACAGAGCTGGTTAAAAAAAAACTTCCTTGCTCCTGTTCTTTAGCTGGGCTGTGGGCTAGGTCCCATTAACTGCAGAGAATTTTACAACTGACACACACATAACCAGGAACTCCTGATCATGTGGTAATGATATATCCCTTGTGTTGGAGCCAAGAACACTTTATTAGCCTTTTGTTGGATTCCACACCTCCCACCCCCACCCCAACCCCCCACTTTGGCTTGTGATCCCCTCGTTTCTCGGCTTGTTCAGCCACACACCCACTGCAACCGAACGTGTCATTTTACCAAACGTGTCACCGCTGGGGGTTTGTGAAAATAAACTGCACGACAGAGGATGCTTTGCCACATTTATCAGCGCTTACAATGATCATTGGCAAACGATCTTACTTTGGGGCAAAGCTGGAGGTCAAGAATTTGCCCAGTGGAAGTCAATTCCGCCACAATTTCCCTCCGAGAGCATTCAGAAAAGTGCAAGTCGGTTTACTTTTACAAAAAAAATGCTTGATGGGAGGCCCCCAACTTTAGTTGACAGGAGACGCCTGGCCATTTTTAGCTTTATAACAAGCCAGTCTGAGCTTCAAAGTGCTCATTGCACTAGAATAGCCTCATTCAAAGACTATACTTTCACTGGAGTGAATGACCAGCCCTCCCTTCCCCTCATAAATTAAAATTAACCTCAACCACTCAGCAGACCACAACACCCATGAAAAGAGATGCAATACAATTAGCATTTACTTTCCACTGAAATGTTTATTGTCACTGAAATGTTGTCAAAATATCTGCCCACGAATTGCTGAGGACGAACATAGCACTGAGAGTATCAGGATCAAAATCAGAAGCTCTGAAGAAGGGTCACTGGACCAGAAAGTTAACTCTGCTTTCTCTCCACAGATGCTGGCAGACCAGATGAATTTTCCCAGCAATTTCTGATTTTGCTTCTGATTTCTAGCATCCGTGGTTCTTTGGGTTTTTTTTGGAAAGAATCAGGATGATGGGGGGGGTCAAATCAGGTACAGACAGAGAGTGAGATAAAGATTTGCTTAAAAAAAAGTGCAAGAGAAGACAGTAGCAGAAAGGAAAAGTAAGAAAAATGATATAACTAACTCTAGGAAGAATTACTATTGACTGCAACGAGGGCCCACAGTTTTCGTTGCTCCCTTTCTGGGCTGGAGAGATTGGGCAGCATCTCAGGACCATAAATCTCGTTAATAGAATAGGTATGATTTTCTGCGTTGAGATTTCATTCATATTCACCATGCAAATCCAGCATTTCTTGATAGTCACAGGGTGGGAAGCAGAGGCATGAGACTTTGCTGCCAAATTCATAGGCTGAATGGACCAGTGGTCCCAGTTGTCTAGCAATTTGAGAGAATTCCCAGATTCACTGTGTACCCCTTGATCACCTTATTTTGCTGGTTTCTTTTTAATGTGCTAACAATGATGGACTTCATGAGCTCATTACTAATGATCCATCAAACTCTGGGCTATTATTAAACTCAGACAAAATTACTGAAGATGGAATGAAATAAATGTGCCCATTTTTTGAAAGTGCAGGAAAGAAGCAAAAACTGCCTTGAAGTTTTCTGTGATGCACAATACTCCAAATGCAGTGCCACCAATGCCCTGTATAACTGAAGCATGACCTCCCTACTTTTGAATTCAATTCATACTTTTGGGCCATTCTAAAGAAGAGCCACTGGACCCAAAATGTTAACTTTGTTTTCTTTCCACAGATGCTGCCAGACCTGCTGAGCTTCTCCAGCAATATCTGGTTTTGTTTCTGATTTACAGCGTTCCTTTTTTTTTGAATTCAATTACCCTCCTGTTAAACGTTAATTTCCTATTACCTTTCCTAGTTACTGTTCTTATGTGCATACAATGTGTTAGGACACCCAGATCACTGCATCTCAGAGCTCTGCAATGTCTTGCTATTTAGATAAGTGTTCCTTTTTTATTCTCCCTGGCAAAACAATTTAATTCTTTTTCCCGCATTGCATTCCATTTGCTAGATCTTTGTCTCCTCAGTTAATCAATCCACATCCTTGCTGTAATGTGAAAATGCAAATGTTTAGTAATTAGTGCACAGCAGGATTCCACAGCAGCAACAAGTTCAATGTTTAAATTATCTGTTTTTGATGCTATTTGACTCATTTCCTTGACTTTAAATTCAATCGACTAATAGCAACAATGACGATGACGATGACAATAATAACGGGTCTGTGAACAGCATGAGTAGGAATGAAGTGCGAACAGGCAAATGTTTGCTTCACCAGTTGGGATAAATTCAACTTTGTCCTTACAATTTTTTTTAAATGTAAACTTCTATTTAAACAAGGGCTTCAGTGGAAAGAATCAGACAGTCAATGAAATGTGTCTGCACACCAGGTCAAAATACCAGTCTGGACCAGTATAGATCTGTCTGTTGATCTAATGAATGAAAAGCAATTGGAATTTGCACAAACCAACTGAACAAATCTAATGCTAACACTGCAAAATGATAGATGCTAGCATTGACAAGAATCTGTAAAGCACTTCAGGATAGCCCACAGCTCTTTACAGCCAAATAAGTCTTCTCGGAATTGTAGTTTCTGTTGCAGCAGTAAACCCTTGTCCGCTCCACACTCCCCTCCAGCCCCACCACACCCGGCACTTTCCCCTGCAACCCCAGGAAGTGCTACACCTGCCCCCACACCTCCTCCCTCACCCCCAGCCCAGGCCCCAAGAAGACTTTCCACATCAAGCAGATATTCACCTGCACATCTGCCAATGTGGTATACTGCATCCGCTGTACCCGTTGTGGCCTCCTCTACATCGGGGAAACCAAGCGGAGGCTTGGGGACCGCTTTGCAGAACACCTACGCTCAGTTCGCAACAAACAACTGCACCTCCCAGTCGCGAACCATTTCAACTCCCCCTCCCATTCCTCAGATGACATGTCCATCCTGGGCCTCCTGCAATGCCACAGTGATGCCACCCGAAGGCTGCAGGAACAGCAAATCATATTCAGCCTGGGAACCCTGCAGCCCAATGGTATCAATGTGGATTTCACAAGCTTCAAAATCTCCCCTCCCCCAACCACATCCCAAAACCAGCCCAGCTCGTCCCTGCCTCCCTAACCTGTTCTTCCTCTCACTTATCCCCTCCTCCCACCTCAAGCCCCACCCCCATCTCCTACCTACTAACCTCATCCTGCCCCCTTGACCTGTCCGTCCTCCCTGGACTGACCTATCTCCTCCCTACCCCCCCACCTACACTCACCTTTACTGGCTCCATCCCCTCCTCTTTGATTTGTCTGTCTCCTCTCCATCTATCCTCTCCTCTATCCATCTTCTATCCGCCTCCCCCTCTCTCCCTATTTATTTCAGAACCCTCTTCCCCTCTCCCATTTCTGATGAAGGGTCTAGGCCCGAAACGTCAAGCTTTCCTGCTCCTATGATGCTGCTTGGTCTGCTGTGTTCATCCAGCCCCACACCTTGTTATCTCGGATTCTCCAGCATCTGCAGTACCTATTCTCTCTGAAACAATGGGCAGGTACTTTAGTTTGGTGATGCTCATTCAAGGAAAAATATTGGCTAGAATATCAGAGGTAAATCCCCAAATTGTTTTACTAGTGAGTGCCATAGATGGAGACAGGATTGCAGTGGCATTCCAACATCTTGGGCTCAAGTGCCATGCCAAATTGTTGTTCGCAAAAAGTATGGTTTTCATTTGGCCAAACTGGTTGATTACTGACCTTCAAATCCTTCCAATACATCTGATAGCAGAGGTATGTTTCCTGATCAGCCATCCTACAGACGACAATGGCAAACCTTTGCGGTACATTGCCCATAAGCACAGACCAATCCAATGGAAACCCATATCCCAGCCCTTGGGGAAACCAGGATGGGGGAAAAGACAGTGTCGAAGGATCTTTTACAACCTCACTTCAAGGAAGCAGGCAAGCCTAATTTAGTGCCTCATTCAAAAAGTGATACTTCCAAAAGAGAAGAACTCCCTCAAAAATGCACTTCAGATACTGGGGCCCCTGAGGAAGTGCTGCACATTTGGTGAGAGCCAATTGACTGCTGAATTTTCTGCATTGCAACTGTGACTACACTTTGAAAAGTACTTCATTAGCTGCAAAGTGCTTTGCGATGGCTTGAAGTTATGAAAAGTACATTTTCTTTCTGCCTTCCAAAACACTATAATGGAGATGATGGTAATATCACAGGGGTACTAATCCAAAGGCCAAAGCTAATTTCTTTTATTTCAAAAATATACATTATTCATAACAAATATCTTTATACATAGCCACAAACACAGTTTGATTCTGTTCTGTAGTATATCAAAGAAACAAACAAACACTGGAGTTTGACGCTGAGGATGTGAATTCAACACCCCCCATAGTAGCTGGTCGAAACTGGATTTATAAATCTGAAATAAAAGCTAGCCTCAGTGATGGTAACCATGAAGCTATCATCAGTTCGTTACAGAAACCCAATTGGCTCACTGAGATCTTTAATATGCAATCCTTACCCAGTCTGGTTTTGATGTGATTCCAGACCCAGGGCAAATGATAGCTCCTAACCCTCTCAGCTTGGGCAATCAATAGACCAGCAATGGCCACATCCTATGAATGAAGAAAATAGATGTGTACATACTTACTTCGGAACTATGTCACTCAACACCACTACTGTCTTGAATTTGCCACACGGCTTGCCTGGCAACTTGTAACAGATGAGCAGAAATTTAATCCAACTAAGTCTTTTAAAAATGCTTTCAATCTTGCCATAAATTATGATCCCCAGCCACCAAGTCCATTCTCCCTAGCAACAAAGGTTTAACTAGACTATTTGCAATCTTGATGCCCCATATTTATCCTAAGATGAGCTTTTGACAATATCTCTGCACCATCAGCAAGAACCCCTGATCCCACCTTTACAACAAAGTCCACCTCTGTCTTTTCCTGAAGCCCTCATTGAACACTTCGCTTCTATACCTGGCTACTGTAATGCAGTCCTGACCAGCCTCACACTATCTACTGTCCGTAAGTTTAAGACCATCAAAATTGCTCGTCCCGCTGTGACCTAACTCACACCAAGTTCCATTTAACGATCAACACTTGTGCTCACTGGCCTGAATTAATTTCCACTTAAAGAATACCTTGATTTCCAAATTATTTTCCTTGTTTTGAAATCCCTCCAAGGCCTCATCTCGTCCCAGGCCTATAATCTCCTCTAGCCCCACAACCCTCCATGATATCTGGGCTTTTCCAACCCCAGTCTTTTGCCTGTTTTAATTGCCTGATTATTGGGGGCCTTTCCTTCAGCCATCAAGGCCCAAACTCTCCACTGCCCTCTGCAAACTTTTGCTAATATTTCTGTCCTCTTTTAAGATAGCCATTAAAACCTTCCTCTTTGAGGAATCTTTTAGTCCTTTTCGGTCATTTCTCCTTATGCAAACTCGCTGTCAAATTTTGTTTGACACTTGTTCCTGCGAATTGCCCCGTGATGTTTGCCTAATTTGAAGGGGCCACATAAGTACAAGTTGTTGCTGTTGAGAAGAGATTTCTTAAAGGTGTACAAAATTATGAGAGGTTTTGATTGAAAAACTAAAGAGTAACTGTTTTGACTGCCAGAAAGGTTGGTAATCAAAGGACACAGTAAGACAAGTGGTAAAGAAACTGGAGAATTAGAGAGGAGGAGAATGTTTTATACAGCAAGTTTTTGTGATCTGAACTGTGGTGTCTCAGAAGGTGTTGGAGGCAGATTCAAAATAACATTCAAAGGTAACTTAGATAAATAGTTTAAGAGGAAAACTTAAAGGAGCTAAGGGGATTGAGCTAGGGATGTGTGGAACTAATTGAGATGTTCTTTCACACAGGCATGATGGGCTGAATAATCTCCATATGCATTGGATGATTCCAGGGGTTCTAAAGTACAGGAGAGCAGTTAAAATTATGAATATCGAGCTTTGAGTAAAACAATATGGGGTGACAAATAGATCATCTCAAAAATCACAGGAAGGCCATGCAATGTCTAGTGTTGAAGGATGTCATTTGGCTCATCAGGGTTAGCACATTTTCTGAAAGGTCGACCACCTGAATCCTATTCCTCGCTCATTCTAACATCACTAACAATAGCAAAAAAAACGAGTATGGAACTTGAATCGTGGCTCAAAATAGATATTGCCAAAGCTTTCATCACTCATCAGGACAGATGCAAAAAATGCCAAGTTTCAATTGATCGCAACACTTTCTGCTACAGAGGAAAAGGGTGGCAGACTGATTGGTAAGTTGTCTTGGAAGTTAGAATTAACTAGGGGCTTGGGGAACTTGTCATTCCCTACTGCTTTCTCCTTTGTTATACCGCGGCCAGTCAAAGTCAACTTCTAACCAATCAGCGTGCTTTCCTGTAGAATACATGGTGATTGTTTGAAATTTGGCATTCTTGCTTTGGTCCCTGATGAATGCGAGATGAACATTTCAGCAACATGACTCAATGTCCAGTGATACAGAAATATGTAGTATAGATACTGGAAATCTGAAATTAAAAAAAAGCAAGTGCTAGAATGTGTCATCTCTGAAGAAGTCATATTCAACTGGAAACAATAACTGTTTCTTTCCCTACAGATGCTGTCAGACATGCTGATTATTTCCAGAACTTTTAGTTTTTATGGCTTTGTGGTTTCGTTTGTCGTCTAATACTAATCCAGTTCCCGTTTATAAACTTGTGGATTCTGCATCCAAAGTTGTTTCTGGTCAGACAAGACAGCCATATTAACTGCCTGCATGAAAAAGAAAACTGGTTTTGTCATGTTTTTAAGAAATTTCATTCTTTTAGAGTTAGTCTTTATCACTGACTCATCAACCAATGGTTACAGAAACGCAAACAGGAGTAGGAGTAGGCCATTCAGCCTCTTGATCCTACTCCACTATTAAAAATAAGACCATGGCTGAACTGTTTATGGCTTTACACCACTTTATCGCCAGCTCCCTTGCTCATCAGGATTCCTTGCTCATCAGGAATCAATCCTACCCCAGATTTAAGTATATTTAATGACCCTGCCTGCACTATTCTGTGGAGAGGACAGTTCCACAGGCTCTTGAAGGTCTGACAGAAAAGAGTTTTCCACATCTTCATCGTAAATGCGAGATGCCCTACACTTAAACTGTGTCCCCTAGTTCTAGTCTCTGTCAAACATCCCCTCAGATCCTCCCTGTCGATTGGCCTTCTGATTTATCTCAGAATTTTGAATGATTTTCCATTAATCTTGTTTGAAGAAAGAAAAAAACTTGTTCAGGCCAGAGCTTGCTGAAAGATGATGAATGTGTGAACAACACTGTTCAAAATCACCGGTGGTTACTTGATGATTTGTGTGAGAAACAGTGGCGTGATTGAAAGATAGAAGGTCCTGATGAGTCTTGACTGGGTGACCTGGGAGAATCTAGAACCGGGAGTCACTGTTTCAAAATGAAGGGTGACCCATTTAAAACAGAGATGAGAGGTTTTATTCTCTCTCTCAGAATGGCATAAGTCTCTGAAACTCTTTTCCTCAAAAGATGGATGAAGTAGAGTTGCAGGTGAAGAAGTTTTTCATCATGCTTGTTTTCACCAGTCAGAGCATTGAGTAGAGGAGTTGGAACGTCATGTTATAGCTGTACAAGACATTGGTAAGGCCACATTTGGAGTACCGCATGCAGTTCTGGTCGCCCCACTGTAGAAAGGATATTATTAAAATAGAAAGAACGCAGAAAATACTTACTAGGATGCTACCTGGACTCGAGGTTTGAGTTATAAGGACAGGTTAGGTAGGCTGGAACTTCCTTCCCTGGAACATAGGAGACTGAGGGTTGACCTTATTGAGGCCTATAAAACCATGTGAGGCATAGATAAGGTAGATAGCCAACAGCTTTTCCCAAACTATAGGGCATAGGTTTAATGTGAGAGGACAGAGATACAAAAGGTTCCAGGGGAGAAACTTTTTTTCACACTGTAGGTGGTAAGTGTCTGAAATGGGCTGCCAGAGGTAGTGTGGGAAGTGAGCACAATTTTGACATTTAAGAAACATTTAGATAGATAGATGGATGGGATAGGAATGGAGGGATATGGACCAAACTGCAGGGAAATGGGACTAGTTTAATTGTGAAAACTGGGCAGCATGAGCAAGTTGGTCCAAAGGGCCTGTTTCCATGCTGTAGACCCCTATGACTCTATAACTGTAGAGTTTGTGAATATTTTGATGCCAGATTCTTGATAAGCAAGGGGGTATTTTGATCAGCCATGATCTTATTGAATGATGGAGCAGGACTGCTCTTAATTTATATGGTTGTATGCAAAATAGCATCTCTCCCTTAAACTCCCTCCCAGCTCCCACACGGCCCCACCACCATCACCACCACCACCCCACCACTACACTGCAGTGGCTTTCACAGATTTGCTGCAGTTGCAGATTATATTTCCATGAAAGTCAACTCAGCAAGCTAGTCTCGCATTTATCGGGCTGAGGATCTTTTTAATCACATGGTAATTGTTCATGTTCAACCATGATGTGGAGATGCTGGTGTTGGACTGGGGTGGACAAGGTCAGAAATCACACGACACCAGGTTATAGTCCAACTGCCAGGTTGCAGGATGCAGACAGTGTTTGCAACGGTGCATATGCAGAGGGCAAGTTCCAAAGGCTAAGCATTTGAAAGATGAAGATCTTCTACCAGCCTGCTCCCACTGCACAACACTGCCCCACACTGATCAAGATCCACACTGGAGCCTTCAGATTGTGCGCTGTCTTAAGAAAAAAGAATTAAATTGTTCATTTTCTTTCTTACGTGTCCTTTCTGTCTCTTTACTCCATCCCGATTTAGTCTTTTTTGCCTGACTTTATTTCTTTTACAATTTGACATTAAATGCGTCCATTCTAATTCACCCTCATTCCTTTCAGGAGATGTACAATTCCTTCCATTGTTCAGTGTGGTGCTCAAATGTCCTGTTGCTCTCGCGATGCTGATATCAGCTCACCCTTCCATCACCTTCGTGGCCAAAACATTTCAAATCCTAAACGTGCAAATGACATGACCTCAGGAGATGCCAGCTCACTTTTCAGTCAATGAACTATGTCTCAAGTATCATCATAGTTCCAAACTAGAGGGTTCAGGCTGGTCAGATCCAAAATTGTTAGGTCCCACAGACATAACCAAATCATTGATAACACAGTGTAGAGCTCAAGGAACACAGCCGGCCAGGCAGCATCAGAGGAGCAGGAAAGTTAACGTTTCGGGTCTGAAGAAGGGTCCCAACCCGAAACATCAACCTTCCTGCTCCTCTGATGCTGCCTGGCCCGCTGTGTTCCTCCAGCTCCACACTGTTATCTCTGACTCCAACGTCTGTAGTTTTTGCTATCTATGACCAAATCATTGTTTTGAGGTAAAAGGAAAGTGCTGAAGTCAGAAACAAAAACTAAAATTGCTGGAAAAGTTCAGCCGGCCTGGCAGCATCTGTGCAGAGAAAGCAGAGTTAACGTTTTGGGTCCAGCAACACTTCTTCGGAACTGGTGGTAGCTAGGAAAAGATAGAGTTGGGGTTGAGAGGAGTAAACAATAGGTGGAGATGGAGCCCAGAGAGAGAGAGAAACACAGACAAAGGAATGGGTAAGGGTCAGCCTGGGAGATTAAATGGGACCATTAGTAGCTGACTAATTTTGGTGGCAGCCTATGTGATGACAAGGCCTGGTGTGTGGGGGTTTTGGTAAGGACATGGAAGAAGGTGCTCAGGCCCTAAAATTATTGAGCTCAATATTAAGTGCAGAAGGTTGCAGGGTCCCCAAGTAAAAAATGACATACTGCTCTTCCAGCTTATGCTGAGCTGCACTGGATCACTGCAGCAAGCCTGAGACAGAGATGTTGGCCAGGGAACAGGGTGGTGCGTTGAAGTGGTAGGCAACTGGAAGCTCAGGGTTATTTTTACATACAGAATATAGGTTTTATGCAAAATAGTCATCCAGTCTACCCTTCATCTCCCCAGCGTAGAGGAGACCACATATTGAGCAGCGAACACAGAGGATTAGATTGAGTGAAGTGCGGGTTAAGTACTGCTTCACTTGGAAGGTTTGCCTGGCGCCTTGGATACTGAGGAGGGAAGAAGTAAATGGGCAGGTGTTACACCATCTGTGGCTGCAGCAGAAAGTGTCGTGGGGCTGTGTGTGGGGTGTTGGGAGTGAAGGAAAAGTGGACCAGGTTGTCCCAGAGGGAATGGTCCCTGTGGAGGTGCTGACAGGGGTCGGGGGGAGGAGGGGAATTTGTGTCTGGTGGCGGCATCACACTGGAGATGGCAGATATGGCAGCTAATGATCCTTTGGATGTGGGTGTTGGTGGGACGGTCTCAAGGACAAGGGGAACCCTATCACCATTGCAGGAAGGAAGAGAGGAGGCAAGGGCCAAAGTGTGGGAGGTGCGTCGGACATGGCTGAGGGTCCTGTCAACCATGGCACAGGGGAATCCTCGGTTGAGGAAGAAGGTGGACATTTCGGAGGCTCCCTTGTCAAAGTTGGAATCATTGGAACAGATGCAATGGAGACGGAGGAACTGGGAGAATGGAATAGAGTCTTTACGGGAGGCAGGGTGTGAGGATGTGTAGTCAAGGTAACTGTGGAATTTGATGGGTTTGCAGTGGATATTGGTAGCCAACCTATCCCCAGAAATGGAAACAGTGATGTCGAGGAAGGGAAGGGAAGACTCAGAGATGGACCAGGTGAAGGTTTGGGCAGAGTGGAAATTGGAAGCAAAATAGACAAACTTTTTCAATTCTGGACGACAGAGGGAAGCAGCACCAATGATGTCATCATTACGGCAGAGACACAGAGTTGTGGGTGGGGCCCTGAATAGGACTGGAATGAGGAATGTTCCACATACCCCACAGAGAGGCATAACTGGGGCCCATGTGGGCACTCATGGCCACCCCTCTGACCTGAAGAAAGTGAGAGGAGTTGAAAGAGAAATTGTTGAGAGTGAAGATGAGCTGGGCCAGGCAGAGGAAAATGGGGGAGGACGGAGACAGTTCAGGCCTTTTTCCCAGGAAGATGTGGAGAGCCTCAAGACCATCCTGGTGGGGGATGGAAAGCATTCTTGGGTGGAGGAAATCTGAAGTAAAACAGTAAGTGCAACAGAAACTCAGCAGGTCCCGTAGTATCTGTGGAGAGAGAAATAGAATTAACATTTCAAGTCCAATATGACTTTTCTTTAGAACCCCTTAAAAGGTTATGGTGAGCTTTTACTGGTTCAGCTCAATGAGACTATGGAATTCCATTTTGGGAAACTGTGAAGTCTTTCGAGAAAATTCTGAAAAGACTTCCAAGAATGGTTCCAGGGATGACCTCAACTGTTAAGTGAATAGATTAGAAAATCTGAAACAAAAACAGAAATTGTTGGGGAAATTAAGCAGGTCTCACAGCATCTGCAGAGAGAGAAACAGAGTTAATATTTCATGTCCAATATAACTCTTCTTGGAAGAAAAGTCATATTGGACTTGAAACATGAACTCTGTTTCTCTCTCCACAGATGCTGCCAGATCTGTTGAGCTTCTCCAGCACGTTTCTGTTTTTATTTCATTGGTTTGAGGTGCTGGTCGAGAGATAAATGTTTCGCTGTCAACATGGTTAAAATAGCACTCAAGTAAAAGTAAAATACAATGGATACCAAAAATATGAACTAGTACCAGAAATACTGGAGAATTCAGCAGACCTGGCGGTATCTTTGGAAAGAGAAACAGACTTAATGTTCTGTGTCCGGTTATATTAATCATAAAATTTAACTCTGTTTTTCTCTGTCCACAGAGGTTGCCAGACCTGTTGGGTTTCTCCAGCACTTTCTGTTAGTAAAATAGCAGGTGGTCTGGTCATTGTCTTCCTACTGTTTGTGAGAACTTGCTGTGCGCAAATTGGCTCCTGTGTTTCTTTACATACGAACAGTGACTACACAAGAGGGCACCACTCTTCAAAAGTAGTTAATTAACTATGAGGTGCTTTTGGATCTCCTATGATCTCCTTGTGAAAGCAATTTTCTTTTTGCGAAATCAATGCCAAAACAAACACTCTTTCAGTTAACAGAAGCCTTCACAATTTTAATAACCTTTTAAAACACTTCTTGTAAAAAAAAAAACATTCAATCTTTTTCTTTTATTTTCTCTGCGTAAAACCTCCAAGGAGGAGAGACTGGGCTCACCTAGTGTTTCACCCTGGAACTCGGATTTGGTTCTTGTCCAGCCTGATTTATACATCCTGTGTTTTTTAATGATTCACCCTACAGCATCGCTCACCAGTGGAGTCTATGCATGCGAGGCAGCTCAGATGTCTTTGGAGATTTGGTAAAGACCTATTGTAAACTAAAAGTTCTGTTCCACTTCTTTTAAAACAATGATGCGAGAATGACTATCACCATTGCTTAATCACTGTCGGTCAGCATCGAAGATGAGTTCATCAATCCTGTTCTCCCCACAAATCCACCCTTACTTGTGGTGTCTGCCCATTTCTCCGAAAACCAGGCTCTTATTCAAATTTTCCTCCAGCCTTGGCAAAGGTTGTCTATCTCCATATTTTTTGAAAGGAGAGGAATACGTGCATTTATATAGCACCTTTCCTGCACTCAAGACATCCCAAAGCACTTTTTATCTGATTAAGTGCTTTGATGCCTAGTAATCCAGTTTTAGCGGAGCAACCTCCCTCAAACAATAATTAGATAAATGAACAATTGTGTTATTTACAGGAATGAAAGTTGGCCAGGGAATCTCCAACTCTTCATTAGATAGGATTGTGGTATCTTTAATGTCAACTCGAGACCAAGGGAGGAAATGGCCAAATGATATTATCGCTAGCCTATTCATCCAGGCAATGTTCCCGGGACTCAGGTTCAATGGAGGCACATGGTGGAATTTGAATTAAGAGTCTAATGATGACCATTGTTGATTGTTGGGAATAATCCATCTGGTTCACTCATGTCGTTTAGGGAAGGAAACTGCTGTTGTACCTGGTCTGGCCTACATGTGACTCCAGGTGCACAGCAATGTAGTTGACTCTCAAGTTTCTTTAAATGCTGGCCTGGCCAAAGATGCCCCCATCCTGTGAATGAATTAAAAAAGAGGAGATTAATATCTCCTGAGAAAGATGGCACAACAATGCAGTGCTCTGCTCAGTACTGTACTAATCTGGATTGCACATTCAAGTCTTTGAAGTGGGACTTGGAATCCCAGCCTGCTGACTCAAAGACAATGAACTCAAACAAAATATTGGATTGTCAATGAACTGTATAACATACAGAGGGGAGCCATGATGATGGCAGCATTTCAAACATGAATGATTCCAAAATATTTATTCCACATTCAATTCAGAAGAAGCAGTTGCTTACAGACCACCAGCTTTTCCAGTTAACATCTCAAACTGTTCAATTCAAAACAAATGGAGTACTTTCCCCCAAACATATTTCAGATGTACCACCTTAAACAACTTATTTACGACATAACTCTGTAAGGTTTGACATATGGGAAAATCACATGTGGGCGGGTAATCATTGGCAATATTTGAGTTTGATTTCCAAGACAGAGAGACATTTCAACACACGACAATGTAGGTTAACAAGAAAACACACAAGCCATCAGTAAACGACATAAATACTTAAATAAATCAATGGTACCTCTGGGTTTTATTATGAACAACATTGAAGATCAGCAAATGCCTTCATTGACAGGAAGAAGCCATTGCAAATGTCATATTGTTTGACACAATTGAACTAAAACACCTGCTGGAATATTAATTAGTTCCTTTCTTTAAAAAAAAAAGATAGTTTCTCAGAGTTCTGTGAGAAAGTATCAGACATCTGGTCCAGCTTTCCTGGAACTATTTGTTTGAAAAACTTCAATTGGGAAAAAAAAAGTCAGATATTTTTTTCCAGCCTGCGATCCTACAGGAAACACATAGTAAAAACTGGAAACAAACTACATGGAGTGATTTTCACAGATTATGAGCTAATCTTCAGCTCTGAGAAATGGAATCTTTTTATTCTATTTCATCAAAGGCATTAACTTTCCATTTCCTCCCAAACCCGAGACAACTTGTCCCACAAAATAGTTACATGTTACAGTGATCTTAGCCTGGTTTTATTCCATTTAAAATGCACATTCCCTTTTGTTGCCTGCATCAGGATGGTTTTTATGGGCTTATGCAGAGATAGGACAGAGAGATAGTCATAAGGCCAGAAAAGATGGGACAGAGAGATAGTCATAAGGCTAGAAAAGGCAGCTGCTGGAACCATTGCTAATTCCAGAGCAGGAACCTGGATATCTCATTTCATAGAATCCCTACAGTGTGGAAGCAGGCCCCTTGGCCCACAAATCCACACTGATCATCAGAGCTTCCCACCCAAACCCATCCCCCTATAACCCACCTAATCTACACATCCCTGAACACGATGGGCAATTTAGCATGGCCAATCCACCTAGCCTGCACATCTTTGGACTGTGGGAGGAAACTGTAGCACCCAGAGGAAACCCACACAGACACAGGGAGAATGTGCAAACTCCACCCAAGGGTGGAATTGAACCTGGGAGCCTGGTGCTGTGAGGCAGCAGTGCTAACCACTGAGCCACCATGCCACACCCTTTGCTCCAGTCAAATGCTCTACCACTGAACTATAGCCCATAGCTTGATCTTATCCTTCTCAACTTATACAAGTATACCCTGCCAGCCAAAAACAGTCCTTTCTTTTGCCTAACACTTTTTTTTGGAGTTACCACATCTCTATGTCACATAAGAACTTCCCTGTAAGAAGTTTGAGCTCATTGACTCTCCCTGTACAGTAATATCTACAGTTTTACTCCTATTACTGGTGCTGTGAGTTAATAGTAGCTTTGGAATATTGTAATGTCACCCATGAAAGCTGGCAGAGCCTTAATGTCTCATCTGAAAGATACCACAATGTGTTACTGCACCTGAGTCAGCTTAGATTAAATGTTCAAGACTCTGGAATAGAGCTTAGACCAACAGCATACTGATTCATGGGAAGGGTGTTAACCCACTGAGCCAACTGGGCTGAAACCTATTAACTACATTCATATTGGGTTAACAATTCCCAACTCAATAAAAGTCTTGCGAGACAGAGCAGTTGTCATCACCAGACTCTCAGATAGAACTAGACTGTCCACCAATGACACAGCAGACCCCTGGAGAAACTTCACCATACTTCTGCATATTCCCTGGATTGAATGGGAAGACTGTCAGATGAATGTTTATGTTCTTCTTGAAGCCAGCTCTATGAGCATTCAGGCAAAATTCCTGCAAGATTGACCATGATAGACTGGACACTGAGGCCAGAGGCTCAATCTTCAGCTCAGAACAGTGGAATCCTCACATTTTACTTCAACAAAGGCATAAACTTCCCATTTCCCCCAGATCTGGGTCAACTAGTCCTACAAAATATTTCCATGTTACTATGATGTTAGCCTCGTTTTATTCCATTGGAAATGCACAGTTCTTTTTGTTGTCAGCATCTCCCTTCTGTTGTCCTGGTTTCTCGGCTCTCGAAAGACCGTGTTCCAGATGAAGGCAAAGAAGAGGCATAGCAGTGTTGACTTTAATGATGGTAAGGAGCTTGCTGCCCTTACAACCAGCCCCCAGGCGAGCTTCCCTATGTTACTAGGGTTCCAGATAAGATAACCCATGTGAGCAAGCTCCTGGGTGTGTAAGGATGAACTGGCTCCCAGGTAAAATCTGATATGTTCATAGGTGACAGGACCCCAGTGCAAAGCTAAACAATTTACTTTGAGTTAGTTTCTAAATTCACCTTTCCCACTCTCTCTTCATACCGTGATGCTTAACCAAGGGCACAACTTTTCATGAGGAGGTTTATTAAAAGTCTTTTGGAGATCTGTGGAGATGCCTGATCTTCCAGATTCACCACTTTGGTGAATCCTGGACTGGATTTGTCTAAGGCGACATCTCTGAAATGAAACGATGTTGAAAAAATCTTTGATTGAGCCCAGGCAACATTGCTAATCATGAATAACATTTCGAATGATTGGATCCTTTAATTTCTGGACCATGCCATCCATCTGAATTTGAAGATGCTGGTGTAGTGGTAATGTCACTGGACTAGTAATCCAGATGCCTCGGCTAAAGTTCTGGGGTCATGGGTTCAAGAGCAGCCAAGGTAGCTGATGAAATTTGAATTCAATTAAAAGGAAATTGGAATATATAGCTACTCTACTCTCAATAATGGTGACCATGCAATCATCATCGTTAAAGTGGAAAACATTGTTATTCCTTAACATTTCACTGGGGTAGTGATGCCCCACTATTCTCAGGCTCATGGCAACTATGAACGTTGAATAAAAGTACCAGAAATTCATAGTTTTGCTTCTGACTGACTGCTGCACTTCAGTAACAAAAAAAACTATTTATTATAGCATTTAACAAGAACTTTCGAGTCAGCAGTTGATCTATCCATATTATACTTTATCACTTTAAAGAAAAAAAAATAAAAAAATCAAGAGTGCAAGGTTAAAAAATGCCCAGAGAACACAGTGCTTACCAGTCCAAAACTAGGTGATTTGATTTCATATCCTTTCAGTTCTTCAAAGATGCCTAGATCTTATCTGCACTGTGATGTTCAGTTTATACTTCACCTGTCTTTCTGGTTGCCTTTGAATTTTAGAATTATTTCTTTCTGCATCTCTGAATTTTTTTTTGCTTCTGTTCTTTCAGCAAAAATTTGTAGCAGGCAACTTTACAGAGAAAAAGGAGAGAGAAAAACATTGATTGAATCAGCTTCTGGAAGTCACTTTGTTTCTCTCTGTTTCATTCCCCTCACCAGGTTTATGTTAAAGTGTAACCCAACCGATTAGTGAACTGTTTCTGTACTGAGCTCTCCTAAACCCACAATGAATGGTGCCAACTGGGCTGGGACTGAATATCTTCAAAAAGTAACATTGTTTCATATGCATCAGTTAGTAGCACTCGTTTCTTGATGCTGCAAACATCTCCCATACATTGTCTCCTTTTTGTGTTAAAAGCAGAGTCCATTTTTTGTAATTTTCAATCCATAGCTCATAAATAAAGATGTGATCTCTTATGTGGCTATAAATGAAGGGTCATTTTTAAATGCATTGCATTACAAGCTACTGTATTTGACACAAACAGCAAAACATAAAATCCACATCCATTCATCCTCATTCATCTCCTTTACGGTAGTAAAACAATTTCTTGTCATCTTGCTGTTAAATGCGTAATTTGTTCTATCATTTTCACAGTCTGAATAATGTACTGTATCTGTGCTCAGATTATCTTTTCCAGTAAAGCACACAATTTTTACATTGGATGGTTGAATCTGTAAGTTCTACCTGAATAATCTTGCATTAAATGTTTTGAATTTGTCAAGAAGACATAGGGGATTATAGTCTTGTTTTATTCACTTGTAGGATGTGGGCGTTGCTGGCTGGGCCAGCATTTATTGCCTGTCCCTAGTTGCCCTTGAGAAGGTGGTGGAAGCTGCCCTCTTGAACCGCTGCAGTCCACCTGCTGTGGGTTGACCCACAATGCTATTGGGGAGGGAATTCTAAGATTTTGACCCAGCAACAGTGAAGGAACGGCAATATATTTCCAAGTCAGGAAGGAAATGGTCATGGGTTTGAAAGGTGCTGTCGAAGGAACTGCAGTGAATTTCAGCAGTGCATCTTATAGATAGTACACCCTACTGTGTGTCAGTGGTAGAGGGAGTGGATGTTTGTGGATTTAGTACCAATCAGGCGGGTTGCTTTGTCCTCGATGATGTCAAGCTTCTTGAGTGTTGTTGGAGCTGCACCAGGGAGTATTCTATTACAGTCGTGACTTGTGCCTTGTCGATGGTGGACAGGCTTTGGGGAGTTCCAGGGTGTTGATAGTGGAGTATTCAGAGATGGAAACACCATTGAATGTCAAGGGGCGGTACCTAGATTGTCTCTTATTGGAGATGGTCATAGCCTGGTATTTGTGTGGCACAAATGTTACTTGCTGCTTGTCAACCCAAGCCTGGATATTTTCCAGATGTTGTTGCATTTGAACACGGACTGCTCCTGTTCTGAGCAGTCACAAACGATGGAGCGAATTGAATTGGCTGAAGACTAGTATTTGTGATGCCAGGGACCACGGGAGGAGGCTGAGACGGATCATCCACTCAGCACTCCTGGCTGAAGATTCCTGCGAAAGCTTCAGCCTTACCTTTTACACTGAAGTTTTGGGCTCTTCTATCAATGAGGTTGGGGACATTTGTGGAGCCTCCTCCTCCAGTGAGTTATTTAATTACCCACCACCATTCATGACTGGACGTGTCAGGACCGCAGAGCTTAGATCTGATCCAATGGCTGTGGGGTTGCTTAGTTTTGTCTCTGACTTGATGCTTATGCTATTTTGCACACAGGTATTCCTGTTTGGTGGCTTCACCAGGTTGACACCTCATCTTCAGGTATGCCTGGTGCTGCTCTTGGCATGCCCTTCTGCACCATCCATTGAACCAGGTTGATGCCCAAGCTTGATGGTAATGATCGAGTGGGGAATATGCCGGGCCGTGAGGTCGCACATCACAATGGAGTACAATTCTGTTGCTGGTGATGGCCACAGTGCTTCATGGATATCAAGTCCTGAGTTGCTAGATTTTCTCGAAGTCTATTCCATTTTGCACGGTGATAGTGCCACACAAAATGATGGAGGTTATTCTCAATGTGAAGGCGGGATTTCATCTCCACAAGGACTGTGTGATGGTTCCCCCCTCTTACCGATACTGTCTTGGACAGATGCATCTGCAGCTGGCAGATTGGTAAGGATGAAGTCAAGTGTGTTTTCCCTCTTGTTGGTCCCTTCACTACTTGCTGTAGACCCAGTCTAGCAGCAATGTCCTTTAGGACCCAAACAGTTCGATCAGTAGTACTGCTGCCAAGCCACTCTCGGTGGTGGACATTAAAATCCCCCACCCAGAGTACTTTTTGCATCCTTGCCACTCTTGGATTTTCATCCAAGTGTCGTTTAACATGAAAAAGTACAAATTCATCAACCGAGAGAAGACGGTACGTGGTAATCAGCAGGAGGTTTCCTTGTCCATGTTTAACCTGAAGCCATGAGACGTCATGGGGTCCAGAAGCAATTTTGAGGACTCTCAAAGTAACACCCTGCTGACTGTATACCACTGTGCCGTCACCTCGTGTGGGTCTGTCTTGCCAGCGAGACAGGATATATCCAGGGATGGTGATGGTGGTGTATGGGACACTCTCTTTAAACTATGATTTTGAGTATGACAATGTCAGGCTATTGCTAGACTTATCTGTGAGACACTCTCCCAATTTTGGCTCAAACCCCCAGATGTTAGTAAGGAGTACTTTGCAGGGTCAACAGGGCTGTTTGTGCTATCGTCTTTTCCGGTGCCTCGGTCGATGTTGGGTGGTCTGTCTAGTTTCATTTCTTGTTGAGACTGCAGCAATTAATACAACAGTCGGTGTACATTCTGAAGAAGGGTCAAGACCCAAAACATCAGCTTTCCTGCTCCTCTGATGCTGCTTGGCCTGCTGTGTTCATCCAGCTCTACACCTTGTTATCTCAGATTCTCCAGCATCAGCAGTTCCTACCATCTCAGTGTACATTAATGTTTCTTTGCAATCATGTCGACATAGACTTCAAAAGTTGAAGAGCCAAAAAATAAGTCCAAAGGCATTTCTACGGTCAGGTATTTCTTCTAATATTATTTTAATTTAAGGTATTGGCAAAGATCAATAGCTCGGGTTGTGGATGAGGTTGATGACTTGCTCGCCGAGCTGGCTTGTTTTTGTTCAGACGTTTCATCACCATGCTAGGTGACATCATCAGTGGAGCCTCTGATGAAGTGATGTTATTTTACTTCGCTTGGAATTTATACCGTTATGGTGAGTAGTGTCATTTCCAGTTTTGACCTGTATGGATTTATATATGGGGTCCAACATATGGGGTTAACATCATTTCATCGGAGGCTCCACTGATGATGTCACCTAGCATGGTGACAAAGAGTCTGAACAAGTACAAGCCAGCTCGGCGAGCAAGTCAACAACCTCATTATTTTAATTCCTTAGAAAAGTGACCAGCTGTGTGGAGTTTGCACATTCTCCCCATGTCTGTGTGGATTTCTGCCGGGTGCCCTGGTTTCCTTCCACAGTCCAAAGATGTGCAGGTTAGGTGGATTGGCAATTCCAAAAAGGTGCCCTCTAGTGTCCAGAGATGTGCAAGTTATTTGGGTGTGCCATGGTAAAAATGCCATGCAGAGTTATGGCCATGCGATAGATCAGTGTGGGATGCCCTTTGCAGGGTAGATGCAGACTTGATGAGCCAAATGGCCTCTTTCCGCACATTCTAAATTTTAACAGTAAGCCAACCAACTGCTAATATTTAGACAGATCTTCTACTTCATTCACATGCTTTCTCCATGAATACTATATACCACAACTTGATTCATAAGCCTCTGGAATGTAACTGAAGAGCTCATTCGACATTGGTATAACCCACTTGAAGCAACATAAACAGATATCTTTTTAAGCCCTTGATATTGATGGCACTTCCCTGTGCCCATTCAATAGATCAATCTTAGAAAGGAATTAGGCACTGTCAACCCAATCATAACCATTGTAATGTCAGAGACCCAAAAGCCATTTTGCATACACCAAATTATCACAAACTGTAATGCCTGGAATGACCAGCTATAGATTTGAACTGGGCTGACTCAGTTTTTGGTCGATATGTTTCAGTCAACCTTCCACAGTGGGTGGCACAGTTGCCTCACAGCACCAGGGACATGGGTTCGATTCCATCCTCGGGGTGACTATCTGTGTGGAATTTCCTCATCCTCCCTGTTTCTGCGTGGGTTTCCTCTGGGTGCTCTGGTTTCCTCCCACAGTCGAAAGATGTGCATGTTAGATGGACTGGCCATGCTATATTACCCATAGTGTCCAGGGGTGTGCAGTTCAGTTGGATTAGCCATAGAAAATACAGGGTTATAGCATAGGGGGTGGTATGCTTCCCAGAGGGTTGGTGTAGACTTGATGGGCTGAATAACCTGCTTCCACACTGTAGGGATTCCACGATCCCACTATTGTATCATTAAAGGGTCAGGGGTTGGTTAGCTGAGTTGGCTGGACAGCCGGTTTGCAATACAGAGTGATGCCAACATCCTGGGTTCAGTTTCTGCACCAACTGAGGTTACCAAGAAGGAGTCTCCTTCTCAACCTCTTCCCTTCACCTGAGATGTGGTGACCCTCAGACTAAACCATTACCAGTCACATTCTCTCTGTCTCTCAATTGAAACGTTCTGGTGCATTTGCATTATAAAAATGAACACTGTCTAAATGAACAAATTACTTAGCATCATTCATTTGGGTCCAGGGTCAAATCTGATTAAAGTCACTGCAAACCCTGGGCCATTAACCAATTCCTAGGGGCCTTCAGTCTATGCTTTAATTAACATCATCCAGTATTACTTGCACGCAGACATACTAAGATAAGTTTAACTATTTTTGTGCAAATTAAACAGCAATCTGACCATATAAAATTCCAGATGTCATACTCTTAACGAAACAGGTTTGTTGGCATGGTTTTTGTTTAGAAACTTATGAAATTTTAGGTCAAATTGGCATGCTGTTAAATACGGAATTGTTTTTTTTCTTTCAAGTATATAAATTGCTTGGCTAAATGACTTCGGTTCAGTTGCAATTTGATGATTCCAAGACTTGATATGAAGATATCTGAATAATTAAAAACAGAAACCCAACAGAGTAGGCTGTACTGTGCAGGCTGCAATATCCCACCATCCACATGCTCCTTACACACTGAGAAGACCATTACAGAGTTCTGGACTTTATATAAAACTGCTCAGTTTTACTTATACCATCAGCCCAATTGGTTCATGAACCTACACTGTAAAGGACTACAAACTTCTGATGATGGGTCTAGGCCCAAAACTTCAAGCCTTCCTGCTCCTATGATGCTGCTTGGCCTGCTGTGTTCATCTAGCTCCACACCTTGTTATCTCGGATTCTCCAGCATCTGCAGTTCCTATTATCTCTGATACAAACTATAACTTATGTCTCTCGCTTCATGTCAACTACTTGCATGAGATGTTGCTTAACTTGAAAAACTTACCACAATTCCTCTTGTATGACACACAGAACTGACAATTAGAGTGATGTACTTGGCCAAGTAAACAAGAAACATTTTCCAACAACAAGGGATTTAATTTGCCACGCTTTTCTGTTTACAATTCTTTTCCATTACTACTGTCTTGTTGACAATGCGTACATGAGGTATTAACACTGAGGTCAGTATAATTTGGAGTTGCTCAATGTTTCCTGTCTGGTTCTTTCCTGGAATATTTTTCCACAATTAATTTTCCTCCTCCCTTTCCCACCAGGATTAGCCACTCCTGATGTGCTATTAGCAACCATCCTGTGATTTCTATTTAAGGCTACATGGCCATACAGGCCCATATATAGACGAGATTGATGAGACCCTTAATGGGTAACCATGGACACTTATGCCCAGCAAGGGTCACTGGGAATATGACCTCTCACCAATTGTCCTCTCAGTCAATATATGTTATTGTGGCACACCCCATTGATGATGCTTGATGAAGCTTGATGACTTATGAAGCTTACGACAGCATGAGTTGAGTATTTTCTGGTCAGGATGATGAATCTCTGGATAATGAATCTACCTGACAATCCATGGGAACCACGTTCAACGATTTTGGTTTCCGTGTTGGGAGAGTTTCACAGTGAAAGGACTCAATTTTAAAGTCACACTGATTGGACAGTCATAGTATTTCTGAAACCAAAACTCTCCACATTGATACTATTGCAAAGTATCTATTACTGGGCTGCTAACGTTTTAGGAGGTAGGTCCTTTTTAATATGAAAATTGGGTTCTGGGCATTTAGCAAGGATGCTATTTTTAGGTCATCTGTCATCTCCCAAAATAGTTCCGCTGCTGTTAAATTCGAACAGGCCACAAAAGATACACTGAAAGTTACTTTGTCAGCGTCAGGAGCAGTGAGGAAACTTGCCTGGGTCCCACAGAAGTTATCTACCCCAGGCCATCCCCGTACTATATTAGCCTGAACTTGCAGACACCAGTTTTCCGCCAGGCTGCTTGGTGGTTCTGTGTATATCAGGTCTAAGCATTAAAATGGATCACAATTCCCATTGCATGTTCTCCCAATATAAAATCTCCCCCTGTCTAATCTTTAACCCCAGCATTCAGAAAGCAATCCGTTTAAAAAGTCTTTGTAATTTCTCATCTGACTGTTGCTTCATTGGTGTCATGTTCAAGGCAGCAAGTCCCATTTTGTTTCTATCTTAGTCCCAGTGTTTCCTGGCACAGTCGGTTCACTTCCAGTTAGTTCCTGAGGTGGTTCTGCAATTCATCCGACTGACCCGAAAGCTGAAAGCCCCTGGATTTTTGAATTCCTCCTCCATGGCCTCATTAGTTAATTGCACACCCTTCCTTGTGCAAAGCCCCTCCTCATTCAGCAGGGCAAAAGTTCACCCCTTCTTGATTAGCAGAACATTTTTTTACTGTCAGCAGTACCATGTAGTTTAACCTGTCTTCCCAACAGTGCCTCAATTAGGTTTATACAGGGCTCCCACTTTGCATTCCAGCCTTCTTGTATGCTTGTTTTACAGAACACATCTCTTCTGAGACACTTTCAACCAGATGTTTATCTCTGCAGCTGGACATAGCACATTGTGTCATGAAGTATCATCGGATCTTGGATTATATCCAAGCTTTGTCCCAAAGGTTTTACTGCTTTTGCATTCAAATTGCACACAAATTGCTTGCTATGACACCAGGCCTAAATTATGAGGACCACTTGCATTGGCTCGTAGTCTCTCAAGAGCAGCCTAATAATAATGTTGTAACATTACCATAAAACACTATCTGGTTGAATGATGTCCTTGGAGCACTTGTGGTAGTGCCAGTATCTCTGGACCAGAAGGCCTAGCTTTAAGTCCCATTTGTTGCACCGGTGTGTAATAATGTCTCTGAACAGGTTGTTTCAAAAATATCTATGGAAGATTAAGGGGTGGTATAATGAGGTGTTTAAGATGAGTAAAAGATTTGAGAGGGTAGATGGAGATCAACCTTATCCCCTTCTGTAGGAGCCCAGAACAAGGCAACAAAACATTAAACTCCTGTTCTGAGCAAGGGGCACTGGACCTGAAGCGTTAACTCTGATTTTTTCTTCACAGATGCTGCCAGACCTGCTGAGCTTTTCCAGCAACTTCTGTTTTGGTTCCTGATTTCCAGCTTCCGCAGATACAAAAAAAACTTCTTCACACAGAGGAATAGAAGTCTGGAACTTTCTCAGCCAAGACGTTGTTGAAGTCTAGGTCACTTGAAAGTATTGAAACTGAAATTGATAGCTTTTTGTGACACAAGGTTATTAAGGGAAATGGAACTAAGGCTGATGGATGGATGAGCCAAGATCTAATTGAAAGTTATAACAGGCCCAAGGGGCTACAATGGCCTGATCCTGCTCCTGCATTCTCACTTTCTATTCCAATACATCATCAAGCTCAATCAAAGTTTGCTGTATTTTGCTGTTGAGATGACTGTGGGGTTAGTTAGAAAGAACTTGCAACTTCATAATATTTCCACATCTTCAGACATTTTAAAGAATCTTACAGCCAATCAGGTACTTTTGAAATGTGTAATCACGGTTGGAGCATGGGCTATCATGGCTGCCGAACCATGCACAGCAAGATCCCACAAAAAGCAATGTGGTAAATGAATGATAGTTGGGAGTAAATGTTGGAGAGGACACATACCTTATTATTCTTTGAGATTAGGTCTCAGGATCCTTTCAGGCAGAAATTGTCTTGTGATTATATTAAGCAAAGTGGCTGCAACAAGGCTTTATTTTGGGGATCAATCACCTACAGGTTGCTGAAAATAGTCTGACAAGTGCCTAACTAGTTTGAAACAAGAACACACGTTTCCACAAGTATACGCAATGGTTGCCTAGAGCTAAAGTTGTTTTTACGTATGAAAATGAGCAGTATAGTTTCCGCTACCCTCTTGGAGTTCGGTCAACAAAAGCAAAATACTGCAGATGTTGGAAATCTGAAAGAAAAGCAGAAAGTGCTGGAGGAACCCAGCACAATCTAGTAGTTTTGCGTTCAATCTGACTCTTCTTTGGAATCGAAGGAGTTTCTCCAACACTTTCTATATTTATTTCTGACTCAAAGTCTCCCGATGGCTGTGCAACTCCTCCTAACCATCAAATTCTCTCCTCATTAAAACTGACTGTCACGGAATCACAACAAGAACAGCAGTACCCCAGCCACAAACTGATCCTCCACTCTCTGTTAGACAGTGAAAGCTAGTCTGCTGCTCAGAAATTATTAACTGCTTAATAATCTCACCCTCAGTGTAATATCCATGCCGGTGAATGTTGGATTGGCCCCAGGGAATGTCTGTACTGAGAAAATTACTCTACTCAAATCACATTGTGCACTTAGTCTTAAGATGTAACTTTTGCTATTCTTGGCTTACTATCAAAATATTGGCTCAATTAACTCAACTAGCGAAACGTAGAAGATTCTTATTGAAGAGTAGACGTTGACAGGCTGTCTCCAGTCACCATGAAGTCAAGAACACAAAGCCACAGTCACAGAATAAGGGATTGGCTGGGTGACAAGCTGCAACTTCTGGAGTGGGATCAGTGCTAATGCCTAAACAATTTGCCATCTTTATTAATGACTTGGAAGAAGAAAGACTAAATGTAGGGTTGATAAATTTGCTGATGATGTAAAGATATATTGGAAAGTAAGTTGTGAGGCAGACGCAAAGACACCACAAAGTGATCTAGACGGGTCAAATGAGTGAGCAGAAAATTGACAAATGGGAGTATAATGTGGGAAAATATGAACTTGGCCCCTTCAACGAGAATAATAGAAGTGCAGTACTTTATTTAAATGGAGAGAGTTTGCATAACTCCACATTGCTGAGGAATCTGGGTGTCCTGGCACACAAATCACAAAATGTTAGCATGCAGGGACAGCAAGTGATCAGGGAGATAAACGGAATATTGCCAGTCATTGTGGGGAATGGAATATAAAAGAAAAGATGTTTTTCTGCAGTCGACCACATCTGAAATACTGAGTGCAGTTTTTGCCTCCTTACTTGAGAAAGTCCTCAGGATACTCAGGGTAGGAATTGTCTTGTGCATATTTTCTGCACAGTAGCTGCAACAAAGGGTTAACTTTGGGGACCAATGTCCTACGGCCCAAAGGTGCCTGCAAAGAGCTTGTCTTGAAATTGGAACTTGCTATTCTACAGGCATCTCAATGGTCACCAAAAGCAGCTGTTGCTACTACATCTGAAAATGATGAGCATATTTTAGGTCCCATAGGGAGATTGTCATGCACCAAGTGAAGCTGGGCAGGATTTTTCTATAAAAGCAAAATACATCAGATGCTGGGAATATGAACAAAAGAATAACAAGGAATAAAAGTAGTCCATTCAGCCCTTCGAACCTGCTCTCCTATTCTGGAAGACCATGGCTGATCTGATTTGAACCTCAACTCTACATTCCTGCATTTTCCTGATAATCTTTCATCTCCTTGATAATCAAGAATCTGACTACCTCTGCCTTAAAGATATTTAAAGAATCTACATCCACGGTCTTTTGAGGAAGGGAATTCCAAAAACTCACAACCCTCTGACAGAAAAAAGTTTTCCTTGTATCTATTTTAAATGGGTGCTGCTTTATTTTTAAAACTATGAGCCCTACTTTTAGATTCTCCCACAAGGGAGAAAGTCCAGTCAACATCCATCTGGGCAACCCTCCCCCGTGTTTCAATTAAATCACATCTGACTCTTCCAAACTCCAGAGGGTACAGGCCCAAACTGTCTGGCCTTTTCTCATGAGGCAATCCGACCATTCCAGTTAGTGTCTAGTAAACCTTCTGTAAACTGCTTTTAACACATTAATATCCTTTCATAAGGATGGTGACCAGTAATTATGGAAAATAAAAGGCAAGGTAGATAAAGTGATACATAAAATGATAGAATGGGTGGATGAAGTGATACATAAAATGGCAAGGTAGTTGAAATGATACATAAAATGATAGAACGATATATACAATTGTACCTTAGAGAAAACCATGGTAGCATGATATGCTTAGGTTAGTCTAAAATGATAGAATGATATATACAATTGTACCTTAGAGAAAAACAATGGTAGCATAATATGATTAGGATAGTCAAGCCACGAGGCATGTAAGCAAATGTTAAAAAACCATTATGGCAGGAGTAACGCATGAATGCAATGATTGATTGAAAAACCATTGTGGCAGGAGTAACGC
>JAHRHZ010000020.1:12991978-13009526 GCA_024137785.1 Ginglymostoma cirratum
GGGCTAACGCAATTGGCCATGCTGATAACCTCAGAGAAACATGATAACTGAGAAAAAGTATAAAGAAGAACAGGCCCCGAGGGTCGGGGGCGATCTGGAAGTTACTTTCTGATTGTCACAGCTATTGTTTGCAAATAAAAGTTTACTGGTCATTCTCCACGACATAATGTACACAGTACTCTAGTTGTGGTCTCACCAATGTCCTGTATAACTGATGTAAAACCTCCCTGCTCTTACATTCAAATCCCCTTTCACTAAACCACAATATTCTGTTAGCTTTTCCGATTACTTGCTGTACCTGCATGCTAAGCTTCTGTGATTCATACACCAGGACACCCATATCTTTCTGCATCTCAAATCTCTGCAACCTCTCACAATTTGGATCATCTGCTTCTTTTCTATTATCTCTGCAAAATTGGACAATTTCACACTTTCCCACATGGTACTGCATTTGCCAGATCTTTGCCGTCTCTCTTAACCTGTCCTGATCCCTTTGTAGGCTCTTTATGTCCTCTTCACAATTCACTTGCTTACCTATCTGTGCGTCATCAGCAAATTTAGCTACCATACCTTTGATTCCTTCGTCCAAATCATTGATATATATCGTAAATTATTGAAAGCATAACATCAACCCCTGATGTACACCACTCATGACATCCTACCAGCCTGGAAAAGACCCACCTATTCCTACTCTGTTTCCAGTTGGCAAGCCAGTCTTTGCCAATATACCAGCCTCTACATCATGAGCTTCTACGTTCACAATAAACCATGATGTGAAATCTTTTCAAATGTTTTCTGGAAATCTAAATTCAATACATCCACTGGCTCCCTGTTATCTACGGTACACTAGGAAGAATTCACATGAATTAGTCACACATTTTTCCCCTTCATCAACACATTTTGGTTGTATCTGATTGCCTTCAACTTATCCAAATGCACTCTTACAATATCTTTAATAATAACTTCTAATATTTTCCCCGTGACAGATATTAAGCAAACTGGCCTGTAGATTTTTGTTTATATTCATTCACAGGATGAGTGTGTCACTGGCTAGACCAATATTTATTGTCCATCTCTAATTGCCCAGAGGGCAATTAAGAATACTGCTGTCAATGTTGAGTCACAATTTGGAGTCATATGTAGGGCAGAACAGGTAAGGATGGCAGTTTCCTTCCTAAAGGACATTACTGAATCAGATGGGCTTTTCAGACAATGGATTCAGGGACTGGCATTCCAACTGAAACGTCATCAGCAAATACATTGAACTGGACCCAATATATAAACCACTGAAAAACAGAGCCAGAAATGATACCAACCACCCCAGCAAGCCGAGGCATATAAATAACAAGAGGAACACCAATACTTCACTGAAGGCACAATGATGGTGTTACCTAGCAGGGTGATGAAATGTCTGCAACCAAACACACCAGCTCAGCGAGCAAGTCTACAACCAGATTCAAGGACTCTTAAATTCTTAATCCCAGATTTTTTATTGAATTCAAATTCAACCATCTGCAGTGGCAGGATTTGAATCTCCCTGTTTTTTTGAATAAAGAAGTTGCATTAATGTTTTTCCAATCAAAAGGAACCATCCCTGAATCTAAGGAGTTTTGGAAAATTAAAACCAATACATCAACAATTTCCCTGGTTACTACTTTTCAAACCCTGAACGGAATCCATCAGATGCTGGGGACTTAAAACTTGCACTTCCATTAATTTATGCAGTATACTTCTCTGGTAGTTGGAATTTAATTCAGTTCCTCTCTCCCTTTCTTTTCGTCTGCGGAATGGAAGGGGGAGTTGAAATGGTTTGCGAATGGGAGGTGCAGTTGTTTAGTGCGAACCGAGTGTTGGTGTTCTGCAAAGCGGTCCCCAAGCCTCCGCTTGGTTTCTCTGATGGAGAGGAGGGCACAACGGGAACAGCAGGAACATTCCGCAGACGACATGTCCATCCTGGGCCTCCTGCAGTGCCACAACGATGCTACCCGAAGGTTGCAGGAACAGCAACTCATATTCCACTTGGGAACCCTGCAGCCCAATGGTATCAATGTGGACTTCACAAGCTTCAAAATCTCCCCTCCCCCTACTGCATCCCAAAACCAGCCCAGCTCATCCCCGCCTCCCTAACCTGTCCTTCCTCCCGCCTATCCCCTCCTCCCGCCTCAAGCCCCAGCCCCATCTCCTCCCCTACTAACTTCACCCCGCCCCCTTGACCTGTCCATCCTCCCTGGACTGACTTATCTCCTCCCTACCTCCCCACCTATACTCACCTTTACTGGCTCCATCCCCGCCTCTTTGACCGGTCTGTTTCCTCTCCACCTATCTTCTCCTCTATCCATCTTCTAACCGCCTCCTCCTCTCTCCCTATTTATTTCAGAACCTCCTTCCCCTCCCCCATTTCTGAAGAAGGGTCTAGGCCTGAAACGTCAGCTTTCCTGCTCCTCCGATGCTGCTTGGCCTGCTGTGTTCAACCAGCTCTATACCTTGTTATCTCAGATTCTCCAGCATCTGCAGTTCCTACTATCTCTGAAACGAGTCTTTCTAACTTGTTTATCTACAACTAACTTCTAAATTTATTTATTAAAAATTGTCCAGATAAGACTGGGATTCTGTACAAGATCAACAGATCAGTCTGGCACCGCTCCCCGCCCCTCCCCACACAAACTGTACTGGAGAATTGACTTTGGGAATAGCAGGAGTCAGCATGGATTGGGAATTGGCCACCCCAATTGGCTGCTGAAAGCCAACCAAAGCTAAGAGGGGGTTTAACCCTATGACCTCACAACAGGCAGAAAAATGACCAGAAAGGTTACAATCTGGAGGGAAGAAAATGAGGGTCCAGAGTTGGGAAGTCAAACCCCACAGCTCTGTGTGAGGAATTGATGGCTACAGCTTGAGCAGTAAGGTCTGAGAAAGGATCGTTCCCAGACAGGAGTCACACTGAGTGCCCAATTGGTAGACAATCACGGGGAGACTGCATGGAGGAAAAAACAGAAAACTGCAACTGGACCAGTAAAGGGTGACTGGCAGACTGTTTTCAGCATGGAGCTGTATTGAGAGTGTCAAATTGGTTGGGTACAATGAGGACACTGCCTAGAAGGAAGAACTAATCCAACTCAGTAGCTCTTTCAAACATTAAAGCTGTTTCATTACCAAAACACAGTACAGCTGTGATTTAACACATCCAGGAGGTCAGAACTCAACCCATCGAGTCCATGCTGAACCTCAGAAGAGCATCCCATCCAGACCCAACCTCCTACTTATAACCCTGCATTTCCAGTGGCTAATCTAACCAGCCTACATGTCCCTGGACACTGTGGGTAATTTTCCATGGCCAATCCACATCTCTAGACTGTGAGAGGATACCTGAGCACCCAAAGGAAACCCACACAGACATGAGGAGAATGCTCATACTCCACATAAACAGTCACCTGAGGGTTGAATTGAACCCTGGTCCCTTGCTCTATGAGGCAGCAGTGCTAACCACTGAGCCATTGTGCCACCCCTTGTGTCTTATCTGTCAGGTTTAAGTGCCAGCTTGGACAACAAGGGGGATTTTGGCCTAATAATCTGGGTAATTAGTTCATCATTTTAACAGTTTGTGTCATTGTCATTCGTAGAATTTTGTAAAGTCCTTTTCATAGTAAATAGTTATGAAACTATTTTGATATGAAACAAACAGTGTCAGACATCTTTGCGATAATTATTGCTTGGGGGCTGTAAATTGTGGGACAGGTCAACTGGGAGGATTTATTGCGTTAACTTCACAAAGCTAACGTCACATGTTATAGATCCATAGTTCTCCACTTTGTGTTTGTCTGTGTGGTTAAATTCACTGTCCATGACAGTAGGATGCGATGTAAGCAGGATGCCAAGTGGGCAGGTATGTGATGGGGTAGAGGATGGGTAGGTTAGAGTGGGTTGGGATTGGGCGGAGAACATGTGTGTTGGAGTTGGCAGCAGTTGAGCCATGTGTCGAGACGAGCAGGGCAAAGGGTTTGTCAGGACCACAGGGGACTGGTGTTGGGGCTAGTGGGGGTTTAAATCAGTAACTTTTTAAGTTAGCAATGGATGTTAGATTCTCCCATTGCATCGTTTTTTTTCCATATAATATATCTATCCTTTGTATTCTGAAATATCTCCTTAAATGTCTGCCTTTGCATTTCTAATGACTCATCCCTTAACCTAATTTATCGGTTCACTTTAGCTAACATCTTCTTTCATGGCCTAATAATTGCCCTTATTTAGGTTTAAATACGAGTCTTAGATCCACTTTTCTCTTTCTCAAGTTCAATTTGAAATTCAATCATTTTATTGATGCTGACAACTAGAGGTACCCTTACTGAGGTTATTAATTAATTACATCATACTGCAAAATACCAATCTTGCTGGCTCCGAAGTTTCTTAAAATAAGACATTATCTTAAAAAATGTTCTATGACCTGCACAGTCGGGGGAATCAGGTGGCTCAGTGGTTAGCACTGCTGCCTCGCAGCACTAGAGACCGGGGTTCGATTCCACCCTCAGGCGAATAAAAGAGCAAACCATGGTTGCCGGAAATCTGAAACAAAAACAGACGTTGCTGGAGACCTGGCAAAATCTGTGGAGGACAGAAAGCAGAGTTAACAGTTCAGGTCCAGTGACCGTCTCTCAGAAATGACGGTAGCTCAGAAAATGTGGTATTTATGCCAAAATCAGAGTGTGGAGAGGGAGGAAGGAATGAGCTGGAGTCCAGAGAGAGAGAATGACAGGGAGACAAAGGGGTGGATGAGTCTGCTCAGGAGAAAGAAAAGCAGATAATGGGGTGAGAAAGGGTTGGCTGTGCTGAATGCAGCCCACGCGCTCAGGGCCAAGAGTTGTGGACATGGAAGAAGGTATTCAGGGTCTAAAATGTTTGAACTCAAGTCCAGGAGGCTGCAGGATGTCCAAGTGGAAAATGAGGCGCTGTTCTTTCAGCTTGTGCTGACCCTCACTGGAGCACTACAGCAAGCCTGAGACAGAGATGTTGGCCAGGGAACATGGTGGTGTGTGGGAGTGGCAGGCAACCAGAAGCTCAGGGTCAATTTTGTGGACAGATTATAGGTGTTCCACCAAGTGGTCACCCTGTTTGTGTTTTATCTCCCCAATGTAGAGGAGATCACATTGTAAGCAGCAAATACAGTGGACTAGATTGAGTGAAATGCAGATAAATTGCTGCTTCACCTGGAAGGTGTGTCTGGAATGCTGGATAGTGAGGAGGGAGGAAGTAAATGGGCAGGTGTTACACATTCCGCAACTGCATGGGAAGGTGCCGTGTGGTTTGAGAAGCTGCTGGGAGTGGACTAGTGTGTCCTGGAGGGAATTGTCCCTGCAGAATGTTGACAAGGGATGGGGCAGGGGCGGGGAAATAAATGTCTGGTGGTGGAAACTCGCTGGAGGTGACCGAAATTGCTGCTTATAATCCCTCCCCAGCCAAAACATTAACTCTGCTTTCTCTCCACAGATGCTGCTAGACCTGCTGAGTTTCTCTTGCAATTTCTGTTTTTGTCCCACAAACTCCTCTCCAACGTTTGCACATCTGAGTTTCCAGTCGATAGGTACATTAAAGTCTCCCAATATTAACACTGTACTTTCCTGACCTGTCCCAATTAGTTCTACCTTCATACTTTATCCTAAAATGTAGTTACTTTTAAGGGGCCTGAACAACACACCCAGTGACTTCTTGCCTTTTTTCTTTCTTATTTCTACCCAAACTGGCTCTATGTCTTGGATTTGTAACCTAAGTTATCCTTCTTTATTGTGGTGATACCAGTATAGCATCCTTAACCAACATAGCCACCCTCCCACTTTTTACATGCTTCCTGTCTTCCCTAAATGTCATGGGATGTAAAAGTCAATGGGATGTAAAAAAAAAGCCAATGGCACTATTCGCTACTTTACACTCAACTTATTTTTTCCCTTTTTTTGGTCAAATTTTAATTTTTTTTTTAATTTCCCAATTCTCTGGGTTGCCATTAATCTTTGCCACATTTTATGTTTTGATTTCAATGATTCTTAACTTCCTTGGTTAACCATAGTCAGTTTGTCACCTTCGTAGAATCCTACTTCTTCACTAGGATTTACATTTGTTGTGATGCATGAACAATTTTCGTAAAACACCTGCCATTATTTCTTTACTGCTGAACTCCTTTCCTAGTCCACTCTAGCCAACTCTGCCCTCATTGCTTTGTAATTATCCTTACTTAAATTTAGCGTGGCTGTTGCAGATCCAAGCTTCTCACTCTCAAATTGAATGCTAAATTCTACCATATTGTGGTCATTGTTTCGAAAGAGATCTTTTACTCTGAGATCATTTATTAAACAGCCTCATTACACAATACAAGAGTGAAAAATAGCTCCATCCTAATTGGATCCACATCATATTGTTTGAGGTGACTGTTCCATATATACTGTATGAATTATTTAAGGGGCCTGAACAACACACCCAGTGACTTCTTGTTTTTTTTCTTTCTTATTTCTACCCACTTATTTCTACGGCTACATCTGTGAATTTGATTTTTCCCAATCTAGGTGAAGATTAAAGTCAAGCATGATTAATGTCCTGCCTTGTTTTTACATATTTTCATTACCTCCTGATCCATTCTCTGTCCTACAGAGTCGCTTCTGTTGGGGCATCTATAGATTACTCCCACCAGTGTCTCCTTCCTCTTGTTATTTCATACCTCTGCCTAAATGAATTCTACATGTTCTGATTCAAGATCATTTGTTGCTATTGTAATTATTCCACCTTCTAACTAACAAATCTACCACACCATCCTTTCATTCCACCCATGCCTGTCTTTTGAAAAGTCAAATATCCTGAATATTTGCACTCCTTGTAACAATCTCACCATGATGACTGAGATCATTGGTGTTGTTAATTCATTTATTTAGTTCTGAATACTAAATACATTTAAGTAAAGAACAATTAATTTTGCCTTTTTAATGTTTACTTCCCCCTTTCACCCTATTTAATTCTGTTTTTCTAGGTTTGTGTCCTTCATCTCTTCCTGTCTCACCCTGGGTATCATTAGCAAAGTAGCTGTCCTTCAATGCAGCTTTATCCTTTCACTTCTTCAGTGAATGTTTCCTCTTTTCAATCCCATGCAGCCCCCTCCCAAATTAGTTTAGAAGTGTTCTCTACAACCCTGGATATTCAATTCACCAGGACATTGGTCTCAGTTTGGTCCAAGTGATGCTCATCCCATCACCTTCTACCCCATTATTGGTGTCAGTCCCCAGTGAATAGAATTCCATTCCTACCATACCAATCTTTGAGCTACACAATTAACTCATTGACTTTATTTACTCTGTGCCAAATTGTTCTGGCTCAGGTCGGAATCCTAAGGTTATTACCTTAGAGGCATTTCTTTCTAATTTAGCTCCTAACTGCTGAAATTCAGCAGAAGCTCTTTTCCAGTGGGAGCAATCTATTTTCCAGGAGGACAAATTTCTGCTTTATTTTTTAAATGATCTATACCACAATAGCATTTGGAATGGTCTTAAAGGGTAGTTTTGCCAAAGCATTGGCAGAAGAGAAGACAGTAGCAAGTCAGACCTTCAAACCAACTAGCAAGCAAAATCTCTCTCTGTGAAAGAAAGTAATAACACTCAAAAATTCTGTCAAAAAAAGGAAATTTCTAACTCAAACAAAGAACTAGGCCCAACTGACCGGCTGTCAACTGAGGATCACTACAGTCAGCAGTTAATAATGACAATAATAGATAATGGAATTTGTCTTTTTTTACCTTTTTAAACCATTATATTCCTAAAAAGAAAAAAGAGATGTTTGTCTCATTTGTTTTGACCTTCTTAGGTGTATGCTTGGACTTGAGGCAACGTCTGCTGCACTGGAGAAAAATCTCTATTTGGGATCATTTCTGCTCCATTTAGGAGCAACCTGACCTTCAGTCGGGACCAAACTCTGCTCCAATAGAAGTAATCCTTCCTCCAGTGTGAATAGTCTCTGCTCTACTGGACACAATCTCTGTTCCAAAGGAAAAATAAATCTCTGTTCCAATGGGGAAAAAAAATCTCTAATCCATTTGGGACAATTTTTGTTCGAATGGCAAAAAAAAACATAATTTGTCCCAAATAGGTTACAGATTTCCAATGTCTCCTCCATTTGGGAATAACCGTTAATCTAATTGGGACAATCTCAGCACAATTGAGAAGTTTCTAATCAATTTGGGAACAAACTCTATCCTGATTGGAACAGTTATCCACCTCAATGGAAACTATTTGTGCTTCAATCAGAATAAACTGATTGCTAATTAAGCATAATTTCTGTTCCAGTAGGCAAATTTACCGCTCCATTTGGAACTAATCTCTGTTCCAATGATAATAATTATGTCTCCAATTGAAAACAACCTTTGATCCATTTGGAAGAATATGTGCCCCACTGAGGATTAATCCCTGCTCAAAATGGGAACAATCTGTTTTCCAATGGGGAACAGTCCCTATTTCAATGGGAACATACACAGCTCTACTGGCAAAGAACTGCTGCTTCAATGGGGACAAATTCTTCTCCAAAGGGAATGTTAGCTGTACCGATGGAATATATATGCCAATGGAAAAATCCCAACTCCAATGGGATAGTCCCTGCACCAATGGGAATGTTTGTTGTTCCATCCCAATTGATTGATTGATTTATTGTTGCCATATGTACTGAGATACAGTGAAAAGTGGTATTTTGCATGCTATACAGGCAGATTCTACCATACAAAGTGCATCAGCTTAGCAGGACAGGGTGCAGAATAGTATTGCAGCCACAGAGAAGGTGCAGAGAGAAATCAGAATTAACATTTGAGTCTTCCATTCAAAAGTCTGATAACAATGGGGAAGAAGCTGTTCTTGAATCTGTTCATACTGGTTTCCAAACTTTTATATCTTCTGCCTGATGGAAATGGACAGGAGAGTATAACCAGGGTGGGACGGGTCTTTGATTATGTTAGTTCTTTTCCCAAGTCAGCAGGAAGTATAGATGGAGTCAATGGATGGGAGGTTGGTTTGTGTGATGGACTGGGCTATGTTCACGACTCTGTAGTTTCTTGCAATCTTGGGAAAAGTAGTTGCCAAACCACACTATGATGCATCTGGATAGGATGCTTTCTATGGTGCATCAATAAAAATTGGTAAGAGTCCTTGTGGACATACTGAATTTCCTTAGCCTCCTGAAGAAGTAGAGACATTGTTGAGCTTTCTTGACCGTTCCGTTGACATGGGCGGACCAGGACAGATTGTTGGTGATCATCACTCCCAAGAACTTGACAGTCTCGTCCATCTCCACCTCAACACAAGTGATGCAGACAGGTTAGCTCCAGGAATAGCAGGTCTTAATTTCCAGCTTACTTCCCCAGTAAGGTGTAACAAAGTCTGTGGGATTTTCCCGCAACTGATATTTCTTTTTTAAAAAAAGGCAAGGATTTGGGGATGGTATTAATAATTAGTATATATGACAAAAACACCAGGGTTTGCATGGCAGACATGAAAAGGGCACTTAAAATGGCAATAGATCTCCTGCAGGTGGAAGACTTGTCCCTTTTAGGCTGAAGTGAACTTTCAAATCCCAGGTTAATTAAATTGGCAGGTAAACTGGAGGTAGTATTGCCTGACAGATCTGGAAATGTAGATCTAATTGAGGTACCAATACAGCACTTGCATTTTTTTAGAACGACAAGAAGGATTGGGTACTCTGAGCAGTGACACATTGAAATTGGCTAATACGGAGGTACAATTAAAGTTGTTTGAGCATATAAAGAAATGAAAAACTCAAGATTGAGAAACAAGAAAGTGAGATATCATTCTGAAGAGCAGAGAAGGGAGAAAGAAAAAGTTCTGAATGGGCTGAAGGTTTACGCTTATTCCTACGTTCCACTGTGAACAATCTCTGAATGGGAACAAACTCAGCTCCATTAGTAAAGATCACTACTCCAATGCAAACAATCTTGGCTCCAATGGTGAAAAATCACTATTCGCTTAGTGAATAATCTCTGCTCTAATGGCAATGTTTCTTTGCTCCGCTTGGGATCAACCTGTGCTCCAATAAGTCTGATCAACAAAGGAGTGATTTCTATGCCATTTTGGGAAAACCCCTGCTGCATTTGGGAACAATCCCTGTGCATTTAGATTCACTGCCTTCTCCAATGGGAAGAACCAATGGCAAACCAACCCTGTTTGATTGGGACCAAACTCTGCTCCACTCTTTCCAAAGTAGATCAACCTCTGCTCCAATGGAGGAAAATCTCGATTAAATTTGGAAATATCTCTGCTCCTTTAGTAACAACTACTCTGCATAATGGTCTGTATCATGGCAACAGCTGTGTCAAAGATATGAATAAGTTTTGAATCTCTGATTTTCATTTTAAAAGTCAGTACTAGAATTATGTCTTCGGAGCCTTCACTTACATCTTCTGTGTGTTGTTTATTTTGCTCTCTGGCTGGGTAAAACTCCTCATCTTCCTGTTTGGTGACATGAGCATCTGTTTCCCTATTTATCACTTGTACATTTGAGGATTTCTGGACTCTGAGCTTTAGACAGATGAGGAGTTCAAGCTCTTGCTTGTCTGTGACCTGAAGTTTTACTCTTTTGTTGCAATCCTTTAAGCCTTCAGGCTTTCCACAGGCATAGCACTTTGAACTGTTCGATGTCCACTGTAGTAATGTGAACATCTAAATTTACTGACTGAGACTGAACCTGGAAGTCATGGTCTGGGTCCCACATAAATCTGGTGGACTTCCCCTGCCATCTCAGGAAAAGAACTTCCTGGCAATTTGCACTTCTGTCTGCATCTCCATCGTTGAGACCTCCTTGCAGGCCTCCCACCCCCCATCAATGTCAGCCCGAAAGCTCGGCCTGGACTTTATCGTGGTTTAGGCCTCCTACAAAATTTCTAAGGTTGATTTTCTAAGTTTTCAGCATACCCACAGTGATGAGAGAGCTCTCAAATTCGAGAATGTTAGCTGCTGCATTTATATTTGGCAACTGCTTCCTTCCATAAACTGCAACACTCTTAGTTGTGTGATAATGTGAATCTTCAAAAGTGTCTAGCCCCATCATAATAAAAGAAAGTATTCACTTTATTCTCGTTTTCCTATTTTATTCATTTTCAGTCAGATGTATAATTCTCGATTACAACAGTCTTCTTTGTTAGAGGTTGATTCTGCCATTGTGCCCATTTTGTTTCCAACTTCGTACTGTGCTAACTCACTGTGCACCTGAATATGATGAGCCGACATTCAAATTATGCCTGAGTTCTTCATTTCTCAAAAAAAGTGTAATAAGAATTCCACGCCAGCATTCTCACCATCTTTCCATCGTGTGGTACACTAACAACAACACATGCTCATTGGCTGGGAGCCATTACTAAAGTAACTTGAACGAAGTGTTTACAAAGGACAACAAAAGGACAAAATATAACAAAATACTCACATTTTGCAATATGCTATCATCATCATCTCGCAAGTTTTCTGGGTGGTCTAAACCACCTGTATGGCCATCATTTTCAGACACAAAGTTTTTCCAAGTTCAGATCTTCCTAAGGCAGACTTCCAGTCTCTTTCCTTCAACAGCTTAGCCGATACCACACAGGCAGCAGCATCCACATAAACAAGGCGCTAACCTACAATAAAATCCTGTGCAATCGTTCACACAATGGCACACTTCTTTCTGAAACCTTCTCAACTCAGTTCCTATTAGTCATGACAGAGTGGATGTACCAGGAACCGCCCTTCCCTCCACTCACTACGGCCAATATAAGCACTTTAATGCTCAGAAATGAACAAAATTGTTGTAGGCATTAGAAACATATTTTTTGACAATTCATCAATCTCACACTATGCCTTCTTTATCTAGCCCCCCCCTCATTTTTCGCTTTGCTACACAGCTTCAGTGTGTTAACTTTCTTGCTGTTGGTACTGCTTTCAGGCTAACGGTCACCACGTCACATGGGTAAGTGTTTCTTATTATCCAAAAGATTTATCTTTTCACAAATGATACAAGTTCATAAAAGTCCATTTCAAACAATTTTAAAAACAATTATAGATTAATAAGCATTTTTCCTGGTATTGCTATCACCGTTTTGAATACATTCCTGGAGATTTCAAATGATCTTTTATGATCTTTTCATACAAGCTATTTTCTTTTGCTACACCTTTAGAACTAATCAACAAGTGTTCAAGAATTTGCTTTTAAAGAATAAACTTTTTTTTAAAAAAATGTCTTCCCAATATTTCTCCCCAATGTTGAGTACAGCTTTGACTTATGTATTAATCTTCAATCAATGGAGACTCCTGGGCAACCATTCTTTTGATGCACATGTACTCATGCACAATTTCTACCCAACAGTGTTCAATGCCACAGGAGATAAATGGTATTAATTCAAAGGGATAATTACAAACTGATGTAATGAATGTTTGGTATATCCCAGGGCCACAGCAGCCCAAGTTATTTTATTGTCCGTGCTGAACTCACTTGTGAATTGCCAGCTGATAGGGCTCCCACCTCTGAGTCTGTAAGTTATGATTTCAAGTCCCACTCCAGGGATTTGAGATATGATGGGTATTGCTGGTGCCAATATAACCATAAAACTCATTATACCCCTGGATGAGGCCATTTGGCCCGTCAAATCCATGCTAATTCTCGGTGGAGAAATCCAATCAGTCTCATTCCCTGCTACGTGTTCCATTACCCTGTAAATATATTTTGCTTTAGTTCTATCCAACCTACTGTCAAAAATCATCCATTGATTCTGTGTCCAGCTCAAAAAAGAGGATGAAGGGCATGGTGGGTCACTAGACTCTTATTGCCGAGGCCTGGGTCAATGCTCAGGGTATATTCGTTCAAATGTCATTTTAGGTAACAGTGGAATTTAAATCCAATCAATAAAAAAAATTGGGAATTGAAACCTTATCTCTGTCACAGGGACCATGATATCATCTATTTTCATTAAAAGGTTTACTAATGCCTTTAAGGAAGGAAATCTGCCATCTTTACCCCATCTGCCCCACATGTGGAAAAAAAACAAATTCTGATGAATCCTAAAGGATGGTCACTGGACTGAAAACATTAACTCTGTTTTCTCTCCACAGATGCTGCCAGAGCTGATTTTCGGCAGGAATTTCTGTTTTTGTTTCAATTTCCAACATCCGCAGTGCTTTGGTTTATTCTGGCCTATGTGAGAGTCCACATTCAGGACTGCTCTCTGACATGGCTTAGCAAACTCCTCAGCTCAAAGACAATTAGGGATAAGTAAAAACGTTTACATCCCATGAAAATGAAGCGAGTTTCCAGGTCATTACCACTCACTTTGTAAAAAAGGTTCTTCCTTCTACCCTTCTGTGTCGCTTGCCCAAAACCTAAATGTGTAACTTGTAGTCCTTTCACCATCAGGTAATGGAAACGGCTTTTCTTTGTCTACCTTATCTACAACAAACATCTTCTATCAAATGTCTCCTCAATTGCCTTTGCTCCATGGCAAACAACCCCAGCTTCTTTGGCCTAAGCTCGGAGATAAAATTAAAACTGAAAGAACTGCAGATGCTGTAAATCAGAAATCTGAGGAAGGGTCATTTGACCCACCATGTTAGCTCTGAGTTCTTTCTGCCGATGCAGCCAGACCTGCTATGCTTTCCAGCAATTTTTGTTTTTGTCTTGGAGCTAAAACCCCGCAATCCTGGAAACATTCTTTTAAATTTCCTTGAGAAGACTGGGTATTTGTTTTATTTTTCTGTATTTTAAATTATGTACTAAAATGAAAATTGTTTTTTAAAAAATTAAAAGGATTGTTGAAGGATTAATGCTGTTTTTGACAGCAAGTAACCTGACATTCATTGTAAGATGTGTTTACACAGCTGTTGATTCAAGCAGCAGTAGATGGTTTGCAGATGAGCTGGAGCCAAGATCCCTTTCTTTTATTCATTAACAGGATGAGGGCATTGCTGGCTAGGCAGCATTTATTGCCCATCCCTAATTGCCCAGAGGGCAGTTCAGAGTCAACCACATTGCTGTGGTTCTGGAGTCACAGGTAAGGATAGTGGTTTCCTTCCCTAAAGGACATTAGTGAACCAGATGGGTTTTTTCAACAATCAGCAATGGATTCATGGTCATCATTAGCTTCTTAATTCCAGATATTTTATTGAATTCAAATTCCACCATCTGCCGTGGCAGGATTCAAACCGGGTTCCCAGAATGTTATCCGGGTCACTGGATTAACAGTCCAGCGACAATACCACTAGGCCATCGCCTCCCCATTTTATAGAAATGGGGATTCTGCTGGCTGCTGATTGGTCTGTGGACTAGTGATTGGTTATTGATGACAAAGGCCTTCTGGTTGCTAGCAACGACGAGTTAGGTTACATGGTACCTGGACAGCTTGCGATTTTGAGCAAGATGGGAAGAAGCCATCAGATCGCCACAAGGTTCAGGAGCTCTGTCTGTCTTCTACAGTAAAAAAAAATACACTTTAGACCTAAAGAAAGCGAGTTATTTTTACCCCTTCTATATTTTATTGACTAACTGTAGCTGCTTTGAGAGAATTAACATTTATATTGTTTAAAAATATCTACCATGACCCCTGCAATCCATTCAGCTGTGTTATATCACACCTTCGGAGCAGGTGGGACATGTATCAGGACACTTTGGCTCAGGGGTAGAGACATCGTGCATAAAAGCCCCAGCAGTTGCAAGTAAGCTGTGACTTTTTTTTAAGTGATGAGTTGGAGACCTTTACAGGTGTGAGCCAGCTTGTGCCTCCTGCAAACAAGTGAAAGCATCTAGAGAAGGAAGACCAAGAAGCAACATTCTGATCAACAATCATCCCAGAAAAGCTCGTGAACAGGGACCACTTTGGTCTAAAATTCAGGTAAATTGGGAATTCTGCATACTTTTTAAAATATTTAAGTTCTGTGAAGACTCTGAAATAGCAGGCTGGCATGGTATCCTAGTGAAATATGATATCCCCTACACAATCCCTCATACCCTCCCTGCAGTGGGGTGAGAGGAGTAGATGTGTCAATGTCACAGCTTTCCAGCTGAGATTTTAAACCGGGATCTCGCCTGCCCTTGTCAGTGGATCTAAAAGATCCCGCTGGTCCTCTTTCGATTAGGAACGAGGGGATTCCTGTCCAGTGCCATGATCAATTGCTATCCCTCCAATAACATTATTTAAAAATAAATCAAACTGTCTGGGCATGCTCACACTGCTGTTTGTGGGATCGAGCCATGCACAGATTGCTAGCATTTTGACAAAATTGCAGCAATGATCACTTGTGAAAAAGTAACTGCCCCATTGGCTGCAGAACCCCATAAAGTGGTTCTGAGGTCATGAAAGGGTCTATAAAATTGCGGGGGTTTTTTTCTACCAATCTGTGCTGACTCAATAAAACAAATAAATATTCCAGCCCTAGAGCTCATTGGGGAGTTCGGCAGTAATTGGATGTGAGAAAAGAGATATTTCCTTAAGAAGGCCTCTGTTTAATCAGAATACGTCTTGAGATTCTGCTTTTATTTTCCAATCAAGGCAGAGGATAAATTACATGGGAGCTAAGTTTATTAAGTGGAGACTCATTAAGATACGAGTACAGTATTGCCAACTGTCTTTACAGAATACGCAGCATTAATGCACTGGGTCGCAGTTCATTTTCTCTTTCTGAATGATACAGACCAGAGTCTGGGTCCGCTTGGCTCTCATGGTTCAACTCTTTCACTGAACAGGCAAACACATGCACCTCTCCCTGAAGCAAAGATTTGTTTAGTATTCACTTCATGTATGAAGCAGAACGGAGTGAGATGGATGCAAAAACTATTTGCATACTAGCGAGCCCAGTTCTCTGGCAGCCGCAAAAGTTACTGCGTGAAAACAGTAAATGAATAATAAAACAAAGCTAAGTGCAATGACAGGAATCACTTATTGCAAAAGCGCTTTGCAATAATTAATTCAAAGCAGACCTCCTCAAGAAGAGGGCAAACGACTTGCAGATTTCTCCAGAAGTTTACCCCCTTGGGTTAATCCCTGAATTGCTCCCGTTCCACTTAGTCTGTGGGCAGGAATGGGTTACTCTTTTCAGAATTCTTGAGGGGCTGTTACAGTCAGAGTAAGCAGGAAAATCCTGAGCTGTTTTGCTTACTGTTCCTTTCAAATCGGTATTTTAAGAAAACCTACATATAGAGGTGAATGTAAAGGGAACATGTAATCACGGGTGAAGCAATCAAAGATGTTGTATTCACATTCTAACCTCTGCGAAGGTTCTATTAAATTACACAATGGCTACTGCAGGGTCGAGAAGGTTCGAGACCCACCTGCTCCCCCCTCCCAAGGGTGTTTCATAACAGTTTGATTAAAATAATTTTTACAAATAGTATTCAGGAAAGGGGAGGGGGAATGTGAACCAAGGGGAGAAATAGGGGGAAAAGTGGGGGCGGGTGAGGAAGTGGAGAAAAAGGGGGAGACAAATGTGAATGTTGTGATAAAATTGCTTGGAGTTGGCTGCTCAGTTTCCTGCTTTTCTGAAAGGAAGATGTGAACCATCTGTGTAGTAAAACACTTGGGCACAAGGCCACTAGAGTTTGCCTTGGCTTGAATTTTTCATTATACTGTATTTGGCAGTCACTTAACGCATATTCCCGATTTCTTCAGCTGTCGTGATATTTTCTTATTCCAATCCTGACAGACTTTCTGCAAGAATTCACAAATTAGTAAGTTTTTGCACTCAATAATTTACTTAAAATAGTTCTCCCCAAAACCCCAGCTCCCACCCCCATAAACCTTCCCTCCAAGGAGCTTTGAAAAAAGATTCTGCTTTTGTATTTTCTCCAAGTTCCTTTATTGAGATTTGACTTTAAATTTTGCCTTCATTTTCAAATGCCTGAACAGCTGGGCTCCCCCACCCCACCCCCAGCTCAATCTCCCTGAGCTGAGAGTTAAGTTAGTCAGCCAGACTGTACCTCCTGTGGCTGCTGTACTACACTGGACCGGTCTGGGCTGACTTGTGGCCGGTTCTTGTCTGTGGCACGATTCTTCGCTCACTTTATCTAAAACTATAACACACAGCTTTTAATGACCACCTACACAAATGTAGCAGAGTGTAGCCTCTGTCCGCAAGTGCACTTTATCAAGAGAAAGCAATGCCTTTGGTGAAAATGCTTGATGACAGAGTGGCAGCTAATCCCACATCATCTCAAAAGCATTCCAAAAAGAGTGTCCTCAGGTGTAAAGCATTCAGAGGAGGAGCTGTGGTCCAAGTGGAGCGTAAGGACCACTTGGTGTCGTTCCTACAATTTTAAGTCTGTCTCTTTTTAAATGTTGACACTGCGGGGTCACTTGTACAAATGTAACAGGAACAAGGAAAGGCTGAAGAACACCTTTCTCAGGTCAGGCAGCATCAATAATGAGAAAGAGAGTTAATATTTCAGGCCGATGACCTTTCATCAGAAAAAGAAACGTAGAAACAGAACTTAAAACACTGTCTCAGAAATAGTAAAAATTGCCAATGCTGGAGTCAGAGATAACACAGTGTGGAGCTGGAGGAACACA
>JAHRHZ010000020.1:13009926-13039010 GCA_024137785.1 Ginglymostoma cirratum
GAGGAACACAACAGGCCAGGCAGCATCAGAGGAGCAGGAAAGTTGACATTTCGGGCCCCGACCCGAAACGTCAAATTTCCTGCTCTTCTGATGCTGCCTGGCCTGCTGTGTTCCTCCAGCTCCACACTTTTTTTAAAAAACACTGTCTCCTCTGTTTTGATACCATTTTCCCTCAGTTTCTGTCTTTTGTTTTCCTTTTTGTTTTGCTTTCATCAGAGTCAAAATTCATTCTGCTATTAACACCTGCCCTGGACCAACGTTTTGCCTTTTTCTCTAGAACCCTTAACACTCCCTTTGGCCTTTTGAGCCATGACATGTTTAATCTCTGACCTCCCTCAGCTTCTAAACTTACCCTGACACTTCCCTTTTTGCCTCACTTAGCTCTTTGCCCCTTTTTCAACCACCTTAAGCACATCATGTTTCCACTTCCTTGCAGTTCCAAAGAAAAATCCTACTGGACTTGAAATGAAAACTCTAGTTTCAGCACAGACACAGCCAGATCTGGAAGAACAGAAACAGGTCTGTAATAGGGCAGAAGCCAGACACCATTAAATAACAGAAGATTGCATTAAGTAAGAGCCAAGGACCATGTCACTGGATATTACAATGAAGAGAAAAACTCTGTTCGTATAGGTGTGAATGGATCCTTGCAGAATGCACAGGAATATCTTTGACTTCAAGCAATAGGAAACTTGCTGAAAAACGGTGGCTCAGAGAAGAGTGCTATCATTCAGATGGTCGTGGTTCAAGTTTCATGCCAGAAATAAAATGCAGGTTGAGCCTCCAGTTGCCTAACTGAGAGAGTACTGCATGGTTGGGGGTGCAATCTTTCAGCAATGACATTTTTGAACCTAAGTCCTCTCTAATTGGGCAGCATGGTGGCTCAGTGGCTAGCACTGCTGCCTCACAGCACCAGGGACCTGGGTTTGATTCCAGCCTCAGGTGACTGTCTGTGTAGAGTTTGCACACTCTCCCCGTGTCTGTGTGGGTTCCCTCTGGGTGCTCCGGTTTCCTCCACAGTCCAAAGATGTGCAGAGTAGGTGGATTGGCCACGCTAAATTGCCCATAGTGTTCATGGATGTGTGGGTTAGACATGGGGAAATGCAGGGATAGGGGAGTGAGTTAGGGTGGGATGCTCTTTGGAGGGGTGGTGTGGACTTGTTGGGCTGAAGGGCCTGTTTCCACACTGTATGGATTTTATGATCTAATCTCTCAATGGTGACAACACAGCACCTCTTTGAAAGAGTTTAAAGGAGTTCTCCCTGGGGACCCAGTTAATATTTATGCCCAAAAAGAACAGAATATCAAGTTACTGAATTTGCAATCTTACTGAGTGCAAATTGGTTCCAGCCTTTCTGACATTGCAATGTGGACTACAGTTTGAAACATGTACTTAATTAGCTGCAAACAGTCTTTAAATCATAAAATGTGTCTTATAAGTGCAACTTTACTTCCTCTGCTGCTTCTAGATTTGCCTATTCCGATGTATTCCTGGCTGATCTCCCAATTTTATCCCCTAGAGACGTGGGTCATCCAAAGCTCTGCTGCCTTTGTTCTAATTTGCACCATGTCCCATCTGGCCATTTAGGGGAGGCAACAATCTACTGGACTGTTCATCCAATGAGCCAGGTAATATTCTGGGGACTTGGGCTAAAATCCCTCCATGGTGGGTGGTTGAATTTGAATTCAATAAAAATCTGCAATTAAGAGTCCAATGGTGACCATGAACCCATTGTCAATTGTTGGAAAACCCATCTGGTTCACTAAAGTCTTTTGGGGGAAGGAAACTGCCATCCTTACCTGTTCTGGCCTACATGTGACTCCAGACCAACTGCAATATAGCTGTTTCAGAGATAGTAGGAACTGCAGACGCTGGAGAATCTGAGATAACAATGTGTAGAGCTGGATGAATACAGCAGCCAAGCAGCATCAGAGGAGCAGGAAGGCTGACATCAGCAGTTCCTACTATCTCTGAAACAACTGCAAATTCAAGTTGTCTTGAGAGCTTCTGTCTTAATTCCAGTTCATCCATGTTGTCATATAGCAAATGAAAATGATCCAGTTTTCGTATAATTTCAGATCAGTGTCTTTAGAAATGAATGGCTATTTTAATTTGGGTGTAGGGTGGATGTGGGATATAAATCTCCTGAACCAAAATTAGCATCTTGCCTGCCAATGAAATATCCAAGGAAACTGACATTTTGTGTGACAGTGTGAATTCACAGCAGAAATATTCCTCAGAAAGGTCAAGGGGTCCATCATTTTGATCAGCTGTTAGCTTGGGGTTAGAACACTTGTGCTTTGATTGTGTGCTTTCATTTCTTATATAATACAGATTGCTGGACATCATTACAGGGAGCTGTTGGCACATTTTGAAATGTTTTTCCAATGAAAGTCAGAACGGATGAGATCCATATTCCAACAACTTCTCCCTACTTTCAAAGAACATCTACATTTTGGCTGCTTCAATTTTAGTGTCTGAGTACGTTCTAGATGGTTCTTTACAAATCAATAATTTTGATTAAATCCCTCACTTACAGATTCTGAACAATCATAGACACAATTTTTTAATTCACTCATGTGCTGTGGGAGTCACTCATTTATTGCCCATCCATAGTTATATTTGATTACAGTGGACCTGTGTTTTAATACATTTAACTTCCAGTGCACAGAAGTGCAACATCTTCCAGTCACGAACCATTTCAACTCCCCCTCCTAAATCCCTGGACGACATGTCCATCCTGGGCCGCCTCCAGTGTCACAGTGACGCCACACGGAAACCGGAGGAGCAGCACCTCATATTCCACCTTGGGAGCCTAAAACCCAATGGTCTCAATGTGGACTTTACTAGTTTCAAAATCTCCCCACCCTCGACCTCATCCCATGACCGACCCTCCCTCTCATCCCCGCCTCCTTGACCTGACACAACCTGTCCACCTTCCCTCCCACCCATCCGCTCCTCCCACCTCACTGACCAATCACCAACACTGTCTACCTGCACTCAACTATCACCATCCCACCTACCTTCCCCAATCCCACCCCTCCTCTCTCTATTTATTTCAGAGCCCCCTTCCCCCTCCCCCATTTCTGAAGAAGGGTCCCAACCCAAAACGTCAGCTTTCCTGCTTGTCTGATGCTGCCTGGCCTGCCATGTTCCTCCAGCTCCACACTGCGTTAACAGTGGATGCCTTTGTTTTTGCTTTTTCAATTTTTATCCTTCTCCTACATTCAGCTGGTCCACCTCCAAGTCTTCCCTTCCTTGACTTTTCAGTTTCCATTTCTGGAGATAGTACATACACTTTTATCCAATAGAAACCCATCCAATGACGTCTCTATTCTATCCTTGGTCTCTGCATTCAAAAGTGCCGTTGATAATGAGGTGGTCAGTGATGTCTGGGACGGAGAGGTGCACAGCACACAGACAGCCAAGGCATTAGGATAAGCAGGGATTAGGCATCTGTGTGTAAAATTGTTGTGTGTAACATTAGTGGGTCTTGCAGACTCTCCCTCACAGGTTGAGTCACTTACCCCATCCACTCTGAGTGTGGTCACCACCATTTTCTTCCCCACTGCATACTTTCGATTTCCAGCAGGATGGAAGGAAGGCTGTGAGCACTCTTTTACTTGTTTGTAAGGCCCTGTACAAGTTCCCTTCCCTGATAGCCCTTCTCGTCAGTTCATTCCTCCCCCGGTCCCCACCTAACCTGTCAACATATGCCTTCAAATGCCCACCTTCCTCCGTCCCCGAGCCTGTGCCAGGTGTGGTCATACTCTCTCTGCCCCTTCAAGCTATGGATGATCCTCACCATGGACTGATTGTGGTCCACCTCGACTGGAGCAACCTGACTGAACAGCCCCGAATGAGAAGGATCTATTCCGCTGACTGGTGGCTGTGCTTATCCCCAAACACATTAGCCTTACACCCCAGACTGACCCCACTACAGGGCTCCATGGACTGACTGTGACCCACTCCCCAGAGTAGAGATGCACAGAGTCCCTGACCAGGAACATCATGGCCAGGTGCCTGACTGTGGCCAATCCTTTGGACTGGTATCGGAGCTGACCTTGATGTGTTATGCCTGGGGCCCGTGATGGATTGACATGGACTTTGCTGAAGACTATTCCCCTAAGATGTTAAGATCTGGTCACCCGCTTGCTGTATGTGCATTAAGTTTGCCATATACACTGCTGGCAAATGGTGCGAGTGTGAGATGGCTGTAATACACAGCCAGAGAGAAAGATGCACGCTCCCTTGTCTGAGAAACACTGAAGATGGGATGAGTTGTTCCCAATTCTGACACAAGCCTCACCAGACCTTTCATATGGTTTTGCCACAAATCCTACTATTAGCCCACGTTGCTCAGACGCTTATCAGATTCCCCCTATGGACTCTGTTTCTCTGAGCACAGATGCTCCACAGAAACCTGCTGAGTTTCTCCAGTACTTTCTGGATTTCAGCTCCTATATCTGCAGCACATTGCCTTTATTAGGCTGCTGGCCTCTCTCTCTTTCTGCATCTCAAAAAGAAAAGCGTGTGGCTAATCGGAAAGAAACATCTTAAGCAGTCAACCAACCAACTATGATTTCAAGTTAAAATCTAACCCCTCAAGGGCACCCAGTGTTATCCAATTTTAACTTTAACAGACGTGGCTGTGTGTGTTTGTGATGACTGCCTGAAGGTTGTCTGGTTGACATAAGGTCTTTATTATTTTTTTGGGGAGGTTAGCAGACAATAAACCTGCTTTTTTTTTTAAGTCAAGGAAACTATCTGCTCCTTTTTTGCTGCTACAAAAATTAGTTAACCACATTTTAATTGGAAAAAAAGTGTGGGTGCTTGCTAAGGAAGAACTTTAAACTTAGTTGCAGCTAATCAAAGGGATTGAAAGGATGGGAGTTGATTTGCCTCCTTCTTACTTGACGTAAATTCTTCAATAAATGGAGCGTCAGAGGCTGAGGGGTGACCGTATACAGGTTTCAAAATTCATGACAGGCGTACACAGGGTGAGTAGCCAAGGGCTTTTTCCTAGGGAGAGCGAGTCCAAAACCAGAGGGCATAGTTTATGGTGAGAGTGTAAAGATTTAAAAAGGGGTAACTTTTTTGTGTAGAGTGTGGTGCATGTATGGAACAAGTTGTCACGGAGGACGTGGGGGAGACGGGTACAATTACAACATTTGATGGGCACTTGGATGGGTATATGAATAGGAAGGGTTTAGAGATACATGGGCCAAATGCTGGCGATTGGGACCAAGTCTGATTCGGACATCTAGTCAGCATGAATGAGTTGGACCTAAAGGTCTGTTTCTGTGCTGTATGATTTTACGACTCTAAATCCCGGGTATTGTCCTTTCTTTTTTAAACAGCTCAGTTTAAATAATTATGTTCAGTGTGATAGTGGAATGCACCTGACAATAATACAGGCCACAGTTCCATTCTTAGCAAAATGAAGCTGCAATATCCAATTCTCTGTTGATTTATTCATGGAAAATGCTTTACAAAATACACAATTGGTCAATTCCAGTGACAAGACAAGCTGGCTCATCCACACATTTATCCCCATAATAAACATAAGGTTTGTCTTCGGGCTGTTTGGAGGGTTGCCTAGACTGAGGATTGCTTTGTCGTGCTAAATAACCATTTTTATCCTGAATTATCCTCAGAAAATGTGTGCATTCCAACTGGCAAAATGTGACTTGTGATGTCCCCAGAGATTTGAATTAGGGCCTCAGCTCTTCACTGGGTCGTAATCAATTTAGAATTTGATTTGATTTATTTTTATGATACTGTGATACTAAGATACAGTGAAAAGTATTGTTTTGCGTGCTATCCAGACAAACAATACCTAACACAAGTACATCAGGGTAATAGAACAGATGCAGAATATGGTGTTACAGCTGCAGAGAAGGTGCAGAGAAAGATCAACTCTAATAGAAGAGAGGTCCATTGATAAGTCTGGTAACAGTGGGGAAGAAGCTGTTCTTAAATCTGTTGGTACGTGTTTTCAAACTTTTGTATCTTCTGCGTGAAGGAAGAAGATGGATGTGAGTATAACAGGTTGGGCCATGTATCTACGTTTGTTGGCCACACCGTGGTGGCATGCTAAGTAATAGCAGAGATGGGGACAGCAATTATAATGGCATTGATAGATTGAGTGAATGGATAAAACTGTGATGGATAGAATTCATCCAGGGCGGAGTGTGATATTCTTCATTCAGAATCCATGGAATATAAAGTAGCGTATGTTCGAAGTGATGAGAAGTGTAGAAACGTAGAAAAATTTAGTTGTCCACACATAAGAATCACCTAAAACATAGGAAAATTAGGGGCCTGGAGTTCAAAGTCACTTTTTTGCTAGACAGAACTGTGGTTAGACCCTATCTAGACGATTACATTCAATTCATGGGCATTCCACCTCAGGATAGGTTGCATCGATTCTGGAAACATTTCAAAGTGGATTCTCCGGAACAAAAAAAGGCCTATGCATTGCTGCCCAAAGTTTTCCCACTGTGACCCTGTTTTGAGGTTTAACAATTGTTGGGGTCCATCACGCACGCTATGAAATTGGGGGAATGGGGCTGGGGTGTAAACATGGGGTGAGGAGTGTTGAACTCTGCAGTGGTTATTGCTGCCTCACAGTAGGTGACTCCAAAATGTCAGCCTTTGATCCCCATTCAGGAACTAAACTCCCCCACTTTGGGAAGCGCCAATATGAAGGTTAAATTATGAGCACAGTTGACGTGGGCTCAGCTTGAAGCCCCTCATGTAGGAGACTGGGTGATCTAATCAAGGTGGTTAAGATGCCTAACTGAATTGAGACAATTGATGGAGAATCCCCTTCTCCTGGTGGGAGCAGTCCAGCCAAACCTTAAAATGGGAGCCAGTCCATACAGGGGTGAAATGTAGAAACCGCTCCTTACATGAAAGGGACTGAAGATCTGCACTTTGCTGGGGTAGAGAGGTCAGGAGAACATTTAACAACAAAGACCAGTTGATATTTGCTGATAAAGAATGTCAATTCTACTGACAGAGCAAGATGCAAGAACAAGACCCCCGAAGGAAATCCTACACTAAAAAATATTCACTTCATAGATTCCCTACACTGCGGATAGAGTCCATTCAGCCCATCAACCTGCACCGACCTTCCAAAGAGCATCCAACCCAGACCCACCCCATCTCTGTATTCCTTATGGCTAATCCACCTACCCTGCAATTTAGCATGGCCCACCCACCTAACCTGCACACCTTTGGACTGTGGGAGGAAAATAGAGCACATGGCCAAGATGCATGCAGACACAGGGAGAACGTGCAAACTCCACACAGACCCAAAGGTGGAATTCAGTCTGGGTCCCTGGTGTTGTGAGGCAGCAGCGCTAACCACAGTGCCAGCGTGCTGTCCGTAATGCATTAGTCTGATGTGCAACTGTTGATTTGCAGCTAAAAGCTGCAATTTCATGGTTATGCAGATTGTGTGTTGGTGCTCAGGTACTTTGATCAAATCTCAGAGGCACTGAGTTACACCAGCTCAAGCATGGAACGGAGTCTTTTTATTCATACATATCAATCTACATCCATAAACTAAAAAGGGAAGCACATCAAAGGTGCTGGATGTCCCTCTTACATGTTCCAATACTATAAAAGTACAAAGTTACGTGGCCAAGTGTCAATTTTGTTTTACAGTATTCTTCATTGCATCCAAAACAGTGGAGTCCACCATGAGGTCTCGCGGGAAATGGAGTAGAGTTCACACAAAATGGATCAAACTTGATCTCTTGTTATCCTGAGTGTAAAAACAAACAATACCCAGTAAATTCAGAAGCCAGCTCTGAGCTTCAGGCTAGTGTAAAATCTCTCATCTGAATTGGAAAGGGGCCTAGTTTCCTCTCTGAAGCTCACTCAAAGTGAATCACCTGATAGCCCCGAAGACATCTCAGCGCCTGGGCATCCAGTTGCCTCAGGTCCAAATTGTTCTTCTCAAGGCGCATCAATATGAGGTGACTCTTTTCCCAATGATAACCACAGACAGAGTCTCCAGGAATAGCAACGATCCTATTGCTGTGAAGGTAGAGGTTCTGCAATGTTAAAGGCAGCTGGCGAGGTACCTGGGGTAACCGGTTGTGACTCAGGTCCAAACACCGGAGCCTAGGCAAGCCCCTAAAAGTGCCAGCTGCCACCAGTGAAATTCGGTTGTGCGCTAAGTAAATTTCCTCCAGGTTCACCATGTTTGGAAAGGCATCCCTCCTGACAGTGGTGATACCATTGGCTTGGAGAATCAGTTTCTTCAAGGAACGGGGGAGTAGTTTGGGGATGGCAGCGAGAGCATTTTTGCTGAGATCCAAATATTCAAGCTTGGTCATGTTTTGGAAGGCCTTTTCTGTGATGCCTTTATTGTTGAGCCGGTTGTCATGGAGACCAAGATAGATCAGTGCGGAGGAATTGGTAAACACGTTATCCGGTATTTTCCGAATCTGATTTTCTTCCAAGTACAACTCTCGTAGGCTTGTACTTAAATTGATGGGAACCGCGGTCAACAGGTTGTGATTCATTTTGATGGTGTGCACATTCTGCAGCGGTTTGAAAGTGTCTGGGGGAATAGACTCATCCCTTATCCTATTGTCATTGAGGCTAATGATTCGGAGATTCTTGCAGTTTGCCCAGACATTCGATGGCATCATGCTGATATTATTTGAGTTCAGCATCAACTCTTCTAGGGACGTGGGTAAATCTTTAGGGACACTGGAGAGATTGTTCTGATTCATGTATAAACGAGTCAGCTTCTGCATGCCTTCTAAAGTACCGTCCACTCCAATATCAGTCAGCTTATTATTGTTCAGGACCAGAAATTCCAGCAACATGTACTCATCCAATAAACCCAACGGAATTAAGTCGATCTTGTTGTTCATTAGAAATAGGTTTCTGGTGTTGAAGGGAATTCCAAATGGGATTTTATTTAGACCTTTGTCTGAGCACTGGACAATCCTGAAAGCAAACATTGAGAACTGATGAGAGAAGTAGCCATTTAGTGGAACGTTGCCACTGATCTTTAACAACTATAAACAGCCAAGAGCTATAAGGAGAGGCTGGAAAAACTCGGGTTGTTTTCTCTGGAGCAGTGGAGGCTGAAGGAACACTTGATAGAGGTCTATAAAATTGAGAGGCATAGATAGGGTTGATGGTCAGAACCTTTTTCCCAGAGTTGAAATGTCTAAAACAAGGGGGCATACATTTAGGGTGAGAGGGGGAAAGTTCAAAGGAGATGTGAGGGGCAAGTGTTTTACATGGAGAGTGGTAGGTGGTGGTGGAGGCAGATACAATAGGGACATTTAAGGGACTTTTAGATAAACACATACGTATGTAAGGAATGGAGGGATATAGACCAAGGGCAGGCAGAAGGATTAGTTTATATTTGGTGTCATGTTCGGCACAACATCATGAGCCAAAGCGTTTGTTCCTGTGCTGTACTGTTTTGTGTTCTATAAAACATAAAGTGACGGTAGCTTTTCCCAGCTATTTATAATTTTGGAAGATATGATCTTGTCTGTTTTGGGAGGAGTGAACAATGCGTAAGAGCCCAGAGTGGAAAGCTCAGACAGATTGCTGAGCTGGTGCAGTTTACAGGGAAAGAGATACATGAGGCCATGGAAGAATTTAAAAAGACGGAAATTTGAAATCTGAGGATAGAAGCTGCAGAGTGACAAATGAATCGAAGGTTGAAGAGGATTGAAAATTGGTTAATTGAAGCTCCTTTTTGTTTTCCTTTTGAACAACAATTCTTTAAGTGCAAAATGTTTGTCATAAAGCTGCATACAATGTACGACCAGTAATTCCATGTTCCTTGCATTACCAAAACCACCAAATAAAATATTGTGAATACTGGAGATCCAAAGTAAAAATGGAAAATGCTGGAGAAACTCAGCAAATACAGCAGCATTAGTAGAGACAGAAATGGAGTTAACATTCCAAGCTTGATTTGACTTTTCTTTGGAACAGGCTAACAGAGGTCTTTAAACTTAAGGCTTTGACAGAGGCAGAGAGAAGGTTTCCACTTGTGAGGAAGAGAATAAACTGAGGCCATCGTTACACGAAATCCAATGGAGACTTCAGAAGAAACTTCCTTAGTCAGAGAGTGATTGGAAAGTGTGGTTCATGAGAACAGGGAGTGACTAAAGTGAATAGTAAAGAGGCTAACATAGTGAAGGAGAAGGAAGCAGAGGCTAAATATGTATTATATTGGTAGCGTTAGATGATGAAATGTGGGAGGAGACTCCAGTTAGGCACATAGGGATGGACAGGGCTGAAGGTATTGCTTCAACACTGCAAATTCTGTTTATTGCAATCAAATATCGTCTAGTGCATTGTTTGACACAATTCCAGTGCATTTTGATTCTAACCTGCAAAAGATTCCACATTTTTCAATTACCCTTAATTCTGCTGTGAATGTAATGATTGTAAAGAGGTCAGCCAGGTAGATTCATAGAAAATAAGTCCTCTGATTGGGGCTGTTAATCTGGTCCAATCAGGGAGCCCTGGCTGACAGATATTATCAGGAGGGTCAGACATTCTGAGAGCCAGCTCTGAGGGAACTGAACCAGTGTCAAGGATTTTCCACATGTAAATAAAGGATGACTTGCTGACAGGCTATCAGCCACTGTGGAGTTATTTCAGTGCAGTGCCTTGGAACTTCGCAGAATTACAAATGTTTCACAGCGCAGAAAGAGGCTGTTTGGCCTGCACTTGCACCCGGATTGAGCAATTCTCACTAAGTCTCATTCTCCTGCTTTCTGCTCACTGTAGCCCCACACATCCACTTTTTCCAGGTAACAATCTCACTTCCTTTTCAAATGTTTCAATTCAATGTTCCTCCAGCACACTTGCAGACAGTGCATTCCAGATCTCAGCCACTCTGTGCAAAAAAGTATTTTTGTCAGTATTTTGCTGCTTTTACCAATTACTTTTAAAAGTTTACTGTCTTGCTCTTACTGTCCCCATGAGGGGGATAATTTTCCCCCTATTACCCTAAGATTATTTATAGCTGCTTTAAGAATCCAAATTGATCTTTCAAAGCAGACACCCACTTTAGGAACAAACTATCATGTGACAGCGTGACTTTCTCAAATTAAAATAGATTCTTTTCAGCACTTTTAACAATGAAATGGTTAATGTGCCTGATGTATTAGGAGCACTTTTGTTAACAGTCAGAGGCCCAAAGCTGTCAGTCGTCCTGACGAATAATCAAACAGCACTGGCTTCCCTCGAGGAACAGGGGCCCACTGTGTCGATGACAGAGAGATTCTTGTGAGATGAGGAGGCTGTCAGTGTTTTCAATGCAGCTGGCAGTTTTAGTATATGTGAAAGGAACAGACCACGCAGCTCCCTGCGAGAGCAAACCAGAGATGTGCCAGGTCACAGGGATCACAGAGAGCTGCCAGGATGCCAGGGTGAAGACAGCGAATCACCGCGGGGGCATGTTACAGGAAGCCAGCAAGACTGAGCCTTGCGTCTGACTCACATGACTAAGCAATCCAGCCTTGTTGATTGGTTATATCTCAGCTGTGCAGGACAGAAGATCAGTGTTGGAGCCATGAAGTGATCAAAGTCACTGCCTGTGCAGTACGGTGCCATTCAGCCCATCAACCCCAATCTGTGAAGCAAATCCAGTCAGTCCCCCTCCCCCTGCCCGACATCTGTCACTCTGAAAGTTTATTGGCTTCCAGTGTTCGTCAGAATTATCGATTTGCCTTCACTCTCGTCACCATCATGACTGAAGCTTTGTGTGCGGCCTGCTCACTCAGCCTCATTTTGTTTTGTTCCCAGTGGTTGGTCAGGGATTTGGGGCAGGGAGAAGACTGGGAAACGGTGGGGCAGCAGGGGTGAAGGTGGCCGGCAGAGAGGGGAGAGAGGTATCAGGCGGGATGCGTGAATCGATGATTAGGGTACTGGGTAAAAGACGGAGCTAGTGGGGGTAAACTTGTGGAAAAAGAGGGAAGGCTTTGAGATGGGGAACAGGAGGCTGGGGCAAGCAGGTGGAAAAAAGTTATCGATGGGAGGGGAGTGTGAAGTGAGGAGTATGTTAGTGATGGTGTAGGAAGAGAGAGATAGAAGGGTCAGGGATATCAGTGGTAGATAGTAAGAACTGCAGATACTGGAGTCAGAGATAGCACAGTGTGAAGCTGGAAGAACCCAGCAGGCCAGGCAGCATCAGAACAGCAGGAAAGTTGATGTTTCGGGTCAGGATTCTTCTTCAGAAATGGGGAGGGGAAAGGTAACTGGAAAATAAATAGAGAGAGGAGGGGTGGGACTGGGGAAAGGTAGGGGGGATGGTGATAGGTGAGTGCAGGTAGGGAGTGGTGGGGATTGGTCAGTGGGGTGGGAGGGGCGGATAGATGGGAGAGAAGATGGAAAGGTTGTGTCAGGTCAAGGAGGCGAGGATGAGAGGGAGGGTTGGACATGGGATGAGGCTGGGGGTGGGGAAATTTTAAAACTGGTGAATTCCATGTTTAGGCCATCAGGCTGTTGGCTCCCAAGGCAGAATATGAGGCGCTGCTCCTCCAGTTTGTGGGTGGTATCATCGTGACACTGAAGGAGGCCCAGGATGGACATGTCACCCAGGAAGTGGGAGGGGGAGTTGAAATGGTTGGTGACCAACTGGTGTTGTTTGTCGCAAACAGAGCACAGATGCTCTACGAAATGGTCTCCAAACCTCCACTTGGTCGCACCGATGTAGAGGAGGCCACATCAGGAGCAGCGGATGCAGTAGACAAAGTTGGAGCATGTACAGGTGAACCCCTGTCTGATTTGGAAGGTTTGTTTTGTGCCTTGAATGGAGGTGAGGGGGAAGGTGTAGGGGCAGATGCAGCACTTCCTGCAGTTCCAGGGAAAGGTGCTGTGGGTGGTGGGGCTAGTGGGGAGTGTGGAGCAGACGAGGGAGTCACAGAGAGAGCGGTCCCCACAAAAGGCAGATATGGGTGGGGACGGAAATAACGCTTTGGTTGTGTGGTTGGATTGATTGATACATTGGATACGGAGGTTGGTGAGGTGATATGTGAGGTTATCAGTGGGAGGAGATGATACCTGTGGGAGGGGGAAGGGTGGGCTAGTTGAATGGATTCTCAAAGCAGGATGGATTGATGGTATGAGGAAGTTCTTCATAATGTCAGTTCTACACTTGGACAATTATTCCTGCCAGTTAGAGTGTGTCGTGTGGCATAAGTTTCTCAACAATGTTGAATTCAAAACCAGAATGCCAGAAAGTGATCACATTTCTGTCAATCTATCACCACATTGCGTTATTTGTTGACCGACAGCTCATTAGTGTTGCCTTGTGTCAATTAAACACGACTCTCTAATTCCATCTGGCTAACTTGCAAATTCTTTAGAATTCTTAGGAATTCTATGTAAAGCGTACAAGAGAGTGAACAGATTTACCAATGTATAACAGAAGGTGAACTAGCAATTAATAAACATTGGACAAACTATTTTAACGTAATTTTGTGGATTTGACATACTTTAAATGGGGAGCGATCCAATATGGGATGCTCTTTTCACACACTTTCGGCACGAACTAAAACTCAATTGTTTTAAATCTGAGAAATAGCCAGCAAATTTAATGGTTCCTCACTGCTGGGATGGGGGAGGAAGGGGTTTGCAGGCAGAGTTGTGCAGAGCGAAATTCTCAAAATGGCCTTCCCATGGCCAACCTGTCTGGTCTTGCCCAGTTCAGTGCCTGAATGGCCAATTAACTGGTGAATATACAGTGTCGTTGCTGATGGGAGGGGGTCACAGAATGGGGAGGGGGAGGCGGACTTACCTCCCGTCAATTCATTCATGGGATGTGGGCATCGCTGGCTGAGCTGGAATTTATTGCCTATCCCGAGTTGCCCTAGGTGGTAGACAGCACCTTGTTGAAGCACTGCACATGGTGTAGGGACACTCTCAATGTTGTTAGGGAAGGAAATCCAGGGATTTTTGGCCCAGACACACTGAAAGAGCGACGATATATTTCCAAGTCAGGATGGTGAGTGTCTCCAAGGGGAATTTGCAGAAAGTGATGTTCCAGTAAATCCGCGACCTTGTCTTTCTCGATGGCAGAAATGACATGTTTGGAAGGAGTAGGCACTGCTCAGGCCTCAGGCAGAGGAGAAGTGAGGACATGCCTTAGAGCCTTTCTCCCAGTTGGGGATTGGGGGCCACCGTCCCTACAGTCTGCCCCTCCAGCACCAGCCTTTGGATGGCCCTTAAGCACCCAGCCTTGCCAATCCAAACCGAATGTCCTACCCTGGGTCCGGCCCTTGCAGTTTCCGCTGAGCGACCCTTCGCACCTACATGATACAACTACTTGGACTTGTCAAACTGTATGCAGTCCCAGTGGTGGCCAGCATTCCCGGGGGTGCTGCTGGGTTCACAGAACAGCTGGCCAGTTTGGCTCGTAGCTACGGATGTTAAATGGTGGTGATGCTGTGTGCCTCAGATGGACACATTGCCCACCAACATTTCCTGTTTGAGGGCATCCAAAATGCTGGTGCAAGTTTGCAAAGTGCTGAACCCATTCGGGAAAACCTTCCTTACTAGATCTTTACTTGATTCAAATTAGCGGATCCATAGAAGCAGCAGATGTAATCGAATCAGACAGCACTAAAGAAGGCCATTCAGCCCTTAATAACTGTGCTAGCTGTTTGGAAGAGCTATCCAATTTGTCCCATTCTTCCCTGCTGTGTTTCCACAGCTCTGCAGATTTAAGTATTTATCCGACTGCTTTAGAGTTATTGTCAATTGATCACCCTTTCTCTGATCACAACAGTTCACTGTAGAGAAAGCAAAAAAGTCCCCTCTTTCCCCCACCTCCCCCTCTCATAACAATAAACAGTGTGAAATAAACAGTATGGGTTAAATTTTTGGATCTTTATCACTGACAAAGTAACATATCGAAACAAAAATCAATACCTTCCATAGCAAGAACACTGAGGGGGGCAGTAATAGTCTTCAAAATAGGGGGAGGATGTTTGCTTCACTTTCTTCTTTCCAGTCTTGGTGTTTTTACTTTTCTTAACCTTCTGGCGTTTTGTTGGCCGCTCTGGTTTCACACGAGCGCTGGGCTTCCTGGTGCCCAGTTCGGATGGCCGCTGCTTTTGAGGTTTCCTGGACTGCTTCGTGGGTGTAGTGACTTTCTGTAGTTTGGGAGGTTTTTCCCTGTCCCCTGTGACATTCCTCCCTCTCACCAGGCTCTGATGTGCGGGGATAGTCTGGTTCCTCGCCAGCCCGGGTTTAAAAGAGGCACCTGCTTTCTTCCTCACTGCCTGAAATGTTGATTTCCTCCCTTGCAGTGTTCTGATATCGGCTGCCAAGTATTGAGAAGAGTTAAGGGCCAAGCTAACGGTATGGTTCCCAGTTAGCTGCCTGGCTGGCACTGAACTATTGTTGACAGCAAGCTTTCGAATCAGATTGGTTTCTGATTTAATTGAGACTTGGCTGGCAGTATCTTTCATTGGCAATGGTGGCAAGGTGCCACTTATATTATGGAACAAGAAGGTTGATATTGTGGCCTTGCTAAGGCCTAACCAATTAGGCATTTGAGTGAGACTTGGAGCTTCAGGAGTAAGGTTATTGCCTGTCACTGCTGTGGTCTCGTTGCTTAAGCGGTCAGCCACATTAATCCTGGGTATGGCAGTGATTATTGGTCTCCCTAGCGTCTGGAGGCTGGCACCTTTGGTATCTTGAAGCTTGTCCACATTGTCCTGAGCCTGGGCCGACATCAAAATGGTGCGTGTTATCTGCACTTCGATCTGTCTGCTTTCCGTAGCTATTGGGAGAGAAGGAAACACAGCTGCAAAATTTACAACCTGGTAGCAACAGAAATAGAAACATTAGAAATAAGGAGCTGAAGTAGGCCATTCAGCCCTTCAAGACTGCTCCACCATTCAAAATTCATGGGTAATCGTCCATCCTAGTTTCCTTTTCCCATTTTCTCTTCACCCTGAGAACTGTATCTAACTCCTTCCTGAAAACATTCCATGTTTTGGCCTCAACTTCTGTCTGTGGAAGACCATTGCTATGGCCCTCCAATCAGATGCCTGCAAATCCTTCAAAAGCTGGAAAATGGGGGAGACCCTGGAACTAGATGGGGTCAAATTGGGAGGTGGTTCCACCCACAGCAGGAGAGATCGAGGGAATGCTGTAAAGATTCAGGGAGGGATAAATGTCTATGCACATAGGAAGATCACAGGATGATAGCATTAGTGATAATGTGACTGGGCTAGTAATCTGGGTTAATGCTCAGGAATGCTGAGTTCAAAAGTTTAAGTCATTTATTTATCTGGAATAAAATGCCAGTCTCATCATTATTTATCATGAAGCTATTATGTTGAGTTGACATTTTAAAAACCCATCTGGTTCATTAATGCCCATTAACACATGTATCTTTTCTCCAAATAAGGAGACCAGCCTGTGTTGCTGGGAGAAAGGTCCACAGCTCCATATAAATTGAGAAGGATTCCAAAGTTGCGACTCATTGTTCACTTAACTGGAGCAGGATCCAATCCCATTGGACAATGCTTATGGAGGCCTACAGATCTCTATTCCTGCTGGCGTATTTAATCCAGACCAGGGGAGTCCTATCTGTGCTACTAGTCTGTTCTGTAACTTTATTTTGCAATCTCCTGATGCTATCTGGCCCATTGACTGCATCCTCCCCTTCTGTTTTCACTTCAAAATTCCAGGATCTGCATCATTTGGCTTTTGTTTACCATCAAATCAATATTAGGAACAGCAAACAACTTGCATTTACGCAGCACCTTGAGTAAAGCATTCCGAGGTCCCGCCAACAAGATCTCTATCAGGTAAAGATCGACACCGAGCCACATAAGGAGATATGAAATGACTGAAGCCTTTAGAGAGCTTTTCAAAGGTGGAAAGTGAGGTAGAGGGGCAGGGAGAGAACTCCAAAGCTTAGGGCCCAGGCAGCTGAAAGTATGGCTGCCAGTGGTGAGGTGATTTTAAAATCAGGTCAGAAAATGAGGAGCATGGAGATCTCAGATGATCAATATTGTGATTGTAATGAGGTCAGCTGGGTGGATTTCATAGAATGCGAGTTTCCTGATTGGGGCTGACAGGTAAGAACAGGAATGTTAGACATCCTGTTTGATCTGAGAGCTTGTTCTGGGGGAGCTGGATCAGTGTCAAATTCTCTACAACTGTCAATAAAGGGTGACTTGGTGATGGGATACCAGCCCCTGTGGAGTTATTTCATTCAGAAGATGGTACACGGTTAGCGAAAAGGTGGAATCCTGGAGGGATATAGAGCAAGAGTTAATTTTTTTCAGTCGAGACTTTGTCAGACCCAGGAATCTATGTTGAATAGCAGGCACAATGGGGGTGAGTTGGGGGCAATGGGACTTGGTATAACTTTGGATGCAAAAAACAGAAGTTGCTGGAAATGTTCAGCAGGTCTGGCAGCATCTGTGGAGTAAAAAAAAAATCAGAGTTAATGTTCCGGGTCTGGTGACCCTTCCTCAGAACTCCAGTTTCTGAGGAAGGATCACCAGACCCAAAATGCTAACTCTGATTTTTCTCCTTCACAGATGCTGCCAGACTTGCTGAGCTTTTCCAGCAACTTCTGTTTTTGTTCCTGATTTACAGCATCTGCAGTTCTTTCAGTTTTCATAACTTCGGATGTATGGGCAGCCATAGTTATTGTTAGCTCAGACCTATGCAGGGTGGAAGATGGAGCCATGGGGGTAAAGGACATATTACCATATGCATCAATTAACTTGCAATGGCTTTCTCAATTTCCAGCTCACCATTTAGTGACTCAGTCACAAGCATCACGAAACAGGAGGACAATGCGATGAGGCATGGAGGAGACCACTGCATGAGACAGGGACAAGTTCAAGATAGAAAACTGAGTGTCAGAAATCCCAATGGCAGTGACAGTTTGGGATTAGAATAGATGGATACTGATGGACATCAAGGATATGATGGGCCAAAGGTCCTCTTTCAGTGCTGTAAAAACTCTAGGTCTCAAATGGGATTGCATGCTTCTATAAGACCCTGTAATTTGGAGCTGAAAATAAGTGTGGCCAGCGGACAACTACACTCTCTCTCAAGAAAACTAATTACACGTCGACGATAGAGAACCACTTGACTTGTGCAGATAATGGCTTTTTTTTTGCATGAAGAGTGAAAATTACAGAGAAGCAACATCCTTCTGATTTTTCTGGAGCTGTTATATTTAAGCAACCGTCATTACATTTTTTTTTATTCATTCGTGAGACGTGAGCATTGTTGGCTGGAGCAGCATTTATTGCCCATCCTGAGTTACCCTTGAAGGTCATAATAAGCTGCCTTCTTAAAGCTGCAGTGTCCTTAGGGAGGGAATGCCAGGATTTTGACCCCAGCGACAATGAAGGAATGGCAATATATTTCCAATTCCAAATAGTGAGTAGCTTGGAGGGGAATTTGCGGGTGGTGGTGTTCCCATGTATCTGCTGCCCTTATCCTTCTAGATTTCTAGATAGTTGTTGGTTTGATTTTTTTTTTGCTCGTGAGATGTGAGTGTCACTGGCCAGGCCAGTGTTTGTTCCCATCCCTAATTACCCCTGAACTCAGCCATTTCAGAGGGCAGTTAAGAACCAAACGTATTGCTGGAGTCCCATGTAGGCCAGACTGGGTAAGGATGGCAGATTTCCTTCCCAAAAAGGAGATTTTTTTTCTTATGACAATCAACCATTGTCTCGGTAACCAAATCAGGAAAAATGTGAGGTGATACCTCTTGGGAGATCAAATGCGAGAGGAAAATATACAATAATTGGCCGGAGCCTTAGGAGCATTGACACACAGAGGGATCTTGGGATGTTGGTCCGTATGTCCCTGAAAATGACAACTCAAGTGGATAAGATGGTAAAGAAGGTGTAAGGCATGCTTGGGGTGTTGAGTATAAAAGTTGGCAAGTCATACTGGAACTTTTTTTTCCTTTTATTCATTCATGGGACGAGGGTGTCACTGGCAATGCAGCATTATTTGCCCATCACTAATTGCCCAGAGGGCAGTTAAGAGTCTACCACATTCCCTTGGGTCTGGAGTGACATGTAGGCCAGACCAGGTAAGGATGGCAGTTTCTTTCCCTAAAAGGACATTAGTGAACCAGATAGGTTTGTCCTGATGATTGACAGTGGATTCCCAGTCATCATTAGACTGCTAATTCTAGATATTTATTGAATTCAAATTCCACCATTTGCTGTGGCAGGATTTGAACCCAGATCCCCAGAACATTATCTGGGTCTCTAGATTAATAGTCCAGTGATAATACCACTAGGCCATCGCCTCCCCCAACTGTATAAGACTTTGGTCAGGCCACATTTGGAGTTTTGTGTATAGTTCTGGTCACCACACTATAAGAAGAATGTGGAGACTTTGTAGAGGGTGCAGAAGAGGTCTACCAGGATGTTCCTAGGATTGGAATGCATTAGCTACAAGGAGAGGTTGGACAAACTTGGATTGTTTTCTCTATCGTGACAGAGGCTGAGGGGCAACCTGACAGAAGTATATAAGCTTATAAGGGGCACAAATAGGGTGGATAGTCTTTCTCTCAGTGTGGAAATGTCAAATACTGAAGGGCACAGATTTAAGGTGAGAGGGGAATAGTTTAAAGGAGGTACACTCACCCACATGGGGGATGTGTAAATCCAGAGCATTGACAAGTTGGTGTTTAACACAGAAAGTCTGTGCCCATGCTTCACCATGCTGTTCTTGATGCTACTCACTGTTTTGTGAATCAGCAGCTGAACTTTGGAGCAGTAGAGCAGCCCACATCAACGTCCAGGAGAAACCCATCACTTGGCCTACACATCAGGAAGAACAATGAAACATATATAGAGTTAGAAAGACAGCAATTTCACTTCTCTGACAAATACCAAACTCCTCTGGACTGCAAGGCAATGGGCCTGGACAAGGAAAGGGGATTTTAATGAAGTGGGATGATGATGAACTAGAATATCTTCCCACCAACACTTGATTTTAAGATGGTTTGAGCTGGTCAGTCCACTCCACAGTCAATGGGGGCCGTCGAGTGGTCAATACCTGACCATTCAACGGTCAGTTCCTGCCTGAGATTCAAATAGCTCGGTTCTGAGTAGGACGTAACAGGAGCCAGCCCACGTGACTGATTCACCAATGTGCACTGCCTGTCCTTGTGAAAGTTGGGGAGGGTCTTTCAATATTGTACTAATCTGTACATGGTCGAGGGCATGGACACTGGGCAGAAGGTTGTTTACTGAAAAACACCTCCCATGCCCTTGCTTCTGAAGCTCATGGAATGCCCCCTATCACCATTCTGTTGGATCCTCCCCCTCAACTCAACGGTTCTTTGGCTCACTCGTCGAGCTTGGGGTATGACGGTGGGGAGTGTTTGTTGCACCAACAGCTGAATGCCCAATCCCCGAGCCCCTAAACTGGCCAGCAGTGTTTGATGGGCAATGCCTTCTCAATCGTGGTCCTGATCCCAGTTGAAAGCCCTGAAGGGATTACTTAGGAGTCAGATTGCCCAAAGAGCCTGCAGGCATCCAGACCCTAACAGTAGATTTCTCCCTGTTAATCTCTCCTGCTTAATCCAAAATGAGTACGCTCAACTCTCAGAACGCATAGCTTTGAAACAAGCCATCGAACCAACTAGTCTGCACAACTAGTCGCCTATCCTATTTCATCTCATGCTTTCAGAATCTCCTTCAATGTTCTCCTCATGTATTTATCTAGCTTTTCTCTTCCCCTTACATTCACATCCTAACCATTCCCTGCTGAAGAAATGCCTCTTCAATTGCTTGACGAATTTAATTGTGACAATCGTACATTTCAGGCCCCTAATTATGGACTCTTCCACAAGTGGAAAGAACTTCACTACATCACCCCTATCCTTAGAAATATTTAAGACCTCAATTAGGCCAAGCCTTCTCTTTTCTAGAAAAAGTTGTGACTAGCTTTTATAACCTTTTCTGCTCTCAGTTCTGGTGTCATTCATTCATCAGTTGGTGGACTGTGCAAAGTCAAGCTTGATCACGTACTATTTTACAATTCAGTAACACATTCCTGTTCATGCTAAGAAACTGTACCGAGTGGCAATTGTAAAGTACAGCCCATTACACTTTTAATTGGCCTTACCTTTATTATTCTTCATTTTGCTTTTTTTATATTGTTTTATGTGCTTGGCTTCATCAAAATTTCCCAAGCTTCTGCCGATGGGCGATGGAGATGATTCAGAGATGAATTGGAACTGCTTTGGTTTATAAGGCAGCATCGAACAACAAACCTATCGAAGACTTTCATGTGACTCCACGCTGATTTTCACACACAAATACTGAAAAGGGGAAGTATTTCTTTACTGAGAAGGGTCATAGAGGTTAAAGAACTAATATTCCACAATACATTTGCATTCTGCAAGTCAAGAGGTTAATAACAATTTGGTGCCATTGTGACATTTTCTCCAGGTGGGATTCTTCATATCAAACTTGATTGTCCTATCTTTGCTTATTTATAATGTTTAGTTTTAGAGGGTAGACTTCCTAACAACATTTTTACAGGTACAACTTCACATTCATTTGTAGGTGGACAAATGTAGACAACTTCAAAGAAATGGACTTAGGCAGGCTGAATTTCAAAGATAATCAAGAAGATTTGTAAAATCTTGAAAAATCATACTGGACTCAAAGGATCAACTCCGTTTCTGTCCCCACGTGTGCAGCCAGACCTGCAGAGTTTCTCCAGCACTTTCTGTTTACATTTCAGATCTCCTGCATTTGCTGTATTTTGCTTTCATTAAATATCAAGGCATGTTTCTTCTTTGTTTTAAATAGAACTTGTCCCAGAAACAAAGTGTAGCTAGAAAAGCAAGCTGTGTGAGTAGACAGACTTCACAATATCGAGCCAGAGAGTGGGGGGGATTTGCATTGAGGTGCCAAAGGACAAGTCTGCAAAGAAAAATGTTTGGGAATTTCAAACAGTTTTCCAAATACTCTTCAAAATGTCAAGCGATTTATTTGCTTTCATTTTTCAGCTGACCTCTACCAGGCTTGCTAGAGCACAGGAGGAGGAAAGGTTACAAGGTCTCTGTGTTGCTATGTAGCAGTTTATTGCAATTGAGATTCTGCAGTGGTTTCCCAGTGCCTCTGCATTCTGACACGGTCAGCATGCCTGGATTATAGGAAACAAGAGTCAGCCTAGACTCTAAAACCTTTTAGAGAAGGTAAATGGTTTTGCTCGATTTAAACTCACAGCAGGGAGCAATATTTGCAGTGTTTCGGAGACCATGGTGAACAATCACTGTCATAGAGTCCAAATGATACAGAAAGAGGCCATTCAGCCTGAGTACAATCTAGTCAATCCCATTCCCCGCCTCCATCCCACTCTATCTCTGTAACCCTCCATGTTTATTTTCCTAATTCTTTCACGGTGAGTGTCATTGGCTGGACCAGCATTTGTTATACCATCTGAGTGACTAGTCGGGCATTTCAGAGCCAATCACATTTTTCTTTTGGGTCTGGAGTGACATATAGAGCAGACATGTAGGTGAACATAGCAAATTTCCTTAATGGACATTATTTGAACAATTTGGATTAATATTAGCTTTGTTGTCACATATATTCAAATGAGTACAGTGAAAAGTATACAAGTTGCCACATATGGCACCATCCTGCATACAGAGTACCGAGGTACAAATTCTTCAGTACAAGTTCTTTAGGGGGAAAAGAAATTAGAAAAATAAAGAAATAAAAAGTCCAGCATCACAGATTATAGGAATAATTTAGAAAAAGAGACAAATAAAATGTTCAGAATAACAATCCTTCCAGTCCAGTCCATGCCAGCACCAGACCTCCAGTCAAAGCTGGGTCTTGAATCACCTTGAAGCCAGAAGTCCATGTTGAGGCCACACTAGGCCGAAAGACCACCAGGGACCGCCAAGCGACCACCACGCTGGGCTGGGACGACACCACATCAGGCTGCCGAAAGGCTGACCAGTCGATAGGCCAACTGATGGTAATTGTCACAGTCACCATTACTGAGACTGCTTTTCAATTCCAGATTTGCTTATTGAATCTAAATCCCACGTTGTCGTGGTGAGATTTGAACTCACACCCTCAAAGCATTGGTCTAGGCCTTTAGATTGCGAGTCCACTGCTCTCCAATCTCCCTCCAGTGACTATCTGATTTAATTTGGAAATCAAGCGTCTGTTTCCGTCACTCTTGTATTGTGTTCCAGGTCATTAATATTCGTAACCATGGAGCAATTTTAACAACTTAAACTTAGCCCAACTGGCTGGTTTGGGAAACTTCCAGAAGCAGATCGAATGGTATCTTCATACTTTGACCTGGAGCAGGCAGGGCAGGGGTTAAAAATAGTTTCTGCACCCAACCTGATCATCTTCAGGTAGTCCCAGGTCACATTCAGATTATCCCCTAATGCCAAGGCCTCAGATCCTTATTCTGACGCCGATTCCAGGTCAGGACCCAATTAAGAATCACTGCTTTCTCGGGGGGTAGGGATAAAAGTTAAGTCAGCCTTTCCTGGCAATCCCACTGGAGTGACCCTAAAGAGACATGTCAGTGCTATTGATGGGTGATGGGAGTCCAGAAGTGATCCCAGTGGGAAGGGAGTGGTGGGGGTATGGGTTGAGAGAGTGAAGGTAGGGGCAGAGTAGCCATGGAAAGGGTAGCCAGGGCAAGATCTCAAAGCCGGAACCTGGGAAATGTTTATACTCATCCTGCCCCCTCAAGAAAAGAGAGAGGGAAGTGAGCACAACCTTGACTGGGCCTCAAGGGCCTGGTGTGTGGCCCCACCAGATTGTTTGGCCTGAACCCACACACCAGCAACCAGCCCCATTCCTCACCTCAAGGCTTGGTTTGGAATCACTGACCAGACCTGACTGACCCTATGGACTGATGTGGATATTTAAAAAGGACCCCTGCTGTATTGAAAGAGGCAAACACTCTTGCCTTTTGCAACGTAAGATTCCAGTCAGGCCGAGATTGGTGGTAAAAGAGAGCGGATATCTTCCTCCCTCACTCCTCCCAATTCCCTCCCTCAAGCCTGGCTTCCTGCCACACAGGCAAGAGTTAACAATGAGGCCAATGCCTTTTTGACTGCTTCTGGGCAACTAAGCGAGCAGAACAGCTAATTACTCCGTTGTGGTTTTCGGAGCTAGAAATCCCACATGTGGACTGCATTCAGATCTTGGATATATGATGCAGTCCTTTTCCCTACACTCAAAATCCAACCTTTCAGTTATGAGCATTGAGCAAGTTCTTACAGCGTTCTGGATGATGTCATTAAGGTTCAGCATTAAAATGGGGACGTCCTCGATGGATCCTAAACTGAAGCCCATGTTGTACTCTCTACATTCAAGATTTCCTCTGAGCGTCCAGCACAATGGCGAAAAAAAAAATGTCTTGCATTTGTATAGCACCTGTCACAACCTCTCTAAGCTCTTCAACGATGATAAACAGGAGCAGGAAAACTATTCATCCCATTGAGCCTGGTCCAATATTCAAAATGGTCATAACTTTGGGCTTCAACTCCAAATTCTCACCTGCCCTTCATATCCTTGGTTCTCTGAGAGACCAAGTATTCTGTCTGTCCCGGGATTAAACATATTTAATGATAGAGCAACCACAACCCCCCAGGGTAGAAAAGATTCCAAACCCTTTGAGTGAAGTAATTCCTCCTCAATTCAGTCCAAAATGACCTGCTCCTTAGCCCAAGACTGTGCATCCATGTATTAAACTCCCCAACAAGTAGAAACAATCTGCTTTACAAAATGCGCTAACCTGCTGGGAGCACATTCAATTTGCAGAAGGCAGTTGAATAATTATTCGGTGAGGAAAATTCGAAGCTGGGCAGAAACTGTGGTGCTCCTTAGTTACAGCGATAGGCTTCTGATTTGCCATGGACGGACCTTTCTTTTTGGGTGGCATGGTAGCTCAGTGGTTAGCACTGCTGCCTCACAGCTCCAGGGATCCAGGTTCAATTCCAACCCTCAGGCAACTGTCTGTGTGGAGTTTGCACATTCTCCCCGTGTCTGCGTGGGTTTCCTCCGGGTGCTCCCACAGTCCAAAGATGTGCAGGTTAGGTGGATTGGCCATGCTAAATTGCCTGTAGTGTTCAGGGATGTTTGGGTTAGACACGGGAAATGCAGGGGTAGGGGAATGGGTTTGAGTGGGATGCTCTTCAGAGAGGCAGTGTGGACTTGTAGGGCTGAATGGCCTATTTCCACACTCTAGGGGTTCGATGAAAGGACTTTTATAACAATACAAAAACAGCAAGAGGTAAGCAGGACTAATTCTTTTTAATTATTTTTTCATAGGATCTGTTGTCCCTGGCACAAACAAATTTTGTTTCTTATTCCCCATTGCCCTTGGACAATTTCAGAGATGGTGTGGAAGGGTTTAATGGTAAAGCACATAGCTATGGTGTGTCTAGAGTTACATGTTAGGCCAAACCAAGTAAGAATGGCAGATTTTCTCACTAATGGGCATTGTCAAATGGCGAGACCAGCTTTTTATTTAAAATTCGTTAATTGAATTTAGATTCCCCACCCCTCTCCGCCTTCTGTAAGGACCATTCTCTTCACTAATCCTTAGTTCGCGCCACATGCCCCGCCTGGTACCTTCCTCTGTAACAGTAAAAGGTGCAACACCTGCCCACACACCACCTCCCTCACCTCCATCCAGGGCCCTAAACAGCCCTTCCAGGTGAGAGACAGCTTCACCTGTATCTCCTCCAACCTAGTCTATTGCATCTGGTGCTCCCGATGTGGTCTTGTCTACGTCACTGAGACCAAACGTACACTACGTGACTGTTCCACCGAGCATCTTCACCTGGCCCAAAACAGCCAACCTAACCTCCCGGTCACCACCCATTTCAACTCCCCACCACCAACCCACAGCCCCCCCAATCCCCCTCCGACATGTCCATGCTAAGCCTCCTCAGGTGTTGCAGTGGCTCAGAACGCAAATTCAAAGAGCAACACTTTATCTTCCACCTGGGCACCCTACAGCCTGGAGGATTCAATATTGAGTTCCCCAATTTCAAATAGCCTTCCCGCCCATCCCCCGGCTCCCCTTCCAGCCCCACCAACTCCCTTCCATGCAACCTCCTGACCCTCCCTTCCAGCCATCAACTGGATTCTTCCCTCCCATCGACCAATCAGGTCGTACTTGCCATCAGTGTCTACCTATCACCACCATTCTGCTACACCCCCCCCCATTCCCCATTCCCTCCCCCCCCACTTTATCTGTAGCTCCCCCTACCCCCACATCCGGTCCTGAAGAAGGGTAATACCTGAAACGTTGACTGCTCCTTTCCTCCAGATGCTGCCTGGCCTGCTGTGATCTTCCAGCCTCCTGTTTGTCTACCTTAAGTTGCCCCAGCAAGATTTGAACCCATATCCCAAGAGCATGCCCAACAGTTCAGAATAAGAGTGATACTAGACTCTGAATGTTAAGTCTCTCACTCTATCCAAGAGTTTTTCATGCATTCTCTCCATTTGTTCCCAGCACACTGCTAACCTGAACCTCTGGATTATTAATCCAATAACACTGCCTGTAGGCAACCTACTTCCCACAGCTTTTTCTTCAACTAACATAAACATGCTGGGCCAAATGGCCTCTTCTTCTCTGCAACAGTTTGTCATTCCACTGCAAATGTAACCCCAGTCTGATAACATCAGATCAACATTGGCCGCAAGCATAAACTCAGAGGGAATTTATGTTTAGTCAGGGCAATCTAAATATATACTCAGTGCTGTAGCTGAATCCATCAATTTCCCAGTACCCTCCCTATCCCAGGACAGGCTCAATGTAAAGTGTGACCAAATTGATTTTCTTGCTGTTTAAATATCCCTATTACTGCGCAGTGTCAGTGAGAAAATTCACTCCCTTCCTCTTACACAGCGGCTGAGGGGCACGAGACCATCACACATCGCCTTCTGGAATGTGCTTTTGCAAAGGAAGCCTGGAGAAAGTTGCAAAGGTTCTTGTCGAAGTTATGAGCAGCCCCACAATGCAGGACTCTGTGCTCCCCGGGACGCACACTGAGGTAGAAACCGATTGTGCCTGGAGGACTATCAACTGAGTCAAAGGCTCTCTTTGGTCTGCCTGAAACATGTTGGTCATCCAGAACAAGGAGTTGACCCCAACCCAAGTTTTGCAGACTGGCACCTTCCAAAATCCAGGACTACGGGCTGATGGGATGCACTAAAGCTTGGGGCAGCTGCCCACAAGGTGCAATGGGGAAAGACCCTGGTCTGAGGTCTTTCTGCCAAAGTTAAATGGGGGCCCGTTCAGTTATTGAACCTTCCTAGTGCTATAAAAGTATGTTAATTTGTTAAGTGTGTGTAAGAGATGTTTGTTTGAATAGAATCAAACTCCAATGTTTGTTTGTTTCCTTGATGTGTTACTGTACACAAGCAAACTGCATTTGTGACTATATATTTATTTATATAGAGATAATTTTACAAATAAAGTATATTTTGACATTTTTAAAAAAGCTTAACTACTGTGGGCAGCACAGTGGCTCATTAGCACTGCTGCCTCACAGCGCTATGGACCCAGGTTTGATTCCAGCCTCAGGTCACTGACTGTGTGGAGTTTGCACATTCTCCCTGTGTCTGTGTGGGTTAATGTGTGGCTTTAGCACCAGGACATGCTGGATTGTACTTGTAGGATTTTGAATGTTTCTCTTAAATTAACTAAGTACTCATTACCGCACCCCAAGTCTTTCGGGACAGTGCTTCTCTCTATCGGAGATAGTAAGAAATGCGGATTTCTGAAGAAGGGTCCCGACCCAAAAAGTCAACTTTCCTGCTCCCCTGATGCTGCCTGGCCTGGCGTGTTCATCCAGCTCCACACTGTGTTATCTCTTCTCTGTATTGCTTGTTGCAGGCTGTTAAAATTGTGTTGTCACAGATTGGTTTGAGACACATTGAAAATGTAATTATCCTGTTGAACAGACTTAACACTTTAGCTCATATTAATTAAATCATACCATTTTTCTTCTCCTTGAAATATAATTTTCAAGATTTGTCATCAGTTTCCCAATTAGGTGTAAGAAATGGTAACAGGAGTAGGCCATTTAGCTCCTTCTGATGAAGGGTTTAGGCCCAAAACGTCAAGTTTTCCTGCTCCCATGATGCTGCTTGACCTGCTGTGTTCATCCAGCCCCACACCTTGTTATCTCGGATTCTCCAGCATCTGCAGTACCTTTTATCTCTAGGCCATTTAGCTCCTTGAGTCTGCTCTGCTATTCAACAGGGTCAGGGCTAATCTGACATTCCTCATATCCACTTTCCTGCCCTTTTCCCGTGACCCCTGATTCCCTTACTGATCGATGATCTATCTATCTCAGCCTTATATATACACAAGGACTGTGCCCCCAAGCTCTCTGTGGTAAGGAGTTCCGAAGACTTATAACCTTCTGAGACAAGAAATTTGTCCTCATCTCAGTCTTAAATTGCTCTGGGATTTGGCAGATTTGGGCACATACAAATGTGTTTGAGTGGAAACAGGAGGGACACAAACCCTTCTCAAAATGGATGCAAATTTGGGTTCAAATTGCACCAGACAAACATTAAGGACCAACAACAGCAACACTCCATCCTGGAATATAACCACATTATTCTATCAGGATTTGGGAATGGTGGTAATGCTAAAGGGGAGGCTAATACTTGTTTCAGGGTCTCGTTGAAGGATGTGCCATGAAGTGAATGGAATGTTTGTTACACATTTTTCTGAGTCTATTTTGACTCAATCTGGTATTCGTTAGGTGGCCAGCTAAAGCCAAATGGTGAGATTTTTGAATTACCAAAAGCATGTACTCCCTGCTGAATTCTTCATGTCTCAGCCAATCTATGCCCACTTGCCAACCTGTCAGCGTGCTGTATTAATTATTGCACACTTTTTGGTATCTGACATTCTTGCATCTGTTCTGAGGAGTGCCAAACAAAGAAAGGTTTTTATTTTCACTACAGTTATCATGAATGCAGGAAGAGGAGCTCTGTTCCTTCCTGGGTTCCCCTTCTCACAGATGCACCTATTCCATTTCTCTCCTTCTCAG
>JAHRHZ010000020.1:13044010-13056243 GCA_024137785.1 Ginglymostoma cirratum
CCGGTGTAGTACTGAGGGAGAGTGGAGTGACAGGGCCGGTGTAGTACAGAGGGAGAGTGGAGTGACAGGGCCAGTGTAGTACTGAGAGACCGTGGAGTGACAGGGCCGGTGTAGTACTGAGGGAGAGTGGAGTGACAGGGCCGGTGTAGTACTGAGGGAGTGTGGAGTGACAGGGCCGGTGTAGTACTGAGGGAGAGTGGAGTGACAGGGCCGGTGTAGTACTGAGGGAGTGCGGAGTGACAGGGCTGGTGTAGTACTGAGGGAGTGCGGAGTGACAGGGCTGGTGTAGTACTGAGAGACCGTGGAGTGACAGGGCCGGTGTAGTAGTGAGGGAGTGCGGAGTGGCTGAGCTGGTGTAGTACTGAGGGAGTGCGGAGTGGCTGAGCCGGTGTAGTACTGAGGGAGAGTGGAGTGACAGGGCCGGTGTAGTAATGCAAGTTTTTTGATGAAATCTGAGCTCTCGGGTGGAGGTGACCCTGTGGTCCTATTTCAAAGAACAGCCGGGAGGGATATTCCCACTGGCCTGCTCAATATTTATCCCCCTTCAATATAGCCCAAACAGATTATCATAGAACCCCTTCAGTGGGGAAGCAGGCCATTTGGCTCATACTGACTCTCCAAGGAACATCCCATTCAGACTCACCCCACTACCCTACCCCTGTAACCCTTCACTTCCCATGGCCAATCCACCTAAGCTGCCCATCTTTGGACCTTGGGAGGAAATCCATGCAGACACAGGGAGAATGTGCAAACTCCATACAGACAGTCACCCGATGGTGGAATTGAACCTGGGTCTCTGGCGCTATGCAGCAGCAATGCTAACCATGGAGCCACCATACTGCCCCCATCTGGTTAATTATTTAACTGTTTGCTGTCGGATGTAGTTGCGCACAAATTCTTTGTCTCCAGGGCAACCACCACCACACTTCAAAAAGCACTAATCTGGCTGTAAAGTGCTTTGAGATGTACTGAGGATGTAAAAGGAGCTGCAAAATTTAATTCCTTTCTTTCTTCTGCAAATTGCCCACAGACTCACTTCAAATGGGTAGAAGAGACTGGAACTCCAGTCCTACGCCAGGTAAGTGGATGAACAGTTGAAGCTGTCAGGACTCAGTTGACAGAATTGTATTTATTAAGGGCATGGAACGACGGTCGGAGAATGGAGTGGAGGAGCAGGTCAGCCACAACCACATTAAATGAAGGAACAGACTTGAGGGACGGAAGGGCCTCCTCTTGTTCACAGCATGCCACAAACCTGAAGCAGATCCAAGATATGAGGAAAATGCTACAATTGGACTGGAGGCAATTATAGGTGTGGCCTTTTGTAGATGGGATCAATATGTCATTGGAACAGTCACAACAGTTTTTGTGGAAAATCCCTGCTGATTGAAATAAGTGAAACAAGCTTCTCACTGCATATGTATCATTTTATCTCCATTTTTCTGATTTCAAGGGCCTCAGGCATTTTTTTTTTGGTTAAAGCTGTGCAGTTGTTAACACTCTTGTTGAAGCCTTGGCCTAATTTCCGTGCATTACTGCTCTGGTAGAAAGTTAGAGATATTTTCTTCCAAGGTGCTGGTTGAGGGAATAGGCCACAATGGGAGAGGTGCCAGAAGATAAGAGAAAGTAACAGTGACTCAGTGACTTGGCCAGCAAAGCTCTTTCTGTTGCCCTTATTTCACCAGGCTCAAGTTTGTTTTTTATTCACTCGTGGGACAAGGATGTCGCTGACTGGGCCAATATTTATTGCTTGTCCTTAGTTGCTCTTGAGAAGGTGGTGTGAGCTGTCTTCTCAAACTGCTCCAGTCCATATTCTGTAGTAGGCCCACAATCCCCATAGGGAGGGATTTCCAGGATTTTGACCCAGCGACACTGAAGAAACGGTGATATATTTCCAAGTCGCTTGAAAGGGAACTTGAAGGTGGTGGTGTCCCCATGTAACTGTTGCCTTTGGCCTTCTTGATGGAGGTGGTCATGGGTTTGGAAGGTGCTGTCTGAGGGTAGTTGATGAACCTCTGGAGTGCATCTTGTAGATAGTATACGTTGCTTCTACTGAGCGTCGGTTGTGAAAGGAGTGAATGCTTGTGGATATAGTGCCAATCAAGCGGGCTGCTTTATCCTGGATGGTGTGAAACTTCTTGAGTGTTGTTGGGGCTGTACTGATCCAGGCAAGTGGGGAGTATTCCATCACAGTCCTGACTTGTGCCTTGTAGATGGCAGACAGGCTTCGGGGAGTTACTTGCCACAATATGCCAAGTCTCTGGCCTTGTCTTATAGCCACTGTGTTTCTGTGGCGAGTCCAGTGAGTTTCTGGTCAATGATAACCCCCAGGATGTCACTAGTGGGGAATACAGTGATGGTAACACCATTGAATGTCAAGGGGTAGTGCTTAGATTGTCTCTTATTAGAAATAGCTATTGCTTGGCATTTGTGTGGCACAAATAAATAGCAAAAATTGAAACTACCAAAACTCAGATGATGCAATTGTGTACGTGGAGGGCATGGAGTTACAGTGAGAACATGGAGTGGAAGAGCAGGTCACCTATAAACATATTGAATCTGCCTGTTTGGGTGATTGTAAAATTCACATCGCATCATTGTTTTAAAGACGGGTACCAGCGTCCTAACCAATACTTACTCTTCAATCAACTGAAAACAGATTATCTGGTCACAGTTGCACTTCTGCATTGTACGAATTGGCTGCTGTGTTTTCTACACTATTACAGTGACTACATTTCAACACAACTTCATTTGCTGTAAAGCACTTTGACAAGTCTGTGATCAAGTCTTTACCTTTGTTTCAAATCTAACGAAGTATGAGATCAGGACAAGTAAACTTGCAACTGGTAACAGAGAAAACTGACTTGAGGTAACACCTTAGAGCAGGTTACAGAGTTGATGAAAGACCAGCCTGGACCATATCACTTCCAGTTAAACAGCTCGATATAGAAAAATCGAAGCCTACTATTGACCTCAAACCACCCCCACCCCCACAACACACTCCAATCATTGTAAAATTCTCAAGTCTGGGCAATAGTTCTCAAAGCCAGAGCCTAGACAAGCTAAGATAAATCCCTTAGCACTTAGTACTGTAACTGCTCATCTACATGACAGTGTATAGATGAGTCAGGCAGCTATCTTTGCTGGGAGTGAATAATAAAATCTCAAAATCTCTGTGAATCAACCAATTATAATCTTAGACCTCTTTAAAGTCTTTGACAGAATGATTGCTTCATGCAATTGCCAAGATTAGCTTTTCACATAATTCGGAATACATTTCGCGAAGACTGAACAATGTTTCAAATCGCCTTTCTAAGATGTCTCGCTTCCATTTCTGTTTAATAATGTAGCAGGCCTACTGAAGTGAATGATGTTCATTTGTTGAATTAAAAATTACTAATGACCAAATGAGTAATCCAGAGATCCAGGGCAATAACTCTGGGACAATCCCATGATAGCAGCCTGTAGAATTTTAAATCAATAAAAAAATCTGAAATTGAAAGCTTCCCTTTCAGGAAGAGAATCTGCTGCCCTTACTTCAGATCTGTATGTGATAGCAGACTCACAGCTATAAGCGGTTGACTGTTAACTGACCTCTGAAATGACACTAGCAACCCACTCAGTTCTAGCAACTGAGGGAAGGCCTCAGATACTCATCTTGCCAGTGACACCCACATCTCATAAAAGAGTAAAGAAGCTATAAAACAGACCACCATCACCAAAACAGATGATCCGGTCACTGATTTCATTGCTGTTTGTGGGAGCTTGCTGTGCAATAATTGGTAACAGTCACACCAACTTCAAAAAATACATTGACCATAGAATTGCAAGTTAAGGGCCAGCTTTAATTCAGTGAATCTTGTCTTGGAACAAGATGATCATTGGTTCAAGGACTTCACCAGATGGAGTTCCATATTCGCACTGCAGAGTGTTACACTGTTGTGAGTCTTGACTTTCAACTGAAACCATGAGCTGGATTTTCAAAGGTGCATGGATTTGAGAGCCAGGCTGGACTTTTGGTTAGACCCGTACCCATTGTAATTTAGTAGAAAGGGGAGTGATCTTATTAAAACATATAAAACCCTAAGGGGGGGTTTGACAATGCACAGAGGATGGTTCTCCTCATAAAGAACTCTAGAATGAGGAGGCACAGTTTAAAAATAACGTGAACTCCCATTTCAGACAAAGATTGAGGAATTCTCCTTTGGAATTCCCTGTCCCAGTGGGGAATAGGTCAACTGAATACATTCAAGGTTGAGTATGACAAATTTTTTGATTAGCAAGGGGGCCAAAGGTTATGGAGGGGTTAACATGGTTGTCAATTCGAGACCACAATCAGATCAGCAATGATTCTATCGAATAGCAGAGCAGGTTTGAGGGGCTGAATGGCCACCTGCTCATTCTAATTCTTGTGTGATCTCAGAACGGCCACTGGAAGAGATTTGAATTTTCAAAAGGATAGCAGATTGGAGGGAATGGGAAGCCTGCTCACCATCCATTAATCGCTCATTAAACTCCTGAAGGAGCTTGTTAAATGACCTGTCTGTCCAGAATCCCAATTTTCAATGTTTTTTTCCAATGAGGTCCAGCAGCCCTGTTAGTGCATAGCTGCGGGATTTGCCATGGAAGCAGAGGGAAGTTTGCCTGTTTTGATATCAAAGTTGAGGAGTCAACTAGCAGAAGGGTGAGTGCTGCTCCTAACTCTTGTCCTGCGTGGCCACTTCCAGCTAAGTTTGACCCCTGACCATCTGACGATCTGCCTGTGGCATTTGACATTGTAGCAGCAGGCCCCAATATGGCTGCCATCTACCTTTGGCACTGACGCCTGGCAGATGATCAAGTTGCGCAAGCAACACAGAGAAGACATGGGGTCAGGATACAGCAGAGTCTCAGTGCCTTGACGCCATTTTGAAAGTCCAGTCCAGCCTACCTGTTCTGACGGGAGTAAAGATTTCATGGCTGCATCTCCAAAGGTTAATTAAAAACCAAAAGAACTGCGGATGCTGTAAATCAGGAACAAAAAGAGAAGTCGCTGGAAAAGCTCAGCAGGGCTGGCAGCATCAGAGTTAATGTTTCGGGTCTGGTGACCCTTCCTCAGAACCAGACCCGAAACATTAACTCTGATCTTAGTTCACAGATGCTGCCAGACCTGCTGAGCTTTTCCAGCGACTTCCATTTTTATTCCTGGTTTACAACATCCACAGTTCTTTTGGTTTTAAGCTCAGCAGATCTGGCAGCATCTGTGAACTAAGATCAAAGTTAACATTTTGGGTCTGGTTCTGAGGAAGGGTCACCATACCCGAAACATTAATTCTGATGCTGCCAGACCTGCAGAGCTTTTCCAGCGACTTCTGTTTTTGTCTCCAACGTTTAATTTGTCACATCTCATTTTGGCTTGTGGAATCTTGCCGTGTGCAAATTGGCTCCCATCTTGACTGTAATTAACTGATTGCAAAACATTTTGTAACATGCTGAGGATGTGAAGGGGGTTATGTCATTTTGTGTACGTTCTCTCCAATATCAGTGGGCACCTGAGTGGTATTTACATTACAATAATTCCAGAGAAAGAAACGTCATCTTGTCAGAGATAGTAAAAACTGCCGATGCTGGAGTCAGAGGTAACACAGTGTGGAGCTGGAGGAACACAGCAGGCCAGGCAACATCAGAGGAGCAGTAAGGTTGTCATTGATGTCAACTTTCCTGTTCCCCTGATGCTGCCTGGTCTGCTGTGTTCCTCCAGCTCCACACTGTATTTTGTCAGCTTAAATTGTGACTGGATGAAAATTTCCCCAGCTACATGGTGACAAAAGAGAAATTGACCCTTTCATCTCTTCTGACCATCCACACATGTTGGCTTTGACATTGTCTGCTTTGGGAATGTTCTGGAATATTTTCCTGCCTGTGAGGACTATTGTAAAATGTATGTTATGAAAGCTCCAGGTGACCATTGTTCTCTGTTATTTCTTAATTTATGTTCCAGACTGGTTGATGCATTTTTCTTATTCATTCATTGGATGAGGGCATCACTGACTAAGCAGCATTTATTGCCCATCTCTAATTGCCCAGAGGGCAGTTAAGAGTCAACCACATTGCTGTGGGTCTGGAGTCATATGTAAGCCAGACCAGGTAAGGATGGCAGTTTCCTTCCATAAAGGACATTACTGAACCAGATGGGTTTTTCCCAACAATTGACAACGGATTCCTGGTCATCATTAGCTTCTTAATTCCAACTACATTTTCATTGAATTCAAGTCCCATCATCTGCCATGGCAGAATTTGAACCTGGACACTCAAAGCATATCCGGGGCTCTGAATCGACAGTCCAGCAATAATACCATGAGGCCATTGCTGTCTCCAAATTTGTGAATGAACTTAAGGTAATTTAATTGAAAAGGAAAAGGCAAAACTTGCATTAATGTGGCACCTTTCAGGATTTCTGAAATCACTTTGTAGTCAATGGCCTGCTTTTCACGTGTGGTTGATGTTGTAAATGGAAGAAGCAAATCAATCAATTTGTACACAGGAAGCTCCCACTTACAGCAATATGATAAATGATCAGGAAATGGCTTTCAATGCATTTGTTGAGAAATAAATGCTGGCTGGAATGCCAGGGATAACTTCCTTCCTCCTCTTCGAGGCAGTTATATCTACCTCTGAGGTCCTCAGTATAGCATCCATCCAGAGGGTGTCATCTCTGACAGTGCAGCACTCTTTCAGTGACACACTGATGTGTTAGCTTAGACTTTGTACTTGTATCAAATCAGGATCTGAACCCTCAACTCTCCAATTCTGAGGCAAGTGCGCTCCCAAGCTGGCATTAATAAATGAAAACGTTCAGAAAAAAATTGACTTTCCTTCTTTTAAGTTTCTGTCATTTCGGTTACAGCTCACTGCATTCATAGAGTTCCTACAGTGTGGAAGCAGGCCATTCAGCCCAACAAGTCTACACCAACCTTGCTAAAAGCATCTCACCCAGACCCACCCCTACTCCCTCCCTGTAACCCTACATTTCCCACCTAATAATCCACCTAACCCGCACATCATTGGACTGTGGGAGGAAGCCCACACAGACAACGGGGGAATGTGCAAACTCTACACAGACAGTCACCCAAAAGGGTGTGAATCGAACCTGGGTCCCTGGGTCTGGGAGATAGCAGTGCTAGCCCCTGTGCCGCACTTGTGTTGCCTTGGAGATTAATCACCAGTTACTAGAGTGGCAAGGATGATCTTGGAGAGTTGACAATGCTAACACCTGAAAATCAATTTTACAATATGCAGTGGTTGGATCTGACCTCCTAGCCTCTGTGTAGCTGCTTCTGTTCACAATCTGATTGATTCAAGGGGAAAACAAAACCAGGAAACACCAGTAGAATTTAGAATAGAACTAGAGTTCCGTATTAAGGTGTACAAGATGGGTTTGAGCCCGTTCCTGTCCTGCTGCAGATTGGCTTTTTCAAGCTAGTCTGGGCTATGCATTGACTCCACATTCCTCCTGTGGTTGGCTCAGTTCTGTGCTGAAGTGGCCTGGAAAACAGTTCAGTCGCAACCCGATCCTTTCAGTAAAGGTGTCCACCCTCAACAGATTTTTCATGTCAAATGAGGCTAAATCTGGCCTCAGTAGTGTCACTCAATACCAGACCACATGCGAAAATGAAAAAAAAAGTTGGCAGCCATCATCTTACTAAAATGTTCCAAAGCCTCACTGTTTCGACCAGTTTATTTAACGTCTTTCATAACCATACAAGGTTCCAGAACACTTCAGAGTCAATGAATTACAATGAAATGAGGATGATGCTTCAATATCGGGACTGCAGCCATCAATCTGTGCACAGCAAGATTCCACAAGTTCTGAGGAAGGGTCACCGGACCTGAAACGTTAATTTCTCTTCACAGATGCTGCCAGACCTGCTGACCTTTTCCAGCAACTTCTGTTTTTGTTCTACAAGCAGCACTGTGATACTGACCGGGCAATTGTTTGTGGGCTCGATGTTAACCAGAATAGAACTTCCCAGACCCTCTGTGAAAAGCTGCTGTGCCACCTTTAACACCAATCTGAAAACGAAGTCGGTGCTTCCAGTTTAGCATCTCATCTGAAAGATGGCATCTCCAAAAGTGAAGCACACCTTCAGTCTTGCACTGGGAGAGTCAGCCTGAATTTGATGGAGTGTGTCATGAACCGATAGCCTTCAAGAGTGCTGGCCACTCACCCCACCACTGATACTAGCCACGTTATTCTCTGAGAAATCCAGCATGGGACAGAAAACAAGTCAGGAGTTCTGAGGAAGGGTCACCAGACTCGAAAAGTTAATTCTGAAACCTTGTGTTTTCAATTAAACCTGTTGGACTATGACCTGGTGTCATATGATTTCTGACCTTGTCCACCCCAGGCCTGCACCAGCACCTCCACATCCTAATTTCTCTCCGTTGATGCTGCCAGACCTGCTGAGCTTTTCCAGCAGTTTCTATTTTTGTTTCTGACTTACAGCATCTGCAGTTCTTTCGGATTTTATTAGAACAAGTCAGTAATCTGCCACAAATTAACACTTTGATCTCTCACAGGAGCTCACGCCAGTCCGGTGTCAAATTTGCAATACTTTCTGAGCTGACCTTTAGATGATGCCAGGATTGTAGGAGCAAGGCAAAAGGCCAAGGCTTCAGTTGGCCATTTTACACAATCCAGCATCATTTCAAGCAATGGTCAGCCAAATCCACCCACCAACGTTTCCCTAGGTACGACTGTCTGGTATCAAGGCCAACCCTTGTATAATATTCTTGATTCCTGGCAAATAATTGATACAATTTTAAAAACATGTGGTTTTGGTTAAGTCCATGCCAGTGTGAGCAATGGTCCATGCCGTGTCTAGTCGTACAGATGATGCACTCTAAAACTGGATTTTTCGTTGACAATCAGTGAAAGAGGTACCATATATGTTAGCTGTCACTTTGTAATCGCTGGCAGCCCTGGATTGGATTTCTGGGAGTGGTTTACTAGATCCTAGGCTGAAAGACTCTCCAACATTCACACTGTTTCCACAGATCCTTCCCCTGAACTCATGGCAGGAGGACTTTCCCCTAATGAGAACCCTCCTTTTTTTTTGAAGTTAAGTGAGAGATTTGAATTGCGTAACATGGGGAGTGTGATTTATTTGCTATCTCGGAGCTATGCAGAGTTGAAATGTGTTTTCCACAAGCTACAGATTTTATCTGCAGAGTTTTAAAATGTCCAGCTCTTTTGACAATGTGGTCATTTTTCTGAGTCGACACTCAGACCTTAATTAATCAAGCACAGCGAGCAACAATAATAAACAGACTCACATAATTAAACACAGAGCAGTTGATCCTTTGACCACTACAGAGAGCTTGGAGAAAATTAGGATTGTTCTCCGACAGAACCAGTTGAGAGGAGATTAATTTGAGGTTTTCAAAAGCATAGAGTTTCAATAGAGTGAATAAGGAGAAACAATTTCCACTGGCAGGAGAGTCAGTAACCTGAGGACTCAGATTTAAAATAATTGGCAAAGGAGCCAGAGGCAACACAAAGCGACATATTTTAACACAGTACAATATGGAATGTGCTCCCTGAAACCCCAGTGGAAACAGATTCGATGATAAATTTCTGAAAGAATTTGAATAAATACTTGAAGGAGGGAAAATGAGCAAATAACTGGAATGAGAATTTGAAAATTGAGGCATTAGGAGCCAATGCATAAGGCTGTGAGCACAGAGCTGATAGAGAAATGGGTGCGGTGCAAGTCAAGACATGAGCAGCAGAGGTTTAGGAGAGCTCAAGGAGACGCAGAGTAGAATGTGAGAGAGCAGTCAGGAGTTTGTTGGAATAGTTGAGTCTAAAGGTTGAAAAGCCATACATAAAGCTTCCAGCACCAGGTGAACTGAGACACCTTCTAAACCCACAACCAGTTCCATCTAGCAGGACAAGGTCAGCAGATACATGGGAACACCACCACTTTCAAGTTCCCCTCCAAGCCACTCACCATCCTGACTTGGAAATACATCGCCATTCCTTCGCTGTCAAAATCCTGGAATTCCCTCCCTGATGGCATGGGGGGTGGGGGGGTCACCCTGCAGCAGGAGGACTGCTGCAGTTTAATAAGGCAGCTCACCACCACCTTCTCAAGGGAAACTAGGGGCAGGCAATAAATGCTGGCTAGCCAGCGATGCCCACATCCCACAAATGATAAAGTAAAAACCACAGGGGGAGATGAGTGTTGTTAGGGAGCTGGAAATAGGGGGTGAGATCTTAGCAATATTGTGGGTAGGAGGTTGGCAACTATTTTAACGATGAGTGGAGGCCCATTTTCTCCAATAACACTGGTCTTCCTTGGGCCTTTCATTATCTATCTCCCCCTCCACTTATGGAACACTCCAGAAGAGCTAGCAGACAGGGGAACTCCCAACCCTGGGAGTTCAGCTTCATGATATTTTGAATTTTGCTTTGCCTGAAACTAAATCTGGAGCTAATGATTTGCAGGGACCTGAATGAGAATCCTAGTTAATGTTAGAAATCAGCATGCAGCCAAGCAATTAATAAGTGATCTTGATGAAAAGGGATAGCTATTTCCTGGTGCACCATTGAACTTGATAATGAGGTAGCGTGGATTAGAATATTACAGTAAACAGGGCTATCAAATGGAAATGTTGATGAATATCAATTTGGTGATTTTACTGTTTAATTCTTACTAAAACTCACATTTGAACAGGGAAGGGAGACATAGTAAGCTTTAGTTACTCACTCTGCTCATCTTTGATGGAGTTATGCTTACACCGTGGCAAAAATTTGTTTATACAATTGGTTTTCTAAAACAGCAATGGCGCCCCCTATTGATAAGGCTGAATAATCTCTGATTAATTTTCTTTGATCCTCAGTCCACCCGACATTCACTTACATACACAGCACTGAGGTGGTGTGTAGCACCATGGTAGTGTCCCTACCTCTGAGACAGGAGGCTGGTGTGCATCTCCCATCTGTCCCAAAGTGTCACAACATGTCTTGAACAGGTTGATTAAAATGCATACCCACAAATCTCCTTAATCAGTAATAATTCCCTGACAGTGAAATCCAGCTGGAGCTTGTGTGTCAGACATGTCAGACTTGTTTGCCAGAATGAATCTTTGATAATTGTTCAATGAATCTATTTCATGATCGGAACTCATATCAATTTCATGCTCTCAGACTTGTCTCATGGATAGCACGCAACTATCTTTCTTAGAAGGTGGTTACATTTGGTGTCACTCCAGAAACTGAAAATGTAACATAGTTGACTCCCTGATACAAGTACTGAGGGAGTGGGCACTGTCAGAGGGTCAGTACTGAGGGAGCACTACATTGTCGGAGGGTCAGCACTGAGGGAGTGGGCACTGTCAGAGGGTCAGTACTGAGGGAGTGCTGCACTGTCAGAGGGTCAGCACTGAGGGAGTGGGCACTGTCAGAGGGTTAGTACTGAGGGAGTAGGCACTGTTGGAGGGTCAGTACTGAGGGAGTGGGCACTGTCAGAGAGTTAGTACTGAGGGAGTGCTGCACTGTCAGAGGATCAGCACTGAGGGAGCGCTGCACTGTCAGAGGGTCAGCACTGAGGGAGTGGGCACTGTCAGAGGGTTAGTACTGAGGGAGTGCTACACTGTCAGAGGGTCAGCACTGAGGGAGTGCTGCACTGTCAGAGGGTCAGCACTGAGGGAGTGGGCACTGTCAGAGGGTTAGTACTGAGGGAGTGGGCACTGTTGGAGGGTCAGTACTGAGGGAGTGGGCACTGTCAGAGGGTTAGTACTGAGGGAGTGCTGCACTGTCAGAGGATCAGCACTGAGGGAGCGCTGCACTGTCAGAGGGTCAGCACTGAGGGAGCACTACATTGTCGGAGGGTCATTACTGAGGGAGTGGGCATTGTCGGAGGATCAGTACAGAAGGAGTGCTGCTCTGACGGAGGGTCAGCACTGAGGGAGTGCTGCTCTGTCAGAGGGTCAGTACTGAGGGAGTGGGCACTGTCAGAGGGTCAGCACTGAGGGAGTGGGCACTGTCAGAGGGTCAGCACTGTGGGAGTGCTGCTCTGTCAGAGGGTCAGCACTGAGGGAGTGCTACACTGTCAGAGGGTCAGCACTGAGGGAGTGGGCACTGTCAGAGGGTTAGTACTGAGGGAGTGCTACACTGTCAGAGGGTCAGCACTGAGGGAGTGGGCACTGTCAGAGGGTCAGCACTGAGGGAGCGCTGCACTGTCAGAGGG
>JAHRHZ010000020.1:13061243-13098468 GCA_024137785.1 Ginglymostoma cirratum
GAAACGTCAAGCTTTCCTGCTCCTATGATGCTGCTTGGCCTGCTGCGTTCATCCAGCTCCACACCTTGTTATGACAAAAGGCTCACAGGTCTATAGTTCCCTGGCTTTTCCTTACAGTCTTTCTTATCCAACATTAGCCAACCTCCAGTCTTCCGGCACCTCACCCATCACTGTCAATGATGCAAATATCTCAGCTAGAGGCCCAGCAATCACTTCCCAGCTTCCCATAACATTTTAGGAAACCTGTGTTCAGTTTTAGGAAAAGCTATTTCCATTAGCTGATGTCAGCAGGATTGGAGGTTTTGTGTTTAAGTTTTTGAGCAAGGGGTTCGGTGAGAATGTGGGGAAGAACTACTTTTTAAGTGACTGGTAATAGAACTCACAGCCTATGAAGGTGATGGAATTGGGGAATGATGAGTGATTTCAAAAAGAAATTGGATGGGCACTTGGGGAAAATGAGGTTGCAGCACTGCAGCTTATGGGACAGAATGAATTGTTCCACAGAGAACTAGCATGGACTCAATGGGACGAGTGGCCACCTCCTATCCCATGATAAATCTATGATTTAGAATATTAACCTGTAGTCAGCACAGGGAACAGTTACAGAACTAAATGGTCCATCAAGGAACAACTGAACACTCACACTCTCCCATCCTTCCTAAAGTACAGTGATCAAAACTGGCAGAAGTGGGTCACTGGAAGTTAAAACAGGGTGTGCCATCTCAGTTCACACATGCACCTGTCACCAGTTTCAAGTGTGGAAATTGACCCCCTTCAAGTCAATGCAATGACAGCCTGATATAAATGTAGTAGATGCCACCCAGCTTTTCAAGAGGGTAAGGAGAGGGGCAAGTCAGCATCAGAAGCTCACTGTCTTTCATGGCACTCCCTGAGGGACCGCAAGGAGCAGAAGTATTCTCTCTCTGACCCCCCCAAGGACGCCTTCTGTCACTCCCTGCCACTCTGACCCCACGCCTCTCTCTTGCCAGGTCACCAAGTTCCCTTATGCCTTGGATCTTTCCCAAAGATTCCTGATTAGAATGTCCTGCTGCTAGACTCCCTTTCAGAAGGGAAAAGGAAAGGTAAAATTTGCAAATGGCACACCTTGTCTTGACTCGCCTTGTATACTTCAAAAATATGTTCAATAAGAACCTGCACATTCCCTTCCAAGTATTGATGCTTTTTAATGACTATTTCCTTTAGGTTGATTGGCAGAGAAAACCAGAGATCTGTATTTATGTAGTGTCTTCACAACCATCACACATCTCAATTTACTTTTCAGCCAATGGAGTACTTTTGATGTGCAGATGCTGTTGCAACATGAGAAATGTGGTCACCAAATTACATACGGCAAAGTTCCCAACAGCAGCAATGTCTTGATAACTAGATAACCGTGTTCTCGTGATGTTGACTGAAAGAATCATTGCTGGCCAGCACAACAGGAAGATTCCCCTGCACTTCTTCAAAATCACACCATGGGATCCTTCGCAGATGCCTAAGGGAGCAGACAGGGTCCTGCCTCAGTTTCACATCTCATTCAAAAAGATAGCACCTCACAGGGTTCAGCACCCCCTGAGTGGCCACTTATATTTCTGTGCAGAAACACCAGAGAAAGATTTCATCCTAGATAGTTATGATGCAGAGACAAAATTGCTACCCACCGAGCTACATTTGATACCAGTTTAGCTTGGGATAAGAAATTATAATCGGTGTCTTTGAGTTTTATCCATAGATCCTTCTATGTCTGCCAATAAGTAGAGTTGCTAATCCAATGTTCCCATATTCCAGTCACAAAATGCATACCTCATGCCTTCCTCTGTGCTGCAGTGGAATGCAAATTGAATTTCAATTAAGCTCATGGGGACATTATACTGTCTTAAAAATGCTATATAAATGCAGCTATCAAGCGTGTAATTAGTCAACAGCAATGCACATCAGGCCTGTAGTGATTTGGTTGCTGATTTTTTTTTTTAATTTCACATTAAATCTTCCTTTCACTGAAGTAACACAGGACAATTGTTCAAACTGCTTTCTGGTCTCACTGGTTTTCACCTGGTTTTAACAATTTAAAATCTTGTCAGCATTTTCCACGTCAATGGAAAATAGGACTTGGCTCAGTGAAAAGCCAGCTGCTGATTGGCCACCAGCCCATTCTGTGGAGTTGGCGCGGACCATCTTCACTCCCATTGCACTGTTTACTACAACCTTCTCCCAGCCACACTCCTCAGTGATACCTCAATTGAAACAGCACACTACTGACCTCTACTGGTCAGTCACACTGACAGCAACATGGAACAAATCATTGATTGTTCCCAGACCAGTCTATCAAATCTGCGCTGGGTTATTCAATCTGCACAAGTTACCCTGGTCTAAATCCACTTCTTGAACTTCCTATAGTCTTTTAATTTTTGCTTTTTGAGCAACTATCAATTCAATTTCATAAATAGGCAATTAGATTTTCTTTCAACAATTTTGTTTTAACCGCAGAGAATTCCCTACGTGGCTGGATTATCAATGACTTATATGCTTCCATCTCTGAGCAGTCTGAATAAACTATCACCAATTACCTTATCGGAACTCTTTATGATTTTGATCATCGGTGCATAAGATTTTGAGACAGCAACTTTCTAACTTCTCTGGAGCAGTGGCGGCTGAGTGGAGAATTGATGGAAGTCTATAAAATTATGAGATCCGTAGATGGAACTGACAGTGAGAATCTTTTTTCCAGAGTTGAAATGTCTAAAATGAGGGGGCATGCATTTAGGGTGAGAGGGGGAAAGCTCAAAGGAGATGTGAGGGGCAAGTTTTTTACATGGAGAGTGGTAGGAGTCTGGAATGTGCTGCCAGGGGTGATGGTGGAGGCAGATACAATAGAGACAACAAGCATGGGGCTGGATGAATAGGGACATTTAAGTTTAGATAAGAACATAGATATGTAAGGAATGGAGGGATATGTACGAAGGATAAGCAGATGGATTAGTTTAATTTGACATCATGTTTGGCACAACATTGTGGGGCGAAGGGCCTGTTCCTGCACTGTACATTTCTATGTTAATTGTTTATTTGCTTCAGCATTGGTGGCCATGCTTTGGCTGAATGGGCTTGAATTCTGGAATTCCCTCTCTAAACCTCTTCACCTCCCTATGTTTTTTTTTCCCCCTTTATTCAGTCACAAGATGAGGGTGTCACTGGTTAGGCACTATTTATTGCCCAGAGGGCACTTCAGAGTCAACCACATTGCTGTGGGTCTGGAGTCACATGTAGGCCAGACCAGGTAAGGATGGCAGTTTTCTTCCCTAAAGGACATTAGTGAACCAGATGGGTTTTTCCAAACAATCGACAATGGATTCATGGTCATCATTAGATTCTTAATTCCAGATATTTTATTGAATTCAAGTCTCATCATCTGCCGTAGCAAGATTCGAACCTGTGTCCCCAGAACGTAAGCTGGATCTCTGGATTAATAGTCCGGTGATAATACCATTAGGTCATTGCCTCCCCATGTCTTGAAGACAATCCTGAAACCTTACTTCTTTGACAAATCCTTTGGTCATTAACTTTTGTGTTTGATTCCAACAATAGTGCATCACACAGATAATAATGAGAACTCTGCTCTGATCTCAGCTGATGGTAATACTAGACAATTCACATCCCAGATTGAAATCTGCTTTAATAAATCATAAAGTCAATGTTTTGCGGTTGGTTACTGTGACAGTTAATCACTGAACATGTTTACATGAGGCTTCAAATATTCTTTAAATAAAGAATATAAGTTTATTACATAGAAGAAGAAAAAACAAATCTATGTTCATATACAAGACAGTTTAAAAGATCCTAACATAAACTGTAAAACAACGTTTAAACATATTTCCCAACTCTATCCATCACAGATACTCAATCTCAGAGAAATATCAGTCCTATCACAACTGTCCAACTAACTCTTCTGTCTTTCTAAAAGAAACAGAAATGGTTGGGGCCTGCTTTCTCTTCACAGACCTGCTGAGTTTACCCAGAAATTTGTGTTTGTGTTTTGAATTTCTAACATTCGCAGTTCTTTGTTTTAGAAAGTTTTCCTCCTTAGACTGCTGAGATAGTTTCTTTTCAAGTGCTGCTTCCATACTGCCAGCAAGAACCTTTTTTTTCCAGTTCTGATGGCCTATACTTCCGATCAGTTCTGAGGACTTGAAAACTTCCATTTAAATTCTCCTAGCTTGGATGTTTCACAAACTAAAGCATTGTTTTGCTAAGGTGGCTGTTCCCTCCTGAACTGAAAACTTGATTCTTCTGCTGTGAAGTCAAAACCAGGTAATGGCCTCTTCTCTGTTTTTCTCTGCCTGTTGTAAATTCAGCAGTGTAAACGTTCATCTATTTACACCCCTGCTGGGCACATGGTTTCTTAGATATTATGCTTTTAGTTCATTGTAATACATTTATTTCTGACCTTTTTGAAAAATCGCCATCACCTTCAGAGAAATGAACCCACACACACCTGCCTCTAGTTTAAAATTCTAAATTCCCAAATGTCAATAATATGTTATGTATCTTTTATGACAACTTGAAGAACTGTCCATTACTGAGTTCATTAACATTAACACAAGCATTAAGTACAAATGCCATAAAGTTATGCTGAGCCTATACAAAACTCCGGTTTGGCTCAGACAGATTAATATATCTATTTTGAGGTACTACACAATAAGAAAGATGTGAATGTCTTGGAAAAGGTGCAGAGGAGAGTTACTGAAATGGTTCTAGGAATGAGTGCCTTTAATTATAAGCAGAGACAGGAAAAGCTGGATTTGGTCTCAAAGAAAATTTGAGGAGTTAGGATGATATTTGATAGATCATGAGAGTTTAGCTCACGAAAATAAGGGGAAACTGTTTCTAATTATACGATAATGATAGGACAAAGACTTAACACAACTGGCAAAAAAGCCGGTGAAAATTTGTTTTAACTCAATGGAATTAGAATTTGGATTGCACAATCTGATAGGACAGTGAAATCAGGTTCAAAATTACCTTTTACAAGGGAATTGGATAATTACTTGAAGGAGAAACAAATTGCAGGGCTTTTTTGGAAATAACAGGGATATGGGAGTAAATGTATTGCCCTTTGAAGGGGCTCGCACAAATATGATGGACTAAATGGCCTCCATTGTATTTCTTTGTTTATTCATGGGATGTGGATGATTTGTTGACCACTCCTAACTGCCCTTGAACTGAGAGGCTCTCTGGACTATTCCAGGGGCAGTTAAGAGTAAATTGCCGTGAGTCTGGAGTCACATGTAGGCCAGGCCACATAGGAAGAGGATTTCTTTCCCTAAAGAGCCAAACAGCATGACAGATGGGGGCTAGTGTAGAAAATGGTGATGCTCCTGTTTCTTATGATCTCTCAGGTTGTTTCAAATCTGGAACGCTATGTGTATATATATGTCATTATTACATTATTGTTGTCGTTTCAGAATTCCCTAAATTGACAATATTGAATGGCAGAGCAGACTCAATGGGCCAAATGGCCTACTTCTGCTCCTATGTCTTCTGGTCAAAAATAGTTAACTAGGACATTCAAAGCACATCCTTTGGTCAGCCAATAGCATTTAAAAAGAAAATAGATTGTCCTGTTAATTATTTCAATGAAAGACGTAAATTCTTACAGGAAGTTGCATCAGATCAATGACCACATTTCAAATATGCCCTAAAATCCCTGATCAGCTAGGAACATATAAAGGATATGAAAGGCCTGAAGATAATGATAATTCCTTACTGATCATTCAGTAAATGACATTTCAAACAAGAAATACTTTAGACCTACCTTACTTTATGGTGAGGACAAGTCAATGGCATATTAAAATTTATGACAGAAACTATCACAATATAACAGACCTTTATATGAGTTCTTGTTAAATATTGAAACTAACAAAACTAGCAACAGCACCTACAAACAGTAGGACTTATTTTAATGCAGTGATAACGGTAATAAGTGCTGTTGAATCTGTTCTCTTTTAAGTCAGGTAGGAATATTCATGCCAGATAGTCCCAACTTTTCTAGCTGGTACATTATTCATTGCAACACTTCTACCACTTGAAAACCAATCAGCACTCTTCTCTTATCCAATATTAAATATTACTCCCCGCCACTCTGGTATCTTGTAAATTGTCCTGTTGAGGGCAAGATGAAAAACTTCAACAAAATGTCAATTGCCAGCAATTTAAATTCAGTTCATTATCAAGTCTGGCATAAAGGACATCAGTAATAAGCTACTGTAAAACTTTTGGCTTGACATTTAAAAATCCCAACTGATTCATCATAGCCTTGAGGGAAGAGAACCCATTGTCCTTACCATGCTTTGTAACTCCAGTCCCCTATGGGTCTGATTAACTTAACTTCCTTCTGAAGTGCCTGCGCAACCCATTGCGTTGTATAGAAAACTGTTCTCCAGGGCTTCAATTGTAAAGGAAGCTCACCACCACTGAATGGCCAAATTGGGACAGTTAGAAAATGCCAACTGAATCAACAGTCACTGATGGTCGGGTGAATAAAACCAGCAATGCTGAAAAAGGCCAACATTGGAGGATTGCAGAGATCTCAAAGGGTAGCAAAACTGGGGGAAATTGGAGATACGGGAGGGAGGGGGGAGCACAGAGAGATTTGCAAACAAGGAAGAGAATATGCATACAATTCAATCTTTTTTATCTGTTTACCAGCATTTAGAGCCAGTCACTAAATGGGCAGTTAAGAGTTAATCATTTGGCTGTGGGTCTGGAGTCACACATGGGCTAGAAGTTTCCTTAATGAACAAGGGTTGTCTGCTGGCAATCAACAATAGTCATCATTAGACCCTTACTTCCAGACTTTTATTGAACTCAAATTCCACCATCTGTCATGGCTGGATTCAAACACGGGTCCCCAGAACATTACCTGGGCCTCTGAACTGACAGTCCGGTGATAACATAACTAGGCCATCACCTCCCCTGAGGGTAGAAATGTAGGAAAATAAACTGAATTTCGACAGAAGAAGAAGTGAAATAAACCAGGAGCCCCCTTGTGGTACATTCATGCTCTACTGAGTCAAAATCCTGGAACTCCCTTTCTGCAGCCATTCAAGAAGGCAGCTCGACACTACTTTCTCCAGGGCAATTAGCGATGGGGAATAAATGCTGGCCCAGCCACATCCCATAATAATAAAAAAGATTAAACTGATTTCAAGATGAATGTTTAATGAGTGTTAAGCATGGGGTGGGGTGGTGCGGTGGCTCAGTGGTTAGCATTGCTACCTCACAGTGTCAGTGACCAGGGTTCAATTCCACCCTTGGGCACAGTCTGTGTGGAGTTTGCACATTCTCCCCGTGTCTGCGTGGGTTTCCTCCCACGCTCCAAAGATTTGCAGGCTAGGTGGATTGGCCATGCTAAATTGACCATAGTGTTTAGGATGTGTAGATTAGGTGTGTTAGCCATGGGAATTACAGGTAGAGGGATGGGTCTGTGTCAGATGTTCTTTGGGGGTTAGTGTGGACTTGTTGGGCTGAATGGCCTGTTTCCACACTGTAAGAGGTTCTATGACTCTGTGATTGGCAGTACATAAGCTGGGATGGTTCTCCCTAGAACAAAGCCTTAGGAGAGATTTAGTAGAGGTGTTCAAAATGATGATCTGTTATAAAGTGGAGGTTGACTCACCTCCCCTCCGATAACTAACCACAAAACACCCAGAGCAGAGCACCTCACCCTATATTGTGTGAAAAGTGATATAACCTGCTTTTCCAAAACTTCTAGTGGTTAAATAAACTAAACCCCTGAAAGCCACTCGACAATCAACAAGTAACAATTTATTTATTTAATTCTAAAAGTGAACAAACTAACTATACTGTTAACAAAACGAATAAACCCCTTCTAACTAGTAACTATCCCCAAATGAGACAAGATTCTAATGGCATGTTATTCCAATAAATACAAGTCCTACTTATATAAAATAGAAATAAAACAGAATTTAGCCTCTCAAAATTACAGCCAGGTTACATGTCTTCCAGAATGTTCTGTGCCTTCACCATCAAATGTTCTGTCAGGAACACCTTCTTCATCAAATGTTGTGTCAGGAACGCCTTCTCTGTCGAATTCTTCTGTCAGGAATATTAACTAATTGACTTTGATGGCTCATTTTCTAAAACTTAGAGAAGACTGTGAGAGCTAGCGATTCTCTCTTGCGAGCTGAGAGCTGTTAATTCTTGCAAATGGCAGTTCACTCTTCAGATGACAGTTATCTCTGGGGTTTGTGTCCAACTACCCCCTTCTTTTATACCCTTGATGACATGTCAATTTCTTATACTAGGATTGATCCTATGTTGTCAAAACCATCAAATTTAAATTTAATTGTTTTTTAGTATCTAAGCGCCTGATTCAAACTGATTAGCTAAATTCAAGTCTAGTTGTCTTGATAACAAAACAAAACTGCTTCTTGGCCTCTAACTGTATGACTTTTTGATACAAATGTTTCAATTCAGGTGCTCTGTGTACTGGCAAACCCACAAGCTGCTGCCCATAGGTATACTTTTCGAATCTCTAAGCAGAGAAAAAGCACATCATCTTTTAAAGGGACCACACACTGCTTTCCCCCTTAACATTTTATAAACACCAAACTCTAACTTCTTGCCTACCAATCCATAAGTACTCTGGCCAACTTCGCAACAATAACCAAGAGAGTAGAACTTTATTGAGGGGCTAGACAGCAATGTGGACCAATCAGATTACCTGTAGTCTTATTGAATGACAGAGCAGGCTCAAGGAGCTGAATTATCTACCTGTGCTCCTGATTGGTATGTTCATACATTCATATGGAGAAGATTATTCCCAGTTCATAGATTTAAAGTAACTGGCAACAAGATAACAGGAGGAGTTTGAGGAATACTTTTCTCACCCACAGGAATGGGATAGACTGGGACACACTGCCCAAAATGAGTGGTAGAGGCAGAAGTGTTATCATATTTCCAAAAAAAACATGGATGGACATATGGAAAATGAACTTAAAATGCTGCAATCCAGAGGACTTTGCAGTAAGAACCGGGAAATAGGATCAGTTTGTTGCACCTTTTCAATTGACAAAGAATCCATGGGCTGAATGGCCTCCATTTGCACTGTCTTTGTGGATGAAATCTTCAGGAATACTGCCATGAGATATTAACCAGACGCGAAGATTGCCTGAATTTGTCCTATAGAACTGAAATTACTTTCAGTGAAGTGCAGATGAAGGTGAACTTGGCAGGGATACTGATACATACAAAGATACTGGGGAGGAGTGTAAGGCTCAACAGGAGCTCGGAACAGAAACAGTTGTGCATGGAAATTCTTATCACCATCTGGCATTTTGTCAAGCAGATGGAAACCAATTGAAATGATTTAGATGTTGGGAGGGTGGAAGACCTTCCTGCAATCAGAAACCAGAGGCTCTCAATTCTTCTAGTGCTAAGGAGATGGCTCTTGATGGTGTTATGTTGTTCACTTTTGGAGTGATGTCCCTTTGAGAGATTAGCTTGCAAATAGACCAAGTACCTGGTTGTTGTCACATGACCATAAGCTACAAGGCTCTCTGCACCTCAGCACTCAAGGCACAGGCTGCGTTTGGAGATTACTCTGCACTGTATGTATTAACTATAAATAAACCTACCAGAGATCTTCCAAATGAATAGAATCTGTGCACCTCATTTGTGTTACATTTAGATAACACAAGAATGTCATTGCATTCTGTGTAGGTGGGATATTGTTAAAAAAACAGCACAATGAAGAAACTAGTCTTACAAGCCTGAAGGCCGAAGGGAGTAGCAATAAACAAAATATAGCAGCAAACCAAAGCTCCAACAGTAACGATCACAGGATAAGATAAGGTTTCTTTGCTGTACTGGTCATTTCTTTGGCGTTATCAAACCAAATGTGATTTACCAACTGGATTACAAACGTTAAATATTTTTATGATCCAAGCTGGTGTTATTACTGGACAAGTCAGATCCTAGACTGAAATCTAACTTGATGGATCATACTTTGTTTCCTTTTGCTTTAATGAGACGGCCTTTCACTGAAACACAAGTGCACAATTCTGCAGATTTAATTTTAACAGTAAAACTGAAGGTTATTACGCAAAAGAAATTTTAGAAAAGAACAAACCACATTACTTACACGTGAAGTAAGTTTAAAGATTCTGAGATACACAATAAAATACAAACAAAAATAGAAATTACTGGGAAAGCTCAGCAGGTCTGACAGCATCTGTGAAGAGAAATCAGAGTTAACATTTCAGGTCCAGTGACCCTTCCTCAATCAAATACAAATACATTAAGCCTCTCAGCACTCCTTTACTGTACTCACGCCAGGGAAAATTCCCTTCTCTAACACATCCGTAAAGCATAATTTAACCATGGCTTCAATTACCAGTTTTGAAAATCTATTAGCCACTACTGTTAGAGCCGAAGTTAATGTTTCATTGTTTTTATTTTATTCTTTTATCGATTTTGGTTTGGAGCTGTGAACTAGGGGTTGGGAGTTAAAGATAACTTTTGGAATGTAGATAACAACATGTGTTAAAAGGTAAACAGACCGAGCAAACTTCTGTTTTGTTTTGTGAGGGCGGGCCTGGAAATTATTGGCAGGTTGGTCCCTGATCCAAAGGTTCAGCAGACTCTTCATCACCAGAGAAGAGCGTTATGATTACAGAAGTTGTCAATTAACGAGCTCAGTACCTGACAATTGGTTCCAGCGTGTCTGGGAAAGTTCTTATGCTCAAACAGATGGCAAACGCTGAATGGTAACTGGGACCTCATGGAGGAGACAGTCGGTCTGTCAGGAAGTGGTCAGAGTTTGAATTGGGGTTTTGGAATATGTTTTGTGTGAGAAGGGATCTGGTTGTTGATGTTGTCGAGGTTGTCTGTCTTTTGTGTGAATGGGGTTGAGAACAAAGGTTTTTTTATGTTTATAGCATAGACTAATTAGGTTACTTTGTTGTTCTGTTTTGCTCTTCTAAAGCTATTCTATTTTTAATAAATTGTTAAGTCTCTTATTTAAGCTTCAAATTGATGTCAAAGATTGATTATTCACAAAGTCTGGAATTAGTTATTCAAAAAAATTGGGGTTAATTTTGAGGGTCTTTGAAGGTTTTAATATTACATTGTTATGAATATAGAGACAGAAGGGTTGATTTGGTTTGGCTGGTTGCCTCCATGTCATAACACTTCCTTGAATCTTCGTACCACTCATCTTAGACTTTTGCAACTTCAAGTAACTGCTTCAGGATTTAACCAAACAATTCCAGGCTGGAACTTTCAAACTAAACTTCTTACACCAAATTACCTATTTCTTAACAGTTCTAAACAATTGCCTTCCTTCAGGTGCAACTGTCTGACACATTCACCTTTAGCCAAAGCTTACAAAAACTGCAAGTCAAAATCTTTCTTTACATTATCTTTATTTTCCCAGGCCAAAACAAAAACAATTTCAAGACCATTCTACCTGAAGCCTAACACACAATTGGTCACCTAATGAAAACAATACTACATCAGTGACTTGCATACTGTGTTTTAAAGAAATCACCATGACTGTAGAAATACAGTTAATCATTAAATGTTTCCATAGGCAAAAACTAAATCTTACATGCCACTAGTTCAAAATCCAGATTTTAAAATAAATAATATATATAATAAAACGCAGACATCTTTCTTTATAGTATAAAGCCACTGTTGGATTATTTTAATCCAAAAAAGCATTCTTGTCTCCAAGAAACTACTGACAAATGCTAAAAGAAGTTTACAACACGGAAAAGGCCATTCAGCCATCATGCCAATGCTGGTAAAACTCAGCAGGTCTGGCAGCATTTGTGGAGAGCATGCAGAGTTGGTGTTTCGGGTCCAGTGACCCTTCTTCAGAGCAGGACCCAAAACGTTAACTCTGCCTTCTCTCCACAGAAGCTGCCAGGCCAGCTGTGTTTCTCCAGCTATTTCTTTTCTTGTTTCTGAATTCCAGCAACCATGATTTTTTTGGGTTTTTTTTATGTCCATGCTGGTTCTTTGTTTGTACAATTTCAAACAAATCTCACAGATCTGCTCTCTCCCCGTATCCCTCGAACTTTCCAAAAACTTAAATGAGTAGGCGAAAACTTGGCAGATGGAGCGCAATGCGGATAAATGTGAAGTTATGCTGTAGTGATTGGAACCAGCTTGATCTCTTTGACTACGAGATCCTTGACTGGGGTTTTTAACCTGGGCTAATCAGGAAGCCCTGGCTGACCAATATAAACAGGATTTAGAATCTCCTCAGTTCAGGGGACTCACTCCGATCTGGCTGGTCACAGCCAGTGTACCATGCACAAGTAAATAAAGGGTGACTGGGTGACTGGGTGACAGGATACTGGCCTCTGTGCTGTTATTTCACGTGCATTTTGGCAGAAAGAATAGTGGAGCTGAATATTCATTAAATTGAGAGAGATGGTAGAAAGTTACAGAAGAGAGGGATTTGGGAATCATCATCCATGAATCACAAAGAGCTTGCATCCAAGTTCAGCAGGGAAGGCAAATGGAATGTTGTCCTTTATTTGACAGGGAATGAAGTATGAAAGTAGGAAGATTTTGCACTAATCAGACCACAGCTAGAATATTATAAACAGTTTCGGGTCCATAACTAATGAAAGATATCCTGGCATTGGAGACAGTCAAAAGAAGGTTCATTTGGCTGATAGCAGGTACGGACGGACTGTCTTATGAGGACAGAGTCAATAGAGTGGGCCTGTATTCATTGGAATATTTAAGTGAAATTTACAGGATTCTTAGAGGACTTGAGAGAGTAAATGCAGAAAGGTTGTTTCCCCTTTTGGGAAAGTCTAGGACTAGAGGGCATAATCTCAGGATAAAGGGTTACATATTTAAGACAGATGAGGAGGAATTTATTCTCTCAAGGGGTTGTGAATCTGTGGAATCCTTTACTACGGAGGGGCTATTGAGGCTGGGTGTTAAGTATATTCAGTAAGGGAATCAAGGATTAACGGGAAAAGGCAGGAAATTAGAATTAGGACTTACCAGCTCAGCCATGATCTCATTGAACAGCAGAGCAGACTCGACAGACTAAATGGCCTATTTTTGCTCCTATGTCTTATGGTCATAAATAATCTCACTATCTCCTTCCTCTCCATGGCCCTACACCTATTCCAAAATAATGTAAATGACCCCTCTCACTTCATGTCCCTGTATTAGTCCAAAACTAATCACATTATCGTCCTTTCTCCCTACTCCTCTGTACCAATCCAAAAACAAATCTCTATGTCCCTGTCTCCCTGTGGCCCTACCTATTAATCCCAAACTAATCCCACTGTCCCATTCTTTACCCATAACCCTGAATTAATCCCAGACTAATCTCACTGTTCTCCTCCTGTCTGCCCCTTAACCCTCTTTTGATTCACAGTCCAGCTGGCTTTCTACAGACCCAAATTAGTCCCATTTGTTCACATGTTCTGTATCAGTGCAGATCTAATCCTACTGCCCAACTACTTCTCCATACCCTTGTAGCTTCCTCTATTTCAAACACTTTTCCTTTAAAAATGCAGAGGTAGAATGCTTGACCTGAAAGGGCAGTGAAAGAAAATGCAGTAACAACCTAAAAAAAAATCATTTAATAGTCAATCAAGATAGAAAACAAATGGCCGGTTTACAAGGAAAGGAAGGGGGAACATGAGAAGTGATTGGATAACAATTTCAAAGAGTTAGCAAAGGCACTATAGATTGAATGGCCTCCTGTGCTGTGCCAAGCTAGTCCACGAATAAGGAACGTAACAAAAAGAACTGTGTTAATCAATTTGAGGTAATGTACTGTATGACATTTTCACAATAGAAAGCAGGTTTACAACCAACAAAACAGAGCAAGGCTATCCAATGCGTAATAAGTCTGTCAGCATTAACAGTAATTGTTAAACAAGTCTTTGAAATGGCAATGGAAATTAAAATAGCAGCTCAGATGAGGGATGACATGCATTAAGATGGCCTTGAGGCTATGTTCATCAAGAATAATGAAAATCTTCAGCATAGAAAGAGGGGCTGCTCCTTAAATCTTGGTTACACTTCACTCACACGGTCCTCATCTACAGACACCCGATGCAGGGATGAGTGGATAAGCCTATGGGCCTTCTCATGGCACTGCTCCTCAGCCTGGCCAAGGTGGCCATCAATAGCTCCAAGAAAGGCCCTGGAGGGGCTCATTGATCCTGACTGTCTGCCCAACTTTCATGGTTACATCTGTGCTTGGGTGTCCCTGGAGAGGGAACGCGCGGAGCTTACAGACACGATAGAGGCCTTTAGAGACCTGTGGGTACCACAGGAGATGGAGTGCACTATCAACCCAGACAATGTTAATTTAATTTAGTAAGTTTCTGTTTCGTTCTACAAGTGCCTGGTCAACTTTTAATTTGATACAGTGCCCCAGCAGGGACTCTTTCATTTTCAACTTCCTGTGTTAATAAAATCGCGACAGTTTTACTCTGTATTGAGCTGCGTGCTGTTTCTATCCTGGGACAGCTTGATGGGGATGGTGTTGAGGGAACTTCACTTTCAGGTTACTTTTAGTTCAAATGAGTAGAGGAAGCTTTACTCTGTATTTTAACTCCTTGTTATCCCTATCTATGGAGTGTTTGATGGGGACGGTGCCGAAGGAACTTTATTTTCAGTTTGAGTTTTAAAAAAGTAGAGGAGGGTTTACTCTGTGTCTAACCCTGTGTGTCCCTGTCCTGGGAGTTTTTGCTGGGGTCAGGGTAGAAGATATTTCACTTTAGGGTCACAGAGTCATTCAGCATGGAAACAGACCCTTCGGTCCAAATCGTCCACACTGACCAGATATCCCAACTTGACCTGGTCCCTTTTGCCAGCATTTGGCCTACATCCCTCTAAGCCCTTTCTATTCCTGTACCCATCCAGATGCTTTTTAAATGTTGCAATTGTACTAACCTCCACCACTTCATCTGGCAGTTTGTTCCGTACATGCACCACCCTCTGTGTAAAAAAGTTACCCCTCAGGGCCTTTTTAAATCTTTCCCCTCTCACCTTAAACCTATGCCCTCTAGTTTTGGATTTCCCCAGCCTGAGGAAAAGACCTCGGCTACTCACCCTATCCATGTCCCTCATGATTTTACAAACCTTTATAAGGTCATTCCCACCAACCACCAGCCCCCACACCCCACCCTGCCAGCCTCTGACACTCCAGGGAAAATAACCCCAGCCTATTTAGTTTCTCCCTATAGCTCAAACCCTCCAGTACTGCCAACATCCTTGTAAATCTTTTCTTAATCCTTTCAATTTTAACAATGCCTTTCCTGCAGAAGGGTGACTAGAATTGTACTCAGTATTCTAATTTTTTTTAAAAGAGTAAAGAAAGTTTTACCTTGCCTAAAATAATAGAAAGCTTACTGTGTGAACACAGCCCAGTCCATTACACAAGCTAATCTTCCATCCTTTGACTCCATCTATACTTCCTGCTGCCTCAGAAAGGCAGCCAACGTAATCAAAGACCCCTCCCACCCTGGTTATAATCTCTTACAACCTCTTCCGTCGTGCAGAAAATACAAAAGCTTGCACACTCAGACCAATAGATTCAAGAGCAGCTTGTATGCTGCTCTCACTAGATTTCTGAATGGACCTCTCAAATTTCAAACTTAATGTTGATCTCGCTGTTGTGCAGCTTCTCTGCCATAACATAGTATTCCTCATTCTGTTCTATTACCCTAATGCGTTTCATTTGGTATGATCTGCCTGTAGTGCATGCAAATCAAAACTTTCCACTCTACCTAGGTACATGTGACAATAATAAATATAATCAAAAAGTAAAAACAAAGCGATGTCCTTATGATTTGTAAAGAAAATCCAAACATGTAGCTCAGCTGGTGGTGTACTGAGAGGGATCCCTTCCCATCAGAGCCTTTTTGCATTCTCACGGTCTCGCTGCCACTTCATGCTGCCCTGGAAAGTGATCGCATTGGGCAAGAGATCCTCACCCATTTCTCTCTGGAATAGCCCTTGCACAGGCGGTCTGGAAAAAGATGCAGCCAATTTTGCCGAGGCTCAACCTGACTTTTCTGTTGTTGACAGGTCATTATTTTATTTTTGTCTTTGGTCATCTTTGGTTGGAACTGCAAGCTGATTTGAAGGTGACCTTTGGACTGTGAGCAGCAGCTTGCATTTCTTAAAAAAAAATAAGCAAACTGACATTTGTTTACGGGCTCCGACCTAAGAGGTTAATTGTAACTTGCTTATTATCAAAGAACACTATAGATGTTTTGGCTCCAGAGATGCATTATGGTCAAAGGCTGGCAGATGTTTGCATGTTAAAAATGGCCATCACAAGGAGGACTGTGCCAAATGTCTAACAAGGAGAATGTTGAAAAAAAAGGAAACCAAATATTGAAGTGGTTTGAACTGTGATTTTAGAGAATAAGCTGTTAGGAGGGGTTTTGTTTATTCTATAGTTATCCTCCAGTTAAAGGATTATTAAATGTTTTGAGAAAAAGTGCCCAGTTACAAGAAGTAAGTGACTACTACATGGATCCAACTGGAAGCTATTTGCATTGGCTGGTGAGTGAAGGGTAAGGATGGTAAGATTAAAGAACAATGGATGAATAAAGATATCGAGGTTCTAGTAGAGAATAAAAGAAAATCTTATTTTAGATATAGACAATTGGTTCAATTGAATCTCTTAATCAATATAAAGAATGTAGGAGCATTCTTAAGAAAGAAATCAGGAAGGTAAAGAGAGGATATGGGTTAGCATTGGCAGATAAGGTTAAGATAATCCAAAGAGATTCGACAAATACATTAAGAACAAGAGAGTAACTTGTTTATCCAAGGATTTATCTAAGGATTCTATGGGAAGTGAGGGATGAGATCGCAGGGCCTCTGGTGATGATCTTTTCGTCCTCACTGTCCATGGGTATAGTGACGGAAGATTGGAAAGAGGCAAACGTCACTCCCTTGTTCAAAAAAGGGAACAGGGATAACCCCGGAAATTACAGACCAGTTAGTCTTACGTCACTGGTGGGCAAATTATTGGAAAGGGCTCTGAGAGACAGGATTTATGATCATTTGGAAAGGCACAGTTTGATTTGTGATAGTCAGCATGGATTTTTGAGGGGTAGGTCATGCCTCACAAACCTTACTGAATTCTTTGAAGAGGTGACCAAACACATGGATGAAGGTAGAGCAGTAGATGTGGTATACATGGATTTAAGTAAGGCGTTTGATAAGGTTCCCCATGGTAGGCTCATGCAGAAGGTAAGGAGGCATGGGATAGGGGGAAATGTGGCAGATTGGATTCAGAATTGGCTGACCCTTAGAAGACAAAGGGTGGTAGTGGACAGACAATATTCAACATGGTGCTCAGTTACGAGTGGTGTACCACAAGGATCTGTTCTGGGTCCTCTTCTATTTGTGATTTTTGTAAATGATTTGGATGAAGGAGTATAAGGATGGATTAGCAAGTTCGCGGACGATATGAAGGTGGGTCACGTTGTGGACAGTGCAGAGGGCTGTTCTAGGTTACAAAGGGACATTGATAGAATGCAGAACTGGGCTGCAAAGTGGCAGATGGAGTTTAACCCTGACAAGTGTGAGGTGATTCATTTTGGAAGGACAAACTTGAAAGCAGAATACAGGGTTAACGGAAAGATTCTTGGCAGTGTGGAGGTGCAGAGGGATCTTGGGGTTCATGTCCACAGTTCCCTGAAAGCTGCCACTCTGGTGCATAGAGTTGTTAAGAAGGCGTATGGTGTGTTAGCTTTCATTAATAGAGAGATTGAGTTCAAGAGCCATGAAGTTATGCTCTAGCTATACAAAAGCTTGGTTCGGCCATATCTGGAGTATTGTGTCCAGTCCTGGTCGCCTCATAACGGGAAAGATGTGGAAGCGCTGGAAAAGGTGCAGAGGAGATTTACCAGGATGTTGCCTGGAATGGAAGGAAAGTCTTACGAGGAAAGGTTGAGAGAGCTAGGGCTTTTCTCTTTAGAACGATGAAGGATGAGAGGTGACTTGATAGAGGTGTACGAAATGATCAGAGGTATAGATAGAGTAGACAGCCAGAGACTTTTTCCCAGGGTGGAGGTAGCTTTTACGAGGGGATATAGTTTTAAAGTGAAAGGAGGTAAGAATTGGGAGGAGACGTCAGAGGTAGGTTCTTTACTCAGAGAGTGGTCGGGACGTGGAATGCATTGCCGGAGAGGGTAGTGGAGTCGGCCTCATTAGGGGCATTTAAGCGGCTATTAGATAGGCATATGGATGACAGTATAAGGTCGCAGTGGAGGTTAGATAGACCTTAGGTTTTGGGTAAAAGTTTGGCACAACATCGTGGGCCGAAGGGCCTGTACTGTGCTGTACTGTTCTATGTTCTATGTTCTAATGCAGTTCCTAAGATCTGCTTTTAACCAGATCTGAGTATAATTTCCTCGGCAGCAAGGAGACCTCTTGACTGAGCTACACTGCTGTGAAGGCCTGAGGATCTAATTAATATTTTCACAAATAAGCCTCTTTAACGAAGTGAATGAGTGTAAATGAGGCAGTCTTGAAAACCACACAGCTCCAAGCAGATTAGACTGGATCCGTGCCAAGATTTCAGGAAATAAGCAAGATCAAGTTTTTAAACAAAGAAACAAGAACTGAATATGAAGTTTTCTTTTAAACAATCTGAAATAAAAGCATAAACCCTCAAAATACACAGCGACATCATCAGTATTGACACAATATTAATCTGAAGACATGTTTTGAAGCTATGTGGGTTTTCAGTTCATGAGCCACACTTGACAAGTGAACACAAACATGAACTGGTAGCAGGAAGAGCAGGGGATGATCTGTGTTGTGGTGGAAGTTAGGAACGGATACACAGAATGGTTACAGCGCAGCTGGAATCTATTTGGCCCAGTGCATCTGTGCTAGCTTTCTGAATGAGTCATTCACCTCATACTATTCCTCCGCCTTTTCCTGGTCACCCTGCACGTCCTTCCTTTTCAGGTAATGATCCAACATTTTCTTGAAAGCCTCAATGGTTCCACCACACTCTCAGGCATTGCTTTCGAGATAGTAACCACTCACTGCTCTACCTGAAAAGGCTTTTCTTCATATCACCAATGCTTCTTTTACCAGCTCCCTTAAATCAGTGTCTTCTAGTTCTTGATCCTTCCACCAAAGGGAACAGTTTCTCCTTATCTGCCCCATCCACACCTCTAATGATTTTGAACACCTCGGGTCAAATCCTTCTCTTCTCCAAGGAGAATAGCCCCAATTTCTCCAATCTAGCTACAAAACTCCAGCCATGGAATAATTCTTGTGAATCTTTTCTGCAGCCTCTCTAATGTCTTTATCGCTTCCTTAAGGTGCGACACCCAGTTGCAACTGGCTATACTACTCCAGCTGAGGCTGATCCAGAGTTTTATTCAGTTTTAACATAGCTTCCTCTCCCTTGTACTTTATCCCCCTATTCATGAAAGCCTGGGATGTTGCATGCTTCACATTGAACTCCTTCTGCCTCCTGTCTGCTCACTCCTGCAACTTGTCTATTCTTTTGATGTTCTACGTCACTTTCCTCACAGTTTACAATGCTTTCAAATTCCACACCAACAACTCTTGAAATTTTGCCTGGTTCACCAAGATCTAGGTTATTAGCAAAAACGTCAAGAAAGGCAACAGTCCCGTCACTTACCACCAGTTAAGGCTACTTCCTTCCTCCTGTCTGAAAAACATCCATTAGCTATTCCACTCTATTTCCTGTCACTCAACCAATTCCCTATCCATGTTGCTCCCATCCTATTTTATTCCATAAGCTCCAACTTTGCTCAGAGGCCTGCAATGAAACATGGAAATAGGAACCTCGCTCAAAGAGCTCCCCTTTTCACCTGTCAGCCCTGTTAAGCTGATAGGCTGGGTCTTTGGTCACTGGAGTGTAGGAGGTTGAGAGGTGACTTTACAGAGGTTTATAGAAGAATGAGGGGTATAGATAATTCGAATGACAGGTGCCTTTTCCCTGCGGTTGGGGATTTCAAGTGTAAGGGGCCTATTTTTAAGGTGAGAGGAGAAAGGTTTAAAAAAAAGACATGAGGAGCATTTTTGTTTTATATAGAGAGAGTGGTTTGTGTGTGGAATGAACTTCCAGAGAAAGTGGTAGATGTGGTTACAATTACAACGTTTAAAAGACATTTAGATAAGTACATGAATAAGAAATATTTGGAGGGATATGGGTCAAGTGCAGGCAGGTGAAACTATCTTAGTTTGGGATTATGGTCAGCATGGACTGATTGGACCAAAGGATCTGTTTCCATGCTGTATGACTCTATGACTGTCCCTCAGCCAGCACCCTACGCGCTGCCTTGTCCCATTTGGTGAATGCCTTAACACAGATTCAGGGGAGGGAGCCATTGGCAGTGCCCAAATGGGCTCCAAGACACAATTGACATCAACCATTGCAGTCACCAAATTGTAATCTGATCCACCTCACTCTACCCTTGCTGAAGTAACTCCCTGTACAAGCTGCAGGAAATTTAACTTGATAAGCTGCAATTTCTTCAGGGATAATACGTCAACATTAGGCACATGGGCGTTTGATTAAGTGTCAGTCATGTCTCAGTTGGTAGCACTCCTTTGACTCTGGGTCAGAAAGCTGTGAAAGTCAAGTCCTGCTCCATGAATTGAGAAAAAAAGCAAATCAGGCTGACCCTCCAAATCAGCACTGAGTAAGTGCTGCACTGCCAGAGGAACGACCTTTTGAATGAGATATGGAGCCAATGCAATCTCTACTTTCATAAGTGGACATAAAAGATTCCAAGGCACTTTTTCAAAGGAGAACCAAGGAGTTCTCCCTGGGTGTCCTGGCCAGTATTTATCCCTAAATCTACATCTCAAAAAGATAGTAACTGGTCCATTAACATTTGCCATTTGGGAGTCTGTTGTTTGCACATTGGCTGCTGTGTGTCTTTTTATTACAACACAGACCACACTTCAAAACTATGTCACTGGCTGTAAAATGCTTTTAGATTTCCTGCGGTCATGAAATGTGTTAAATTAATTCTTTGTCAATCACATAATAACTCAGGAAACCTGACTGGAAAGAAACATTGTTTGTTGTTGAACACCAAAATAGAGCCACCACTCATGGCATACACTGGCTCATCCTAATCTGGGATGGGCAGTGCTTCAGACCCATCCCTGGATCTGAATTATTTTTTTCTTTTATATTCAGAAGTGCTACCACACACACCACCAGTAATTACCCTGTGGCCAAATAAATATTTACAGGTAAAGCCCATTATGGACAACGCAAACCATCAAAAGTGATGAAAGAAGTAGGGGGAGAGGGAAAGGACTAAATCAAAATGGAGTTGTAGGGGGTAATAAAGCACTATATCTCCTGCAGTGCCGACCTCACTCTAAGAGCATCAAGAGCATTGTTGGAAAATGCTGCTCCCTCTCCAAAAACACTCAGACATGAATGTACCTGTGGAAGAAGGTCAGACATCCGCAGAGGTGTCCCTTTCTACAGCCTGTTGCCAGGACCTGTTTATAGCCAGCCCAGCCAGGCCCAGGAGCAGACCCACAAAGAAGTCCTCTGATCTATCCATCCCTGAGGTCTGCTTCCTAAAGGGCTTGGATAATGAGTTCCAGTTGGGCAGGCCATTGCCTGGTACCAAGGAAACTTATACTCAACCAGGTCCACAAGGAGATTAATTAGTGATTCCACATGGACCTTGTAGCGGCTTTCAGACATGCATTGTATAGTTATGTCTCCATTTTTGAAAATGCCACATAAACATGATTGACCTCTTCCAGGACTTGTCCGCAAAGGGTCAATGTGCCCTTACACATGTTTCACGGTGATTGCAAATATAAGTTTAAAAGACATTTGGATAAGCACATGAATAGGAAAGGTGTGGTGGGATGTGGGCCAAACACAGACTAGCTTAGTATGGGAACATAGTCAACATGAACTAGTTGGACCAAAGGGTCTACTTCCATACTGTATAACTCTATGATTCTAACAAAAGCCACATTGGGTCAACAAAGAAGCCACTGGTGGTGGGAATGGGTTACAGGACTCAATTTGGTATGTTTCACACTATGTTGATAGCTATAGGACAGACATGAGGAGATTTTCTTTCCCTCAGAGGGTTGTGTGACTTTGTGTGACTCTCTGCCTCAGAAGGCAGAGGAGGCAGGGTCACTGAATACTTATAGTAGAGGTGATTAAATTCTTTATTAGGCAGGAGAAGAATCAAGGATTATCAGGGTGTATGAGAATGTGAATTCAAAGCCTAAACAGATCTTATTGAATAGCAGAGCAGTCTCAAGGGACTGAATTGCTTATTTCTGCTCCTATATGTGAACAATCCTGATATTAGGAATCCCAGGAAGCAATACTTGAAGCTGGTCTGCTAATGGGTGGTGCTTCTTCATCCTCATGCTCCTCCTCCTCTTCCCTGTCCTTTTCAATCAAAGTTGTGTGAAGGACCCTATATTCTTACTCAAACTGCAATGCCCTCTCAAGTGTACGTACTGATCCAACCATAAAACATCCTCACGCATCTATTTAGAATAGTATCCACTTACCTGTTCCCATAACACTCAAGAACTCTCATGGTCGTCATTAGACTTTTAATTTCACTATTTTTCTGCAGAACTTGAGCCCAGTCCCCAGAACATTATCTTGGTCAGCTGATTAATTGTCCCGTGATAATTAGAGTAGGCTATTGCCTCCGCCATATTTGGAAACATATCACCATTCCTCTATTGTCGCTGGGTAAAATCCAGGAACTGCATCCAGCTTTACAACCAATTCAGGCAACTGAGTTTCCACTTTGTTATGTTATTGTGATTCCAAATCAGTGTGATGAAAGAAAATATATATAAAATTTACATAACTTTTTTATGGTTTGGATTTGAAACTAGCAACATGTGGGTTTAATAATTAATTATGTTAGCCTTTTCAGAACCATGATTTTAAACCAAAATGTTTCAGAATGCAGATGACTGAAGGCCTCCTGGAGTGTTAATGGAAGTTTACTTCTCGCGTGGTTTTATAAAAGGAGAGAAAAAACGTTAGAAGGCAGAAATAATAGGAACTGCAGATGCTGGAGAATCCGAGATAACAAGGTGTAGAACTGGCTGAACACAGCAGGCCAATCAGCATCAGAGGAGCAGGAAGGCTGACGTTTCGGGCCTAGACCCTTCTTCAGAAATGGGGGAGGGGAAGGGGGTTCTGAAATAAATAGGGAGAGAAGGGGAGGCGGATAGAAGATGGATGGAGGAGAAGATAGGTGGAGAGGAGACAGACAAGTCAAAGATGCGGGGATGGAGCCAGTAAAGGTGAGTGTAGGTGGGGAGGTAGGGAGGAGATAGGTCAGTCCAGGGAGGACGGACAGGTCAAGGGGGCAGGATGAGGTCAGTAGGTAGGAAGTGGGGGTGCGGCTTGAGGTGGGAGGAGGGGATAAGTGGGAAGAAGAACAGGTTAGGGAGGCAGGGACGAGCTGGTTTTTGGATGCAGTAGGGGGAGGGGAGATTTTGAAGCTTGTGAAATCCACACTGATACCATTGGGCTGCGGGGTTCCCAAGCGGAATATGAGTTGCTGTTCCTGCAACCTTCGGGTGGCATCGTCGTGGCACTGCAGGAGGCCCAAGATGGACATGTCGTCTGAGGAATGGGAGGGCGAGTTGAAATGGTTCGCGACTGGGAGGTGCAGTTGTTTATTGCGAACCGAGCATAGGTGCTCTGCAAAGTGGTTCCCAAGACTCTGCTTGGTTTCCCCGATGTAGAGGAGGCCACAACGGGTACAGCGGATGCAGTATACCACATTAGCAGATGTGCAGGTGAACATCTGCTTGATGTGGAAAGTCTTCTTGGGGCCTGGGATGGGAGTGAGGGGGAAGGTGTGGGGGCAGGTGTAGCACTTCCTGCGGTTGCAGGGAAAAGTGCCGGGTGTGGTAGGGCTGGAGGGGAGTGTGGAGCGGACAGGGGAGTCACGGAGAGAGTGGTCCCTCCGGAAAGCAGACAAGCGTGGGGAAGGAAAAATGTCTTTGGTGGACTTTGATGGCCCGAAACGTCAGCCTTCCTGCTCCTATGATGCTGCTTGGCCTGCTGTGTTCATCCAGCTCTACACCTTGTTATCTCAGATTCTCCAGCATCTGCAGTTCCTACTATCTCCAAGTCAATCGACACATCTAATAGAAATTGAACATTTCTTTGGATTAATTATAAAGTGATGTTGCTGCAGTGGAGATGGGATTTTGTTTTTCTATGCATTTTAAATCTTTTAAACAGTCTTATGGGCAGATTGTTTGTTTTGTTTCATTTTATTTTTCTGCTTTTTGCATGGTAAACATCTGTTTATGGTTAAAGCCAAATCTGCAGCCTGGCATGTTTATGTTTTAGTGAAAGACTGACATGTTAAAAGAGAGGAAGAAAACCATCAAAGCCAGATTTCATTTATGGGATCTGACTTCTCTAATAATAACATCAGCTGGGATCATAACACCAGACAGGTAGTGTGCTTTTAAGACAGTTACGTGAAATCACAACATGTGACATTCCAGTATAAAGGTATCACCTTGCCTTTAGTCACTGTCAGTGCAATGGAGTCAGTGTACGGTGTTGTCATCACTACATACAGGTAAGGCACAGTAACATCAGTAAGCACGGATTACAGGCTATGATATTAAAAGTCTGATATTAAAACAACGTAAATGATTAAATTATGAGAGACAGATTAAACATATTAGGCCTTTGTTCTCTAAAATTTATAATGTTAAGGGATGACCTGAACAAATAAAAGACGACGTAGATAAATATAAACTATTTCCACAGGTTGGAAATTCTAGAACTAGGTGAAGACCATTCAGGAAAGATGTTAAGAAGCACTTCCACACACAGAGGGTGGTAGACATTTAGAACTCTCTTCCACAAGTGGCAGTGGATGCTGGATTAGTCATTACTTTTAAATCTAAGATTTTTTTTTGTTAGGCAGAGGTATTAAGGGAAATGGGTCAAAGGCAGGTTTGTGGAGTTAGGCCACAGATCAGCCATGATCTCACTGAGTGATGGAACAGGCTCGAGAGGCTGAATGGCCTACACCTGCTCCTATGTTCTTATATTCCTAAACGGTTAGTGTCGTTAACAAACTTCAAGACATCTGTTTCAACACGAACCCAATCTTTGTAGTATACGTTATGTGGGCAAGCAGAAAGGGAATCACTCAATCATGATGCTAGTGGTTTTTGATCAAAGAAACCATATCACACTTTGTACCCATTCTGGGGAATCAAATTTCCTTGTGTTTCTGTTAAAAATCATTTCTATTTCACCGAATTAAAAATCTGCCAGAAACCAAGGCAATTGTGCTGTGATTTCAAATGCCTCAGATTCACAATTTCATTTGAAAGGACAGTGTCCTCTCTTCCCTCAGTATTGTGCTGGCAATGTCAGCTTAGATTTTGTACTCCAGTTCCTGACGTATGCCTACAAACCTTCCAATTTCTGGTTCAAAAAGAGAAAGCTCTATCCCACCGAGTCACAAAAATATCAGATGGTGATAGAAGTTGGATGATTTATTGGCGCAGCAACCGTCATAAACAAACTGCGTATGAATTATATAAAGTGGTTGTTTAGCAGTATTTGTTTTACTTTTCTATCAACTTTCTTATATTTGTGTATTGTCAATTATTTACCATATAATAATTAAAAATCCAGGCTGCTGGTGCATTCCGGTCGGCGAATCTAAGAGATTATGCCTGATATGATAATCCTCAGTTCCACTTTTCTGCCTTTTTCTCATAACCCTTGATTCCTTTATTGATTAAAAATCTGTCTATCTCAGCCTTGGATAAATTTGACAACATAGCCTTTACTCCATGCCCTCTACAGTAAAGAATTCCACAATGAGAGAGGAAATTCCCCCTCAATCCATATGCAACCCTTTATTCTGAGATTATGGTGTCGGGCCCTAGACTCTCCAATGAGGAGAAACAACTTTTTCACACATACCCTGTCAAGTCACCCAAGGATCTGATAGGTTTCAATAAGGTTACAGCTCATCCTTCTAAATTCCAATTAGTACAGGTCCAACCTGCTCAAGCTCTCCTTATTAGACAATCGCTCCATACCTATCAACCTGGTGTTATGGACCAGACCAAACCCCCTCAAAACATATCAAGGAGTTAGCCTAGATCCTAACTTTTATCATATTTAGGGGCAAGTGTAAAGCAGTCTGTTGCAGATGTGATTTGATTGGTTAAACGGCTAGGCTTTACAAAACACACTTCATTCTTCCAGTACAGTTAAAATACAAACAAAAAAAGAAGAATTGGAATACTTTAATTCTACCCAAAAGGAGGGTATGAGATGAATCCAGCAGATTAGGTTAAAGATAATCCCAAGAGGTTCAATAGCTATATTAAGAGGTGGCTAGGGAGTGAATAGGTCCCCTTAAAGATAAACATGGCTGTCTATGTGTGGAGCCACAGAAGATGGGGGAGATTTTTAATGAATATTTCTCCTTGGTGTTTACTGAGGAGGGAATCATTGATGCTGAGGAAATAAGGGAAACAAGTGGGGATGTTTTGGACCACATATACATTACCAGAGATGAGGGGTTTGCAGCCTTGAAGCGCATTAAGGTGGATAAATCCCTTAGACCTGATCAAGTCCATTCTTGGACATTGTGGGATGCTAGAGAAGAAATTGCACAGACCCTTGCAGAGATTTTTGCTTCATCTTTAGCCACTGGTGAAGTTCCAGAAGACTGGAGGGTGGCTAATGTTGTTCCATTGTTTGAGAAAGGCAGCAAAGACAAGCCAGTGAGCCTGACATCAGTGGTAGGCAAGTTACTGGACAGGATACTGAGGAACAGGATCAATCAACATTTGGATTGTCAAGGTCTGATTAGGAATAGTCAGCATGGATTTGTGCACGGGAAGTCATGTCTAACAAATCATTTGGAGTTTTTTGAAGTGGTAACAAAGAGGATAGATGAGGGTAGGGCAGTGGATGTTGTCTACATGGATTTTAGTAAAGCCTTTGACAAGGTCCCACACTGCAGGTTAGTCTTGAAGGTTAGGTCGCACGGGATCCAGGGACAGCTAGCTAATTGGATTCAAAATTTGCTTGATGGTAGGAAGCAGAAGTTGATGGTTGAACTTTGTTTCTTGGACTGGAGGTCTGTGACTAGTGGTGTACCACAGGGGTCGGTGCTAGGACCTTTGTTATTTGTTATTTACATGAATGATCTGGATGTGAATGTACAAGGCATGATTAGTAAGTTTGTGGATGATACAAAATTAGGAGGTATCATTGACAGTGAGGAAGTTTATCAAAAATTACAGAGGGATCTTGATCAAATGGAGAAGCGGGCTGAGGATTGGTAAATGCAATTCAATACAGATAAGTGTAAAGTGTTGCACTTTGAAAAGTCAACCTAAGGGAGGACTTATACAGTAAATGTAAGGTCCTGAGGAGTGTTGTGGAACAGAGGGACCTAGGAGTACAAGTACATAGTTCATTGAAAGCAGCGTCACAGGTCGGCAGGGTGGTGAAGAAGGAATTTAGCATGCTGGCCTTCATCAGTCGAGACGTTGAGTATAGGAGTTGGGAGGTTGTATTATAGTTGTATAAGTCATTGGTGAGGCTGCAATTAGAGTATTGTGTACAGTTTTGGTCACCCCGTTATGGGAAGGACATAGTTAAACTGGAAAGTGTGCAAAGGAGATTTAGAGGGATACAGACCAAATGTGGGCAATTGGAACTAACTGAGTGGGCACCATGGTCAGCATGGACCAGTTTGGGCCAAAGGGCCTGTTTCCATGCTGTATTACTCTATGACTCTATTGAAATACTTGACATAATAATATATTATTTAACTACTACTCATCAATTGTTCCAATATAGCAGCATCCCATAAACACAGCCTTTGCAAAGGCAAATTCAGCAAAACAGATTTCCCTCACTTGCTATCTCCTCCAGTCCAGAAGAAGGAACACAGACAGAATGGATCTAGCAGCAGAGAGAGACCTCAAGGCACTTGCAGCAGCAGGGACAGAGCCATATCTAGCAGCTTCAACTCCAAAATCTCCAATTTTAACAACAAAGCTAAAGCTAAATCCCTGGGTCTGTTAAGCCTGACTCCACCCATTTATGCTTCTTTTGTCTAATAAACCAAAGCTATTTACTCTGCTTTCCATGGAGTAGACGCATCTACACCATGTTTACAACACCTCTCTTCAAGAGAAAACAGGACAGAACAAACCCCTCATAAAGGCACATTTCATCACACTATTGAACTTTTCTGACTGTCTCCAATGGTGGCATATCTTCCTTAGATAAGGAGCCAAAAACTGTTCAGTGGATTCCAGGTGTGTCTGATATTTGCCAAGTTTTTGTCCACTTAATTAACCAGTTCAGATGTCAAATCAAAGCCTCATCAGGTGATACCATGGCAATGTTTCAACAAAGACCTGTAAGGTTCTTTGGGACATTAGATGCTTGTTTTAGGTGTAATAAAAATGTGTGTTTCTTTTCAGCCTTTCCATTCATGCTCTGCCCTAATTAAGGCAAGTCATTCCCTCATTGTCTAAGATGATGCTTCATCCTGAGCCTTTTCTCAGGAAGAGGGCTGATCCTGTATATACCTCAGGCTGGACAGCAATCAAACTGCACTGTTGGAATTATACTCTCTGGGATGGGGTGGAATTGAGCTCATTAAGCACTAGAGGGCAGCATGCCTCAATCTCAGCAAAAGACCAGAATCACACTGATAGTCATAAAACACTGACAAACAATGCTCAGGGCAAACAGGTGGAGGGGAGCAGGAAGGGGTTGGGGAGGGCGCTTAATACTTGAAAATAATGCAGGTTAACATTTGACTAAATAATTGTGAGAGATTTCCTCTTTGCCATGAAAGATCAAGAGGGTTTAATTAGTATCTTCCCAACGACACCGAAAATCGTAAGGTGGGGAAATCCTTAACATTGCTTTGTAGATCAAAACTCACTTTATCATATTTTTATTATTTGGAACTTTGATGTCCTGTCTTTTGAAGTAAATCTAAATTTTGACTCTGCCAATCTCTTGCCTACATCCTATCTTCATTATAGAAACACAGATGAATCCTTGCATTTAGATATTTGCAGTTTTGATGTGCACTCTTTTAAAAATGTTCTTTTTTTCTGAAGGCAGATCAACACAGCCCACTCCATTTTGGTTGCTTCGGAAAACAAACAAAGGAAAAGCAGCTGTGCTTATACACGATAGTCCTAGCGTCACACAGCGCAGGAAGAGGCCGCTCAGCCCATTGTACCTGTGCTGAAAGAGCTACCCAATTAGTCCCATGGCCTCTGCCCATAACCCAGTCTCCTTTTCAAGTACATATCCAGTTTCCTTTTAAAGGTTGTGATTAATCTGCTGCTGCCACACTTTGAGGTAGCATATTTCTGCGTTAAAAACATTTCTCATTACTCATCTATTTTGCCAATTCTATTAAAAGTGTAAATTGTATTAAATCAACCCTCCTACTAATGGAAACAGTTCGCTTTTACTTATGCTACGAAATCCTCTGCTGATTGAATGCTTCTATTAAATAACCCCTTCACCTTCCCTTCTGCAAAGACAACAGTCCCAACTTCCTCTATTCTGTCTGCAAATTTTTCATTTTTAAGGATATATCCAATTCCCTTTTGAAATTGCTATTGGATCTACTTCTAATTCTCTTACAGGTAATAAAACATCACATAGTTTCTTATTTGCCTCTATTTTTCAAAGGAATAATTATTGTCTTACCTAACAAAACAAATAGTTTTGACACCAGCACTGTAGAAAATCCAGAAGCCTAAATAAATCAATCGATTAATTGGGTCAATGGGCTAAGGGGTGGCACATAGAGTCTAGGTTGGATAAATGTGAGATATTGCATTTTGGTAAAACAAACAGGGGCAGGACTTATACAATTAAAAGTAGGGCCTTGCGTAGTGTTGTAGAACAGAGAGACCAGGTACATAATTCTTTGAAGTTTGCATCACAGGTAGACAGGGTGGTTAAGAAGGTGTTTGGCACACTTGCTTTTGTTGCTCAGGCCTTTAAGAATGGGAGTTGGGACATCATGTTGAGGTTGTACAGGATGTTGGTGAGTCTTCTTTTGGAGTACTGTGTCCAGTTCTGGCTGCCCTGCTATAGGAAGGATATTGTTAAACCGGAGAGGGTCCAGAAAATGTCTACCATGAGGTTACTGAGAATGGAGGGTTTGAGTTATAAGGAGAGGCTAGATAGACTGGGACTTTTTTCACCGGAGTGTAGGAGGTTGAGGGGTGACTTTGTAGAGGTTTAAAAAATCAAGAGGGGTATGGATAAGGTGAATGACGGGTGTCGATTTCCTCAGGTGAGGGATTTCAAGATGAGGGGGCATACTTTTAAGGTAAGAGGAGAAACATTTAAAAAAGACATGAGGGCTTTTTTTCCACAGAGGGTGGTTCGTGTGAGGAATGACCGTTTCCGAAGAAGGTCCCGACCCGAAACATCAGCTTTCCTGCTCCTCTGATGCTGCCTGGCCTGCTGTGTTCATCCAGCTCTACACCTTGTTATATCATGGAACCTCCCTTTATTAGACCTGTGATTGGGAGCTAATTGGATTAAAATACAATGGATAAAGGAGTTCTGGAAACCCTCAGTTTACAGCTGAGCAAGCAAGGTATTGAGAAAGATCCTCTGATTACAGATCTGTCATTCTAAATGCAAGTCCAGCTGAGATTTGAAGTGACTACGTCATTGTACATGTTTTAGGAGAGAACGTTGCATGTAACAATTGATCCTTAAAGTTCCTTAACACCTTTCAATAAAATATTTGCTTAAATTAAAATGAAAATCCAATTAGATAAAGCACCTGCTTTCAATCATTGTTCAACTTTTACAGATATATACATGTTTAGCATACATGAATACACAGATTCCAGGTAAGAGTTAGATTGGCACAGTAACAAAACAGAGGTTTAAGGGTGAGTTTTACAATGACTGTGCCAACCAGTGATACAACCACATAGTCCGCAGCATATTTACAGTGTAGGGAGCTGGGAATGTTTCAGTTTCCTCATACAAGGTCAGGATATTGTGACTCCAAGATTTGTTGCCAGGGAGCTTTTCTGTTGAAAGATTGAGTTCACATGCTCATTGTAAAATGTAGTCTAGCCTGCTCCCCTCCCACCCCCACTGCGCGCACACATACACACAACACTCAGATAGTACCAACCACACACATAAACACACAAGGAGTCCATTGTCTATTTGCGTCTTTACTGTAAAGTCGTTACTCAATATTTTAAGGTTAACTCTATGTATTCCTTCTGCTCTCAACCACTCTTTCTTGACCTCTCCAGAGATTCATACGCAAGTTAAACATGATTAAAGGTGTTCTGAAGAAGGGCTACTGGACTCAAAAGGTGAACTCTGTTTTCTCTCCACTGGTGCTGCCAGACCTGCTGAGTTTTTCCAGCCCTTTCTGTTCTTTGTCTTATTTGTGCAAATTGAACATCTTTGGCTTGACCTGTAGAAATTGTCGCTTAATTTTAACCTTTTATTCGCAATCCAAAGATCTTAGCTTCAGTGCCTGGTTTGTGTGTATGTGTGCGTGTGGTTTAACCTGAAGGTCACTACACATCAAGTAAAGGGAGAGGCTGAGACGGACCAAAGAGAGCAAAAGAGAGAAGATGGGGAACTGAGAAAAGTAAGTGAGGGAAGGCTTGAGTGTTAATAGTGAACAAAGAAATAATCGCCTTCCAACGGACAAGAAAGAGATAAGGGCAGGATTAAATTGTAAGTATGTAAATGCAGGGAGTCCTTAGAATCCCTCCAGTGTGAAAACATGCCCTTGAGCCCAACAAATCCACACTGACCCTCAGAGCATCCCATTATAACCCACCTAATCTATACATCCCTGAACACTATGGGCAATTTAGCATGGCCAATCCACCTAGTCTGCACATCTTTCGGCTGTGAGAGGAAACGCAGGGCACCCAGAGGAAACCCACGCAGACACGGGGAGAACATGCAAACTGCACACAGATGGTCACCCGATGGTGGAATCAAATCCAGGCCCCTGGTGCTGTGAGGCAGCAGTGCTAACCATTGAGCCACCGTGCTGCCTATTGTGAACAAAACTGGGGACTGGAAGTAGAAATTGCTCTACAGATCATGACATAGTAGCATTAACAGAAACATGACTCAAGAACAGGACTGGATACTTAACATCTTGAATTATAAAGCTTTCAATAGAAACTAGGTGCGGTAAAGGGTAAGGAGTGTAGCAGTCTTGGTCAAAGATAGTATAACTTCCCATGAATGCAGTGCAATTCCTGAATTAGAACCTATATGGTTGGAGGTGATGTATGCTGGAAGGATAATAGCAATTGGAATCAGAAAGCGTATGTCAAACACAGGAGAAAGGCTAAGGCTGAAATAAAGAAGGCTAAGAGGAAGAATGAGGAAAGGATGGCAGGCTGTGCTAAAACAAACAGTAAAATGTCTGTCAAACATATCAATAGTAAAAGATTAGCACAAGATAGAGTGGGGCCCATAAGGTACAAGCAGGGTTATGCTGCTCACTAAAGCAAAGGAGATGACAGAGGTACCAATTGAATATTTTGCTTCTGTCTTTGCCAAATTAGAAGATAGTAAGAATGGCCTATTTGAACATGTGGGTGTTGAGCAACTGAGCAGTACACTGAAAAGTAAAGAAGAGGTACTAAAAAGGCTGGCAGCACTCCAGGTAGAGAAGTCGCCAGGTCCAGATGGGATGTATACTAGGTTAGTGAGAGAGGTAAGACAGCAAATCATCCAGTCATTGACAGAAAATTTCCAAGCTCCTCTAAAGACAGGATTAGTCCCAGGGGACTGGAGGATTGCATATGTGACACTGTTGTTTAAGAAAAGGGCAGCACAGTGGCTCAGTGGTTAGCACTGCTGCCTCACAGCGCCAGGAGCCCAGGTTTGATTCCACCCTGGGTGACTGTGTGGAGTTTGCACATTCTCCTTGTGTCTGTGTGGGTTTCCTCCGGATGCTCCGGTTTCCTCCCACAGTCCAAAGATGTACAAGCTAGGTGGACTGGCCATACTAAATTGTCTGTAGTGTTCAGGGATGTGTAGCTTAGGTGCGTTATAGGGGTATGGGTATGGGTGGGATGTCCTGAGGTCCAGTTTGGTCTTGATAGGCCAAAGAGCCTGTTTCCACACTGCAGGGATTCTATGAAAAAGGGCAAAGGGTAACCCATGAAATTACAGGCCTGTCAGTTTGACATCAATACTGGGAAAATTGACAGAGGCCGTAATATGGGATAAGATAAACATTTCTCTTTAGAGAAATATAAGTTAATACTAGACAGACAATGTGGCTTTCTCAAAGGCAGGTCATGTCTGACAAATGTAATTGAATTCTTTGACATGGTGACACAGGCAGGGGATGTGGGTAGTACAGTGAATGGTGTATATTTGGACTTTCAGAAAGCATTTGATACGGTGTCACATGGCAGGTTGGTTAGCAAATCAGAAAAACTTGGGATTGATGGGTCCTGGGAGGCATAGATTAGAAGTTGGTTAAAAGATAGGAAACAGAAGCTGGGTGTAATTGGGATTTCTCAGACAGGAGACAAGCTGAAAGTAGTGTTCACCAGGGATTGGTATTGGGACCCTTTTTCTGATTTATAGAAACAATTCTAGCTGGGTTTTGAGGGCAAAATCTGTAAATTTACAAATGATACTAAGCTAAGGAAAACAGTGAACTGTGAGGACGATGCTGAACGATTTCAGAGAGGCATTGACAAGTTGGCCAAGTGGGCAGACACCTGGCAAATGAATTTCACAGCAGAGAAATGTGAGGGAATACATTTTGGTAGAAAAAGTACCAGAGACAATACAGGTTCAATAGTACAACTTTGAGGGGAATACAGGAGCAGAGGGACCTCAGGGTTTATGCGCATGATTCTCTTAAGGTGGCCCGGCAAGTTGAAACCATTGTTAGTAAGTCTTTTAGGATCCTTGGGTTTATAAGTAGAGGCATAGAGTATAAAATCAAGGAAGCGATGCTACACCTCTACAAATCATTGTCATACCACATTTGGAGTATTGTGTTCAATTCTGGGCACCTTATTTAAGGAAGCTATGGAGAGAGTTCAAAGGAGACTTACTAGAATGATACCTGAAGTGATGCATTTTAGAGACAAGGAAAGATTAGAGAAATTGGGATTATTCTTCTTGAATCACAGAAGATTAAGAGGTGACCTTATCGAGGTGTTCAGAATTATGAACAATCTTGAGAGTAAGGAAAGATATTCTGTTTCCACTAGTTTGAACGTCAGTAACTTGGGGTCACAATTTCAAGATCGTAAGCAAGACAGCGAGGAGTGAGAAGAGGAGAAAAATTTTCATTCAGTTATTATGAATTGGACTATGTTGCCTGGGAGAGTCGGATTCCATAGAGGTTTCAAAACAAAACTGAATATGTATGTGAGAGTGATGAATTTAGATGGCTACAGAGATGGGACTGGGGAATAGGAGAATGAGACTAGCTGGGTGCAAACAACAAACGCTGGAGATCACCGCAGGTCACACAGCATCCATGGAGAGATAACAAGCTAACATTTCGAGTCTAAATGACTCTTCATGGGAGTTTATGTGAAGTGTTGAGGGGACAGCATTTATTTGTTTAGGGGGTGTTTTTGTAGTGTATGAGTGGAGAAAAGATGTTGATAGGTCAGATTAAGCGCTAGACTAGCTGAGTATGCTTTTTGGGAGCCGGTACACTAACAATGGGTCAAATGGCCTCCTTGTGTACTGTAAAATTCTACGATTCTTTTATGGATATTAACCTGAGCCAGTGGGGGAACTGAGCCCACATAATCAACATTATTCTGCATGGCAAACAAGCCGTCCAGCCAACTGAGCTATATCAGGCAGGGTCACCAGACCGAAACGTTAACTCTGTTTTCTCCTTCACCCGTGCTGCCAGACCTGCTGAGCTTTTCCAGCAACTTTGTTTTCGTTCCTGATTTACAGCATCCGCAGTTCTTTTGGTTTTTATGAGCTATATCAGGGATTCGCGGAGCTCCTGTCTTCAGGAACTCGGGTCGGCGGGAGTTCAGGTCTTCGGAGGTTCGGGTCTTCAGGTCCGTGAGAGCGCGGGTCTTCGGGAGCACGGGTCGGCGGGTATTCGGGTCTTCGGGGAATCGGGAGCTCGGGTCTTCGGGGGTTCGGGAGCTCGGGTCGGCTGGAGTTCGGGGATCCGGGTCTTCGGGGAATCGGGAGCTCGGCTTGGATCCTCGGCTGCAGTTGAGCTAAAAATAGACGCAGCGGCCTGACGACTGGGCTCGGATTGGTTGCCAAGTCCACAGTCGCGGCCAATGGGATGAGACGTACGGACCGAAGATTCTCGATGGGTTGAAGGGTGATGGAGAGAAAATTTTCGAGGTAATGGTATGGTTTTATCTTTCTGTTTCTTGGAGCCGAAGAGAAATGGCAAGAATGTGGTTTAAACATAAATGAACGTGGTTGATAAAACAAAGAAATGCGGATGCTTGAGGTTTAACAGAAAAAAAAACAGGTTGCTGGAGGATCTCTCCCTTAACAGCCTCTCCCTCAACTGTCAGTTTTCTCCTCAGTTATTTTGCTGTGGGGTATATTTTGCCCAGGCCACTCTAGTTCAGAACAGACAATCCACAACAAATTTCACAATAAAATTGTGGGTTTAATCTCCTCGTAGGCTTAGGCTATCTTGAACCTTTTCCCCTCAGCTGAAGAATTTGACGATCTTCAGGTTAACACTCCACCACTCCTCTCTTTCTAATGAGAAACTAACTTTATTATGGTCCTTTGGGACTATGGCGAGTTTTCCTTGTTCCAGTCCAGAATTCTATTGCTTTACTTTTCCCTTTTACCTGGAATTTAAACTTCTCCCTTTCAATTTTCTTTTACTTTTCTGTTATAAAAGAGCAGTGGAACATCACCAGGAAGGTCTGGCCTCCCCAAATGTTCAGTTTAAGCAGAACCCAAGTTTCTGATCTGTGCAGATGGTCCTGAGGGAGAAAGGGTCTCCGTATCCACCGTTCTTTGCACCTTCCTGCCATTCCCAAAGCACAAAGTAGATCAGTTACTTGAAGCTGCAGTTACTGATATTGCTACTGGCAGATGCAGCAATTGGTTTTTGTACAGCAAGATCTCACAAAGGTGACAAAGGGAAATGGTCAATTCTCAGGTATTATGGAATATCCTGAGAATATGATGTGAATCCAGCATAATTCGTCCTTTCTTATTTTCCTTGCTTTTCATAGAATCCCTACAGTGCAGAAACAGGCCCTTCAGCCCAACAGGTCCACACCGCCCCTCTGAAGAGCATCCCACCCAGACCCATTCCCCTAATTTCCTATGTCTCACCCACCTAACCTAAACATCCCTGGACACTATGGGCAATTTAGCATGGCCAGTCCACCTAGCCTGCATGTCTTTGGACTGTGTGAGGAAACTGGAGCACCCGGAGAAAACCCACGCAAAGACGGGGAGAATGTGCAAACTCCACACAAGACAGTTGCCCAAGACTGGAATCGAATCTGAGTCCCTAGCTCAGTGAGACAGCAGTGCTAACCACTGCGCCACCGTGCCACCCTATCCATTGCTTGTTATTTTCCCTGAATTTCTTTTGTTCCCCACTGCCCATTTTTTTCCCTTTCCTGTCTTCCTCCCCTTTCTCTGTCCCCACATTTCCTCCCTCCATTCCCTCTCTTCCCACCTCTCACTTCTCTCTGTTCTTTATCCCATCTCCGCTTCCCTGCTCCTTTCACCCCTCCTCTCCCTCCTCATGCCTCCCCCATCCATCCCTCCTCCTCCCTTCTCCTCATGCCTCCCCAAACCCCTCATCTCCCTCTTCATACCCCTTCTTTCCCTCCCCCATCCATCCATCCTCATCACCCCCTCATATCCCCCTGCTCCCTCCTCTCATCTGCCACCATAACCCCTCCTCTCTGTTCTCCCATTCCCCCTCGCCCCTGCTCCCTCCTCATCCCCCTTATTCCCCCCTCCTCATCTCCCTGTCATTCCCCGATCACGCCACCTCATCCCCCGCTCATCCTGCCATCCTCATTGCCTCCCCTCAATCCACTCCTCATCCCCCCTCCCCTCCTCTTCTCTCCCTCCTCATCGCCCTCCCTCCTCATCGCCCTCCCTCCTCATCGC
>JAHRHZ010000020.1:13098948-13114448 GCA_024137785.1 Ginglymostoma cirratum
CTCCTCATTCCCCCTCCCTCCTCATTCCCCCTCCCTCCTCATTCCCCTCATCCTCCCCTCCTCTCCTCTTCGTCCTCATTCCTCCTCCCCTTCTCACCTCCCTGTCCCCAACCCCCTCGCCTTCTCATCCCAACCCCTTTCCTCATCCCAGCCCCTTTCCTCCACATCCCACCATCCCCTCCCCAACCTTCTCCCCTCCTCATGCCCACCTCCTCCACTCATGCCCCACCTCTAGCCCCTCATCCCCCCTCCTCGTCCACCCCCCTCCTCGTCCACCCCCCCTCCTCGTCCACCCCTCTCTCTCATGCACTCCTGTCCCTCCTCCACTTCTCTCACCTCTTCCTCCCATCCACTCCTCTCCCTCCTAATTCCCCCCCTCAACCACTCCCCCATTCCCCCCACCTCATCCCACCCCTCTCGTCAACCCGCCCCTCATTCCCCCCTCCATAATCCTCTCTCCCCCCCCGTCCCTTCCTAACCCCCCCATCCCTTCCTCACCCCTCCCCTTCCCTTCCTCATCCCCCCCATCCTCATATCCCATCCACCTTTTCCATCTCCCTTCCTCCCATCCTCATATCCCGCCTCACCCCCTTTCCTCCCTCCCTCATTTCTTCCTTCCCCCATTTATATTAATAGAACACAACATCAAAGATCTCTGCAATAATTGGAGATGTGCATCATTATAATGTGAGCTTTGACTGTCATCTCCTCATCGACAACACAGCTTGTCAGCTGTCAGATTGTAATAAAAAGAATAAAGGATGTTTGGCAGAGTTCAAAAGTAATAATTGTGGCTGCGTTTGGTTCTGTTATTACCCTCTTAATTGTTTAATTTGCCTTCTCAAGTTTATCCATGTTTCTTTTGAAAAGTCTGAAGTAATAAATTCATGCTACATGCTTTGGTGCACTTACAAAATCTTCTTAGTTCCCAGCTCAAACCTCTTGCTGATTGAAATGTGTCAGACTCAGGTTCCTACTGATTAATATATGAAACAAGTCACAGCAAATACCTCTTTTAAACTAGCCCACTTCAGACCAGATTGTGAAATTTAACCTTGCCAATTTTTCAGTTCCCTGTGTTTCGTTTTTCTCTGAACTAAGTTAAAGAACATAGAGCTTCTGTTGCTTTTGGAAATATGTATAAATGATGCACCTGGTTTCTATCTCAGTACAGTGCTTTAAAAATGTCTGCACCTATGCCTACCACTTGCTTTCAGCTTAGTTCCAGTTCTGCTAGAAGGGAGTTCTGCAGCACGGAGGCTAGAGTCCCTGCCTCAGAACCAGAATTTTTTTTTAAGCATCTGAGGGTTTGTAATCCCAGCACAAGGTTTGATGACAGTGGAAGATTCATTCATACCATGTCCCCAAATTGTTCCAACATGCCTAAGACAGATGGGAGAGTCTCCTGGTTAATTTCTCTTTTTTATTTCAAAAATATACTTTATTCATAAAATATCTCCATATACATTCATAGTCAGTACAGCAATTCGATTCTGTATTGTCTTTACATATGTAGAACAAACAAACCCAAGGCATTTTTTACTTGTATAAGACCATATTTACATACATGTGAGGCAATGGGAGAGCCGGATAACTGAACACACCCCCACTGTACTTTGGCAGAAAGACTTTAGATGGTGGTCTTTCCCCACTGCACTTTGGTGGCAGCTGCCCCAAACTTTAGTGCATCCCTCAGCACATAGTCCTGGACTTTGGAATGTGCCAGTGTGCAACACTCAGTCAAGGTCAGCTTCTTGCTGTGGAAGACCAACAAGTTTTGCACAGACTGTAGAGCATCTTTCATCAAGGTGATGGTGCCCCAGGTGCAGTGGAAGTTTGTCATCCTGGGAGAGCCATGGTTGAATTGTGCCACTCAAGCTAAAGCCTCAATCTTCAGGCTAGTGACTTTTTCCAAGAGAAATAAACTATGGAAAGCATGCCTCAATATGTATGTATCCACCAGCAGCATCTCTAGATTACTTGGTGATGCAGAATATAAATCTTACTGAAAAGAGACATGAAGTTGAAGTGTTTTCATTTGGAAGTGAAACCCAACAGAAAAACACTTTTAGGAAGGAAGAAATCATTTACACAGCATGAGAATATGGTGCTGATTGGTTGATTCAAGATTAGCATAGAAAAGCAGCAAGAATTATTAACCTCTTTAGTTAAGTGATTAACCCTTTACTCCAGCAGCTGCCTCTTTGTAACCAAGAAAACTAGTCTTGAATGCTGTAAATGTGCAGTTGGGCATTAGACTGTGTTGGGCGAGTGAAGTGAGCACCACCTATCTCATTATGTTCTGCTTTGCTCCTTCCATAGACAACAACAATATCAAGTAGTTAAGTATCCCTTCACTGGCTGATAAGACAAAAGAAATAGTATTCTTTATTCTAGATGCTGAACTTATTCCATAGACTAAAGAATGAAACACTCCTTCCTGAATAGCAAAAGCTGTAAGAGGTAACCTTTGCTCTACAAGTGGTAAATTCAGATAGTTCTGACATGTGTCAAGCTATGTGAAGTTGTGAGTCATAACATTAAGTCAGGAGTCCTTGAGATTGCAGGAAGTGGATACTTGTCTGGAATAATAACTTTTTTTTGACCATCTTAAAGCATTTTGCATTGTACAATGTCTAGTCTTGATATCTATGACAATGTCATTTAGCAAAGCAACTCATTGTCGTCATGAGATAGTAAGAACTGCTGATGCTGGAGTCAGAGGTAACACAGTGTGGAGCTGGAGGAACACAGGAGGCCAGGCAGCATCAGAGGAACAGGAAAGCTAACGTTTCAAGTCGGGACCCTTTTTCAGAAATGATTTCTGTCATAGGAGTGAGAATGTTGAGAAAAATATTTTTTTTCACACTCTTTCACACTCAATCATGACACTTCAAACTGATGTTCATTGAGAAGTGATGCAGAAATCTTTACAATCTTGAAAGAACAATCCTTGAAATAGCCCGGGGTGCTTTGCCATCATTGAGGTATACATGTGCCATACTCTCCATGCCTCTCAGAAACTGTCTTCTTCACGTGATGAACTAAGGAAGTTTTCCCCCTCACACCTTTGCAAAATATTTGACTTTAAGAGCAATTTATATTTTTCTCCCTTTAAGTTAATACCAGGGGAGGCAATGGCCTAGTGGTATAATCACTGGACTGTTAATCCAGAGACCAAGATAACATTCTAGGTTCAAATCCCACCACAGCAGATGGTGGAATTTGAATCCAATAAAAAATATCTGGAATTAAGGATCTAATGATGGCAATGAATCCAATGCCAATTGTCGGAAAAACCCATCTGGTTCACTAATGTCCTTGAGGGAAGAAAACTGCCATCCTTACCTGGTCTTGCTGTGACTGCAGACCCACAGTAATGTGGTTGACTCTCAACTGCCCTCTGGGCAACTGGGATGGGCAATAAATGCTCTCTAAAAGCGACACCCTCATCCCATGAATGAAAAAAAAAGTTTGGACATGCTCTTGGGAACCAAAGGTTATCTCCACAACTTGGGCGTATTTCTCTTGTGAAATATGTACGACTCAATCATCAGGCTTTTCTTTGGCCTGAAGTATTTTTTGAGAGCATGTGCCACTATAAGAGATGTAGAGGCATCTTTGGTGAGCTGATCGAACACTGGCCGGCCTTCTGCTCTAAGACAGTGGACAGGTACCACCTTCTTGTGAGTCATTGCTATATCCAGATTGTCCCTCCCCATATTGAGTAAGTAGTTGTTCAACAGGTCATGGGTGGATCTCCTCAGAAAGGTAAGGTGCTGCAATTGGTAAATTTAAACTATTCTCCAGTTTTGATAGATATCCCCAACAGTCAGATATAGTTCTTAAGGCTAAAGGAATCAAAGGGTGAGGGAGAAAGCGGAAGTAGGGTGCTGCTTTGGGTGATCAGCCATGATCATATTGAACGGCAGAGCAGGTTCAAAGGGTTGAATGGCCTCCTGCTGCTCCTGTTTTCTATGTATGCCACCAATTGTTGTGTTTTATCCTTTGGAGATATGCAGAGATGTAACTCCAGATTTCTGAGTAAACAGGAGAGTGATTTACATTGCTTTTAAATGGTCTGCCTTCATGCTTACTGCTTACTCTCAGCTTAGTTCATGTTTAGCTAACAACACAGTCCTGACTAATAACAAACAACAGACAACAATTAACAGACATACAGTCAAACACAGAACAATTGAACACTACCGTAGCATCTTGCTATGACATGTATGGCAAGCAATGAAGAACATAGAAGGTAGGAGCAGGAGGAGGCCCTTCAAACCTTGTCTGCCATTCATCACGATCATGGCTGATTGTCCAACTCAATAGCCTAATCCTGCTTTCTCCCCATCACCTTTGATTCCATTCGCCCCAAGTGTTTTATTTAGCCGCTTCCTGAATACATGTAATGTTTTGGCATCAGCTACTTCCTGTGATAATGAATTCCACAGGCTTGCCAGTCTTCGGGTGAAGAAATGTCTCCTCAACTCTGTCCTAAACGGTCCACTCCGAATCTCAGACTGTGGCTGCTAGTTCTGGACACACCCACCATCAGGAACATCCTCCCTGCATCTACCCTATCTAGTCCTATTAGAATTTTATAAGTCTCTATGAGACTCTTCCCACCCCCCCGCCCCATTCATCTGAACTCCAGCAAAAACCATCCTAACCTAATCAACTTCTTCTCATACGTCAGTCCCACTATCCCCGGAATCAGCCTGGTAAACCTTCGCTGCACTCCCTCGAGAGCAAGAGTGTCCTTCCTCAGAAAAGGAGACCAAAACTGCACGCAATATTCTAGGTGTGGCCTCACCAAGGCCCTGTATACTTGCAACAACACATCCCTGCTCCTGTACTCAAACTCTCACAATGAAGGCCAGCATACTACTTGCCTTCTTTACCGCCTGCTGCACCTGCATGCTTACCTTCAGTGACTGGTGCATGAGGACACCCAGATCCCGTTGCACACTTCTCTCCCAATTTACAGCCAATCAGTAAGTAATCTGCCTTCTTGTGTTTTCTTCCAAAGTGAATAACCTCACATGTATCCAAATGAGTAGGAATTAGAAAACTGGTACAACTTTTGATTTGTAGCCTCCTGTCAACTTTACATCTACTGATCCCTCTCTCTAATTGTCTTTACTCACGAAGCAATGTTTTTCTTTACTCTCGAATGATAGGCAATATTCCATGTTACAGTTTGCACACTTACACACAGTAAAGAGATAATGATGATCTTGTTTGGAATATTCTTTAGAACGCAGCTGAGGTACTGTGGGAGGACTTGAAGGCCACATGATGAAAGGACATTGAAACCCAAAGAATGTATTGGGCAAAGCACAGATTCACCGGAATGTTATCAGAGATGGCAACATATAATTTAGAACAGAGACTAAAACTGCAATTTCCATAAAAATAAACCTTTAATATTAAAAACAATGACCAAAACAATGTAGTGAAATCAAATGCAAAAGAAGGCATTAGATCAGGTGTTTCAAGTGAAGTGTGTTTAATGGCTCCCCAAGACTGCACTCCCAACAGAGTCAGAGGTGTTATGACTGCAGCAAACCAGCCTTGGTACAACGTATTTCTTGGGACCTGTTGTGACATGATGGTAATGTTGCTACCTCTGGGCCAGGAGATCTGAGTTTAAGTTCCACCTGCTCCTGCAGTGTGTCATAACACATCTGAAAGTTGATTGGAAAAATACATTGTGGATATTTTTAAACATCCTCTACTCCACGAGAAACCACTTCCATGCACTAAAATTTGCAGTTATTAGTTACGCGATTGACCCTGTATGTGTGCTGACATACTGACTAAGAGAGTCCCTCTCCCCTCAGGGTCTGATGTTGAACAAACCTCATTCAGAAGTAACATTAATATGCAAAATCTCTCATGGTTGGGCTTTGTGCTCCTCAGTTACATCTCCACTGCATTAGTTTGTAGCAGTCTTTCAACAGGATTGCAGCTCAGGTTTTTTTCCATAAAATCATTTTGACTCTTTTGATCATTTGAAGTTGCAAACTGTTAGTTTTTCTACTTTTACTTGCTGTTTCTGTCAGTAGCTGGCTCCCTTACAACTTTGATAATCCACTTATTTTCAGCTGCTCCACTTCTGACACCATGCTTCAAATGTGTGTTTAATGGCTGCCACAGACTGAAAACAAAGACACTTATAGCATGAGGTAATGGTAATACTACCACAGAAAGTAAGCCTGTATGAAAGGTGTGAAATTGAAATTTTCCTGACAATATCCTCAGACAAGCAGGTAGTTTTTAACAAATGGCATTAAGCAGGAAGTAGATACAGGGAGGAAGAAAGGTTTTAGGAGGCAATTGCAAAGCTTGTGATTTAAACAGCTGAAGGCACAGCACCAATAGTGAAGCAACGGAAATTGAGATGTTTGAAGGGCCAAAATTAGAAGAACACAGAGTTCTCAGAGGATCAGGGGGACTCAGCATCAGGCCACATCTGGTGAACATTTTCTTGTCTAGCACATTCTTTTGATAGGGGGAAGACCTGGCAGATAATTCATGCATGGACTATCATATGCATACAACCTCCTATCTTCCCCAGGCCCTGCCACCCTGCCCCACCCAGCTAAATTTGAACGGTTGGGGCAAGCATGAAAAGTAACAGTGTAACCAAAGACCAAAATGGAACAAGTACTGATACTTCTGCACAACCTCCGCTTCAGAAATCCAAAATCAACAGTCCCATTTCTTTTCATGCATCTTGAATCTACCATGCCACTCTTGAATGAGATATTAGCCAGATTCTTGTCAGCCATCTCAGGTCAGTGTAAAAGAACCCTAATCTGAATAAGTGTAGGTGAATTACGCTCAGTGCCCTCACTTAACCAACATCACAAGAAGCAGCTTAACCGATCATTATCATGTTGCTGCTGTTTGTGGGAGTATTTTGTGTTAAAATTAAGAGCTGAGTCTTCTATATTGCAACAGCAGCTACGGATCAAGGTGAAATTAGTTCATTGATTGTAAACACTTCCACTATCATGATATTGTTAAACTCACAGTTAACCCTTTAGAAATTATGCAATGCTCTTAGTGCAAATACATGACCACATATCCCTCACCTGGAACAGGAGAGCATGCCAGGGGATCTCTGGGATGCTGTAAATGTGACCATCTTCAAGAAAAACAATAAGACCAATTGCGGTGACTATTGGGGAAATTTACCTGTTTCCCACCACAGAGGAGGTCACTGCAAAAATCCTTCTCAATCTCCTCCTCCCAGTGACTGAAGTCTTCCTGTCTATATCACAATGGAGATCCTTTCTATCAAGAGTCACCGTGGACATGATCTTCAACAGCAAGACATATTCAAGAAAAGACCAGAAAGTAGCAACCTTTATACATGTCCTTCAAATTTACAAAGGCGTCTGAATGTGTCAGTTGGGAGTGATTATGTAGTACACCTTCAAATTTAGCTGCTTGTGGAGATTTGTTATCATCCTTTGTCTCCTGCACAATAACATTCAAGCAGTAATCTTCATTAATGGATCTACCACAGACTGAGTACATGTACTAGCTGGGGTGAAGCAAGGCTGTGTTATCCGGGATTGAAGGTTTTTCTTTCGGTATTCGAATTTCAAAACGGGGTAGGTGAGTGTTGGTTCTTTCTGTGAAGAGTTTTTTTTAAAATAAACAATATCAGGTTTTCAAGTCAGAAGAATCTAGGGTTAAGCAAGTTTCAAATTCAGTTCAGAAAACACCGGTGTTGAGCTTAGAAGCGAGTTTAGTTTCTCAACTAGAGGAAGTTCAAGGCAGTTCAAGGAACAACTCACCTTCGTAGAAAGGTTACAATAGTGAAACTTGCAAACAAAGAGTTTGGTTAGAGCTGAGAAGGTTTAGGCTCCCCGATCTGTGAAAACATTCATGCTGGCATCACTCCACAACCTGAAACGTACAATGCCTCCCGAGGACCCAGACCCAATAATCCCCTGGGTTGGCTGGTAAGGGGGTGGCACCCTTTAAACTGGTTCATTTGGTTTAATTTGACTTCATTTGATTCAATTTAATTGAACATATTTTAGTGGTTTCAAAGCGTTTCTTAGCATTGAAGCATAAGTTACTGTGTATCAGCTGCACTGGGTTGGCCCTTTGTCTGCAAGCCCAACTCAAAATTCCCAAAAAAAGCTCTCTATTCTGATCTCCGGCAGAGCAAACAGTTACCGGGGGGGCAGAGGAAACATTTCAAGGATGTCTTCAAACTCTCCCCAAAAAAAGTTCAATATCCCCAAAACTGGAGAAGAAGCATCCACAAAGGTGCCGACTGCCACAAGCATCTGCAGTAGGCCCAAATGGAGGCTACGTGTGAACAATGGAAGGGATATGCGAACATCCCACTTAGCTCTTCAAGCGCCTCCAACCGCCAATGTCAGAGACTACTGATCCATTCTTGTACTGTTGAGTCATCTCGGGATCCACAATTCCAGAGTGGAAGTCATCCTGGTCTCCAGGACAAAAAAAACTGATTGTATGAACACAGGTTCTTTCTTTATTCTATTACAAGTTGCTGTGCAGCAACTCGCAAATTTCCTTTGACACAACCTTCCAAACCCTCCGCCAAGGACAAGGACAGAAAGCAAGGAAGATGTGAGGAAAATGTTTTTTACACAGTGAGTAATTAGGGTGTGGAATGCTCTGCCTGGAAATGTGGTGGAGGCAAGTTCAATTGAGACTTTCAAGAGTGCATAGGATGATTATTTGGATCAAAGTGGTGTGCAAGGGTATGGGCAAAAGCAGGAAATTGGCTCAAGTTAATGGTGCTAGTCTGAAGAGCTGGTTCAGGCATGATGGGCTGAATAGCCTCCTTTTGCACTGTAACACTTCTGTTCCCCTCCAAATCATACACCATCCTGACTTGGAAATGTATGACTGTTTCTTCAGTGTCACTGGGTCAGAATCCTACAACTGCCTCTCTCACAGCACTGCTGAACAGGACTGCAGCGGTTCAAGAAGGCAACTCACCACCAGCTCTCCTAATCAAGGGTCTACAATGTTCAAACAGAGCAAGATTGCACAAGAAAATTGTGAGAATAGAGAAGCCTGAGTGACCTGGGTCTTGAGGGCCACATGTGCAGGATGCAAGAGTAGGAGAGAGAAGAAAGAGAGTGTAGATTTTGGATGGTGGAGGGGTGGTAATTAAAGAGCAGGGACTTAAATATTGCAAATTCAAACTAAACATGTTTCATTCAGTTGCAAACAAACATGAAGTGTGAATGCAACATGAGTTTGAGAGTTACTGTAAGCGAGGCTTAGCGCATCTCCATCAATGAGTCAGCCATGTGTTGCCCAGCAGCTCCATAATTGGAATCTTATATTTGGAAGCAACAGGAAGGTGAACAAATGGGTTGATTGAACAATGCATCCTGAAATGCTACAATTGTCATCTTTGTGACATGTCTGGTTCACAGGATGAGAAACAAAACACCTTTTGTGAGAGTCAGCAGTGTTGCCTCACTCCCAGCATTTAATCTCACCAAATGTGATTTGCTTCCACACAGCTACAAATCTGAATTCTTCCTCTATAGCAACAACCTGACACTTCATCAGACAAATGGAGAAGAAATGGCTGAAGATACTGGAATAGCTGCCCTCAGAGCAGAGGGGTAATGGTAGAGATTAAATGGAGGAGTTTATCAGTGAGCACAAGTTTATCAGGACTAGTCATGTCTCACTTGGTAGCACTCTCTTCTGAGTCATAAGGTTCCAGATTCAAGGGCTTGAGCACAAACATCAAGGCTGACATTCCAGAGCAGTATTGAATGAGCACTGCACCGTTGCCAGTGCCATCTTTCAAATGAGATGTTAAATTGAATCCCCCTCTGACTGTTTATTGGGTGGGTGCAATAGGTTCCATGACACTATTTTGAAGAAGAGTTGGGGAGTTATCCCTACAGTGCCTGTCCAATATCAAGTGGGTTTCCTCCGGGTGCTCTGGTTTCCTCCCACAGTCCAAAGATGTGCAGGTTAGGTGGATTGGCCGTGCTAAATTGCCCGTAGTGTTCAGGGTGGTGTAGGTTAGGTGGGTTGTTGGGGGGGGTGGGTCTGGATGGGATGTTCTGAGGTTCACTGTGGACTTGTTGGGCCGAAGGGCCTGTTTCCACACTGTAGGGATTCTGTGAAATATCTAAGGGAGGTCAAGCCTTTGTGAGGAATGTGAGCCCAGCATGGCTAGGCACTCATGGACTGTGGTACTCATCTGTTAACTGTATTTCTTTGTTTTGCTACTTTTTAGTAAGAAGGACTATAATATTTAACTTTTTAACTTTTTTTTATTTTTCTGCTATGTACAAAGATTCTGTACCTAGGTACCGTTTGTATCTAAGATGCGCCATAAGTGGCAACTTGTAAACTTTTCATTGTACTCATTTGAGTACATGTGACAACAAACCCAACTCAATTCAATTCAATTCAATTCAATCCCTCAAGCAACATCCTTTGTGGGAGTTTGCTGTGTGAAAATTGGCTTCTGTATTTTCTGCCTCGCAGCAGGTTTGACCTCTCATCTGAAGTGGTCCCTCTGACAGTGCAGTGATACTGAAAACATTTTGGTTTAGATTCTGCACTTCAGTGTGATGCTGTTTTGACGAGTTGATTAAAATAAAAGACAAGCCCAGGTGTAACTCAAACAATGTAGCATCTCTGAGCAACTTTTTTTTTCACTTGACTCAGAGGCTTTCCTCTGACCAGAGACATACTGCGTATATACCCATTTCTTCTAGAACAGTTAGCCAGCCTATTGCTGCACTTTGTACAATTGTACAAAAGAGACTGTCACTCTTTCACCCAGTGTAGGCAAATCAAAAGCATTTAGCGTTGGGCACTCAAACTAATGAACGACCTTATAAACACGCATTCCATGGCCATCAAGTTGTGGAGCGCATCTTGAACCCAGAGTCTTTCACCTAGAGTCAGGGACATTACCCACACCACCAAATACGTCCTTGTGAGATTAAAACGGGGAGCATAAACATAAGGTAGCCACTACTAAATCCAGTAGAATTCAACATAAACATATTTACCCAGAAAACAGATATATGCATTGCCACAGATTACTTATAGTGGCGAGTGTGTAAGAGGAAGTTAAATAATCACATGAGTGAGAGAGGAACAGGAGACTGTATTGATGGGGTTCATCAAATTGGGGCAGGAATAGGTTCACATTGAGAATGGACCTTTGGGCTGAATGGCCTGTTTCTGTGCTTGTCAATAATTTGTGATACTTTACTCTCAATTGAGACACAGTTTAATGGCTGAGTTTCTTTCTAACTCCCAACTCCCTCTGACCTTCCCACTCCACCATACCCCCTCCCCCCGCCTCTGCACACAGCTCGCTGATTTAGTAAATTGAATGGCTTTTAAATGTCTTCTCTTTGATTGCACATTTTTAAGATCTTTCTTGCAGACCTCATCGGTTAGACAAAACATTGTGGGGGTGGGTTGGAATATGGAATTGTAGATCATCCCATCATGGATGCTGCATTGTGTGCATGCAAATTGGAATGAATGTATGACCGGGTGAAACAATAGTGTGAACTGTAATGAAAGGAAGATGCAATAAATGCTGCTTTATTTCCTTCCAAAGGAGGTCAAAGGATTTGTTTATTGGAACAGATATACATTTTACATGACTACTTGCAGTTGGAGTTATGACTGCAAACAAACTACTAACTAAATGATGTTTGTTGCTGTGATTTTCTTTATACTTTCATAAGATGTGGACTTTGCTAGCAAACACTGCATTTGTTGCCCATCCTTAATCGCCCTTGAACTGAGTAACTTGCTGAGACCATTTCAGGGAGCAGTCAACCACAATGCTGTGTATCTTCCATAACATTGAATGACGAAATGTGAGCTTGGTTGTGTCACACGAAAACACTGAGTTTTTTTTTAATAGAATCCTTACAGTGTGGAAACAGGCCATCCGGCCCAACAAATCTACACCGCCCCTCCAAAGAGCATCCCACCCAGACTCATTCCCCTACCCGTGCATTTCCAATGTCTAACCCACCTAACCTAAATATCCCTGGGCAATATGGGAAATTTTAGCATGGCTAAATCCACCTACCCTGCATATTTTTGGACTGCGGGAGGAAACCGGAGCACCCGGAGGAAACCCACGCAGACTCGGGGAGAATGTGCAAACTCCGCACAGACAGTTGCCCCAGGGTTGAATTAAACCCGGGTTCCTGGCGCTGTGAGGCAGTTTTATTTCGGGTGTGGCTGTCAGTTGCTCTGCGGATTTTGGCACCAAGTCATTCAGTGGATCAACACTGTCTGAAATGCTCCAACACCAGTTGCTTTGACAATGCAGTGATTATGGTTGCTCAATGGCTTCTGGTCTTATAATGATCTCTTTGTTGAAGGTGGCTGCTGGAGGAGGATGAAGTACTTCCATAGAGAGTCACCATCCTATATGGCCTATATATGTGGTTCAAGAGTTACTTTCTGACAGAGACGTCATATATGAAAATAGATTTGTTATATCACCTGATCATCCTGTCCCTTATCTCTTGCTTTAATCTCCTCTAAGCCTTCTGGAACGATAAGCATGCCCAACTATATATTTTGCATCTCAAGTGTAGAGCAGAGATGACACAAGCGTCTATGTGTGTAACAGCTTTCCTTCACGGTGCTATATCAATACTTATCAAGCTCTCCACTTCCTTCTGCAATTTGTTTATTTTTTCCCAGAGACCACACTCAGGCTTAACCAATCAAGCATAGTGAGCGTCAATAGCAAACAGATTCACATAATTACAGAAGACATGAACAATACTTAACTTGGACACAAGAGCATGCACACACACACAAACTCACACATCGATAAACACACGTCACACACACACACAAACACATCATGCATACACACGCAAACTGTCAGTTTTACTCACACAAACTCACATTTAGACAAATATACTCACACAAACAAATTCACACACACACACACATATTCCTTCACACATACACAGATGAACACACACCCAGAGAAACTCACACTCAAATGCACACGTACACACAAACACAAGCACAGCTCCAACACCAAAGGACAAGGCGATGTTTACTGATACTGCTACTCAGACGATGCACTCACAGACCATGCAGTGTGCGTAATAACGTTGCCAGCCATAAGAGGAACTGCAGTTTACGCAGCAATGCAATGCATGCCAACTTCCTGTCCCAGTTCAATGTGAGGAGATACAATGCCACTGGCTCAAGTGAGTTTGTGTTCAAGTGAGCACATATTGAGTGACCGCAGAACATTGCTAACAGCTCATCCAATCAATTTAATCAATTATAACCAACCCTTTCCCCATCACATATAACACCACACCCACTACTGCCACCTCAACTACAGTACAGTGACTGAGAGAAAAACCATCAGATGTCGTTGTCCCAAGAAAGTATGTTTGTCTCGCTCAGAACATTCATAATCCCACCAAAAGCCTAAAGCTACCAGCCACTTCGCAGGCAGGGTGCTGGGTAAAAAATGTGCTGGTTGAAAGGTTAAGTTTAAAAATGAGAAGGTCACAGGGAGACAGAAAGAAAGGCAAACAAAATGAGAGTGGGAAAGAGAAACAGGATATGATTGATGAGAGAATAGAAAAGGATTGGAGAGAGAAAGACAGTGAAGAGAAAGGAAGAGGGATGGATTAAGCCAAAGGATCTAAGTCACGAGTTATCATGAGAATGTTTATGATTGAATGTTGAAATATAAAACTGCAATGTCATCAATAAAAGATCACATTGAAAATTCATCTTTTGGGTATCACAAGCTGAGATCTATGGATACAGGACAGGTGTTCCATGGCCCATCCATGGAAACATGGAAACCCTCCCATTCAGTGCTACAGCACTTTGAAAAATTAGTGCTCCTCTAAGTCTGACCTGATATCACCAATTTTCTCCACCATTGGCCCTTTCCATTGCCTTGGCTCTAGACTCTGCAACTTCCTCCCAAAATCTCAACATCTGTCTATCTCACACTCCTCATGGCTACTTCAAGAAGTGACTTTTTGACCAAGCTTTCTCTGTTTAATGTCTCTTTCTTTGGCTCAGTGTCAATTTTTCTGTGATTACTCTCCTGTGAAGTACCCCGCCAAGGCACTCAATAAATAGACATTTGGTGGATTACACCTCACTTCTAAGTTAGAAGGTTCCAGGTTCAAGTCCCACTCCAAGACCTGAGAACAAAAATCATAGCTGATCCTCCAGTGAGAGAGTGTGCACTGATAGGAATATTGTCTTTCAGATGAGACGTTATTCAAGATCTTATCTGTAATTTCAGATGGCTTTCAAAGATACTCTGGTACTATTTTGAAGAGAACAGGGGAGTTTTCTCTGATATCCCAGCCAATGCATACCCCTCAAACAACGTCATGATCTGATCATTATTAGATTGGCAGTGTTTGCTAACACAAGCAACAATGGGCAGTTTCGTATACTCACTCATTGGGGATGCACTATTCCAAGCACTGGTGTCATCACACAAATTTTACATGTGATGTCATGCACAAATGCATTACTGTGTGTGTTCAGGGATATGCATGTGAGTTTGAACTGGGCTTCAGTGATGGGCAAAGAGATACAGAACACAGAAAGGGAGAAGAGAAGAGGATAGGGGGGTGACAAGGAGAACATGGGATCCAGGTGTCAGTGATGCAAGCTGGGCCCAAGAGCCAAGAGGCCCTCTTCCCCCACTATCTTCCTTCCATACTGCCCCCGGCACTCCCCCACCAATCTCCTGTCCTGTTTTTTCTCTGTCCTGGTCTCTTTCCCCCACTTCCTTGGTCCTCCCTATTTCTCCTCCCCCTCCAATCCTGATCTCTCCCTTCCCTGGACCATATCCCCCCAAAATCTGTGCACAGACAATTTAAAGTAGTGCATAGCATTCATGCATCTGAAATGACTGAGTGATTCATTCATTTCAAGTGCCATTGGGGATGAGCAAGAAACAGTGGTCTTGCTGGTGATGCTGACATCCCACGAAAGAAAACAAAAATGCCCATAACAAATAGAAATGAGCCAATTCATGGATCCTTGCTCCTCATAAGAATATTCTCTTCTAGCCCTCTCTCATTCCAGAAATTATCTTTAGCTTGGTCAACCAGTAGGTCCCTTTCCTTTCATCCTTGGCATTTGATAAGTGCATCCTGTCAAAGTGTTCCCTGTGAGTGCTTGCTACGTGTATTTTAGTTGGTGTATTTCCTGCATTACAACAGTTGTAGCTGTCACAACCACACCATGGTGTCCTCAAGAGTGGTCCATGAACTACATATTTGCATGGCTCATTTATAGCCTCCTTTTAGTTTACAACTGTTTCAATCTTAAAAGGAACCAGCTGCAAGTCTGTAATCTTAAACAAAATAAAGTTTAGTTTAACAAGCATGGGGCTGGATGAACACAGCAGGTCAAGCAGCATCATAGGAGCAGGAAAACTTGACGTTTCGGGCCTAAACCCTTCG
>JAHRHZ010000020.1:13114848-13126964 GCA_024137785.1 Ginglymostoma cirratum
TTTATCTCTGATAAAAGTTTAGTTTATTTCAGAATTACTGCTGTAGTTGTTCAAATTAAAAGTGATGAAGTAATTAGCTAAACATGTATATAAAAATTAAAAGTAGTTAAAGATAACAGGTACTTAAGAAGACGAAAATAAAATCAGACTCTAATACTGATAGAAGTCTGTTAGTTCTTGAAATTTTACTTTCCAAGTGGCGATGTTGAATCTTGAAGTCAGATTTAGAAAATACAATAGCTTCTAGGTTGTATAGTTGCTGGCTGCCTGTTCAGGTAGATTTATCAGGTCGGTGGGATTTGGAAGAGTGATTCGTTTCTTGTTCTTCACTTGTTCTGCAGTTACAGCATTTTTGGATTGACAGGACTCTGCAGAGCAGAAGTTGAGGTTTGTTTGCCTTCTTTCTTGTGTTCCTTTTGACTAAGAACAGTCTCTCTAATGGAGTCTGTCAGAGTTCTTCCTGGGACGGTTCCACACAGAATGATTGATCACAGCCTGTCTAATGCAAAACTTAAAATGCTTGCTGTCCAAAAAGTGGTGAATCATATTTCTATCCATCTGTTGCTGTTTAATTGAGAGAATTTTTTTTTAAACTGGCTCAGCCATGCAATTGGATGGCTGTCATTGTCAGTTTTTTGATGAATTCTGAAGAGTTGTTCACACCTCCCGGAGAATACAATGCCAAGGAGTTTACCCTTGATAAAGTGCATTGAATTTCAAAACTTCACTTGTGAATTCTTCCTCAGGGCAATGTAGTCTAGTCCCAATCTCACCCGTAGCCACAAGAGAAGTCATGGTACATCTGACAGCCATTTGGTAAAGCTGTACATACATTTTCAAGTCAAGTTTCCCCTTCTTATAAAATGTATCATATAATTGTTACAAAATTGTGACACTGTACTTCAAAAAGTACTTCATTGGCTGTCGAGTACTTTGTGACATCTGGTGGTTGTGGAAGGCACTATATGAATGCAAGTTATTTTTGTTAGTGCTTATCCTGCAGGTGTATCGTAGTCCTAACCCCATGTTCTTGCAATGCTGCCATTTCACCTTAACACCTTTTTTCTCAAACCACCTGTGTAACCTTTTCATAAATATTGGTACATCCTCTATTTAACTCTGGTCACACATTCCGTAGCAGCACAACCTTTTATTTAAAAGGATCATCTTACCATCTGTCCTAAAGAGGGGATTTTCCAATAATTCTTTTCAAATGGTTAAAGCCATATCAAGGTCAACCCTTGAAAGAAATAGATTTGTAGAGGCCCTTTGTTCACAAAAGTATCGTTTCTATTTAAAACACCTTTGACAGTCTGCGAGTGATTGAAGAGATTATTGTGCAATATCTACACTGGCCAGAGTCCAACACACAAAAGAAAAATGGATGGATTAACTGTGCTGTAATGAAAACAGGAGCACTCAGAGCAAAATGATGCAGGGCGTGAAAAATGACTCCAATTATTGTACATTTAGTCTACTTGCATTGACATAATGAGGGGATTATAATGGGTCTTGATATGTGACACATTTGACAGATATGCCCTTAGCCGGAATATAATTCTTCATCTACCCCAAACACATAGTCCTGTTTTGTAAAGATAGCAGGTGCAGTGCTATGGAACTGAGCAGCAAAACGTTGGTCTACTCACCGACCCTCTCTAATCTCTCCTGGCAATACATCCTGGGTCTCAGATACATTTCAACTGGGGGAGATGCTGGTGTAATGGTAAAGTCACTGGACTAATAATGCAGAGACCCACACTGTACATGGGTTCAGAGCCCACCATTTAAACTGGTGGGATTTACATTCAGTTAAGAAATCTGGAATATAATAAGAGTCTCTGTAACAGTAACCATGATAATCATCATTGATTATTGTAAAAACCCATCTGGTTCACTGATTTCCGTTAGAGAATCAAATCTGCCATTCCTGCCTGATCTGGGCCAGAAGTGACTCCAGGTCCATTGCAACGTGGTTGACTCTTAACTGCCATCTGAAATGGTTGAGCAGTTCACTCAGTTCAAGGGCAGTTAGGGATGGGCAACAAATGATGGTCTTGCCAGTGTTGCCCACATCAAGTGAAACAAAACAAAAATATTGATTCCTCAACAAATGGAAATGAGAAAGATCATGGACCCTTGCCCTCATAAGAATACCCCTCCCTCATTCCAGAAACTATCTTTAGATTGGTCAACCAGAAGGTAGCTTTCATTTCATCCTTGGCGTATGTGTGATGAATGGCAGTTATACTGCCTGGAAAAAAGGGAACTTTTAAGATCTGAAGAAGGGAATATGACCACAAACTGGTTAGAAGCTGTATCATTTGGATGTGGACAAGAGTCGTGAATATTGAGTGTTTTGCCATTTTGTGTTTGTTTTAATTTATTCTTGGGATATGGGTGTCACTGGAAAGACTAACATTTACTGTCCATCCCAAGTTACCTTGATGTTACAATTGAATGGTTTTCTCGGTCACTTTGAATGGCTGTTTAGAGTTAATTATATTGCTGTGAATCTGGAGTCAGGCAAACTGAAGATTTCCATCCCTGAAGGGCACTATTGAGTTTTAATGACTATCTGACGACTTCATTGTCACTTTAAACCAATACCAGTTTTTTTTTATTTATTCTCAGACTTAATTTTAATTCAATTACATTCAATTTTTCACATGATCATGATGGGATTTGAACCCACACTCTCTGGATTATTATCTTCTCAGTACAACCACAGCACCATCATCCTCTGTTCTCAGACTAATTACAAAACGGTGCACAAATGAGAAAGACTTGCATTTATACAGCACATTCCTTAATCTCAAACTACTAACTACTTCAGAACTGTCACCATTGTTGTAATGCAGCAGCCAATTTATGCACAGCAAGCTCCTATAACCAGCATTGTGATAATGGCCCAGATTAATGTCGACCAAAGGATAAGTATTGGTCAGGATGCTGGGAATTACTCCTGCTTTCCTTCAAAATTGCACTGTGGGATTTCAAAGGAGGCATCAGTTTGACACCTCACCCAAAAGACAGCTCCACACTTTCTCGGCACTGCACCAGGAGTTTCAGCCTAGATTAATTCTTGATCTAAAGTTGTTGCAAGTATAGGACTTAAACCTATGGCCATCTCAGTTGAAGTGCTACGAGGGGATAGGACCTATACAAAAAAGTGATAGTGTCAATTTAACAGTGTCTGTCAAGCCTGGAATTGCTGAAAACCCTGAATGTTACCTTCAAACTGGGCTACCAACCTTCTGAAGAACCCAGCAGACATCCTGTATCATAGATCAACAGGTTTTCTTTTGAAATGCTCTGTGAGAACAGGCAATATCTGCCTGGGAACATTATTGAAATAAATGATTTTTTAAAAATCGATTCTCATGGGGAATTTAATCACAGCTTGCTATCTTTCAGAGATCTTTCTCAGTATATTTGGTGAAGTTGAGGTGGTGGTCCTAAAGCCGTTGTTCTGAAATGTAAGAACAACTTTATAATCCATAAGACCCTGCTGTCATTTTGCTAATCTTTCTGTCCTGGTTTTGTTCTGTGTCTCATGCTCATGCCTGTGAACTGCGCTGCTTCAATGAGCAGGTGTATTCGAGCAGAACGGAGGCAGATGGCTTTGTCAAGTTATTTTCCAGAACCTTCCAGCAGCACTCTTTTTGTCAAGGGCTTCACGATGGCCCAATCTTAGATAGTGAACTAATCCTCCAAATTGGCTCCTTCCCCTGAAGATGAAGAATGGATCATTATCCAAGAGCAATAGAATAGAATAGCCTTTATTGTCACATACACTCAATGAGTATAGTGAAAAGTTTATATGTCTCCAATTACAGCGCTGACTTAGATACAAAAGTACATAGGCACAGCTTCTTTAGTTACAATATTTTAAATAATACAGGAATAAAATGTCCAACATTACAGAAAAGAGTCCAATACAGCAGACCACACTGGCACTTAGCTTCCAGTCCACACTGGGCCCTCGCTCCACACCGCACTGGCAAACTGCAGGGAGGCCACCAGAAGAGGCTGCTGCACCAGACTGGGTGGTGAGCACACCAGGAGATCCCTACAGGAGGAGGCCAGAAGTTTGTCACGCCCCACCATGTGGCCCCTATGGGAGGAGGCTGCTGCACCAGGCTGTGAGGTCGTCACACCACACCAGGTGGGAGGAGGGCACTTGGCCAGGCTGGGTAGTCAGCACACCATGCCAGGGGCTCCTACAGGAGGAGGCCACTGTGCCCAGCCGGGATTCAATGATGGAGTTCGGGAAACGTTGTGCGCCAGAGGCCGAGAACTAGGGAGAAATCAGATTCTGTTAGACTCTGTTTGGCTTTTTGATTCCCTGCTGTCGGCACACCACTGTTGGTTAAAACACAGAAAGTTTTCCACATCATAATCGTTCCATATCCAAGGTGGAGGAGTACAAGTATTGTTGCCAACTCTCCAGAAATGCCCTCTAAACCACAACAATGAAAGATTAATTTGCAGGATAATGCTAATGGGTAAATCTGTGAGAAAAAAACATTGGAATGTTAACTATTTTTCATTTTCTATGAAAAAGAACAAGAAGTGTCATACCTAACTTAAAACATCAACTTTGTTTCTCTGTTCACAGATGCTGCCAGTCCTGCTAAGTTACTCCAGCATTCTCTATTTCTTATGGCTAGAAATGTACCTGTTCCTGAATATCCCAGCAGGAGTAACGTGGGACTATTCTGGTAGCAGGGCAACAGAGAGGCTCCCATTCACTGTTCTGTTATCCCTATAATAATGGGATGTTAAAAACTGAAACTGATGAAACTGAATATTCACTCCATCTTTGACTGAACAAGAGACTTTTTCCAATCCATTCAGATTTTCATCAACTCAAAACAAAATACTGTGGATGTTAGAAATCTGAAATGAAGACAGGAAACTCCCTAACAAGTCAGACAGAATCTGTGGAAAAAGACAGAGAAACAAAGTTTTGGTTTCAGGTCGGCATAAGGTGCTGGAGATGTGGTCAGCTCTTTAGCTACCGCAAAACCAGAGAGTGAGATGTCAGGTTGAGGGAACTGAATTAAGGAGCGAGGTCTGTATTCTGCTATCATTAGCTGTATTGCCTCTTGCCCCGTTGTGTTTCTATACTCATTCCATTATCATCTCGTGCTCCTCCCTGGCTCATCACCATTCTCTTTGTCACTTGGTCACTGCTATATAAATGTAAGTCTTTACTTTCTATTGTATTGTAAAGATCACCACAAAGGATCCTAAGATCCTGAAGGAGTCTAGAATGGTCAGACATGTTTCTCCCTGGGTAGTTGCAGAGAACAAAAACAAGGAGCATCAGAGGACAGGGTAAAGCAAACAGAGGAGAACAAAGAAACAAGAAATCAACTGAGAGGGTATTAAGTAAATATAAATTGTTGAAACACCATTTTTACAAGATTGCCTATTAGCATTTCAGCTCAGAGCATCACCAACTCATATTGAAATACTAGGTATACATTCTCTCAAAAAAACCCTCTTAGTTACCCAAAAAACAAGAATAAATACAAGTTATCAGCACGTGGTGGTTATTAGAGAGTACCAGAAAGAGAAATATGTGTTTAAACTAGATTCTGGAGGATGAGGCATCATCTGTGAACCATCCATTTCAGGTCAAGGGCAGCAGATAGGAGGGAACAGCACAGATTCAGAGATAGTAGGAACTGCCGACGCTGGAGAATCTGAAGAAGGGTCTAGACCCGAAACGTCAGCTTTCCTGTTCCTCTGATGCTGCTTGGCCTGCTGTGTTCATCCAGCTCCACACCTTGTTGTCTTAGCACAAATTCAGAACTCCCCACAAGTCACACAATGTCCTGATTGGGTATGTCCTGGAACTCCCCAACTGACAGCATTGTGGAACTGTATTCACAACAAGAGCTGCAGTGGTTCAAGAAGGCAGCCCACCACCACCTTCTGAAAGGCAAATCTGCACGTGTGATCATCTCCCACCTTGCTAGCAGCATCATATCCTACGACCGAATGAGTTTTAATAAGAAAGTATCAGGTTCCATTGTCACAACAGCAAAATTGTCAGATCACACCACTTCTTAGTGTTGACACTGCTTTGTCAATTGTCCATCGTGAATCCACTTTACCCACTTCTAACTCAATGTCACCATTGTCAAGGTGGACTCACGATAGACAGTCAGTCCTGCAGCAGGGTCTTCTTACTGAGTTGGCAGTCCCTAATTAGGCAGAACGCTACAGCGCACGACCCACAGGGCCTATTTTAAACAGCTGCTATAAACCACAGCAAACAGAACTCAAAATGCACCAAATCTCTGGATTTAATAAAAACCCACAGTGATGCAATTGACTCTGAAATGGCCTATCATGCGTCTCAATTTAAGGGCAATTAGGGATGAGCAACAAATGTGAGCCATGTCAGTGACACCCACATCCCATGGAAGAATAAAGAGAGGGGATTGCTCCTATATCTTTTCAGCTTTAAAAACATGTTTAGAAATTCAAACAACTGAAGAAAAGACACCGCAAGTTGCTAACTGCTAAAACAAGAAGCTGTTTGGATGGCACAGCCCCTGACAGCATGAAAATCCAACTCCACAAGCAGCTTCTTTCATTCTGCCTTCTGAATGATGTCAGCTTCCTGTGACGTTGGTTGGTGTGGTGTAAACAAATATAAACATGTTAGATAATAATGTCTGTCATTTCCAGTAGCAGCTCATAGCAAGATCTGGATGTTGCAAGAGGCCCTGTGATTGAAAGAACAAACAAAGATTAGCACTGGGTTTCAAACTTGCAGCTGCTGACCTATTTTTTGGCAAATGCTTACTCCCCGTCTTTATCTTTGTTTATCGGCGGCTGAAGTCCTCTTCTGACCTCGACTCGAACACAGCCTCTTTGTGTGTCTAGCAGTGTTTTTATTCACAGTGACTCGAAGAGGCTTCTCCGACACTAGGCTGACCTCGATCAGCTTGGCTTTTCCCCAGCCAAAGCATCAATGCTATTTTCCACTGCCCTCCACAGCTTTCCCCACCACCGACTGATGCCTTAAACCCCAGCCCCTCCCTCCAAACTGGAAAAATACAAAAGGCTAATCAAATTGCAGCCTTTATCAGAGAATGGAAAATAATGTGGAGGCGAGAAGTCGTGGAAGCTGTGTTAACGTTTAGAGTGGTCTGGTGGCACCCATTTGGAATATTCCCTTTGGGGTTGCCACCTATAACTAAATGTATTCCTGGAGGTTTCATCACATGACTAGCCATGACAGGGATGATAGCTGCCTCATGCTGTCAATGTTTTAACATTTCCTGGGCACAGCACTTTCTATTTACTCACTGCGGTGGGTTCACCATTTGGCAGAGCTCTGCATGCTCATCAAATGGTCATACACCCATTGGCATCACACTTAATCCTTCCCTTTCTCTTTGTGCAGGAGAAATCATCCACATTAGGAGAACAAAGCCTAGACTGGCCAAAGTTTGTTGGATATATGAATCCTCAGCTGCTTCAAAGAGCAGACGCTGGAGCTGACGGTCAATACCATGTCCAGTCCTGCTCCAAAGGAAAGAAAAGAATGGGAGGAGAAGCCAGCCCGGAATATTGCTTTTCCCAGTTATGCAGGTAGTCTCACACATTTGCCTGCATAAGGCTTTGTGTATCTTTACCAACCAATTCCTTCTCTTTCTTTCAACAGGTACAATTGGTCAAGAACACAGTGCAACACCAAAGCAGCAGCACCTAGCAGCACTGCCACCTTTGGGGAGGATGGCTGTAAACCTTCACAGGCTACATTGGCACAGCATTCACCTGCACCCTCCAGCACTACCACCTCAGTGGGTATTCTAGCTACAGTCAGGGATACAATCTGGTCAGTGTATCATGAATTCAGCTGGCGAAGGAAGAAAAGTCCAAGGTCTTTTACACTGAGGACTACCAGGGGACCAGACACCTGCTAAGCACCATGCAGAAGACATGCGTCTGTACTTAGGTAGAAGTGACATTGTCAATCTGCAGAGACAGGCAGGGGGTTATCAGGCAGCGAGGAGGAGGCATTAACTTGTCTTGAGAGGGCCATCCAATTTCTGACGCCTGTCATGGCTCCAGTACGCAAGCACTTGGCTGTCTCCATAGAAATGGTGGGGCTGCCTTGGAGATCCAGAATCGTTGCTGGATATGCACTTGGATCTGCCCTCCCTCTGCCCAGCTAAAGATGCACAGTGTCAACAACAAGGCAAGAGGAGGAATGAGGCTCCTTAACCCTCATTTCTGGTGTTCCTTCTTCTCAAGAGGTCCAAGCTGTGTCAGCTGGCACCCATTAGGAGGAACTTCATCTCAGGCACCCTTCTTCTCTCTCAGTGACCCTATGGCATACAGCAGCTCAAGCTGAGGAGGTTGCTGTGAAGAAGACTCTCAGCAAGCTAGGACCCTCTATACCCTGGTCTCCAGAGGACACCCACCAGAGTCTTCACAGTCACCACCCTAATCTGACTCTTCCTTGCTTGAGGCGAGTTCTAGACTCTTGCCACCCTCCATGGGAGTACACACTGCGTGGCAGCTACAATTACATGCAGTCAGCTTATAGGGGAAGGTTTCTCCAAAAACTGTGCTACATCAAAAAGTGATCACATTACCAGCAGATCAATTTGACTTGAAACAATAGTGCCAAAATGAAATTTTTCTAAAACAATGGGTATGAGGTGAATCCGACTGTGACACTGTCACCTTATTGATGGTTAGGGTTGATTTGGCTGAAATGGCTAGCTCCATGTGCATCCCTCCTGAAGCGCAGCACTCGCTCGCAGAGGATGACTCCCCTAGAAGAAGGCCATTCCATTGTTTTGGGGTACATGATGTACCTACACTCTCCTGCTAGGCCAAATCTTCAAGACCGTTTGTATGATGATTTCAAGCTTCAAGATTTCAGACACATCCAAGTCAGACACTGTACGTGGTGGTCTGCCATTCTTTATGGTTGGCATTACCAGTTAGCACTGTTGCCTCCCAGTGCCAGAGACCTGGGTTTAATTCCAGCCTTGGGTGACTGTGTGAATTTGCACGTTCTGCCCGTGTCTGCATGGGTTTCTGCCAGGTACTCCAGTTTCCTCCGACAGTCCAAAGATATGTGGGCCAGGTGGACTGGCTATGCTAAATTGCCCCATCGTGTCCATGGATGTGCAGGCTAGGTGGATCAGCCATGGTAAATGTGGGTTTGGGTGGGATGCTGTTTGGAGGGTCATTGCAGACTCAATGGGCCAAATAGCCTCTATCCACACTGTTATGATTCTATGATTCAATGTAGTATGTAGCACAGAGCAACCAATGGCCTCCCAGCCAATGGTATACAAAAGACATGATGTTAAAAGAAACATGTCCGTCCAGCTCCGTCACCCTTTGTCACAGGCCTTTGTGCTGTGTCTGACCTCCTGACCTTACCTTGAAATACTTTGAATTCTAGGAAGAAGTGCTAACTGCCAGGAACATGCCTGCTCAATACAGTTGGGTATCTGAAGTATCGAGTTTCTTGATTGGGTAGAAGTTGATCAAAAAGACTCGTAAAAGAGACATGGAATAACCTGTAAAAAGAACTGTAATACACACAAAGTATTAGGATTATTTATAGTAGTGGTAATAAAAGTTTATCAGAACTCCCAAGAGTCAGAGAATAGTCACTCTAAGAAAAGGCAGGGGCTGAGATACAGCAGACTCAGATGGAGACAGTACAGCAGATGGGGCAGGTGGGTTCACTCTTTGAAACAAAGCTGTCAGCTGTTCTAACATCTCCTCACGTAACATGGTGTCAATCTTGTTTGATAATTACTCCTGTGTTACTCCTTGGGACATTTTACAGTTGAATGAACTGCCAAAAGACAAAATGCTGTTACTGTTGAGAGCAGCATTTTAATTTCCATAAGTTTTAAAACAGATTTCAAGTTCTCAAGCTGTTACGTTGGGATTCAATTACTAGGCCAAGCCTCCTGAATTATTAGACCAGTAACATAATCAGCATTTGGGTTTTGTGATGTCACCGGACTCAAAACGTTAACTCTGCTCTCTTTGCTCAAATGCTGCCAGATCTGCTGAGTTTCACCAGCAATTTCTGTTTTTGTTTCAGGTCTCCAGCATCCACAGTTCTTTGTTTTAGTTAAGAAAGGGTCCTTTAAAGATCTTAACCAGCTCCGAAAGACAAGTTGAACCACTCGGCTCCAGATCTCATCATAGTTTTGATCTTAATACACCAGCTGCATGTCGAAGAAGATGTGAATAACTTACCTAAATTTCAAGGCAAGTTCACCTTCATTTGATAACAAAGTGCCTGAGTCAAACTGAAAGAAGGGAGGGAGGGAAGGTTGATCAAACTTTCTGTCAACGGGATGGTGATGTCCTAGTGCTTTTATCCCTAAACTATTAATCTAGAAACTCAACCAATGTTCTCGGGACCTGGGTTCAAATCCTGCCATGGCAGATGGTGAAATCTGCATTCAATCAAAAAGTATAACTGGAACTAAGAATCTACTGATGACCATGAAACCATTGCTGATTGTTGGAAAAGCCCATCTGATTCACTAATGTCCTTCGGGGAGAGAGATCTGCTATCCTCACTGGTCTGGCCCACATTGTGACTCCAGACCTACAGCGATGTGGTTGACTCTCAACTACCCTCTGAAACAGTCTAGAAAGCCACTTAGTTCACGGGCAACTAGGGACAGGCAATAAATGCTGACCAGCCAGTGATGCCCACATTCCACGAGTGAATAAAAAAAACTGAGCTTTGAGTTATGTGCTAATTAGAAAAAATCTTCTTTTGCCTATGGTGCTGTAAGATGTCACAATATAGAAGGACACCATTGGGGGTAAAATCCACTTAGGTGGGTGCTCAAAGTAGGTGGCAAGATATCTATCATCCATCGTACAGCATGCCTGATTTTGCTTCCAAGGTCAATTTGTTTGGAGAAAGATAAGCCATTTAGGACTAAGATGAGGAGAAACTTCTTCACTAAGAGTGTAAACTCTCTGAATTCACTAGTTCGGAGAGATGGGAATGCCTCGTTAGTGAGTATATACAGGTCTGATAGGTCAGTGGGCAGTAAAGTAATGAAGAAATGGAGAAATAGGGCAGGAGAGTGTAGTTGAGGTAGGATGTTAGCCACAATCTTGTAGATTGTGAAGCAGCTCAAGGCATCACTCCAGCTCCTGTTTCTTTTGTTCATTTCACTAGAAATCGATTATGTGACTTTTGAGCAAGTTGTGAAAGCATACTGAATGATATAAAAATACAAGTCTAGGACAAGGGGAAATACTCTCCACTGACCTGAACATGAGCAGCTGCAACAACATGCAAGAAGAGCCACACCATTAAGGATAAATAGCCCACTTGATTGGCACTCTGTCCACGTCCCTTAAATTCACTCCTTCTGATGCATCACAGCAGCAGTGTGTACCATCGACAAGATGCCCTGCAGCAACTCGCAAAGGCTCTTTCAACAGCACTTTCCAAACCCACGACCTCTACCACGAGAGCTCCCAGCTCGAGGCATCACAATTGATAGCTTACCCACTTAAAGTGCAATGTGTATACGGAATTCTGCATCCTAAATGCTGTGGATCTGGGCCAACTGTACTTCTAAGACAGATCGATCGAAGTTTACTGCTTAAGAATATCAAGGCATCATAAGCTAAGTTGGCAAAATGCAATTTCAGTACATTTCAGCTGTGTGTACATACAATAGAGACAGAGAATATGTAAAGAAACTGGTCCCATTGGCAGAAATTTCAAGACTTTTAAAACATATATTGCTAGCTCTTGATTGACAAAAGAACCAGAGATATCATCAAGAAAAGAAAAATGGCAGTGAGAGGTTAGGATGTGGAATAAGTTGCCTGAAAGCGAATGAGACAAAAGGGATGAAAGTGATATCCGCCTCCCCCTCTCTCCCTATTTATTTCATCCGCCTCCCCCTCTCTCCCTATTTATTTCAGACCTCTCCTCTATCCATCTTCTATCCGCCTCCCCCTCTCTCCCTATTTATTTCAGAACCCTCTTCCCCTCCCCCATTTCTGATGAAGGGTTTAGGCCCGAAACGTCAAGTTTTCCTGCTCCTATGATGCTGCTTGACCTGCTG
>JAHRHZ010000020.1:13126974-13142512 GCA_024137785.1 Ginglymostoma cirratum
TGCTTGTTATCTCGGATTCTCCAGCATCTGCAGTACCTTTTATCTCTCCTTATGAAGTTAGCTGAGTGACAAACAGAGAGCAATGGTTAAAGGATATTTATCAGACTGGAGAAAGGTTTGTAATGGAGTTTCCTAGGGATTAATTTTGGAATTCTGGCTATTCTTGATATATGTTATAATTTATTTCTTTTTCTTCACACAACGTGCATATCACCGAGTGGATCAGCATTTATTGCCCTCACGCAGGTGGTGGTGAGTTGCCTTCTTGAGTCTTTCCAATCTGTGTGGTGCAGGTACATAGGGTATTCCTGGATTTTAACCCAGCAACAGTGAATGAACATTGATATATCTCCATGTTAGGACACGGAACAGCGTGTGGCTTGGAGTAGAACTTCAAGTGCTGGTGTTCTCAAGTGCTTGCTGCCCTTGTCTTTCCATCTGGTTGGTTTATTGGTTTGGGATATACTATTGAAGGAGATTGCTGGAATGTATCATGTATCATAAATGATACATGCCGCCATCACAATGAAGGGAGTGAATCTTTAAGAGGGAGTGAATATCTCTCTCTCTCTTTCTGTAACTCGTCCAAAGGAGACAGCATGAAGATTGTCAGGAAAGGGTTAAGTTGCAGCAAATACTTTAACTGCCTGCCTACCTCCTTATCTTCAGGCTGAAATCAATTCTTAAGTATTTGCCCTTAATTGATGTTAGACCTGCCCTTTCTACTTGATGAATATAGGTTGTTACATTAGTTACCCCCCGATCCTGGCAGCACTGACATTGAGGAAAGCTGATGTATGATCCCAGTGCAATTTAAGCAGCAACTCCCAATACCAACCCATTCTCACAAGTAATCATGTTATTCCCTGACAGCAATAGGCCCCTTGCTAGTGAAGGAGATTTATTACACCGCACGTTCTTGATCAAACTGGTTTGCTCCCGGCTCGAGATATCACGATACAACTGATAGTTTCCCTTTGCTCCCACCAGATCTGTTTACATTCCCTGTCTCACTCAATAAGCAACAGACCCCATCATCCCAGGATGCCACATCGATGAAGATTTGACATAAGGGCAATGTTTTCTTATCTATCCAGCGTATCTATCCTATAATCTTGATCATTAGACTTGTCACCCAAGGAACTCCTAGAGACACAGATTGCAATCGGTGAATTTCACAGATCTTGAAGCACTTGCAATCCATATGATCTTCATACAAAAGGGTTCATCCATTTAAAATAAATCAGTTGAAAACACGTCTGTAAGCCTAGCCCTCACAGGAGTACAGCATGATCACGTGAACTGCAGGAACTAGGATTTCTATTTGCATTGAAAACAGAAGTTGCTGAAAAAGCTGAGCAGGTCTGGCAGCATCTATGAAGAAAAATCAGAGTTGACGTTTCAGGTCTGGTGACAAGGTCCCACACGGCAGGTTAGTCGTGAAGGTTAGATCGCATGGGATCCAGGGAGAGCTAGCTAATTGGATTTGGAATTGGCTCGGTGGTAGGAAGCAGAGGGTGATGGTTGAAGGTTGTTTCTCGGACTAGAGGCCTTTGACTAGTGGTGTGCCACAGGAGTCGGTGCTGGGACCTTGTTATTTACACAAATGATCTGGATGTGAATGTACAAGGCATGATTGATAAGTTTGCGGATGATACAAAATTAGGAGGTATCGTTGGTAGCGAGGAAGGTTACCAAAAATTTCAGAGGGATCTTGATCAGATGGGGAAATGGGCTGAGGATTGGCAAATGCAATTTAATACAGATAAGTGTGAGGTGTTGCACTTTGGAAAGTCAACCTAAGGGAGGACTTATACAGTAAATGGTAAAGTCCAGAGGAGTGTTGCGGAACAGAGAGACCTAGGAGTACAAGAACATAGCTCGTTGAAAGCAGCGTCACAGGTAGACAGGGTGGTGAAGATGGCATTTAGCATACCGGCCTTCATCGGTCAAGGCATTGAGTATAGGAGTTGGGATGTTATGTTACAGCTCTATAAGTCATTGATGAGGCCGCACTTAGAGTATTGTGTACTGTTTTGGTCACCATGTCATAGGAAAGACATAGTTAAACTGGAAGAGATAGCTGCCTCTGATGCTGCCTGGCCTGCTGTGTTCCTCCAGCTCCACACTTTGTTATCTTAGTTAAACTGGAAAGTGTGCAAACCAGTTTGGTTTGGGCCAAAGGGCCTGTTTCCATGCTGTATGACTCTATGCTGCCAGACCTGCTGAGCTTTTCCAGCAACTTCTGTTTTTGTTCCTGATTTACAGCATCCGCATTCTTTCAGTTTTCGTTTGTATTTGCATGTTTATTGCCACCATTTCATGGGATACTTGCTGTTGTATTCCCCTACCGTCAAATGTATAATAGCCACCCTATCATTTCTGAAAGGATATTTCACATGCAAAATTAATTTCATACATCGTCCATTCATATAGTTTTCCTGTCTGTAAGTTGGTTGCCGCTTTTGCCTTGAACAAAACCGTAGCTGCACTTCACATGCATTTTAAGCACTTTGGAATGCCTGAGGCTGTGGGAGGAACTACACAAATACAAGTTTTTCGTTTCTTCCATACCAGCATTGTTGCTGGGGGTAAAGGATGGTAGGGTGGTACTGTCATTGGGTTGGTAATCCAGAGGCCCAGCTTAATGTGCTGAGTACACAGACTTAAATCCCATCACAATGGTTGATGACTACACATAATAAATCTGGAATTGAAAGTTAATATTAGTAGCAAAGCTATCTTCATCAACTGTTGATCAAAATCTCTCACTAATGTCCTTTCGGGAGGGAAATCTACTGCCCTTCCTTGGTCTGGCCAACATGTGTCTTCAGACCCACAGTGATGTGGTTGACTCTTAAATGTCTTCGGAAAGGGCTTCACAAACCACTGGGCAATTGACAGCATGGAGCTCTTGGGCTCCATTTTTCCAACTTCCTTTATCCTATTTGACTGTGAATGTTGGGACATGAGCTGTCATATTGCTGATGTAATTCTCTCTTTTTATGTTTTAGTTACCATAGAAATTGTACCTTTAATGAAGTTCCAAAAAGACAATAAAACTATGAAAGTGTCTTCTCACGTGACTCATTGTCAAGTTCTGTTCGATTACGCTCCAGTGAATTGCCTTCAAGAAAGTTTTATTAGGTTAAAGAAATTACACAAATGCAATTTATTGCTGACTTCTTTTTAAAACTAGTAACCAAAGGCTTCACCTGCTACAATTTGGCCTTGTCAGTGAAAAGAGTCTTAAACGAGAGTCACTGTCAGTTTTCCTTCTCTATTAGAATGGATTAGTTATCAGTATCAGCTGTCAAGGGACTGTGATGGCTTTCCAAGCGCTAAACCCAATCAAGTCTAAAAATAATCTGGAAAAATTCCCCTTCAGCAATTTTGGGGACAGTGAGAACTAGTCAAGGAGACTACTGTGGGACTGTTCTTATATTACTGTGGATTTGTTCCAGCAACCTGTCCCTTTTTGAAGGTACTATACAGAGTTAGTGAAGGGGCCTAGGACAGTAGGGAACTGAGAGAATTCCTGTTGTATTTCTTTCATGAGCCAGTTCACACAAGAGGCCATTTTCTAGGCAAAGCAGTGCTTGCAGTTGAGGACAATTTGACAAGGGCACACAGAAACGGGGGGTGGGGAGTGGTCCACCATCCGTCAGTGAAGAGGCTAAGGCCAAGTGCAAAGGATGATCCTGACCAATTGTACAAGATCAAGGCAAGTCTTGTACAATCTATTAGAGCATGGCAGTGGAAATGGTGGTGATAGGATCTCAGAGGAGGTGGTGATCACTGATGTAGGGAGTGATCTGAGGATGCATCAACTGATTGGAGGGGGCAGAGTTTGTGGCAAGGGAGCACATGCATTGGAAGAAGTTGTGGAGGAGATATCATTAAAGGAGAGATCGTGGGGGAAAGAAATCAAAGGGAAATATCACAGGGGGAAGAAATTGTAGGCAGAGAAATTACAGTAGGAGAGTTCACAGGAAAGAGATTGCAAAGTAAGAGAGATCACAAAGGGAGAGATGGTAGTGGGAGAGATCACAGGTAGAGATTGTAGGGGGAGCAATCATGGGATGCAGGGTTACAGTTGGAAGAAATTGTCGGGGGAGACGTCACAAGGGAGAGGTTGTAGAGTGGGAGATTGCAATGGGAGAAATCTTAGGGTGAAGAAATCACATGGGGAGAGATCATGATGTGAGAGTAATTGTGAAAGGTAGGTTTACAGTAGGAAGAGTAGGTAAGATACAGATCACAGGGGAGAGATCATTGTGATGACATATGATGGGAGAAGAAATAGTAGAGTGGGGAGAGATCAGGGTAATGGGGTGGGAAGATCACTGCAAAAGATTTATTTGAGGAGTTGGAGGTTTAGGAGTCCCTTCCTGGCCCACAAACAGATCTTCCTATCCCCACCTCCCTGTAGCTGTTCAGTTTCTTGATCCCTGTGAAACCCCATGGCCAGCCATTAAATGCAACTAGCAACCACGATCTGAGGCAAATCTAAAACACAGACTCACATCAATCTCCAGAGCCAGTTACTTGGATCCCCAAACCAGCCGCAGTGAAAATGTGAGTAAATGCACTGCAGTGCATTGAGGTTTCAAATACTTAGGGATGTCCCCTGTCACCTTGACCCTCTCCTGCCAATCTCTGGGAGGGGGGTATCAGAGTATACAGGCAGTTAATACTGAGCACACACAATGTGAGACAGATTGCGGAAACAGGCAACAGCCTTGGGCATTTGGAGAAAGAAAATGATGTTGACAAGAGAACTGATTGTTGTTTGTTTCATCTAATCAGATTGTGCTGTGTAGCATGTGTACGCCTGTCTGAAATGTCTGAACCTTAATAGCATTCAATATGTACCAGCATTCACTGCACCGTCATTACCAAAGATTACAGTTTCACAAATAATCATTCCACTCACAAAAGAGGGCCATGCAAGCCATTTTCCCTGTTTGGAGGGTGGAATTCTTGTTAATTGAGAAAGACCTTTGGAGTACTTATTTTTAAGAATGGAACTTATAGAAGCCAACTGCAGAAAAAATGTTCCTAGCAGTGTTCATCCCAATAATTGTTGATTAATGTCGAAAATTGCGGATGATTAAGCCTTCACAAAAGGCTCTTGGAGTAATGGTAGCATAGTGGTAATTTCCCTGGAATATAAATTCAGTAATTCCAAACTAACTGGGAGCCTGGGTTCAAATTAGACCATGTCAGCTTTATAACACAACCTCAGTTCGTAAATCTAGAATTGAAAACCAGTCTCTGCAATGGTGACCATGACAAGTATTACTGACTGGCATGGAAACCCATTTGCTTCACTGATGTTCATTAGGGAAGGAAATCTGCCACCCTTACCAGGCCTATATGTGACTCCAGACCCACAGCAATGTGGTTGACTCATGACAGCCCTCTGAAATGGCCTTGCAAGCCACTTGGTTCAAGGGAATTTGGGATGGGCAACAAATCACTTGACACTGACGACCACAACCTATATAAAAAACATTAAGAAACACACTGTTTCCCAGGGTCTACCTCCATCACAGGAATGTAGGTCAAAAAACTGGATATTCCATTGCTGCTAAGGGAATGAGTGGTGGACACCACTCTGCCTTGTTCTCCATATTACTGACTTTATGACCTTTGATCCTGTTCAAGGAGATCCTATGACAGGATCAGTGTCTCCGAAAAGCACCTGTTTCTACTGTCAGCAGTCTTGCCTCAGAGTTAGAAAGTTTTGTGTCCACTCTTAGAGGGTTTAACACACTGTTACCACACCCAGTTATAGTCAAATATGTCACCAGTTGACCAAGAAACATCATCAGTATTGAGCCCATTGGGACAGCAGAGGTTCCAGTCAGTCCACTGAACATTCCAAATGCAAGTTACCATCGTGTATTGCTGGAAAACTGAGTCAAACCATAATTGACTCAAGAAAAAGCTTTTTTTAATGTAGCAATTAAGATTTAGAATGCAAAGCTGAAAGTGTGGTGGAGGTAGATTCAATTGTGGCTTTCAAATGGAAGAAAAGAAAGATATTTGAAGAATTTGAGGGCCAAGACAGGGGTGTGGGACGAGTTAAGTAACTGTTTTAGACAGTTAGTGCAGCTTGACTGGTCAAAAGGTTTCCTTTTAGGCAGCAACTGTAGTGAAGTGAGATCTACATTTCTGTGCGTGTACCAACGACAGTATTCCTTGAACATAACTATATATTGATCAAAGAGGACATGTTACCTGGAGCCCCACAGACCCAGGCTCTAGTTCCTTGTAATTTGTTAATGACAGAGCTCCTTTTACACATACTCAATAGCTACACCCAGGATAAAATAACATGTTGAAGTCTACATTTTTAATCATTTTTTTGTGGACTTGTTTGAAAAATTGTGGATACTTAGATTTTTTTTTTAAAGAGGTCAATGAAAGAATATTGAAACATTTTTGTTAATAAGGCATTTCTTATAAGTCACGTGTCTTGTGATAACTGGTTATTTATTGGAGGCTTCTACCTGGTTTAATGACTTCCATTTTCCAGTTTCTGTTTTGGATATTGTTTGATACGGTCTGCTGCAGGGAAGGAGCTCCCAGCACAGCTCCCCTGTTTCTGAAAAATGTTTTTGTTGTGTCCCTAGTGTGAAGCCTTATTGTCTCCTTGAAGAGAAACTAGAAGTTTTCTCACGACATAACAAGCATGGGGCTGGATGAACACAGCAGGTCAAGCAGCATCGTAGGAGCAGGAAAACTTGACGTTTCGGGCCTAAACCCTTCATCAGAAATGGGGGAGGGGAAGAGGGTTCTGAAATAAATAGGGACAGAGGGGGAGGCGGATAGAGGAGAGGATAGGTGGCGAGGAGGCAGACAAGTCGAAGAGGCGGGGATGGAGCCAGTAAAGGTGAGTGTAGGTGGGGGGGTAGGGAGGAGATAGGTCAGTCCAGGGAGGACGGACAGGTCAAGGGGGCGGGATGATGTTAGTAGATAGGAGATGGGGGTGTGGCTTGAGGTGGGAGGAGGGGATAGGTGAGAGGAAAAACAGGTTAGGGAGGTGGAGATGAGCTGGGCTGCAGGGTTCCCAGGCTGAATATGATTTGCTGTTCCTGCAGCCTTCGGGTGGCATTGCAGGAGGCCCAGGATGGACATGTCATCTGAGGAATGGGAGGGGGAGTTGAAATGGTTCGCGTCTGGGAGGTGCAGTTGTTTGTTGCGAACTGAGCGCAGGTGTTCTGCAAAGCGGTCCCCAAGCCTCCGCTTGGTTTCCCCGATGTAGAGGAAGCCACAACAGGTACAGTGGATGCAGTATACCACACTGGCAGATGTGCAGGTGAACATCTGCCTGATGTGGAAAGTCTTCTTGGGGCCTGGGATGGGGGTGAGGGAGGAGGTGTGGGGGCAGGTGTAGCACTTCCTGCGGTTACAGGGAAAAGTGCCGGGTGTGGTGGGGCTGGAGGGGAGCGTGGAGCGGACGAGGGAGTCGCGGAGGGAGTGGTCCCTCCGGAAGGCAGATAAGGGTGGGGAGGGAAAAATGTCTTTGGTGGTGGGGTCTGATTGCAGATGGCGGAAGTGTCGGAGGATGATGCGTTGGATCTGGAGGTTGGTGGGGTGGTATGTGAGGACGAGGGGGTTCTTTTTTGGTTATTATTGCGGGGACGGGGCGTGAGGGATGTGTTCTGGGAAATGCGGGAGACACAGTCGAGGGTGTTCTCGACCACTGTTTGCGGGGGTAAGTTGCAGTCCTTGAAGAATGAGGACATTTGAGATGTGCACGAGTGGAATGTCTCATCCTGGGAGCAGATGCGGCGGAGGCGAAGGAATCGGGAATAGGGGATGGCATTTTTGCAGGAGGGTGGGTGGGAGGAGGTGTATTCCAGGTAGCTGTGGGAGTCAGTGGGCTTGAAATGGACATCGGTTTCTAGGTGGTTGCCCGAGATGGAGACAGAGAGGTCCAGGAAGGAGAGAGAAGTGTTGGAGATGGTCCAAGTGAACTTCAGGTTGGGGTGGAAGGTGTTGGTGAAGCTTATTTGGAAAATACAGTTTTCTCACGATTGTATTTTCCAAATAAGCTGCAGGTTGCAAAGATCCAAGAGACAAGCTGTTTGGTGACACCTTTCTCCATGTCCTAGAATGCCAAACTAACAGCCCTCTAAACATTACGCACTTTATTCACTTTGCCTTCAAGACCTAACTGTTTATTGACCAAAAGCGTTTATTGTTTCAAAGTCAATCTCTGCAGAGAGGAACTCATTTGTTTTCTATTTTTCTGGGTGTTAACTGCATGTGTGTGTGCATTTGGGGTATTTAGAATGTTTGAGATTTATACATTCACATTTAAAACTGTGTGTTAATTTTAGCTTTACAGCTTTGCCAAATCCATTTTGTTTCACATTAAATCAATAACTTTGTTGCTTATAAAATAAATAGGATAGAATTTTCAGCCTAGTATGGTGAAAATATCTAACTAACCATATTGGAAACTGAGTGAAACATTTAAAATTATGTTGTGTGGTCAGTGGAGTGATGGGAGTAAGGAGAGATGCAGCGCATTCCCTGTTATCTCGATTTTAACAGCATAGTCCCCTCTACTTGACAGTGACCATCCCATGATTCTATAAACCAGTGACAGTTTGCAAGCACTTAAGACTCTGTTCAACTCTTGCACCAAACTACAGGGTTTACAATTCCCTTACAATTGGAATCATCTTATTAGAACCAGGATTTTCGCCCAATCCTTGTATAATATCACTGTAGCGATGGAAGATACCACGAGGAGAAAGGTTGCCAGTGGTCTTCATCAAGAACATTGACTAGGTCAAGTCATAGTAGTTAATGCATATTTAATCAGGCCAGCAATTGGCTGGACTATAATACTTGCATAAAAGGGGCTGATATTCTGGTGAAGAAGGGCAATGGGTGCTTGAAGCCTGCTTGATAGTGGCTATTGGCTGTTTGCCAATCGTCTGCAGGCAGCATCCAGAGCCGGTGAATCAGCTGCAGAGCTTCATTTTAAAGTATTTGCCATCTGATAATATTAAAATCATGTGCTTTGTAAAGATCCACATGGGAGACTTGTGCAGGAATACTCCACATTCACAGTTGAAGCAGGTAGTTTCGGGTGTTGGCAGGGGTAGGGAGTGGGAGATCACATACTGAAATTAAAATAAATTGCAGAAATTAGATTTGACAGTGTCATTTATAAAGCGTTGCCTTATTTCTGTTCCTGCCCAATTAGGAGAGTAAATAGTGCTCTATGGTGAAAATAAATGAATCTGTAAGGGTGCCACTGATTTATGACATCAGTGTGACAGAAAGGAGAAAGACTTGCATTTCATAACACCTTTCACATCCCTAAGCACTTTACGGTCAATAAAGTACTTTATAAATATAGTCATTGTTGCAATGTAGGAAATGGTACAAAAAATTTGTGCACCACAAACAATAATATAGTAATAATTGAATCATAATGTTGTTTGAAGAATAAACATTGGCCAAGACTCCAGGGATAACTCTCCAGCTTGCTTTTAAAATAGTGCCATGGGATCTTTGACATTTACCTGAGAGGGCTTGGTAAGGTCAAGACTGAGGTATTTTGAAGTCTAGTATTAGCTTTTAGAGAAGTTATAAATGGCCTAGAGTGCAGATGCATCCTGCTTGGCTGGTTTCCACCTGGTTAGATCATTCAATTCATCAGTTATGAATCAGGGGCTTTACAGAATCATAGAACTGTTACAGTACAGAGGAGACCATTTGGCCCATCATGTCACTATTGCCTCTCCAAATGATCATCTCACCTCGTGCTGGTCTCCTGTCTTCTCTCAGAAGCCCTGCACATTCTTCTTTTTCAAATAGCCATCTAATTCCTTGTTGAATGCCTTGAATGACCCTGCAGGTCAGACAGCAGTCAACTAAAGACTGCAGATAAAGACCAAAGCAATTACGTTAAAGTATGCTTTTTTCTGTTGCTCACAATCAGAGATGGATGCACTTTAAAAGAGCAAACTACCTGTTATGCACATCTCAGCAGGGATTTGGAGCAGACTGGTGTGAATTAACTAATGCAAATTGTGCCTTTGGAGCAAAGAAGAATATATTATACCCATGTCCGAGTAATTTATTATTCCTCAGTGAGCAAACTAAATTAGAGCAGAATTTAATGGAAACACTGCTTCATTCAGATCAGATCTTTCTGAGCGAACATTAATGCACCTCATACTGGGACCAGAACCTGAGCAATAAAATCGACTCCAGTAAATAAATCATTACTGCAAATTCTCTCACACATTCAGGCTTTTGCAAAGCTTTCCCCGCTCTCTCCCAAGGACAGTTACAGCCTCCAAGCTCCTTCCTGCCTGCCTCACCAGTTGCCAAGATCATGGCAGATCACACTGTGCCTCAATACCCATTACCACATATATTCATTGATGCCTAACTCAATAGAAATCTAGTGATCTCAGGTTGAAAGCCTTCAATTTACTCTTTCCCACCAGATCCCAACCACTATCCCCCAACACTCCTAACGTTCACAGTCCTTTGAAGAGAGAAAGTTCCAGACGTCATTCCTCTGCAGACAATTCTGGTCTCCCTGCTATAGGAAGGACATTATTAAACTGGAAAGGGTGCTGAAAAGATTTACTGAGACTGGAGGGTTTGAGTTATAAGAATAGGCTGAGACTTTTTTTGCTGGAACATAAGAGATTGAGGCGTGACCTTGTAGAGGTTTATAATGTCATGAGGGACATGGATAGGGTGAATAGCCAGGGTCTTTTCCCCAGGGTAGGGGAGTGCAAAACTAGAGGGCATAGGTTTAAGGTGAGAGGGGAAAGTTTTAAAAGGGACCTGATGAGCAACTTTATCATACAGAGGGTAGTGCATGTATGGAACAAGCTGCCAGAGGAGGTGGTGGGAGTGGGTACAATGACAACATTTAAAATACATTTGGACAGGTACATGGATAGGAAAGTTTTAGAGAGATATGGGCCAAATGTAGGCAAATGGGACTAGCTTAGTTTAGGAAACTTGGTGGGTAGGAACAAGTTGGACTGAAGGGTCTATTCTGCGCTGAATGACTCTATGAACTCTACTCCTTGTGTGAAAACGTCTTTCCTCAGTTATGATTCCTCCACCACACAAGAGGTTAGAATAGTTTCTCTGTTATCTACTCGACCAAATTGTGATAACCTGTACCTGTTTTAGTTTCCCAATGAATTTTAGTGCTCCCTGCAGTCTGAAATGGACTCTTACATCGCTGTGACAGATAGTGTTCTTTAAACGTAAAGAAAGCAAAAGGGCAATTCATGGTTTACATTGATGTCAGACATTAGCCCCAAGTCTCAATTTTCACAATCGATTGCATCCTGCATATGAAGTCAGTGTGTAGGAGGGATGGGTAGAGCTGTTAGCTTGCACTGCTATCAGTGTTCCGATGTGGAGGTGTCGGTGTTGGACTGGGGTGGACAAGGTTGGAAATCATATATCACCAGGTTATAGTCCAACAGGTTTATTTGAAAACACAAGCCTTCACAGCCTTACTTCTTCTTCTGATACTACCTCTCTCACTAACATCTGAAGAAGGAGTGAGGCTCTGAAAGCTTGTGTTTTCAAATAAACCTGTTAGACTATAACCTGTTGTCGTGTGACTTCTGAGCTCAATGTTCTGAAGATTCTGCTGTGCTTAAATGTTGCAGTCACTTGATGACAAAGACTTCTCTGTTTAGGTCTGGGAAAGGTTGCTTTTATTCCTGCGTATTGGGCTCCAATTTGTGAGTTTTGAGATTGGTTTTCAGATTGACTTTTTACCTAAGTTTGGGACATCCTGTGGTGCAAGTTCAGCTGAATGAGAACAATTGCTGGCCAATAGGGATGGATGATAAATGTGACCTTACTGCCCACAGTCTAAAACCAAAAATCAATGGAGGGAAATTAATGGCACACAAAGGCACCAAATCACAAAAAAAATGATCAATTGGGTAGGGTGTGTATTATGGCTGACTGACGTACCACTATCCCAACGGGCATTGAATTTAAATCCCTTAGTAAGAAAAGTTTACCATTTTGATTTAAACAGTAAGTTGCTCCAATCTAAAGAGCATTGCCTGAAGGAGTGATGACTGCAGTTTCAATCATCACTGTTTAGATGGGAATTAGATATGGAATTGGACTTGTAAAGGGAAGAAGTTGCAGGGCTGTGGTGACACAGCAGTGTTGAGTTCTTCCAAAGCTCTGAGTTAGCATAGATGCAATGGGCCAAATGGCCTTTTTCTGTGCTGCATGATTCTATATAGATATCAAGCTTGACAAATCCTCCGATTCTAGAATCAACATGTTTCCTGCTTCCCCAAATCCCACCTCGCCCCCTTCACCCCCAACTTGCCGGGACTATTACCAACTGTGTCTTTTTTAAAATTTTAACTCTGGCTTATTATATATAGAATCCCTACAGTGCAGAAATAGGCCATGTGGCTCATCAAATCTGCACCAACCCTCCAAAGAGCATCCCACCAGACCCAGACCCTCAACCTGTCCCCATAATCCCATGGCCAGTCTACCTAGCCTGCACATCTCTGGACACTATGGGGAAATTTAGCATGTCCAATCTAGTTAAGGGCACATCTTTGGACTGTGGAAGGAAACCAGAACGCCTGACAGAAGCCCACATAGACATGGAGAATGAGCAAACTCCAAACAGACAGTCACCTGAACGTAGAATCGAACCAGGTCCCTGGTGCTGAGAGGCAGCAGTGCTAACCACTGAGCCACCATACTGCCTCCTATCTTGACCTAATCCTCTGCATATCTGGTACTAGGGCAGTCCAAATGGGCAGACTGGAAAACTCAGAGACAGGAATAGTCAGCTGAGCCAAAGGGGATAAGCCATTGAACTGACTCTCTAGAAGAGATCGGCATGTTTGGGCTCTGTGACACTTACTCCCAATATCACCCAGATAATTCTCACCAGGTACTGTGAAGCTCATTTCATTGCCTAGCCCTTGTAATCAAGGGTCTCACATTGACAAAAAAAGGAATCTTCCTCCATGATAAAGTTTTTGGAAGTTTATCAGCTGTGTAAGAGCTGCAAAAACAAAACAATGAATGTAATGTGCCTTTAGCAGACACATGTGTGAGGCAAAATGTTAGAATAGTTCAAAACAGTGTGCGGTTGTCTTTCTGTTCAGTGTCTTCAATGTCTGTATGAATCATGTGATATTTTTCTCTGTGGTTTGAAAGATTGCTAATCTCTGCAGGAACCATCCACTGCTCTTTGACATTTTCAAACATTTGAACTGGGCTGGTTGAGGGAGATAGTTTATTACTGTTTCTGAAAGAAAATAAAAAAAGACTGGACTCTTCAGACTGGCTTACTGATAGGTTTAATCAGGGTAGCTTCAAAAGCAAATTTCCAATTTCAGCTTTCACTGCTTGATTTTGTTTTATATTTTTTCTTGAGACATGTGCCTGACTGGCAAAGCCAATGTTCATTGCCCTTCAGAATCACAGAAATGGTCTAATACAGGAGGCCATTTAGCCCATTACGTCTACACTGTCTTTCCACATGAACATCATTGCCTCATGCCAATCTGCTGCTCTTCCCACCAAACACTTGCATATCATTTCTCCACAAATAATTATCCAATACCCTCTTGAAAGCCCCAGTAGAATCTGCCTCCATCACACTTCCAGGTCATATATTCCATACCCTAATTACTCGCTGTTTGGAAAATGATTTTTCTTCTGTCACGTTTGCTTCTTTGGCAAGTCATTTTAAATATACACCCTCGGGTTCATAGCTTCTCCCCATCTATTCTATCCAGTCCACTCGTTATTTTGGAAAGCTCTATCAGATCTCCCCTTAGCCTTCCTCAGGAACAACGGTCCCAATGTCTTCAATTAATCTTCATAACTGATGTTTCTCATCCCTGCCACCATTCTTGTAAATCTCTCCCCAACACATTTACATCTTTCCAATAATGCGATGCCCAGAACTGTACACAGCACTCCAGCTGAGGTCTAACAAATGTCTTACACATTTTCAACATCACCTCCTTCCTCCCATACTCTATGTCCCTATTAATAGAGTAATAATATTTTTCTGATTAACATGAGTAGTGTCACCTCAGAGAGCAGTCAACCAGTCTCCACTGTCACAACAGCGCCTTTGGCAGCAGTAGCCGTGATTGGGACTGCAAACAGTCACCAAAAATCCCAGAATTCAGGACCAGGTAATTAAGTGTAGCAGGGACAGGGGGTTTCACAGTGGGGAGGTGAGGTGAGGACCGAGACAGTGGGGAGAGGGCATAGTATCCTTGAAGGATAGGGGAGAGAGGGGCAGAGCAGGGTTGGGTATTGTGAAGTACCCTGTGTGGATAAACGAGTCCTTGGCATTGGCAACCACACTTCCTCCCAAAGTCTGAGCAAGGTGTCTAACCCCGACCCTGAACACCCTCTATCAGCCACGAAATTGAGGCTGGGTGGGAGCAGACCCTTAAATAGCAAGTTATTAGTCACTTAAGGACCTCAATTGGTGCAATGGCAGGAAGACCAACACAGCCCCTCGCACCTCATGTAAAATCTCTTGTGACTACAAAAGATAAAAGGGGCTGACAACAATAACCCACCTCACCCCCAATGGATTATGTCCCAACCTGCAGACACATTTTGATTTTACCCTTTGAAGGATATGCGAGGACAGGGGTAAAAAAATCCAGTTTCAATTCTACTGAAGCATACTAGTGGGACTGACCTCATTTGTGCCAGTGGGCTAAGGTACCCTACAGGCTAGCCTTGGTTCAAGCGTTACCATGTTATGAAGGTCAAAGTTGAAGAATTATCCTCCAGTCAACCTTGTGCTGCAGGTAAAGGGGGAGGCAATGGCCTGGTGGTATCATCACTGCACTGTTAATCCTGAGACCCAGATAACCCGGGACCCGGGTTCGAATCCAATCATGGCAGATGGTGGAATTTGAATTCAATAAATATCCAGAATTAAGAATCTGATGACCATGAATCCATTGTCGATTGTAGGGAAAAACCCATCTGGTTCACTAATATATTTTAGGGAAGGAAACTGCCATCCTTACCTGGTCTGGCCTACATGTGACTCCAGGCCCACAGCAATGTGGTCGACTCTTAACTGCCCTCAAGGAAATTAGGGATGGGCAATAAATGCTGCCTAGCCAGTAACACCCTCATCCTGTGAATGAATAAAGGGAAGAGATCCACTCTGAGTGCTTGAAGTCAGTTAGTTAAGAAGGCAGACAAAGGGAAACAAGACAACAAAAGAACCCCCTTTTACCTTAAATATTAGAATTCAGTCATGGTAAAAGGAACCAGAACAACAGAAACTCAACAAATCTGTAAAACTAAGAATCTTGAAATCAACTGTTTACCAACCAATGTCAATATAAGCGATAAAAGGTACTGCAGATGCTGGAGAATCCGAGATAACAAGGTGTGGGGCTGGAATGAACACAGCAGGCCAAGCAGCATCATAGGAGCAGGAAAACTTGACGTTTCGGGCCCAGACCCTTCTTCAGAAATGGGG
>JAHRHZ010000020.1:13142912-13181038 GCA_024137785.1 Ginglymostoma cirratum
CCCCATTTCTGAAGAAGGGTCTGGGCCCGAAACGTCAAGTTTTCCTGCTCCTATGATGCTGCTTGGCCTGCTATGTTCATCCAGCCCCACGCCTTGTTATCTCAATATAAGCGATGATCTCCACTTCAACTATCTGCTCTTCACAAACAATTTAGAGTCTAACCTGTGTACCTGTTGTTTTGTCTTTTATCTATTTGGATTCACCTTTTACTTCCAATCTGTGTATGTGTATTGTGTTACTGATTCTTCTCAAGTAACAATTAAAAACCTCGCCCGATGTTAAGTCAAGGAAACCTGGTTAAATTTGCTCCTTTTAAAACAAATTCATTTGGGTCTAGGATCCATTTATAAATTAACCTTGTTGCAACTAACTGAGTGTGGGTGCATGGATAAAGAAGGGGAGCCAATTCATTTCTCATTCCATTTGTGGTATCCTGTTGCAAGCTTAACAAATTGGGGAACTTCATCCAAGTCTGGGCATAACAACATGTCACTGGACTATAGGGAGTGCTCCGGAGACAAAGGTTCAAATCCTAGCATGGCAGCTAATGGAATTTTAATTCAAAACTAAAGTCAATCGCAGTGACTGTGACACCAAAACTCTCATTGGTTGTTGGAAAATCGATCTGGTTCACAAATGTCCTGTACAGAAGGAAATCTGCCATCCTCACCTGGTCTGGCCTACATGTGACCCCAGATCCACAGCAATGGGGTGACTCTTAATTGCCCTCTGAAATGGCCCTCACAAGCCTCTCAGTTTGAAGGAAATTAGGAACCGGCAACAAATGCTGGTTTGCCAGTGACACCTACGCACCATGAATGAATTAAAAATAAGCAAGTGAAGATGACAGCCAATGTTAGGAATCTAGGACAAGCTGCCCACCTTATTGCCCAGACCCAGAACCTGGCACAAAAGACAATGGAAAAAGAAATATAAGGAAAAGCTTCACTTCCCGTTAACAAAGGCTTTCTTTAATTTTTTTATCATTCATTACCTTTATTGCTTAAGTTATTAACGTGTCTACTTCAGTTGCTCATTATGCAGTGAAATTGTTCATTTACTCACAGAGCTATTAGTTTATACTTTGATGATTTTCTGACACCCAACACTCCCAGATTAACTTCAGAGAAATCTCGACAGTGATCCACATCCTCACTCAATCTCAGCTCCCCTAAGCTCACCTCTCACCGCCACACCCTCTTAGCCCCTACTCACCTCAGCCCCCCCACTCTGCCAATTGCCCTTCATTCATCCCAATCACCCTCTTCACATACCTATGGCCCATCACTCTCCCTCTACTGTCGATCTCCCTCATCCTTCCCATACCCTTCCGCTCCCCCTCACTCCAACGCTAAATCCCTCCACGCCACCTGCTGGATTCTCACACCTCCACGTAACTCCCCCCATCAACCCCTGCCCACATTAGAGATCACTTTGCTTCAGCAAAAACATGAAAAACAGTGTGATTTAATTCAGTTCATGGAGAATTAACTAGGTTTTATTGACACGTCCAGTCACCTTGTTTCAGTGCCTCACAGTCAGTTGTCATGTCAACCAATAAAGTCAAGAGTCTCCATCCCAGACCATTCAGGTCAGGAATCTATACCTGGATAAGGGTCATTGAACTTCTACCATATTTTGATTCTACATTCATATTTCTATTTCGTTCATAAATTGTCCTTGTTGGTCCCTTTCAATAATTAACAAACTTAACATTCATTGACTCAAGGCAAAGCCTCTGCTTAGCAAATGGAAAATGCTAGTAAGTGTGACGTTAGGCTTTTTAATAAGTGCAGCCTGAATGAGCTGAATACTCTAATCTATTTCAAGCAGGTACAAGAACAGAAGAATGTAGGGTGCATATTCCCAAATCCTTGAAGATGGCAGGGCAAGTTGATAAACTGGTTCAGAAACTGTATTAAATGTTTGCCTCCAATATAACACAAAGAGTTAAGGTTAATATGTAAGTAGGATAGCCCATACCATCAATGCTGTAAAGTCAGATCATACTACTGCAAGATCATTCTGTCTAAAAACCTCATTTTAAGTTTTTGCCCTGTGTGTTGCATGAAGACAGGACAGTCAGGTTTAGCTGATATCATGAGTAATCTCCACCGATCAGAATATAAAGGACTGTTCTTGGGAGGAGTTATTGAGTCTTCCATTCTGCTTCTGGTACTGTGTTTGTTACCAATGATGTAGTAATGTGCACTAGCTCTTATGTTGAACCTGATGCTTCGCAATGAACCATGATGTATCTTGGATGTAATGTAACTTCCTAGTAAGTGATGTGCTCTGAATAAAGAATCATCAAGACTCAAAATGTTACCTTGCTCTCTCTCCGTGGATGTTGCCTGACCTGCTGTGATTTCCAGCAGTTTTTGTTTTCTGTAACAAAACATATTGTATTTAGCTAAAACAGAACTTAACTTCTCCCTCTGGCATTGAATGGGAAACCTTCCCCACACAGTACCAATAGCTTAGATTAATACCAGCAAGAAGGACTGATGCTGGTGAATCTCCCCAACACATCCCAGATGGATGACCAGGCTTTTGTAAGATGGCAGCAATGGTGGAACCTAATGTTACATATACCACTGTACATGGTTAGAAAACAATGTACAAGAAAATGTAAATGTTTACCAGCCACAATTTACATCTGTTATGTTGGTGCTTCCCTTTGGGACTAGGAATTATATACGAGGTAGACAAAGATAGATCTGAACAGAAACACTTTAGCAATAATACTCACATGTCCACAGCCAGTTCTGCACTGGACCCAAGCTCCACCCTCTGGGTCACCTGATCAGTTCCCTTAAAGGGGAAGAAACCTCAACTATGTACAAAACTAAACCGACCTCAAGTCAGCGGACATTCAAACTACAATCCCAGATGATGCTAACTGATTCAGAATTAGAGGCACTGAGTATAAAAACAAGAAATCTCCGTGACACAGTTCCTAGTCTCTGGTTATGCCTCAGCTGGAGTATTGTGTCCAATTCTGAGCTTTAAGAGGGATCATGGACTGCAGCAGTTCAAGAAAGAAGCTTACCATCACCACCTCCTCAACAGCAACTAGGGATGAGTAATAAATGCTAGCCCAGCCAGTGATGCTCACGTCCCATGATTGAATAACAACATATGTCAAGGCCTTTAACAGGTTACAAGAGTGGTTTACCAGCACGATCCTTAGGACAAGTGACATCAGTTACATGAGGTGATTGGAGAATCTGGAATTGTTCGCCTTGGAGCAGAAAATGTTGTCTGTGTAACATGAGGCATGAAATCTGACTGTCATGAAGCACAGTGTACACTATTACAAAATGTCAAATGATCTTACTGTCTCTCGCTAGGCTCATGGCACGATGCTGCTGCAGGAAAATGTTTCTTAAATAAAGTTGATAGTTTTCCTGTACCTCAGCAAGCTCTGCAAATGCTCTTTAGCAGCACAGTCAGATAAAAGAATGTGATAAAGGAAAGGTTTAATAGAGTTGTTCAAAATTATGAGTGATCCTGATTAAGCAAATATAGGAAAGAAGCCTTGTTATCTTGCAAAGTGGTTCGATCAGCAAAGGTCACAGATTGAAAATAGTTGGCAAAGAACAAGAGTTGAAATGAGGAGAAATGTTTTCAACTGAGGTTTGTTGAGACCAGGACAGTGTTGCTGAAAGAGCGGGGAACCAGATCCCATAGTAATACTTAAAAGGCAATTGGACAAGGATATGAAGAATAGAAGTTTTCAGAATTATTGGGAAAATCTTATTCTGTTGACAACTGGCCAATATTACACTGTACCGTGAGGGAATTGGGGTAATGAGATGGGAGGGATGATTTGGGAACTGTGTAACTTTGAGTGAAAAATGGAGGCGTGTAAATGGATGATGTAAGTGGGATGTAACTGGGTACTACATAGGGTTGGCAACAATGGTTGTAAATGGGTTGTGTAAATGGAGAGTGTCAATGGTGTATGTATAAAACAGGCTATCAATCCACTAGCTCCAGGTATTGCCATCTCCCAGTTTGTGGTGATCATTAATGCCCAGACCCTTTTTAAAAATCCCCAGATTATGAAGGGAGTCTGCTAGATGCTGCAATGCACTCAGGAGATCTCTTTCTGATGAATGGCTACATTTTCAATCGCATCAAACTCACTGTCACTGGGGTCCCTGTCCTCATAATTACTCTGTTCATTATGATTGACAGCGAAATACAGGTTACATTTTTGTCTGATTTACAATTTGATGAAAATATCCCCCTGCTCTCCCAGTATTGTCAATGCAAAGTGATGAGGGGTCAGGGGGTGAAAGAAAAATGACAAAGGGAGAAAAATACGATGGAATTATGCAAATATGCTGTTAAACACGATTTACGTTCAATCAGAACTTAATCCAGACATATTCAAATATAGAATGACTCAATGTGGGAGATTAATCACCAGATCTAAGTCTCATTAACAGGCCCTTTGACAAGGAATTTTTAATGACTGCAGCATTATCACCCATGCAAGGCATTGCTTTCCTTAAAATGGAAACAGAGGGAATTCTGCTTTTGTTTAGTGAACTTTGTGCATCCCTAATTACCACTGAGAAGGTGGCAATGAGCTGCCTTCGTGAACCACTGCAGTTCTGGTGGAGGGATGCCCACAGTGTTGCAGAGATGGAGTTTCAAAATTCTAGCCCAATGACAATGAAGGAACAGCCGACAGATTTCCAAACCAGGATGGGGTGTGACTTGGAGGCACAATTGCATGTGGTGGTGTTCCCATGGTTCGGCTGCAGATCTGCTTCTTGGTGTCACATGTTGTGGGTTTGGGAGACTTATTGAAGAATTCTTGGTGGTTGTTAAAGTCATCGTGTAAAGAGTGTACTTGCTTATAGCTGACTGCAGAACAACAACGTGCAAAGCCAATAGAATTGTAACTGAACATGAAATATAGGTCAAATGTTTTCTTTTGCGACCTTTCATCTTTTTTTTCTGATGTCTATTTTCCTCTCCTGTTCAGAATCCGCTAGTTCCGTCATTAAATACATTGTTTTATGTTGACAATTGTACAACTTTTCTTTCTAAAATAAAAAACCAACAACCACAAAGCTAATAAGATATACATATCCAGCAATTTGACTATTCTCCTTCTCTACTCTCCCCTTCCCTGAGGTGTGGTAACTGTCCGGTTAACTGACCACTGTTTGTCTCTCTCTGATGAGAGAGTAGCCCTATGGTTTGTTACCTTGATGGTAAAATGTGGTTATGTTACTGGACTGGTAATGTGGCAGTCTAAATGAATGGTACAGAAACATATGGTTGAAATCCCACCCTGGAAATTTCAATTCATGAAATAAATCAGAATCAAAAAACTATTAACAGTATTATTGACCATGAAAGTGCCAGATCAATGTAAAAGTTCACCTGATATCCTTAACAGGAAGAAATCTGCTATTCTTCTGCAATTTTTATATTATTCATTCTTGGGATTTTATTTGAGGATTTACAGAGTTCATGAGACTAATGCCATTGGCTGGTTTGTGTTGCTATGAGGATTGTGGTCTGAGTTTCTATTCTGTGCATTGGCTTTATGTCTATCCTTGTCTCAAAAAGATGTCAACCATGTTGATGGAATGGGTAGACAAACAGCCGATGAAATTCTATGCAAAGGGGTATGAAGTAATTCAATTTAATAGAACTAATGCAGACAGACAATACAAAATACGGGGTACAATTCTAAATGAGGAGCAGAGAGAATGGTGTTATGGCTACACACCAGTTGTGCATTCGGGGTGGTCTGTGAACTAAGAATTTGTATATGCTTGTATGTAACCTCCTTTTAGTAATCAAGTAAGGATAAGGGTAACAGATAAAGATAGAACTGAAATCAGTCTCTATTATTGTTGCAGGCTTGGTTTGCTGGAAGATTCTTTTCCTGAAGTGGAGGAGTTGAATCTGAAGTCAGATTCAGCAGTTGCAATTGTTTCTGTAATCGAATAATTTGAGGTTGCTTGTACAGGCTCTTTTGTTTCACATTCAAACACTGCATCTTGTGGCCTTCGACTGCCTGGTTCAGAACAGCAATCTTGACTGTGCCTTCTGTCTCCCTGTTGAAAAGCCGTAATTGTTTTCAAGAACTCTCACTGATGGCATTCAGATGATTCTTTTCACATGGCTATTTCCAGTGAATATTAGTGCAATCAGATGGTTGCAAATGCTAATTTTGATGAATCATTGTTCCAAAAAACAAAGTCCATCATGCCAGGATTCCCTGTGATTCCTTTGTCTGATCTCCTACTCAACCCTACAGAAGTTTTTGACACTTCACCCGTTTTGAGGTTTCGGTAGACAGACCTGAAATCCTTAAATTATTTAATGACTTTTGGGATTAGCTCCTACAATAACATAATATGGTTGTCTGCTTTTTGGCTGCAGTTGAATCTATAAAAGATATCCACAAATGTAGCTCCTAGGCAATTTTGTAAGACTCCTTGTGTCCATTTTAAAGACAGATAAGTTTTCATACAAAATAGATAATATAACTGTTGATTCCTGAGCCATCAATAAAGCATAAAGGCATTCTAGACTTTATCAATATGGATATAAAGAACAAGAACAAGAAAATATGTTAAATTGATATTAAATCGGCTCAGCCTCAACTGCAGTATTGGATCGAGTTCAAGGCAGCACACTTTAGAAAGGATGTGATGCCTGTCCCTTGTTGCACTCAGGAAGATGATGGTGAGCTGCCTTATTGAACCGCTGTAGTCTATGAGGTAAACCCACAATGCCCCTAGGGAGGGACTTCCAGGATTTTGACCCAGCGACAATGAAGGAATGGTGATATATTTGAAAGTCAGGATGGTGAGTGGCTTGGAGGGAACTTGCATGAGGTGGTGTTCCATGTATCTGCTGCCCTTCTCCTTCTAGATGGAAGTGGTCATGGGTTTGGACGGTGCTGTCTAAGGATCTTCAGTGAATTTCTGCAGTGCACCTTGTAGATAGCACATACCATTGCACTGAGCATCTGAGGTGGAGAGAATGGATGTTTGTGGATGTGATGCCAAGGTCTAACTAGTGTTTTATACTAGTGCAACATAACCTCCTCTTTTTGTACTATTAATAATAAAACTTGGAACTATGTCTCTGTTCCTTCACTGTTGCTGGGTCAATGTCTTGGAACTCCCTTCCTAACAGCACTGTGAGTGTACCTTCATCCCAAGGATTTCAGGAACTCAAGAAGGCAGCTCACCATCATCTTCTGGATGGACAATAACTGCTGGCCTGGTCAGTGATGCCCACATTCTGTCAATGAATGAAAAAAACGTTAAGAGTCAATCACATTGGTATGAGTTTATCTTCAGCAGGATGTTTTGCTTAATATAGCGATGCTTATATTATTTTGTGTCATAGAAGAACTGGGTTTGTGGTATTGAAGAATCCAACAGATATTTATTACAGCCAGCTATCACATAAGTGTCTGGGCTAACAGTAAGCCATTAGAGTACATCAAAGCAGGTTAGTTCCAGGAGAACATTACACTTCAAAAAGTCTGAGGAATGATGGAGCATGAGACCTTTATATCTTCAGGTCACATGTTGTGATATATTGATGATATCAATGAGCATGTCTCTTCAACATATTAATACATACCAACTGTGAGATATAATGAACACCGATTAACAAGAGTATAGAGTAACATATACACCAGATTTCCTTCCCTGCAGGGCCTAGATTAAACAGATGGGATTTAACAATTATCATTGATTTTAGATTTTCAGTTCCAGACCTATGAATTAACTAAATTCAAATTCCCCAAATTGCCATGTTTGGATTTGAACTTATATACTCCAGAACATTGGTTCAGAAACTTTACCACTATGTTACCATCCACATACGCATCATGCACCAGATGCGCAACAGTGCCTTTGACTGAAAATTGTTGTCTGAAATGGCCAAGCAAACCACTCAGTATATTCACTATAACTTCTCAGGGGCAAGTTTTTATTGCCACACTATTATACGTGTTGAAGTCATGGGTTCTGTATAGAAAACAATGGTGACTCCTGGAGGGCTTTCACCAATGCTGAATATCAGACAGTAGAGCTACACTACAAACAACAAAATTCCCAACATAGCCAATCTGCTGAACATTGAATGCATTCTTTTACAACACCAACTGCAATCCACAGGTAATTCTGTGTTGCCAAAAGCAGTGAATTGTGCTGTGGTAACTGAGACTGTGATGCATGTACTTTGCAATTGCTTCATTGACCAGTTTAACACAGAGCTCTGTCTGACTGACAGTGAACAACAGGCATTGGAACTGAACACTGCCAACAGAGACGGCTGGAGCTCAACAACAAGAAAAACAACCCACAAGTTTGAAATGAATGGCTGCTGTAAGAAGGTCCAGTTAATGGAAGCTTGCTACTTAAACCAGGAATTGCTGTGCCCCACCTGTTCAGGAGCCTGAATGTGTGCCTAGAGAGCGAGCATGCACTGTCCACTGGCATGCTCGAGGCATTCTTGATCTCTTTAGTCAACTAACATGAAAGGTCAGAAGAAGAGAGACAGAAGCATGGATCTTTTCAAAACTAATCCTTTTACGTCTCATTTTGTGCAAGTTCCATCTTGAATTAAGTTGCAAAATATGCAGAGCTTTTTGAAGAATGTAGAGGTTGTAATGGCCATTGAATTTACCTCTTTAGCCTCCAATGACCATGTTAATCACCATAGAGGCCAGCGTTGCTGTGGATTTCCCCTGCCATCGCCAGAGGAGTGCAGTAAGCATGACTGTTCAATGTCACATGTACCATTGATCAAAAACAAGAAGCAAACAATACCGGCATTGGAGATCTTATTGTTTATGTATGAAATAAAGTCATATTTGCATTTATATAGCACCTTTAAATTCTATTGTGCTTTACAGTTTGTTGAATTGTAGTCACTGTTGTAATGTAGAAATAATTTCTGCACAGCAAAATTCCTTGAACACCAGCAGGAAAATGACTAAATAACTCATTTTAGTGAAGTTATTTGAAAAAGATACATTGGCCAGAACAGCAGAGACACCTTCCATGCTCCTCAATAAAATAAGGCCTGGGCAACTTTTACATCACTTGAGAGGACTAACAGGGATGTGATTCAGACCATGTACACACTAGCAGAGAGATCCTGAGTCAGAAGATAAAATCTGACATTAGACAATAATTCTGTTTTGTGATAGTTTCTTCTTTTGTAGAATGCAATATTACATTTGTCTGCCTCCTACCTGCTAGTGAAGTGTCCCAGAAGTCTCTCTGATATATTATTTTGAGAACAGATAAATTAATTTCACAAAATGAACTACTCAAAGGGGCATTGCAGCAAAAACATAATCATGAAAGAAGATCAGCAAGTTTAAATTTGGTTCGCGGGGGTGTGGGAAATAATGAACTCCTGTATGTCACAGTGCCCGCTGGTCACAGAAAACCTCAGACATACCACTGGACATCACATGCTTTCCCTCCAGGGACATAGCCATAGAAATGGATCTAACAACCACTTCCATGTCTTGACCTGTTAGTGACCACCTTGACCTAGCTCAGGAGAAGATCTACAAAGAGTTCTTCCAGCTCACTGTCTCTTTTAACTTTGAGCAGACTCAAAGGCAATAGTGAATTATCAGAACTGGTGCTGGTAGCATGTGAACCCAGCCTCTGTGAAGATGGAAATCTGATTCCAATGCCTTCCAATGGTCATGCTACCTTTTGTTTAAAAACAAATGATGATGGTTTCATGGTCACTATTACTGACAGAAGATTCCAATTCTTGATTTATTAACTGAATTTAACTTCCACTACCTGATTTGATTTATTATTGTCACATGTACCTAGGTAGAGTGAAAAGTATTGTTTTATGTGCAGTACAGGCAGATCATACCATACAAAGTGCATTAGGGTAATAGAACAGGGTGAAGAATACAATGTTATGGCTGCAGAGAAGGTGCACAAAGAGTGAAATAAACATTAATATTAAAATTTAAGAGGTCCATTCACATCTCTAATAACAGCGAGAAGAAGCTGTTCTTGAATCTGTTCGTATGTGCGTACAAACTTTTTTTATTTTCTGCCCAATGGAAGAGTGTATAACCAGGTGGAAAGGTTATTTGATGATGTTGGTTGCTTTCCCAAGGCAGCGGAAAGTATAGATGGAGTCAATGGATGGGAGATTGGTTTACGTAATGGATTGGTTTGTATTCATGACTCTCTGTAGTTTCTTGCAGTCTTGAGAAAAGCAGTTGCCAAACCATGCTGCGGTGCATCCAGACAGGATGCTTTCTATGGTGCATCTATAGAAATTGGTAAGAGTCCATGTGGCCGTGCAGCATTTCCTTGGCCTCCTGAGAAAGTAGAGCCATAATTGTGCTTTCTTGACCATTGCATTGACATGGATAGACCAGGACAGATTGTTGGTGATCGTCACTCCCAGGAACTTCATATTATTGACCATCTCCACTTCAGCATGAACTCAAACACTGTCCCAACTTCAGCCCTGAGGTCCAGTAATTCACTTCCCCACATCATCCCCCTGTAGTCTCTCTTTTATGTGCTTTCAGTATGGAATGAAACAGTGTCCTTCACAGTAATTAACATACAATTGACAGGGCCTTGGTTTTACATCTGATGTGAATGCTGGCACCTCTGATATTGTAGCTCCTTTTCAATACTGCACTGAATACAGCACACAACTAAAGAAAGTAATTGGACGACTTATATTTATATTGCACCTTTGATGACCTTTGGCTTACCTAAAATATTTAATAGCCAGAACACCACCATCTGTAAGTTCCCCTCCAAGCCACTCACTATCCTGGCTTAGAAATAGATCGTCGTTCTTTCAGTGTTGCTGGGTCAAAATCTTTGAGCTGCCTTACTAACAGTGTTGTAGATCTACCTACAGCAATGGTTCAAGAAAGCAACTCACCAGCACCTTCTCAAGGGCAACTAGGAACAGGCAACAAATGCTGGTCCAGCCAGCAATGCCCACATCCCATGGGTGAATAAATAAAAGTTTAAGTACCTTTGTCATCTTGTTATCATTGTAATGTAGGAAACCCTGGCAACCAATCTGATACAGAAAGATCCCACAAAAAACAGCATTGTTTTTATGATGTTGATTGAGGAGTAGACCTTGGCCAGGACGCCGTGGAGTACTCACCTACCTGATTTCTTTGAAAATAGTGCAATGTGACATTTCACGTTCACCTGAGAGGACATTTTGGGCCTTGCTTTAACATCACAACCAAAGGACAGAGCCTACAACAGTGATCCCCAGCAAAACTCCATCACTTACTGTCTCTGCTTCATTCTAAGATGGCGACCGAGCAGGGGATCTGAGCCCAGAGATTGTCCACTCTCATCGGCTTTCTTTCTCTTTCTTTTATTTCTTTTTACTTTTGCTCTTTTTTCTCTTCTTTCCTTTGCTCTTTGTTTTCTTTTCTTTAAAGCCTGGAGAGTGGTGGGTGAAGGAGGAAGCCTGTAGCAGCAATGTTAGGATAAGCCAGTCACGTCTCCGCCCCAGCCCGGGGTCTCCCATTGAGCAAGAAGCAGTCATCCCTTGGCCCGGCCTCACAGGGTTGGACTGAGGCTCCAAGTCAGCAGTTAGGCCTGGGCACTTGAAGGAGCGGAAGCGTCGACAAAATGGGCGGATGTCGGATCAGTGGCAGTGCTTGGAGGAGCGTCAGATGGGGAACAGGAGGATTCTTCCAGCCTAGCAACAAGGTGGCTTCCAGCAGCCCAGCATGGGAGTCTCAGCCCGGCTGTGTCTTCAGGCTATTCTACTGTTGCTTAATTGGCTTTCACTGAGCCCAACAGCTGTTAACTGAGCGTGTGATGAACTTTGTCTTAATTTTACTTTTTTATTATTATTATGTTTGACATCTGTCATTAATTTAGGCACCATTGTGTGGCGACTTATAAAGCTTTTCACTGTACTTTTCATGTAAAAATACACGTGTCTATAAATTTCTGTTCTGTTCTATTCTACTGCACTAGAGTGTCAACCCAGAGTTTTGTGTTTAAAAACTGGATTAGGACATGAATCTCCAGCTACCAGCCATGTCATGGCTCTACTTGATGGATCAGGAAACCATCCAAATGACTCCATCCTCTGCTTAGAACATTCATAATACATGGCTTTCTCTGTCACAGAATTATCAATTTAACTTGTGTCACATCAGAACTGGCTGAATGTGACAGGGCACATTCACTGTATCACATCTCATTCCACTTTGATAAAACTGCAACCTGGTAAAGCCCAGAATAAGAGGCCCTTGTTCTTATGTTAATGATTGACCTGCAAAAATATAAGGGAGAATAAACTATTTAGCTAATGTAAAGTAAATTTACAGTGGGGACTTGGAAATGATATGGTCCAATTTACTCATTTATTAAGCTTTATTAGCAGCTGTAAGAAATTGGTTAGGTTTAATTGGAGCCACGTGTCTAGAATTAACTTTGCCCAAATAATTAACTAGAGCGTTAGTTTCTTCGGCATTATCAGTGCAGTGACCAATGGATTTAAAAACGTGGTATTTTGTTAATCTGCACAGATCTATAGATATGGGTTTTGCCTTCTGGCTGAAGGCAAATTTGAAAACTTGAAAAAGACATCCAGGCTGTTGGATTCATGTAAATTCACCAGAATGATTCCAGGGTTTAAAATGAGAGGATGGGTTGTGTAATTCCTTCGATGTTAGAAGTGTGAGGGGTGATCTAATTGTAACAGTCAATATAATAAACAGATTTGTTAGGCGAGAGTAAGAGAGACTAATTTCCTCTGGTTGGCAGGAGTCTAGAACAAGGTGCATTAACCAGAGATTAGTGGCTCAGTAGTCAACACTGCTGCCTCACAGTGACAAGGACCCAGGTTTGATTCCACCCTCGGGTGACTGTGTGGAGTTTGCATATTCTTCCTGTGTCTGTCTGGATTTCCTCTGGGTGTTCCTGGTTCTTCCCTCAGTCCAAAGATGTGCAGGTTGGGTGGATTTACTAAATTGCCCATAGTGTCCAGGCAATGTGGGTTAGCCATGAAAAATTCAGGGTTACAAGAAAAGGGTGGGGGAGTGGGTCTAGGTGGGATGCTCTTCAGAGAGTTGGTGTGGACTTAATGGGCCAACTGGCCTACTTCCATGCTTTAGGGATTCAATGAATTAGCCTGTGTCCATTTTTGGGTCTAAACTCCCTACTACCTAGAGCTCCAGATCCAAAATTACAAACCAACTTCCAAGTTAGAAGCAGGAGTAGGCCTTCCAACCCTGTAAGCCAGCTCCACTTTTCAATAAGATCATGGCTGATCCGATAGCTTCACATTCTTGCCTACCCCAAATAACCTTTTGCTCCCTTACTTAACAAGAATTTGTTAAACTTATTCATATCGACATCGCGGGCCAATATTTATTGCTTGTCCCCAGTTGCCCTTGAGAAGGTGGTGGTGAACTGCTGCAGTCCACATGCTGTAAGTGGACCCACAATGCCCTTGGCGGGTGGGCAATTCCTGGATTTTGACCCAGCAACACTGAAAGATATTTTCCATGTTAGGATGGTGAGAAGCTTGGAGGGGTGCTGCAGGTGGAATCATTCCTATTTGTTGGCTGAACATGTCCTTCTAGATGGGATTGAAAGGTACTGGCTAAGGAACCTTGATGAATCTCTGTTATGATTCTTGTAGATAGTACAATCTGGTATTGTCATACATAAGTGGTGGGAGGAGTGGATGCTTGTGGATATGGTGCCAATCAAGTGGGCTGCTTTGTACTGGATGGTATCAAGCTTCTTGAGTGTTGGGGCATCTGGGCAAGCAGGGAGTATTCCATCATACTTCTGACTTGTACATTATAGATGGTGGACAGGCTTTGGGGAGTCAAAAAGTGAGTTACTCACTATGGTATTCCTTCCTTTGATCTGCTGTTATAGTCACATTATTTATATGGCTAGTCCAGTCCAGTTTCTGGTCAATGTCAACCCCTAGGATGTTGATAGCCATTGAGTATCAAGAGGTAAAGATTAGATTCACTCTTATTGGGGATGGTTATTGCCTGGCATTTGTCTGCCACAAATGTATCTGAACTTGGATAATATCCAGGTTTTGAATCTTCATCAGCAAGCATCACATCGATCTTATAATGGAGGGAAGGTTATTGATGACAACAACAACACAACAATTCTGAGGAAGGGTCACTGGACCCAAAACGTTAACTCTGTTTTCTCCTCCACAGATGCTGCCAGACCTGCTGAGCTTTTCCAGCAACTTTGTTTTTGTTCCTGATTTACAGCATCCGCAGTTCTTTTGGTTTTTATTAAGGTTATTGATGAAGCAGCTGAAGATGATTAGGCTAAGGGCACTACCCTGAGGAACTCCTGCAGAGATATCCTGGAGCTAAGATAGTCAGCATGGCTTAGTGCACGGGAAGTCATGTCTCACAAACTTGATTGAGTTTTTTGAGGATGTAACCAAAAAGATAGATGAGGTAGAGTGGTAGACATGTATATGGACTTTAAAGCCTTTGACAGGGTTCTGCATGGTAGACTGGTTAGTAAAGTTAGATCAATCGGAATTCAGGGATAGCTTGTCAATTGGATAAATAAGTGGCTTGAGGGTAAGAGACAGAGGGTGGTGGTGGATGGTTATTTTTTTAGACGGGAGGCCTGTGACCTGTGATGTTCCATAGGGATTTGTGTTGGGACTAATTGTTTCATTCATATAAGTGATATGGATGAGAATTTTAGGAGGCATGTTTAGTACGTTTGCAGATGACACCAAAATTGGTGGTGTAATGGACAGTGAAGGTTATCAAAGATTGCAAAGGGATCTTGATCAATTGGGCCAATGGACTGAGGAATGGCAAATTGAGTTTAATTTGTATAAATACGAGCTATTGCATTTTGGTGAAGTGAACAAGGGTAGGACTTATACAGTTAGTGGTAAGGCACTGTTCTCGAACAGAGAGACCCAGGGGTTCAGCTACATAGTTCTTTGAAATATGCATCACATGTAGATAGTGTGGTTAAGAAAGTGTTTAGCACACTTGCCTTCATTGCTGAGACTGTTGGGTTTAGGAGTTGGGATGTCATGTTGAGGTTGTACAGGACTTTGGTGAGGCCACTTTCGGATTTGTGTGTGTACAGTTCTGGTTGTACTGCTCAAGGAATTACATTATTAAATTGGAGAGGGTTCAGAAAAGATATGTTCCTGGGACTGTAGAGTTTGAGTTTTAAGGAGAGATTGGATAGGCTGGGATTATTTTCACTGTGGAGTATGGGAGGTTGAGGGGCGACCGTATAGAGATTTATAAAAATCATGAGAGGTATAGATAAGATGAGTAGCAAAGGTCTTTTCACTAGGGTGGGGCAGTTCAAAACCAGGGGGCATATTTTCAAATTGAGAGGTGAAACATTTAAAAAGGACCTGAGAGTTAACTCTTCCACACAGTGGGTCATATGTGGATTGAACTGCCACAGGAAGTGATAGATGAAGGTACAGTTATATTTAAAAGACCTTTGGACAGGTACATGAATCAGAAAGATTTAGAGGGATATGTGCCAAACCCAGGTAAGTGAGACTAATTTAGTTTGGGAAACCTGTCCTTGCTGACCGAGTTGGACCGAGGGTCTGTCTCTGTGTTGTATGACTCTGACTGACCTTCAACAAATATAACCATCCTCCCATGGGCCAGATATGACTCCAGCCAGCTTATTGCCATTGACTCCAATTTTGTTGGGGTTCCTTGATGCCACTTGGCACTAATGCTGCAATAAGCTCAGTAGATGAGTGGCCCTGGCAGCACTCAAACTGGACATGAATGAGCAGGTTATTTCTAAGCAAGAGATGTTTGATAGCACAGGTGATGACACCTTCCATCATTTTACTGATTATCAAGAGTGGACTGATGACGTGCTTGGGTTGGTTTTGTCCTGCTTTTTGTGTACAAGACATGCCTGGGCAATTTTCCACATTGTCAAGTAAATGCCAGTATTGTGACGATACTGGAACAGCTTGGTTATGGCTGTAGAAAATTCTAAAGCACATATTTCATTACTATTGCCAGAATGTTGTCAGGGTCCATAGCCTTTACAGTATCCAGTATCTCCAACTGTTCCTTGATATTGTGTGGAGTGAATTGAATTGGCTGAAGACTGGCATCTGTGATGATGGGGATGACTGGTGGAGGCCAAGATGGATTATCCATTCCTCTGACTGAAGATTGCTGCAAATGGTTCAGCCTTATCTTTTGCATTGATGTGTTTGGCTCTTCCATGATTGAATATGCCAGTGAGTTGCTTAATTAACGTGGTACGACAGCAGAGCTTAGATCTGATCTGTTGGTTGTGGGATTGCTTAGCTCTATCTATCACTTGCTGCTTATGCTGTTTGGTACACAAGTAGTCCTGTTTCGTAGCTTCAGACCAGGTTGACACCTGATTTTTAGGTTTGCCTGGTGCTTCTCCTGGCATGCCCTTCTGCACCCTCTATTGAATGAGAGATGATTGCCTGGCTTGATGGTAACAGTTGAGTGCGGGAATGTTGCAAATTGTGTTGGAGTATGACTCTGCTGCTGATGGCCCACAGCGCCTCATGGATGCCTAATCTTGGGTTGCCAGATTTGTTCAAAGTCTGTCCAATTTAGTATGGTGATAGTCCCATACAACATGATTGAGGGTATTCTCAGTGTGAAGGTGGGACTTCATCTCCCTAAGGGGTGGTCACTCTTACCTATGCTGTCATGGGTAGATGCATCTGCAGCTGGCAGATTGGTAAGGATGAGCTGAAGTATTTTTTTTTCCTCTCATTGGTTCCCTCATCACCTGTCATAGACCCAGTCTAGCAACTATGTCCTTTCAGATTCAACCAGCTGAGTCAGTGGTGAAACTTCTGAAGCATTGTTGGTGATGAATATTGAAATCCTTCATCCAGAATACATTCTGCAACAATTCCCAACCTTTCCGTTGTGAAAAAATAAAAGAAATATTAATTCTAAAAAGGAAATTGAAGAAGAGAAATTTGCAGGGTTATGTTGAGAGAGCAGTAGAGTGGACTCATTGAGTAGCTCTTAAATGAACTGGCACAGGTTAAATGGGCTGAATGGCTTCCTTTTATGTTATTTGATTGCTATGAATTAAGGTTTGCTGTCTAGAAACAAATAAAACACAAGCACTTCATTTTAATTAGCTCAAGAGCTCTAAGTGGTTTTATAATTCCGTTGATGTTATGAGAATGTGTTTCATATAAGCACCATCAGCGTTACAATGCTTGACCTTCCCTATGTGAATAGGAAGCTTCCAGGAGAAGTTGATCTGGCATAATTTCAACACCCAACCTGACCTATTGTTTGGTCATGTCCAGGGGACTATGTTTAACACCAGGGATATTGAGTGATGAGATCACTGAAGAATTGTAGGTCTGGAGGGGGGTTACATGGAGGTGGGGAGAGACAGCAATTGGAAAACTCCATTGATGATCTAATAATTGGCTGGGGGAGGGGAGAGGAATCAGAAAAATGAACTCTAGCTATGCTGCTAGCGTGCCCCATTACAGACTGTGATCAGAATGCTTCTCAGCGCATTGACTCAGAGCACAATTAGTTCCCTCAATTTGAAGTGGTTCTCCTAATTTCAAGCATACCCTTCAGAACAGACGACAGCAGCTGCCATGGTGAAGATTGATGGCGAGTAAAAGAAGAAAAGCTGCCTTCTATACAAGGGAAAGCAGACTTTTTTATACAGGACAGTGAGGATGAAGCCAACATCAAATACTTCGATTATGTCAAATTCTGCACTCACATTTAAGAAATTTGCTTTAAACAAAACGAATAGCTTTCGCGCCACCCTTGTTGCTGTATTGGTGGCAGATTCAGCCAAGCAATAAGCAAAATCATTTCTGGGAAATGAAAGTGGAATAGATACAATTTTTAGACAAGAATCTGTCAAATTGCAGAAATGAACAGAATGTGATAAAGTAATTTAAAATCTCCCACATTCAACCTTCAGCTTTATAAGACGTTAAAATTTTAAAAATGTAATTCTGAGCCTCTTGTGTGGAGACACTGGGGATGGATTCCGAAGATCAGGATGGAGGTGAAATGTCACTTTTTTTTGTTAACAACACCTTGAAGAGTGCCATTGTATGGATTGTATTTTGCTTTCTGTGTGTTGTCACCTTCTCCCAAGAGGCTTATAGTTGACCTTACGGGCGAAGGAGCCATTCATTCTGTTTTAATAGCTTTCATAAGCAAAAGAATGATTTAACAGCCTGTGTGTGTTGGATGATTAGTGCAGTGCTCCAGAAATACAATCTACTTGGTGAATCCAGCAAAGAGAGATTGCTTTTCTAATAACTTGATGGGAATGCTCAACACCAAACTCGGCTCAGATCCTGCACAATAATTTTGTTTCAGGTTTAACTGCTTGTGTGATTTATTTTCGACATAAAGGAACTCGCTTTGTAACACATTTGGCAGAATTGAATGCCACAAAGCCATTTACAACTGTGGATCAGGAGAGCTGGTGGCGAAATGTTTTCTAAGTGTGGTCACTCTTGCAATAAGCGACTGCAGCAGCATATTTTAGCGCAGCACCATCTCACAAACAGCCATAAAATGCTGTTTTATAGATTATCAATTTCTCTTGTTGATGTGGATTGAGGGATAAACATTAGCTAGGGCACGAGGGTGAACTCCCTCACTGCTCGTCTTTGAAATCGTACTGAAGCATCTTATGGCATCCACCTGACTGGAGGTCTGTTCAAAGCCTTGTCTGTGTGAGAGCACTGCTGACAGTGCAGTACTCCATAAGCACTGCACCGCAGTGTCAGCCTTGATTGTGTGCTCAAATCTCCACGAAGGGGACTGGAATCCAGTGCATTCTGCTGAGCTATGGCTGACATTATAGTAGTTATAAAAATGAGCAAAAAATGGAAGCTCTCACGTATTTAACAGCCAAACAAATAGAATTAGAATTAGAATTTATTGTCACAGTTGTTCCTAACAGATCATTTACTTCTAAAGTACATGCAAGTTTGAGATGCCAGTGTATGTTCATAGGACATTAAATGGCTTTCCACATAATCTTGGTCCATCCCTTTGTGTTCATTCTCTGTGGGAATATCATCAGCCTTTCTGCCCTGTTTACAGGAGGCTGAACACTTCAGTTAACAACAGCATCCTTTGTTACTGGAACGACGTCTTGTCATTCCTCCGTGCCCTCATCAGCCTCTCCACATTGTTCAATGTGCTTAGCCATTGTGTCCTCCTCCTTCCTCTCTTCTTCCTGGTTTATTTGTCCTTATTGGTTTCCACTCCCACTTCTTCCCACATATCCCCCTGCCCTGGCTTCATCTCTGATCTTTGCACATTGACCCGTGGAGCGTCATTATCTGTCCCACCATTCCTCTATCCGTTTTCAGGATGTGGGCATCACTGGCAAGGTCAGCGTTTATTCCTATCCCTAACTGCCTGGGAAAAGATGGTGGTTTCTTGAGGTGCTGCAGTCCATGTGGTGTAAGTGCACCCACCAAGCTGGTCAAGATGGATATTCTGGATTTTATTCTATTGTCCTATAGTGAAGGGAACCACCATCCTTACCTGGTCAGGACTACATGTGACTCCAGACCCACGGCAATGTGGTTGACTTTTTACTGCCCGCTGGGCAATTAGGGATGGCCAATTTATGCTGGTCCAGCCTGCGCACCCCGGAATGATTAAACGAAATTCCAACAATAGTGAGGGAACAATGATCTAGTAGCAGGTCCAGATGGTTTGCATGAGACCATAAGACCTGGAAGCAAAAATAGGCCAGTTAGAGGGAAATTTACAGGTGGTGTTCCCTTGCATCTGCTGCATTTGTCCTTCTAAACGGTAATAGTAGTGGGTTTGAAATGTGCTTTCAGAGTTCCTCGCCAATTCGTTGCAGCCTTTATAAATAATGTACACTGCTGCCACCATCAGCCTTGAACATTAACACTGGGTGAAATCATCTAAGGGACTGAGTTACACACTATGGCAAGATTTGTGGCAGTACCATGTGAGAAGTCCAGTGACGCCTATCTCAATATCACAAGCAAAGTGCCGCACCTTTTGTGTGTTTGCCAAGTACTGAGGTGAGCTTCTCACCAGGCAGCAGTGAGCTGCCAATTAAGAAGGATTGTAGCTTGTTAAATGCCTAATCAATGCCATAATCCACCTAATTAATATTCACTTCTTAACTTACCAAAAGCGCTGGATATTGAGAATTCGGTGCAGAGGGGAAGAGTGCTTATCGCTTTCTTTTTTTGTTGGCTCATAGTTTGTAAGCTTTTTGTACACAGGATAAATTGAAGCCCAGGATCAGGGACCCAGCACAAAAGAATGATACCACAGGTAAACTGTAAGTTTCTTGGTTAGTGATAGCTACTAATTTGACTATGTATTACAGGTTAGTTTCAGATTGAAAGCAAATAAGAAAAATATCTACAGGTTACAAACTGAAAGACCTGTACGGAATTTTTAAAAATCAAATTACAAACTAAGTAATTAAACTAGAGGTGCAGGGCCAGGCAACGTGTTGTACCTGCATAATGTGGGAGCTGGTAGACCCCATTGTGTTTCATAGTGATCACACCTGGAGCATGTGTTGGTTGCTTGAGGAACTCCAGCTCAGAATTGATGAGCTGGAAACTGAACTTCAAATACTGTGATACATCAGAAAGGGGGAGAGGTACCTGGATACTGTGTTTCAGGAGGCAGATACACTCCTTAGATTAACTATTTGAATTTGGCCAGTGTTCAGGGATGGGGGTGGTGGGACTATAAGTGAAACAACAAGTTCAGAAATCACATGACACCAGCTTATGGTCCAACAGGTTTATTTGAAAACACAAGCTTTCGGAGCCTCGGTCCTTCGAAAGGTGGAGGGATCCAGGAGGTAGTGCTGAAGAAGCCTCAGCCCTTGAGCTTTTCTAACAGGTCTGAGACTCTTTTTCCCTGGGTTTTTGTTTATTCATTCACAGTATGAGGACATCAATGGCTAAGCCAGCATTTACTGCCCATCTCTAATTGCCCAGAAAACAGTCACAAGTCAACCACATCTCTGAGTGTCTGGAGTCACATGTAGGCCAGACCAGGTAAGCATGGCAATTTCCTTCCCTAAAGGACATTAGTGAACCAGATGGGTTTTTCCGACAATTCACAATGGATTCATAGTCATCGTTACGCTATCAATTCTAGATTTTTACTAAATTCAAATTCCAGCATCTGCCATGACAGGATTTGAACCCAGGTCCCCAGAACATTACCTGGGTCTCTGGATTAACAGTCCAGTAGGAATACAACTTAGCCGTCGTCTTCTCTAAATAGGATGAGAGTGGTATCTCTTGGGACAATGGGTAAGTAGACCATAGAACAAAGAACAAAGAAAATTACAGCGCAGGAACAGGCCCTTCGGCCCTCCAAGCCTGCACCGATCCAGATCCTCTATCTCGACCTGTTGCCTATTTTCCAAGGATCTGTATCCCTCAGCTTCCTGCCCATTCATGTATCTGTCTAGATACATCTTAAATGATGCTATCATGCCCGCCCCTACCACCTCCACTGGCAATGCATTCCAGACACCCACCACCCTCTGCGTAAAGAACTTTCCACGCATATCTCCCTTAAACTTTTCCCCTCTCACCTTGAAATCGTGACCCCTAGTAATTGAGTCCCCCACTCTGGCAAAAAGCTTCTTGCTATCCACCCTGTCTATACCTCTCATGATTTTGTAGACCTCATTCAGGTCCCCCCTCAACCTCCATCTTTCTAATGTAAATAATCCTAATCTGCTCAACCTCTCTTCATAGCTAGCGCTCTCCATACCAGTCAACATCCTGGTGAACTTCCTCTGCACCCTCTCCAAAGCATCCACATCCTTTTGGTAATGTGGCGACCAGAACTGTACACAGTATTCCAAACGTGGTCGTACCAAAGTCCTATACAACTGTAACATGACCTGCCAACTCTTGTACTTAATACCCCGTCCGATGAATGAAAGCATGCGGTATGCCTTCTTGACCACTCTATCGACCTGCATTGCCACCTTCAGGGTACAATGGACCTGAACACCCAGATCTCTCTGTGCATCAGTTTTCCCCAGGGCTTTTCCATTGACCGTATAGTTTGCATAGCATCATTGTAGAGGGAACCTTTCAAGAGGGGAGAGTAAAGAGAAGTGTGGTAGTAATCAGGCAATTGATACTGTTCTGTGACCAGGACCGAGAGTCCCAAAGGCTGTGTTACCTGCCTGGTGCCCGGGTTCAGGGTATCTCATCTGGGTTACAGAGGAACTTGGAGTGGTGGGGAGCAAAGATCCAGTTGGCATGGTCCACATAGGTACTAACAATACGGGTAGAAAGACGAAAGAAGTTCTACTGAGGGAGTATAAGCAGCTAGGGGCTAAATTTAAAAAGCAGAACACAAAAGGTGATAATTTCCAATTATTACCTGAGCCACGCGCTAATTGGCACCTTGTCAACAAGATTAAAGAGGTAAATGTGTGGCTCAAAGATTGGTGTGGAAGAAATGGTTTGAATTCATGGGACACTAGCATCACTACCGGGGAAAGAGGGAGCTGTTCCAATGGGTTAGGCATCCCCTGAAGCATACTGGAACCAGAATCCTGGCGAATCATGTAACCAGGGCATCTCAGATGTCCTCATTCTTCAAGGACCGCAACATCCCCCCCACAGTGGTCGAGAATGCCCTCGACCGTGTCTCCCGCTTTTCCTGTAACACATCCCTCACACCCCGTCCCCGCAATAATAACCAAAAAAGAATCCCCCTCGTCCTCACGTACCACCCCACCAACCTCCGGATCCAACACATCATCCTCCGACACTTCCGCCATCTGCAATCAGACCCCACCACCAGAGATATTTTTCCCTCCCCACCCTTATCTGCCTTCCGGAGGGACCACTCCCTCCGCGACTCCCTTGTCTGCTCCACACTCCCCTCCAGCCCCACCACACCCGGCACTTTTCCCTGCAACCGCAGGAAGTGCTACACCTGCCCCCACACCTCCTCCCTCACCCCAACCCCAGGCCCCAAGAAGACTTTCCACATCAGGTAGATGTTCACCTGCACATCTGCCAATGTGGTATACTGCATCTGCTGTACCCGTTGTGGCTTCCTCTACATCGGGGAAACCAAGCGGAGGCTTGGGGACCACTTTGCAGAACACCTGCGCTCAGTTCACAACAAACAACAGCACCTCCCAGTCGCGAACCATTTCAACTCCCCCTCCCATTCCTCAGATGACATGTCCATCCTGGGCCTCTTGCAATGCCACAGTGATGCCACCCGAAGGCTGCAGGAACAGCAAATCATATTCAGCCTGGGAACCCTGCAGCCCAATGGCATCAATGTGGATTTCACAAGCTTCAAAATCTCCCCTCCCCCATCTCCTATCTACTAACATCATCCCGCCCCCTTGACCTGTCCGTCCTCCCTGGACTGACCTATCTCCTCCCTACCCCCCTACCTACACTCACCTTTACTGGCTCCATCCCCGCCTCTTCGACTTGTCTGCCTCCTCTCCACCTATCCTCTCCTCTATCCATCCTCTATCCGCCTCCCCCTCTCTCCCTAAAAAAAGATTTCTGATGAAGGGTCTAGGCCCGAAACATCAAGTTTTCCTGCTCCTATGATGCTGGTTGGCCTGCTGTGTTCATCCAGCCCCACGCCTTGTTATATCAGTGGATAGGGCTTTAATCTAAATAGTGAGAGGAGGGAATAAAGCTTCCCATCCATTTTCCACTTGGGCAGGAGTGAAGCACAGTGAAGATCCTAGCTGCTAACTTGTCATTTCTACTGGATGTTCATGATCTATTCACACGTAATCTTACCCATGCAAGTTCATACACCATCAACGATCTTCTGACACTGGAATGAATGTAAGGGATTTCCTTATCCTGAAGTGAAAAGCCAAATTACTGCCAGCTCTACACGGATTTATGTTTGCCACGCTGACTCAAGAAAAGAAGCAGAAGACAACATTGTGCTGAGGACTTGAGAGAAAGTAAAATATGTTTTTGATCCACAAGGTTATAGGGGTCAGAGAGGTAAGTGAAGCTGAGGCCATAATCAGATCCACCATGACTATACTATTTGGAATGTTGGGGCTGGTTCAAGGATCCAAATAATTGGTTCCAATTCCTGTGTTTGTTTACCAAATTTATTTAAGGGCATATCTGACAGTGATAACTGTCTCCATCCCATTCTCTCAGTTCCTCCATCTCCATTGCATATGTTCAGATGAGGCCAACTTTGACAAGGGAGCCTCCGAAATGTCCATCTTCTTCTTAACCGAGAATTCCCCGGCTCTGTTGTTGACAGGGCCCTCAACCAGGTCCGACCCACCTCCTGCACTTCCTCCCTCACCCCTTTTTCTCCCCCCTGCAACAACGATGGGGTTCCCCTTATCCTCACCAACTGTCCCACCAGCATCCACATCCAGAAGATCATCAGATGCCATTTCCGCCACCTCCAGTGAGATGCCACCACCAGACACATATTCCCCTCCCCTCCCTTGTCCGCCTTCCGCAGGGACCGTTCCCTCCAGGACACCCTGGTCCACACTTCCTTCGCCCCCCCCAACACCTTCCCACAGCCCTACAGCACCTTCCCCTGTAACCAGCGAAGATAAAACAGCTGCCCATTTACCTCCTCCCTCCCCAGTATTCAAGGGCCCAAACATACCTTCCAGGTGAAGCAACACTTTATCTGCACTTCCCAGAATCTAGTCTACTGCATTCGCTACTCACAATGTGGTCTCCTCTACATTGGAGAAACGAAGCATAGACTTGGCGACTGCTTCACAGAACATCTCTGTTCTGCTCGCAAAAAAGACCCTAAACTACCTGTTGCCTGCCACCTTAACACACCACCCTGCTCCCTGGCCAACATCTCCGTCTCTGGCTTGCTGCAGTGTTCCAGCGAAGCCCAACGCAAGCTCGAGGAACAACACCTCTTTTTCCGCTTGGGGACCCTACAGTCCTCTGGACTCAATATTGAGTTCAGTAATTTTAGGGCCAAAACTCTCCCATGTCCCAGCTCCCTACTCCACACACCAGGCTTTGTTACCACATAGCCTGCCATTCCACACCCCCTGTTGTTAGTCACTAACAGTCCCCATTAACAACTACTCACCCTCCCAGCCTGATCAATAGCAATTCCTTTGTCTGTCCAACAGTCTTCCTCTCTCTTTGGGCTCTATTCTATTATTTACTCCCTACCCCACCAACCTCCCTAATTTCTACATATAAATTGATGTTTCCCCAGCCACCATCAGTTCTGAGGAAGGGCCACCATACCTGAAACATTAACTCTGTTTTTCCTTCGCAGATGCTACCAGACCTGCTGAGCTTTTCCAGCAACTTTGTTTTTGTTAGTGACAACATCTAACTGGGGGAATACATCTTGCAACAAGACTGCAACATAGCAAGATCATGATCATGTCATATGTCCTTGCATCACATCCTGTGATGATGTACACGCATGCAAACCAATAAATCAGCAGCAAGAGTACGCCATGCAGCCCCTCAAGCCTGTTCCATCATTCAATAAAATCATGCCCAATCTGATTTTAACCTTAAATCCACATTCTTGCCTACGCCTGAAAGCCTTCCAAACCCCTGCTTAACAAGAATCTATCTACCTCTGCCTTAAAAATATTCAAAGACTCTGCTTCCATCAACTTTTCATGAGAGAAGCCCAAAGATTCACAACATTCAGACAGAAAAAAAGTTGCCCGATCTCTGTTTTAAATGAGCGGCCCCTGATTTTAAATCAATGATCCCCGGTCCTAGACTTTCCCATAAGAGGAAAACATCCTCTCCGCATCCAGCCTGTCAATACCCTTCAGGATTTTATGTTTCAATCAAGCCACCTCCTACTCATCTAAACACCAGCAGATACAAGTCTAGCCCATTCAACCTTTCCTCATAAGATAACCTGGCCACTCCAGGCATTAATTTGGTAAAAATTCTCTGAAGTGCTTCGAACACATTTATAACATTCCTTAGATCAGAATTTTGATTCTGCACACCATCCTCCAGATGTGGTCTCATCAGTGCCCTGTATTCAGCCATGCCAGTCTGAAAATGCCCAATCTTGTCTGATCGCGGAAGTTAAGCAGACTCAGACCTGATTAGTACTTGGATAGGAGGCTACCTGGGAATATCAGGTCCCAGGTTTAGGCCCTCTTGTGGTGCAAAGGTAGTGTCCCTACCTCTGGATTGGGAAGTCCAGTTTTGTAGTCCCATCTGCTGTGGGGATGTGTGATAACATTTCTGAACAGGTTGATTGGGGGAAGAAAATGAAACATAACCTCTGTACTTTGTATTCAATTCCTGTCACAATATATAACACATTGTATTTGCTTTACTAATTACTTGCTGCAGCTATGCACCTTTTGTGATTCATACACAAGGACACTCACAAATGATAACCTGTTATAATCTTAATGTCTCAAAGTCATTTCTCCCCTTGCAGGGCAGACTGAAAAAACAGGGGGAATAAGCTCCTGTAAAGAAGTCCAGAAATGTCAAATGCCTACGAAAGTGTCTACAATAGCAGAGGAGATAAATGCCTTAGCAGAGATCAGGGCGATTGTGAGCTTTATCTTGTAGCATCCTCTGGCCCCTATGGGTCTTGCTCTCCCTTTCGTCCTCTATTCTCTTTCCCTGCCTTGCTTTCTCTTTTTCCTCGTCTCCCTTTCTCCCTCATTCCAACTCCCTCTCTTCTTCCCCCTTTTCCTTCTTGTCCTTTCCCATGTCTTTCTCTCCCATTCTCACTCTCATTCTCCCCTTGTCCCTCCTTCTCTCTCTCTCCCTTCCTTCCTCATTTCTCACACTCTCAGTCATTCAGGAACATCGACAGAATCCTGACCCTGGTCACATTGCAGTTGGTTTCATTGTGTCACAGTCTGAACAATGATGTACAGCATTGCCTCTTTAAGACAAATCAAGGCTTGGAGATTTCTGGGCTTTCCTCCAGTGTGGTATTACTCCCTATGTTGATGCCGTATTATCCAGCATTGTGCCATATGCTCCACACTCCTCTTACAGATAAACAAACAGACCGCAAATATTGTCCGGCACAATCAAATTTACACTGAGCCCTGTCATACCACCTGTCCCAAGAAGCAACAAAGACTTATGAAAACAGTACTGATATCCAAACATACACTGGAATGGGCTGATACAGACACAAATACAGTAACAGATATACACCAGCACTGAAATGCATGGACTTAGATACAAATATAGTACAGATATACATACATACACTGGAGTGAACCGAAGTGGATACAAATATAACAATGATATACATACACACTGTAACATACAGATTCAGATATAAAGACAGTACAAATATTCACGCATACTAGAGGGTGCAGATACCAAAACACAAATACAGTACATCTCTTGCATTTCCTGCACTTCTGCCCTCATATCCCCTCCCCCACAACAAAAATAAAGACAGAATCCCCCATGTCCTCACATATCACCCCACCAACCTCCACATCCAATGTATCATTCTCCGCCATTTCCGCCAGCTACAATCCGACCCCAAAGCCAAAGATATATTTCCCTCCCCACCCCGATCTGCCTTTCGTAGGGACCGCTCACTCTGTGACTCCCTCATCCGCTCCACACTCCCCACTAAGCCCACCACCCCGGCACCTTTCCCTGCAACCGCAGGAAGTGCTACACCTGCCCCTACACCTCTCCCCTCACCTCCATTCAAGGCACAAAACAAACCTTCCACATTAGACAGGGGTTCACCTGCACATCCATCAACATGGTCTACTGTATCCGCTGCTCCCGATGTGACTTCCTCTACATTGGTGAGACCAAGCGTAGACTCGGAGACCGTTTTGTAGAGCATCTGCGCTCTGTATGCAACAAACGACAACACCTTCCGGTCGCAAAACATTTAACTCGGCCTCCCATTTCCTTGGTGACATGTCCATCCTGGGCCTCCTCCAGTGTCACAATTACACCTGCCACAAACTGGAGGAGCAACACCTCATATTCCGCCACGGGAGCCTACAGCCCCATGACCTAAACATGGAATTCACCAGCTTTAAAATCTCCCCACTCTTGGCCTCATCCCATATCCAACCCTCCCTCTCGTCCCCATCTCCTCGACCTGACACAACCTGTCCATCTTCTCTCCCATCTATCTGTCCCTCCCATTCCACTGACCAATCTCCACCACCCCCTACCTGCACTCACCTATCACCATCCCACCTATCTTCCCCAGCCCCACCCATCCTCTCTCTATTTATTTCCCAGCTCCCTTTCCCCTCCCCAGTTCTGAAGAAGGGTCCCAACCCAAACCGTCAGCTTTTCTGCTCTTCTAATGCTGCCTGGCCTGCTGTGTTCATCCAGCTTCACACTGTGTTGTCTCTGACTCTAACATCTGCAGTTCTTGCTACCAATACAGTACATCTACACACTGAAGTGTGTAGGTACAAAACCACAAAAACAGTACATCTACACACACTGAAGTGTGTAGGTACAAAACCACAAAAACAGTACATCTACACACACTGAAGTGTGCAGATACAAAAGTATAAATACAGGACACGTATACATACACTGGGAGGCACAGAAAGACAAAAATTTCAAACTCTGTCTTGGCATCATCCGAGTCCTGGGTTGGGAGCCCAGAACTGGCTATGGCAGGATATTCCCAGGAGGTGATTAATTGAAAAGCCACCTCGAAGACCCAGGTCCAATTTGGGATGGTCACCGAGTTTCAACATTGGGAAGTCCAACCAGCAAGGCACTGACCTATGTGGACACAGCTTAGGAGGGGGGTCAGCAACATGAGAATCGGGGATATCAGGAGATTTATGAATAGGAGATCAAAAATGGCTGTTTGCAGCAAGAATGACTATAACAAAGGCCTCAGATTCCAGTAAGTAGCAGTAATGACATGGCCTCTGCCTGGGGAGATCTGAACACTTGGCTGTTGGAAAATTGATAGTAGACCTCAAATGTGTTCCATGCTGAATCTCTTGACGCGAAACTGCTGTAATGCTGAAATCCTGACACAACAAGGGACCTATTGGCTCTTGGGAGAATTTCATTCCATTGCCAGAACTGGGACTAATTTCCCTAAACCTGGAAATCCACCTTGCAGGAAAAGCACACAGAGACAGGATCACATCCCAGGGTCAGCCTCACATGACTTGATCAGAATTTCTATGCCTTCCTCTCGAAACATCCCAGCTCCTCTGAGCTACCTCTGTTGGCCTGAAAATTATTCAACCCATGATCTTTCTCATGATATCTGTGCAGGGCCCAATGAAGAGTTTGCAACAATTCCCATTAGCTACATGAATGCAGTCACGTAAAGAGCTGTCTCTAGACAGCAACCTCACGAGGAACAGCACCTGTTAACTCTAGGCACACCTCTGCTGTGGAACGTCAGGCTCCCAAATCCAGTAAGAATATCTCTGCGGACTGTTCACTCACTATCTCTCAGAATCACCCAGGTGCAGCCCTGAGCAAACCCCCAGAGAAATAAGTTGCAAGTCAATGGAAATAACATTCAAGGAGAGATGTAAAACACAGCTGGTTACTCACTGGTGGCTCACTAACACTCAACATCAACATTAAAACAAGCTATAAATAATGTACTTTTATTTATGAGCACTTATGTTCTAGAGGGGCCAAATGGCCTATTTCTGTGTTGTATAATCTGTATAAGATTGTGTCACCTCCTGTAACGAACTCCTTTAACTTCAGAGTCCCAAACTGTTCCTTGCACAGTTTTCATTCCAAGCCAGCAGGAACCTCACAGGCTTCAATCTGTCTTTCCTGTTGGAACAGAGATCAGAAAGTGGCCATAACAGGCTCACATCATGTAAGATAAATGTCTCAAAAACACTGTGGGCTTTCTTTTCAGGAGTCATTTCAAGGTCACTCTTGATGATGAAAGGGAATCGAAGTTTTGCAAGAAAGATTTTCTAAGTCGAAGTCAAAATAAAAGTCAAATATTTTGGCATTTTGCTGGACTCCCACAGATCCACCTACTCAAAGCACTGGCCAGGATCAGACAAATTTGATTTTGTATTAAGAAGATGCACAAGTGGGTCATTCCTTGCATTTGTCTTTGCTCCGCTGACTCTGGCTTTTTACGCAACCTTAATTTTAATCGTTCCTACAGGGGCAGCCGTTCCTTCAACTACCAACACCCTAACTTTTGAATTCCATCCTTAAACCTCTTAACCTGTCTATTCTCCAGCATCCTTAAAGCCTATCTCTTTGATCAGACCTTTGGCTTTCTGCTTCTAATATCTCTTCACATTTCCCATCATATTTGTCTGATTTGATATCCTGAAGCTACCTATTACATTGTATGTGCAAGTTCTTGTTGTTGTTGCTGCATTTATTTTTCATTGTGATTATCTTTCCTCAGTTTCCAAATTAAAGAATCAATTCACTTCCACCACTCCTGAGCTTCCTTCTGTCACTTTTCCCTGACTGGGAAGAAGAACATGCACTTATACAGCACTTTTCACAACCTCAGAATGTCCCAAAGCATTTGACAGCCGGTGGAGTGTTTTTTTTTTGTAGTCTGTTTGTTGTTGTAGGAAATACACACATAGCAAACTCCAACAACAATGACTTAACCAAGATAACAAGCATGGGGCTGGATGAACACAGCAGGTCAAGCAGCATCATAGGAGCAGGAAAACTTGACGTTTCGGGCCTAAACCCTTCATCAGAAATGGGGGAGGGGAAGAGGGTTCTGAAATAAATAGGGAGAGAGGGGGAGGCGGATAGAGGATGGATAGAGGAGAGGATAGGTGGAGAGGAGGCAGACAAGTCGAAGAGGCGGGGATGGAGCCAGTAAAGGTGAGTGTAGGTAGGGGGGTAGGGAGGAGATAGGTCAGTCCAGGGAGGACGGACAGGTCAAGGGGGCGGGATGATGTTAGTAGATAGGAGATGGGGGTGTGGCTTGAGGTGAGAGGAAAAACAGGTTAGGGAGGTGGAGATGAGCTGGGCTGGTTTTGGGATGCGGTTGCGGGAGGGGAGATTTTGAAGCTTGTGAAATCCACATTGATGCCATTGGGCTGCAGGGTTCCCAGGCTGAATATGATTTGCTGTTCCTGCAGCCTTCGGGTGGCATCACCGTGGCATTGCAGGAGGCCCAGGATGGACATGTCGTCTGAGGAATGGGAGGGGGAGTTGAAATGGTTCGCGACTGGGAGGTGCAGTTGTTTGTTGCGAACTGAGCGCAGATGTTCTGCAAAGCGGTCCCCAAGCCTCCGCTTGGTTTCCCCGATGTAGAGGAAGCCACAACGGGTACAGCGGACGCAGTATACCACATTGGCAGATGTGCAGGTGAACCTCTGCCTGATGTGGAAAGTCTTCTTGGGGCCTGGGGTTGGGGTGAGGGAGGAGGTGTGGGGGCTCCTGATGTTAGTTAGGTGAATAAATGTTGGCCCACAACACAGTTTTGAAATAGTGTCATGAGGATCTTTATATTCAGCCAGATGGGCAGATAGGTCTTCAGTTGGCAGCTTCATTTCCAACAGTGCAGCACTCCCTCAGTACTGCAGCACCATCTTTGATTGCATATTCATGCAGCTGGAGTGGGGTTTGAATCTACAACCTTCTAACTTGGAGGAGGGAGAGCCATTTGGTTGGGCCGCAGAGAAATGTGATTCACCTTTTAACAAGTCAGTCACCCACTGAATTCTCAATGAACTCATGTGAGTTGTTTTAAATTCGTCACAAATTGACTCCCCCATCATAAGCAGCAGCGTGGAATCAGTTGGGTAACAGGAAGTGTTATGTAAGAAAGTAACTGTAATTACCATCTCTATGTAATTGCTTTGCAAATCAGAGTCTAGTTATTTAACACCATGTACAGCAGTTCACCTGGGTAGCAAAGGCTACTTAATTGCAGGGGATCTGTCAAATCTCTTCACAGTTCTGCCTGTTTTAAGGCAACATGGCTACTTTTTAAATCTGTGGGTGAAGCCCAGGTGATAATTTGTGGCCGTTAAACCTTTGAACCATGTGTGTAAGGTTCAGTCTGATGGTGAGGCCCATCCATAAGCCACCTGTTGGGCTTTGGCCTCATTTCCATAGAAACAGCAAGTTACACTGAGCCACTAGCAAATCCAAGTTGAGGAACAGACCACTGAAAGCATCACAGCAGCTCCTCGGTAAATGAGGGAGGAGGGAAAGATGGGATGTAGGGTTTGGCTCAGTTTGGTGTGATCGATAGGAGAGGTGCTGAGTAGCCATTGGGGTGAGGGGAACATTCTACCTTCATTTGAAAGCAGATCAGGAGAGTGTTCCCTGCTCCTCCTGCTTGCTACCTCAGCATTAAGTATTGACCATGTTCCTGCCATGTTATGAGCTCAGGGCAAGTGAAGCGCAGAGATAGTGTGTTTAAAGTATGTGATTTATATTATTTATATCATTTATTTTAAAGTTTGGATTTTGAACTAGAGGTATGTGAGTTTTAGTCAATGTTCATGAGGGGTTTTAATAATTACCTTGTCAGTCTTTCTGGAGTCATAACTTTAAAACCAGCATGTGCCAGGCAGAAGGCCCTTCTGAAGTGATAATGTGTTTCTTTGTTTGTGAGAGTTTTACAACCAGAAAGAGCAAACGTTGAAAGGCATTAACATGCTTTTGGTTTAGAAGAATCAGGAATTGAATTTGTTTAGGAAAAATGCATAAATTGGATGCCTTTTTGGTTTCACTTCACAGAATCCATAGCTGAGTTCGGATGTAAGAATATGGAGGAAGGAATTACTTCAGAACAATTGTGAAATAGGTTACCTCAGTGTAATAGTTTTAGTATGAGAATTCCAGATCAGAAGTGTTTGGTTATCAAGTTGAAGCTAAAGAAGTTTAAGCTCGGTTGTGTGAGTAATCAGTGAAGAAACTATCAAGCTCTCAAGGCCGGGATCAAGCTCTAAAGAAACAGCTAAGTTAAATCTACAGATGTGATAGAGAAGGGAACGCTGTCTGGTATTTGACTGCAGTAATGGTGTTGGGATAAAATTGGACTATATTTTACCATGTGGTTTGAAATCTTTCAAATTGTGTTATATGTAAATAGTTTACGGTTAAAACCAAGTCCATAGCACTGCATGCTCATATTTCGATGAAAGACAGACTTGTTAAATAAAAAGAAACAAAATATGATTGATCATTTTTTATTACTGACCCATGGGATGTGGGCGTCACTGGCTGGCCAGCATTTATTGCCTGCGCCGAGTTGCCTTTGAGAAGGTAGTAGTGAACTGCATTCTTGTACTGCAGCCGTCCAAGTGCTTAGCCCCACAATGCCCTTAGAGAGAGAATTCCAAGATGTTGACCCAGAGACAGTGAAGGAGCAGCAATATACTTCCAAGTCAGGATGGTGAGTGGCTTGGAGGGGAACTTGCAGGGGGTGGTGTTCCCAAGTAACTGCTGCTCTTGTCCTTCTAGATGGAAGTGGTCATGGGTTTGGAAGGTGCTGCCTGAGGACCTTTGGTGAATTTCTGCAGTGCATCTTGTAGATAGTATAAGCTGTTTCTACTGAGCACCAGTGGTGGAGGTAATGGATGCTTGTGGATGTGGTGCCAATCAAGTGGGCTGCTTAATCCTGGATGGTGTCAAGCTTCTTGAGTGTTGTTGGAGCTGCACCCATCCAGGCAAGTGGAGAGTATTCCATCACATTCTGATTTGTGCCTTACAAATGATGGACAGCACTGGGGAGTCGGAGGTGAGTTACTTGCAACAGTATTCCTAGCCTCTGACTTGCTCTTGTTGCCACTGTGTTTATGTGGCAAGTCCAGTTGAGTTTCTGGTCAATGGTAACCTCAAACATGTTGATAGTAAGGGATTCAGAGATCATATCCCAGGTTTCAGTCTGGGATCTGTCTTATCCAATAGTAACAGCATCTGGGTTCATAACCAAAGAATTAAAAAACCACTCTGTGAGATATATGTATGTTTCATGTAAATAACTTACTCCTGACTTATACTCTGGAGGCTAGCATCCATTGTATCCAACAAAGCAGACAGTATATGCCCAGCTCTTTAGTACCCAATGAATGAGTAGAACATCTATCCTGATGTATTGTAGTGTGAAAGCTATGCGTATAAAACATAGGTACCAAAGAAACCATGGAAAAGTTACAGCGTAAAACAGTAGCATTCCACGCTGATGAACACCTTCAGCAGCAAATGGACAAATTCTCTCGTGTCTGTAAAAGATTTGGTTTGACCATCAGCATCAGGAGGACACATGTCATTGGCTTGGTGTTCTGATACCATAATCTGTCAACATTGATGACATGATGCTGAAGGCGGTTGTTAGCTTCACACATCTGGACTCCACAGTCACCACTGATCTATCAGTTAAAACTGAAATCAACACAGCCACCATTTAGATACTTGCCCTAGAGGGGGAGAGAGTGAGGAACCACAGTAACCTGATGTATGCCAGATTGCAAGTCTACCAGCCGTGCCTTCTCAGTATGTTCCTCTACAGTGTGGGATATAGACAACATATGCTAGGCGGGAGAAAAAACTGAACAGCTTCCACGTTTGCTGTCTCAAACTTAACCTCAGAATCTTTTAGCAGGACAAAGTCACCAACTCCCGGACAGTGCTAATTCCATCAGCCCACTTCCGTGGCTCAACCAATGACACCCGCACTGGATCAGTCACATTCATTGGCTGGATATTGGATATTTACTGAAGGACCTCTGTACAGTGACGTGGCCATTGGGTCATAACCTCTTGAGTATACAACTATCTGTTTCAATGACACCTACAAGTGAGGTACGGGGATGGCAGACATTGACAATAGAGAGACCAAGACACTGCCCCTCTGGAGGCTGGCTGTTTGAAAGAGCATTGGAAGAGGTGAGCAGAAATGAAGAGCTCAGCTGGCTGAGAAGAGGGCATGGAGAAACGGGGCAACAAATGGTGCATCTTCTCAGTCCACAGCCTTTCTCTGCAACAAATTTGGCAGAGAATATCACATCAGAGTAGGGCTCCTGAACCAAGCCAAGCGATGGTTAACACTGAGTTGACCAGCGCAGCTCAAACCATCATCTGCAAAGGTGGAATGTTGCTTATTATTAAGGCTGCAATAAATCAAAAAAAGTATGCACAGTTAGACAATGATTTAAATTGTTGGGGATTGACATAAGCCCTTTTCACCTCACTTCAACAGCAGATAGTCTTAGCCACAGGTGAACGTTGGTTCAACTCTGCCCTTTATGAATCTTCGTAGAGCTTTGGAAATCAAGTAAGTGGGGGAAATGTAAGAGATAAGTGCCAAAAAAGTAAGTCGACATAAGAAAGCTGCCTCTTAAAACCCAATTCAAAAGCTGAATAGATCCTGAAACAAACATAACAGGATATGGAAATGTACATGAAAGTATGCATTCCTACCCCAAGAAATGAATCATCACAAAAACCATTGTCAGAGGGGATTGGACCAGATGGCAGAACCTGGCTTGGAATTAGAACTGTTTACAGCTGGTGTGCTGAGCAATTCCTGCTTTCACAACTGACTTGTGTGTAATCTTGAATCTGCCTGTTTATTTGACTCAGTAAATTCAATGAAGTTCAGCGTCGCTTATCACCTTCCCGATGTTTGAAAGACCTGATTACTTCTCTAACCATAGAACTAAGGCCAGGCTGGCAATAACACAGTAGTGTGAGACAACCCTGGAGGATTAGAGTTTTGTGTTACTCAGAAACTGAATTAAGATTAAAAACTGTTCAGCAAAACTTTGAATCCTTTTAAAGTCACAGATTAAAGATAAGAATGATAGCAACTAACAAATTGAAAGATTCTGATTTAATTCTATCTATTTTTTCTCTTAAAATCATTTCTCACTAGAGAAAGCAATGAAGTTGCTTTGATTATTTGTGTGCATTTATCTGTAGTTAAACCAGATACTGAGGAATTTTTATTATTTATTATTTCGCGGGGTGTGTAAATTCTCAGCTGGGCCAGAATTTATTATCCATCCCCAACTTCCCTTGAGAAGTTGGTTGAGAGCTATCTTCTTGAACTACTGCAGTTTGTGGGGTATGGCTGTTTAGTTCAGCTGGACAGCTAGTTTGTAATGCAGAGTAACACCAACGGTGTGGATTCAATTCTGATACAGGTCAAGGTGATTGTGAAGGTCCTGCCTTCTCAGCTAGAACCTCTCACCTGATGTGTGGTGACCCTCAGGTTAAACTCATTATCAGCCATCTCTCTCTCTCCCTCTCCTCCCCCCCACCCCCCTCACTCAAAGGCGAGAGCAGCTAGTGGTACTCTGAATCTGTGGTGACTTTCGCTTCATGCAGTTAGAGATGGAGTTCCAGGAATAGTGATATATTTCCACATCAGGATGGTGTGTGGCTTGGAGGGGAATTGCAGGAGGTCATATTCCCATTTTCTATCCTTGTCCTCCAAGACGGTAGAGGTTATGGGTTTAGAAGGTGCTGTCGAAGGAATTATATTGAATTACTGTATTGTATCTCATGGATGGTACATGCTATGGCCATCATATCTCAGTGACTGAGAGACAAAATGTTTCAGGTGGTAGATGGGGTGCCAAACAAGCAGGCTGCTTTGTCAAGCTTCTTTGAGTGTTTTTGGAAGTGCACCCATCCAGGGAAATGGAGAGAATTCAACAATAATCTTGACTTGTGCCTTGTAGATGGTGGACAGGTTTTAATCAATCAGGAGGTGAGTCACTACAGGATTCCCAGCTCTGATTTGTTCTCGCAGCCACTGTATTTATATGCATGATGTAGTTCTTTCTCTGGTCAATGGTGATCTCCAGATTGTTGATAGTGGAGGATTCAATGATGGTAATGTCATTGAAAAGCAATGAATGACACTTATATTCTATCTTGTTGGAGGTGGTCATAACCTAGCATTTATGTGCCATGTGTCAGCCCCAGCCTGGATGTTGTCCACGTCCTGCTGCCTTTGGGCATGAACTGTGTCAGAATATGAAGAGTCATAGATGGTGCTGAATATTGTACAATAATCAGTAAACATCTCCATATCTGACCTTATGATGGTGTGAAGATCAGTGATGAAGCAGCTGAGGATGATTGAGACTAGGACATTACCCCGGGGAGGTCCTGTAGAGATATCTCTGGATGATTGACCTCCAGTAACCACAACCATAATACCTTGTGATAAGGTAAGATTTCACCCAGTAGAGAGTTTTCCATGGATTCTGATTGATTCCAGTTTTAGTGGGGCTCCGTGATGCCACACTCAGTTGAATGATGCCTTGAAGTCAAGGGCAGTCGTCTCACCTCCCCAGCTCTATCCCTATCCAACAAAGGATAGACTTGACATTGAGGAAGTGCAGCAGAGGTTCGCTAGGCTGATACAGGAATGGCAAGATTATCCTCGGAGGAGAGATTGATTCAACTCAGCCCATATTCACTAGAGTTTAGAAGGAGGAAAGAGGATCTGATTGAAATGTATAAAATTCTAACAGGGATGGATGGACTAGATGCAGGGAGATATTTGCCCTGACTGTGGAGTCAAGAAATCAGGGATCACAATCTCAGGATATAGGATAGGCCATTTAGGACTGAGATGAGGAAGCATTTCATCAGTAGAGGGTGGTGAACGTGTGGAATTCTCTCCCACAGAAAGTTGTGGAGGCTCAATCAATAAAGAAAGAGATAGATAAATATTTAGATTTTAAAGGCACCAAGGGCATGGGGAGAAAGCAAGAATATGCATTGAGGTAGTGGATCAGCCATGATCATATTGAATGGTGAAACAAGCTCAAAGAGTCAAATAGCCTACTCCTGCTCCTAGTTTCTGTGTTTTTGTGTTTCACATCCAGAGTTCAGCTCTTTTCTCCATGTCTGGACTAAGACTGCAGTGAGGTCAGGTGCCAAATGGTTCTGGTAGAACCTAAACTGAACAACAAGGAGCAGGTTATTCCTTTGTAAGTGTCACTTGATAGCACTGACAACAAATCTTTCCATCAGAGATAGAGGGAACTGCCGATGCTGGAGAATCTGAGATAACAAGGTGTAGAGCTGGATGAACACAGCAGGCCAAGCAGCATCAGAGGAGCAGGAA
>JAHRHZ010000020.1:13181438-13194841 GCA_024137785.1 Ginglymostoma cirratum
TCGGGTCCAGACCCAAAACGTCAGCTTTCCTGCTCCTCTGATGCTGCTTGGCCCGCAGTGTTCATCCAGCTCTACACCTTGTTATCTCAAATCTTTCCATCACTTCGCTTATGATCAAGAGTAGACTGTTAGGGTGGTAATAGGTCAATGTTGGATTTGTCCAGTTCTTTGTGCGTAGAGTATACGAAGCAACTAGTCACATTGTCAAGTAGATGCCAGGATTGTAACTCTATAGGGACAGCTTGGTTAAGAGTGCTGCAAGTTCTGGAGCACATGTCTTCGGTTGTCAGAATGTTGTCAGGAACCATAGCCTTTGGAGAATCCAGTGTCTTTAGCCATTTCTTGATATCACATGTAGTGAACCAAATTTGTTGAAAACTGGCATCTCTGATGTGCTGGGAATCTCAAGAGAAGGCCAAGATGAATGTTTGCAAGCACGTCAGCCCTGACCTTTGCACTGGTGATCTGGTGTCCCTCGTCATGAAGAATGGCGATACTTGTGGAGCCTCCTCTTCCTGTTTGTTGTTTAATTATCCACCACTATACGCAATAGGCTGTGACAGGACTGCAGGGCATTGATATGGTTAGATGGACTTCAGATTGGTTTCACAGGTCAGCGCAACATCGAGGGCCGAACGGCCTGTACTGTGCTGTAATGTTCTATGTTCTATGATATCTACGTTCTACTTGCAAAAGAAACCCTGAGCTACTGTTGCCTGCCACTTTAATACACCATCCTGTTCTTTGGCCAACATCTCTGTCTCTGGCTTGTTGCAGTGTTCCAACAAAGCTCAATGCAAGCTTGGGGACCCTGCAGCCCTCCGTACTCAATATCAAGTTCAGTAATTTTAGGGTTTGAATTCTCCCATGTCCTGGCCCCTACCCCACACACCAGGCTTTGTTATCACATAGCCTGCCATTACACACTACCTATTGTTAGTCACTAACAGTCCCCATTAGCAGCTATTTACCCTCCTAGCCAGATCGCTATCAACTTCTTTGTCTATCCAACTGCTGTTCTCTCTCTTCGGGCTCTAACCTATTGTTTACTCCCTACCCCATCCTCCTCCCTATTTTCTGCATATAAATCTATGTTTTCCCAGCTACTCAGTTCTGGGGAAGGGTCACCGGACCTGAAACATTAACTCTGATTTTTTCTTCATAGATGCTGCCAGACCTGCAGAGCTTTTCCAGCATCTTCTGTTTTTGTTCCTGATTTACTACACCTACAGTTCTTTCTGTTTTTATTCACTGATATCAACAGTTGGTTGTGGGACCATCTAGCCAGCCTAGTGCCTGCTGCTTACATTTTAACATGTTAGTGGCCCCATGTTGTAGACATCTCATTTTGAGATATAACAAGGTGTAGAGCTGCATGAACACAGCAGGCCAAGCAGCATCAGAGGAACAGGAAGGCTGATGTTTCGGGCCTAGACCCTTCACGTCAGCCTTCCTGCTTCTCTGATGCTGCTTGGCCTGCTGTGTTCATCCAGCTCTACACCTTGTTATCTCAGATTCTCCAGCATCTGCAGTTCCTACTATCTCTGAAATCATTTTTAGATATGCCTGGTTCTGTTCCTGGCATAATATCCTGCACTCTTCATTGAGCCAGGGTCCAACTTCCAGTTTCTCGGAGATAGGAAGAACAGCAGATTCTGGAGTCAGAGTCAGTACAGTGTGGAGTTGGAGGAATACAGCAGGTCAGGCAGCATCAGAGGAGCAGGAAGGTTGACATTTGGGTTTACACCCTTCCTGATGAAGAGTTCTGACCCAAACTGTCAACTTTCCTGCTCCTCTGATGTTGCCTGACCCGTTGTGTTCCTCCAGCTCCACACTGTGTTGACTCCATCTTCCAGTTTGATGGCAATGGCAAATTGGGGATACGCAATCTTGAAATTACTTACAAGTTTGCCCTCAAAGCTTATCTTCTCCCTCTCTATTACTTCTTTTGGTCATACTTTGTTGGTTTTTAAAACTTGCCCCATCCTCTGGTTTAATCACTGACTATATGCTAAATTGCTGGGTTTTTCTTTAAGATTTGATGAAGCTTTCTGCTACAACTGTGTGGCATGCTGGGCCATCTCAGAGGGCAGTGTAATGTCAATCATATTGTTGTGGATCTGGAGTCACAAATAGGCCAGACCAGGTAAGGACTCTTTCCCTGAAGTGCATTTGAGAATCAGCTGGGGTTTTACAACAGCCGACAATGGTTGCATGGTCATTATTAGGCTAGCTTTTAATCTCAGATATTCATTGAATTCAAATTTCACTGTCTGTCATGGTGGGATTCGAACCAATGACTTTGTGTTCTGGATTGCTTTTCCAGTGGCTTTACTACTATGCCACTGCCCCCTCCATGGGACATGTATGAAATAAAACTAGACCCATGGTGTACAACCAACCCAGTCGGGTCACACAGCATAACATTTACAATCATTACTCTGCTGCACTCCTCACAGTTACAAATCCCCTAAAATAGGTTTGTCCATTTTTTACTTTTTAAAGAGTTATGACATGTGTTTTCATTAGCAGTTGTGGGGGAACTGTAGAGGTAAATGAAAGTCTCCACAATTGGGAATTTCTGTTAAGTTTGTAAAGCCGTGAGCTATTTCATCCTGGCGCAGGGGACTCACAGGGCTGCAAGAGATGCCACTTAATAAAGGATTACATGAAAGGAAAGCACTTATAATTACTTCTGAAAAGTGAGATAAATTGAGTAATGGAACTGCAAACAACAAAATCCATTCATTCACTGTCTTCCTCGAGCCATATTAAATTGCATGAAGTCATCTACTTAGTAGCAGAGAGCAGGGAACACTCAGAAGGTTAACATTAATAATTCACATCCAATGATGTCATTGAATGCCAAGTCAAGGGATGCAAATCCTTCAAAGCGGCTCACTAAACAGAAACTAGACAATCATTATTTCATATTTCACTAAGTATTTAGCTGTTAGTTGAACATAAGTCATTACTCATCCCGTGATTGTCAAAATAACTGATGTTATGCCAGCACTAACATACTGACCTTTAATAGGATTGTCTTTGAGTTTATTTGCATGTTTGATGGATTATAAATGGCAGTAACTCATCATATCATTTCTACCCAAAATTATGGTGCAAGAAATTTTGCCCTATTGCTTATATCAAAAGATACTTCCAGTGGCATGGCGATCCGTTCTATGTAGAATTACTCAGATCATGCAGCAAGGAAACCAGGCCACTGGCTCAACTGGTCTATGTTCCACACAAGCCTCTCCTCACTCGACTTCATCTAACTCTATTAACATGGGCGTTCCATTCCTTTCTCCAGTATGTACTTATTTAGCCTTCCCTCAGCAATATAATTCATCTCAACAACTTCCTGCAGTAGTGAGCTTCAAGGTGCCATGGAACCTTTCATGTCTGCCTAAGACTTTGGTTTGACATCTCATCTGAAGAAAATACTAAATATCTATTCAGATATGGTTGGCAAATCTACCTAATTCTACCAAATAATCTGCAAACTCAAGGGAGATGGCGACATGGTGGAAATGTCTTTTGGCTCATAATCCAGAACCCCAGGTCAATGTTTTACATGCATAGGTTTGAAACCCAATATGGAAGATTGTGAAATTTGAATTCAGTTTAAAAGCAAAGCCGGCCTTATGGTGACCATGTTACCACTGTCAGTTGCCAATACACATCTTGTTCATGAATGCCCTTTGGAGAAGGAAATCTGCTTTTCATGCCTGGCCTGGCCTACATGTGACTCCAGACAAAAAAAAATGGGGTGACTCATAATTTCCCACTGGGCAATTAAGAATGGACGCTGAATGCTGACAATCACATCGCATGAATGAATTTTTTTAAAATCCTGAAATGAAGATGTGTGGAGAGGGAGGGTGGGTAGGGGCAGTATATGTTGATGCCTTAGGAATGCCGACATGGACATGATGACTTTCTCCTGTGCTGCAATACCTCACAAAGAGACTGGCTGTAAATAACCAGTCCCAAAGCACTCAGAAATACATTATCGAACAAATTTCTACACTGAATTATGCAAAGAGATATTGAGACAAGTCACCAAAAGCTTTGTTAAAGAGATCGGTTTTAAGGATCCAGTTTAAAGGAGGAAAGAAGGGTAGAGAAACAGAAGTTTAAAGAGGGAATTTTGGAGTTTAAGACATTGGGTGCCAATGGTGAAGTGGTTAAAATCAGAAAGGACCAGAATTGGATCCCAGAAAGGTCAACAAAGAGGAGGCTACAGAGTGGGAGGGAAGGGGTTGAAACTATGGGAGGATTTGAAAGCAAGGAATTTAAATCATGGAATTGCCGGCAGGGAAACTAACGCAAACACTAGGGAAGAGAATACAAATTTTACCCCATTGTCATGTATGGCTTTAGTTTTGTAAGGCACAGCAAGACATCCAATGCAACAGAAATGAACACGCACAGAGAGGCTGCCTTTGTACAATTAGTTGCCAGGAAGACATAGGCTGTCAGCTCCTGATGTCACCTCCCATCTTTCTAAAGTACAACGTGAGCATCTTTGTTGCTTGTCTGACTGCAAGGAAAAGGGAGCATGCAAGGGGTTAATGTGTCTCACAGTCTCCATCTGCCACTGGCCACCAGTCTCTTTGTGAAGTCAGCTTTGCTTTCTAAAGAAAGGTTATGGCATTTCTCCTTTTCACACCTTGCATAATAGTGTCTAGTGAGAACAAGAAGGTCCAGATACAGAGACGCTCCACACAGCCGGTGTAGCGGTTAAGAAAAGGTCATGGGAAGGTATGGACTGTGATGTCAGCTGTGGCCTCAGAGGGTGATTCTTTCTGAGTCTGGAGGTCATGGGTTCAAGCCTGACTCCAGCAACTCGAGCACAAAATCTAGGGTGGGTGCTCCCAGTGAGGGAGCAGTGCATTCCTGTTCGAGTAGATGTCATCTTTCAGATAAATCGTAAAGGCAAGGCCTTGTCTGCCTTCTCAGGTGGGCTTGAAAGATCCCACAGTGATGTTTCAAAGATGAGAGTAGAAACTCCACTCACTGTCCTGGGCCTATGCGTGCCCTTTAACCAAGATAATCTGCTCGTGACCACATTGTGGTTTGTGGAATCCTGCTGTGCACATGTATTCTACTGTGTTTGCTGCATTAAAACAGTGTGCTTCAAGAGTACTCCACTGGCAGCACATTACTTTGGGATGTTCTGAGCTAGTGACAGATGCTATAGAAACGCAAGTTCCTTTATTATGGAAACTGATTTTTGCTTAGATTAGTTAATGGACTTTCTTTGATGCTTGGCAAGTTGAATGACACATACATACTTGAGCTGGTTCGATGTCGAAATCAGAAAAGGTAAAGGGTAAAATCTGAAAGCTTGAGAAAAAAACACAATATATTCAACAACAGCTTAAATGTATATAGTGCCTTTAACTTCGTAACCAGTCTCAAGACACTTCCAATGCACATTATCGTACAAAGTTTGATGCTAGTCAACATGATAAGACAGTGATAATAGGTACTGCAGAAAGCTTTCCTGCTCCTATGATGCTGCTTGGCCTGCTGTGTTCATCCAGCTCCACACAATGATAAGACAGTGGAGCAATTATCGAAAACTGCTTCAAAGAGGTGAGTTTTCAAGAGCATTTTAAAGCGGAAAGGCAGGGTAGAGTGGTGTGGAGATTTAAGGAGGAAATTCCAGATCTTAAGGCACAGCAAAGCCAGCAAGTTAGACAATTAAAATTAGGAGTTTGCAAGAGGCCAGAATTGGATGAGCAGAGATATGTCAGATGGCGGTGGAGCTGGGGTTATATCCAAGTTAAAAACTTGAAACCCTTACTTTCTGACTGGACAGTGAGAATCGATCAGCTGAGTGAGGACTAGTGATGTGCCTGTAATTTCCCAATTAGCACTGGGGGTAACTGAGGGTAGATGACCGCTGCTCCAGATTGTTACAAGTCCTGGGAGATTTTAGATGCCAAGCTTCCTATCATTATTTGATGTGAGGATCCCACCTGAAGCAAGGAATAGGGTACGTGGAGAGTTTTCAAATTCACATTGGAGCAAAGCCCCCTCCTTCAACACCATTGATAAAATTACCTTGTTCAGCAATTAAAAGTGGGGGTATTATAAACCACCTTGTGTCATAATGCAGAGGATAAGTAAAATATATAAAACTTTTGTTTTTTGAGATACTTTGACAATATCATCCCAAACCACAATGCTGGAATTGAGTCTGCAGATTAGGGATAGGCAAACAGGTCAAAACCAGCTCATGCTCCAAATCCCAGGTGTGTTCACCAGCCTGTTGCTGACCTAATGTCTCGGAATGTGTGGGCCACACCTCACTTTGTGACTCAAACCCACGTTTCATTATGAATGAAAGCCTTGAACTTACTCAGCAAATTTCACAACCTCAGCATGCCCCAACGCCTATCACAGCCTATGAGACCCAGTCACAGATAAAATGTAGGAAAATCCCATCTGAAACCAGCAAGCACTGAACTTATCTCCACTTATCTGGACTCCATTTTCTCCCCCTTGGTCCAGGAACTCCCTACCTACGTCCATGACACCACCCACGCCCTCCACCTCCTCCAGAACATTCAATTCCCCGGTCCCCAACACCTCATGTTTACCATGGACGTCCAGTCCCTATAAACCTGCATTCCCCATACAGATGGCCAAAAGGCCCTCCGCTTTTTCCTGTCCCGCAGGCCCGACCAGTCCCCCTCCACTAACACCCTCATCCGCTTAGCCGAACTCGTCCTCACTCTCAACAACTTCTCTTTCAATTCCTCCCACTTCCTACAGACAAAGGAGGTGACCATGGGCACCCCCATGGGCCCAAGCGATGCCTGCCTCTTTGTAGGTTACGTGGAACAATCCCTCTTCCGTATCTACACTGGCCCTAAACCCCACCTCTTCCTCTGTTACGTTGATGACTGTATCGGCGCCGCCTCATGCTCCCACGAGGAGCTCGAACAGTTCATCCACTTCACCAACACCTTCCACCCCAACTTGAAGTTCACCTGGACCATCTCCAACACTTCTCTCTCCTTCCTGGACCTCTCTGTCTCCATCTCCGGCAACCGATATCCATTTCAAGCCCACCGACTCCCACAGCTACCTAGAATACACCTCCTCCCACCCACCTTCCTGCAAAAATGCCACCCCCTATTCCCAATTCCTTCACCTGCGCCGCATCTGCTCCCAGGATGAGGCATTCCACTCCTGTACATCTCAGATTTCCTCGTTTTTCAAGGACCGCAACTTCCCCCCCACAGTGGTCAAGAACGCCCTCGACCATGTCTCCCGCATTTCCCGCAACTCATCCCTCACACCCCATCCCCGCAATAACAACCAAAACAGAATCCCTCTAGTCCTCACATACCACCCCACCAACCTACAGATCCAAAGCATCATCCTCCAACACTTCCACCATCTGCAATCCGACCCCACCACCAAAGACATTTTTCCCTCCCTACCCTTACCTGCCTTCCGGAGGGACCACTCTCTCCATGACTCTCCTGTTCGCTCCACACTCCCCTCCAGCCCCACCACACCCGGCACTTTTCCCTGTAACCGCAGGAAGTGCTACACCTGCCACTACACCTCCCCCCTCACCCCCATCCCAGACCCCAAGAAGACTTTCCACATCAAGCAGATGTTCACCTGCACATCTGCTAATGTGGTATACTGCATCTGCTGTTCCCGTTGTGGCCTCCTCTACATCGGGGAAACCAAGCGGAGACTTGGGGACCACTTTGCAGAACACCTACGCTCGGTTCACACTAAACAACTGCACCTCCCAGTCGCGGACCATTTCAACTCCCCCACCCATTCCTCAGACGACATGTCCATCCTGGGCCTCCTGCAGTGCCACAACGATGCTACCGGAAGGTTGCAGGAACAACAAATCATATCCTGCTTGGGAGCCCAATGGTATCAATGTGGACTTCACAAGCTTCAAAATCTCCCCTCCTTCTACTGCATCCCAAAACCAGCCCAGCTCGTCCCCACCTCCCTAACCTGGCCTTCCTCTCGCCTATCCCCTCTTCCCACCTCAAGCCCCACCCCCATCTCCTACCTACTAACCTCATCCGGTCCCCTTGACCTCTTCGTCCTCCCTGGACTGACCTATCTCCTCCCCACCTACACTCACCTTTACTGGCTCCATCCCTGCCTCTTTGACCTGTCTGTCTCCTCTCCACCTATCTTCTCCTCTATCCATCTTCTATCCACCTCCCCCTTTCTCCTTATTTATTTCAGAACCCCCTTCCCCTCCCCCATTTCTGAAGAAGGGTCCAGGCCCGAAACGTCAGCTTTCCTGCTCCTATGATGCTGCTTGGCCTGCTGTGTTCATCCAGCTCTACACCTCTTATTTTTAGTGAGGGGTAAGTATCAGTCCAGATGCCCCCCCTCATTGAATATCACTGCGATATTTTTAGCTACAACCACCCAGGAGGCCTGGAGTAATGCCACATCGAAATGTTGAAAATTTTGTCCTAACAGATGTACATGCTCTCATACTGCCTGGGTATGTTTTGAATGGAAAGAGATGTGTGTTTGAGTCTGAAATCCAATTAAATAATTCAGCAGCAAGCTTTTGTGCATTTAAGGATAGAAAAGATCATTTATGATCACACGTTTACCCAGAACTAAACACAACATGTCATACAGTCAGGCCTGCTCACACACCCACATGTACAAAGACTGGATACAGGTAAAGGATTATAGTTATCTTAGTGTCTGTTTAAGATCTCTGATCTCCCATGTGCTAGCTCCGTGGTCCTTTGAATAGATTTAATGATCTAAACTTTAAGGGAGGGTCTCATAAAGCAAAGGTTACACAGCAGGTTGTCAGGTCTGTTGAAGACAAATAGCTAGGAGGTTGGCTCTCAGGAATTCTTTAAAGCAGAACAGGTTCCATACTCTGGCTGCCAGATGTCTCACAGCTTGCTCTAAGTCTGGCTCATAAACTAAGTGAGCTGATTTTTCTGATGACTTTGGTGGAACTGCATACAAACAGCTGATAAAGAAATACATGGCTGTCTCCAAGTACCTTTTGTAAATTCATGGTCTTTTTCAAAATGAGGATGTTATTGATTCTGACTCCACATCATGAGTGGTTGGCCACCATTTCTGAGGTACCCTCAATCCACATTCCATGAGAAAGCCAACATGATATCTTGGGATGTTGATCATGACCGTTCTGTTCTGTTTGCCACAAACTGAATTTCAATTTGCCATTTTGTCCAGTATGAAACATCAAGATAGGCAAGAAACTCCATAGTTACTTTGTGCTGGCCTATCCTTAAACAAAGGGATACGTGAATTTCCAAGATGGCCAAGAAAGCCCACATTTAATTAGATATTCAGCAGATACTTGAAATCAACTTTGACCTAACGTTGGAGTGGGAGAAAGGAATTACCTATGAAGAAAAAGAAGGCACTCACACTGGTTGAAGTGCCAAAGGTCATATGACTTGCAGCAGCTATTTTAGTAGCTTGTATGTGCCCAACTTTCAAAATTATAGACTGAAAGTGGTCATGTGGTGTCTCTTTACGAAGCATGATAATATCCATAACTCTAGGCAATTGGAATCATAGTTTAGAAACACTGGAATGATTATATGCCCTAAGGAAGCCATTTGGCCCATCATGTGTGTGACCTAATACAAGAGCTCCTCAACTTACTCTGTTGCTTCTTTTGACATTCACCTTAAGTCAGCGAGCTCTTGTTCACGAGCCATCCATCAATGCAAAGTTATTCTGTCCAGAACTTTCATGATTTTGAGTACGGTCAATCCTTTCAAATTAAGGCGAACAATCCTAGCTTCTCCAATCTTTCCATACAACTGAAGTCTCTCATCCCTGCAACCATTCTCATAAATTGTTTTCTGCACTGTCTCAAATGCCTTCATATTCTTTCTAAAGAATGGTACTCAGCCTGGGGATAGTAATCCAGCTGAGGTTGAACTTGAGGAAGTATAGTTTCACCATAACTTCCAGATGCCCCGTTTATAAAGCCAACAATCCCGATTGCTTTATTAATCACGTTCTCACCCCATGCTATCACCTTCAGTGATTTACACACATATCATGCATCCCTGTTCCTGCACTTTCTTTAGAATCATCTCCTTTATTTTGTATTGTTCCTCTGTCAAAACAAAGTCCTAATACTTTTTGGCACTAAATTTCAACAGCCATTTGCCAATCCATGTCACCAACCGTCCATGCGCCCAAAGTCCTTATAACTATTCTCCTCCCACTTCAGAAGTACCTCTACATTTGTGTCATCAGCCAAGTTTGAAATTGCACCCTCTGCACCGAAGTCTAGGTCATCCATATCGATAAGGAAAATTTTACACGACGAAGCTGATTTCTATAACGGGTTGATAATTGCCTAAATCTCAACATTGTTCTGATTGCTGAGATGCTGGAAGAAGAGGAGAGCGTGATGGTCAAGTGGGATTGAGGACGCATTACACAGCCCTCTCCACCCTTGTTGGGAATAGGCATGTGACAATTTGCAGACATAGATGGTGAAGCATTTCTTTTAGCCATATCTCTGTGGTGCAAGTTGTATGTGCACAACAGTAACAAAGATGAAAATTTTGACAGATTGTGTGACAACACGAAGCGTAGCTTTAAGTTTTTTTTAATTCACTCACGGTACTTGGGTGTCACTTGCTGGGCCAATGTTTATTCCCTATCCCTTTTTTCCCTTGAGAAGGTTTTTGGTGAGCTGTCTTCTTGAACTGCTATAGTCCACATGCTGTGAGCTGACCCACAATGCCATTAAGGAAGGAAATCTAAGATGTTGATCCAGCAACAGTGAAGGGACAGCGATATCTTTCAAGGTGGCAAGTGGCCTGGAAGAGAACTTGTAGGCAGTGGTGTTCCAATGTATCTGCTGCCCTTTCGTCTTTCTAGATAGAAGTAATCATGAGTTTGGAAGGTGGTGTCATAGAAGCCTTGGTGTATTTCTACAATGCATCTTACAGATGGTAAATGCTGCTGCCACTGAGCATCAGTGCTGGATGAAGTGAATGTTTGTGGATGTTATGCCAATCAAGCCAGCAGCTTTGTCTTGGATAGTATCAAGCTTCTTGAGTGTGTTTAGACACTCACCCATCCAGGCAAGTAGGGAGTATTCATCATACTCCTGACTTGTGCCTTGTGGATGATGGACCTGTTCTTGCATTCATATGGCGAGTCCAGTTGAGTTTCTGGTCAATGGTAACCTGCAGGATGTTGATGGTGAGGGATTCAGTGATGGCGACACCATTGAATGTTAGATTGTCTTTTATTGGACATGGTCATTGCCTGGCGTTCAAGTGGTGTGAATATTACTTCGTTATTCAAGTTCATTAATGGAGAGGTCTATATTTTACAGCCAATACAAATGGCTGGTGTGGACTGGTTGGACCAAAAGGTCTGTTTCCATGCTGTATGACTGTATGACTCTAATTGCTGATCACATTTTCACCATCTCAGACTTGATGAAATATCCAGCCGTAAAAAGAAATGATGCCAGGCTCAGTAAGTAATTAGCCTCTGATAACTTGGTTTAACACTGCAGGGTAATTAACATACAGCTTATTACTGTTAATTACCCCTTACTTCATGAATAAATGTAGATTTGCTTTGTTTCCATGGCCATTTGCTGTCATGCTCTGATAGATAATGCAATGTTGCATTGGGCTGTTTAATTACAGGCATTACTGATCCATACTTCCTCCAGAGAAGCAAAGAGATATGACAAGCTGAAAGAACATAACAGAAGACCATCAGATAGAGAGTTTACTCTGCAAGGTAATAAAAAATAACTGAAAGCAGCTGTGTTTGCTCTCATTCTTTAAAGGATGCCTTCTCAAAAGTGGTCTTAACTCTTTCAACAAATGAAATGTCACAACTAAACCGTCAAGTTCACCAGAAGTTCAATGCAAAACAAAGCCATGACCCTGCTGCCCATATCCAAACTTTCACTAAGTTCCATATTTCCAACGTCTGGTATGTTCACTGATACATGATACTTTGATTTGAAAATTCTTACCCTGCGTTTCATGGCCTCGTCCTTTCACCTTGGGATATCCTAGGCTCAATATTGAGCCTAGCTCCTAAAAGTCTGATTGCACAAATTCAAACATGAGCAAGGAATCCTCCTTCTGATTACCACCGACAGCATCCCACCCCACACCCCACCACCCTGGATAAACTGTCAGTTCTCCTGCATGGTGGGCACCAATTCCGAGCAGGTACTGAGGATTCTAAGTGCAAGGGATGTTGTCTGGGCAGAGGGCTTCAATGTCGATCACTAAGGGTGGGTCGGTGTGTAAACATCAGTCCCTGGGGGAGTGTTCCCCAGTTTATTCTGTTCCCAGATGAGAAACACCACATGGTCAAGTTCCCGGGTGAGGATCGATGAACTGGCTCCCGTTCTTTATTCATCCACATCCCTCAGTTGTCTGCAGCAAGGTTAATCTAAGAAGGACTTCTCCCTCATGGTCGTCTTTCTCCTAGTCCAAATAAATTTATCGTTTTAAAGTATCCAACCTAACCAGTCTTTGTTGAGATAACAAAAGAAAGAGTTTATTAGTGACCAAATGAGAGATAAAATAATAATGCAACTCACATATGCACAAATTAGTCTTAACAACTGAATCCAAAAGAAAGAAAAAGGTTCTAAAATATATACAGATCAGTTTATGAAGAGTAGATTATAAACATTGTGGCCATCACAATATGTGGCACTGATAACATTGATGTTGGTAATTGGACAGTTGATATTGTGAATCTTGGCTTTGCAGGTTGACTTTTCTTCAGCCCTATTTATTTTTGATGGCGACTGGCTAGCAGCACTCGGAGCGAGAGAAATATTTTCCTATTAACGCACAGTGCAGGGGTGTTTAATGGCTGGAAAGAACTGTGATCATTACAGCACACAAGTCCACACCATTGAACGTCAGCCCATGAATACACAATGTTAAATTGTTTTTTGTATATCCCTGGAAGGGTAAAAACAAATGTCAGCAGGAGATGGCTTGCTGTGAAGGGGGAGGGTAATCAGCCTCTTGTTATCACTTCCTCCTTAGTCTTTCTATTTGAGCTTTCCTTGATTCTCTACAAGTTTGAGGTTCCATAGATACATACAGGACTCTGCCAGAAGGTCACTCAATTTACATCTGCAGCTATCTTTTGGCTGCAGCTGTCTGCTATTTAAAAAAAAAACACCAGTTGGAAATAGGATTCAATGTATCCATAATCACCTTGCAGTTCTGATCCATCATCAAGTCACTACAATGTGTTTTATCTTTTCAGTTCTAACTGGGTCTGTTTAAGTTCCAGAAATAACAAGGTGTAGAGCTGGATGAACACAGCAGGCCAAGCAGCATCAGAGGAGCAGGAAGGCTGACGTTTCG
>JAHRHZ010000020.1:13195241-13218241 GCA_024137785.1 Ginglymostoma cirratum
CGAAACGTCAGCCTTCCTGCTCCTCTGATGCTGCTTGGCCTGCTGTGTTCATCCAGCTCTACACCTTGTTATCTCGGATTCTCCAGCATCTGCAGTTCCTACTATCTCTTTAAGTTCCAGATGGGTATCAGCAATCCCATTCGATTTTAGAGCAATTTGAGGTATGGTTTAAGAAATAAACTCCAGTGGAATAATTGGGTATTCTGTGTCTTTAGCATTTTCACAAAAATTAACAGGTTGTGGTCAATATAGACCATGACCTCTCTGTACCCGTTTTGAACATATATATTGCAGAGTGTTGGAAGGTTTGTAATAAACCAACGGTTTCTTTCTCCACTGCAGTTTACTATTTCTGACGCTTGTTTAATTCTTTGGAGAAGTAGCCACTTGGTATGTCAATTCCTGATTCATCTTCTTGAACAAGGACAGCCCTTACCCTGATGTCGCTCACATCAATGATCACTTTAAACGCTTGGTTCAAGTTTGGAGTTGCAAGCAGACGTTTGGTTATTAAAGTTGCCTTCAGCTTTGCAAAAGCTGCTTGGTATTTCTCAGCCCATGTTATTTTTGCTTTTATCTGTCGTAGGTCTCTCAGCAACATGGTTACCGTGCAATGTTCGGGAGGAACTTTCAGTAGAACCCACACATTCTCGTGAACTACGAGATTTTCCACTTTCCTCTGGGAAGGGGTAAATGTGGTCCTGCTTATATCTTTTCATCCCAAACAATGTATTTATCTGTGACTGGCGATGTGTCTTACAGAGAACACTTGGGCATTAATCAATGCACTCCTTGGAGAAGTTCTGAAGAAGAATCAAACCGGACTCAAAAAGTTATCTTTGTTTCTCTCTTCGCAGATGCTGCAGACTTGTTGAGTTTTTCCAGCATTCTCTGTCTTTGTTTCAGATTTCCAGCATCTGTGGTATTTTGCTTTTGTTCAGATATATACTCTGTCTACAAGGGCAAGTCAGTGACTGGGAATTCAATGGCAAGTAGCTCACTTCCTGATTTTCTAAAACCCGTCCATCATCTACAAGACACAAGTCAGGAGTGTGATGGAATACTTCCCACTTGCCTGGATGAATGCAACTCCAACAACACTCAAGAAGCTTGACACTATCCAGGGCAGAACAGCCCACTCGATTGGTACCTCATCCACAAGCATCCACTCCTTCCACCACTGATGCTCAGTGTCAACAGTGGTACAACGTACAAGATGCACTGCAGCAATTCACCAGGGCTCCGTTGACAGCACCTTCTAAGTCTGCAACATCTCGCACCCAGGAGGACAATGTACATATACATGAGAATACCACCAACTGAAATTTCCCCGCCAAACCACTCACCATCCAAATTTTGAAATACATTGCTGTTCCTTTAATGCCGCTGGCACAAAATCCTAGAACTCCCTTCATAACAGAATTGTGAGTCTATCTACAACCCCAAGAACTGCATCATTTCAAGAAAGCAGTTCATCACCATCTTCATCAGGGCATTTAGGGAAGGGCAAGAACTACCAATCAGTGACCTGCACATTCCTGAATGAATAAAAAAAAATCTGAGAGCTAGATTTTGATTGAAAATTTATTTTCTTCTTTTGTTGTAGGGGAGAGGTTGAAGGCTGTTCAGGCCTGATGATAGCCACAGAGAAATTCACCTAGTATTATAATTGTAAAAGAGTTTCAGAATGGAATGAGGCCATTTGGCCAATTGTGTCTCTGCTGGCCCTCTGTAAGAACAGCTCAGCTCCACTCCTCTGTTTATCCTATTGAGCCTGCAAATTATCTGTCTTTAGGTAATTATTCAAATCTTTTTTCAAGTCATGGTTTATTTTGTAAGCCAGTTCCCAAATACCAGTCAGCTTGATGACAGCTTCCTATTTATCAGCATCGACTGTTTGGAGTGAGTAAGATTTGAATTAGTTGGCCTTGATCCCTCATCAGTCCTTTCTGCAAAAGTAACATGGCAATGGGAAGACGTTTGCGAGGGGACATGCTGTGAGCTGTGATGTGGCTGGTGGTGGGGGTTTATCAGAGGGACTTGTCCATCCACATCTGTCAGAACTTTTAGAATCAACTCTAAAGGAAAGTTCATCCAACTCCCTGCACTATCGCCGCTCCTCTGTGTCAGATTATGTCAGTTACAGACCTTAAGACGAAATTGCTAGAATCTTAAGAACATAGAAGCAGAAGTAGGCCATTCAGCCTCTCAAGCTGACAGCACCATTTGAGATCACTGCAGGCCATCTACCTCATTGCCATATTCTCATGCTATCATTGAATGTTAAGAATGTAAAAGGAGGCCATTTGGCCTTTCATACCTGTGCCATTACTTTGAAAAAGGTATCCAAGTATTCCCAATTCCCTTACTTTTACAGCAATATCCAGAAGAATGTTTTCGCTTCTGTTCTGAGACTAAACCATATAATTAAAAAATAACAAAGTTACATAAAGCAACATTAAAGTTACAGACATAAACTGTAAACAGAAAAGTTCTTACCATTAGAAATTGTTCTATGCTCATATCCACCCATGTTACACAGTAATTATAATAGATTTAAATATAGCACTTTCTATGAGTCAGAATTTCCATTAACCCTAACATCTTGAAGTGAACAATAGCACAAGGACAAGGGGATAAGTAGCATCTTTGCGAGAAACACTTTCAATAATGAAGTCTTTCAAAATATATTTCAGCACTGCCTGGGCTTGAAATCAAAACTAATCTGCAGAATCAGTGAAGGGAGCAGGGAAGCTATGGACCAGACTCCCTCAGGAGATGCTGGAAGCAGTTACTATTGATTCATTCAAATGCAAATTAGAAAGATTTCTTTCAGAAAATAACATTGTGGGATTAGAGCATATGAGTCATTTGTAATATGATGTGCATTAAGTGCAACATAGTTCAGGAGGAACAGGTTTCTGTGGACCTATGTCTCTCAATGCTCTCTGCCACTAGGGGTTCTTTGCCTTCTGTCAGGGCTTGGTGTAGGTTTATTGATTGAGACTGATTGTCATGATTAGTGAACAATTCAGTCATCCTTTCACCTAACCGCAAGGACAGGAGAAGGTGAACTTCATGGACCTTGATCTTCTCTCACTTAGCCACTCCAAGGTTTTGATCTTGCCAAGGACAGCACGTTGATGAGAAATAGGAGGGGCTGAGAATTGCCCTTAAAGGGCAGCAGTTTGTTCAGGGGCGGGACAGGAAACCATCGCAGATGACTCTCTGGCTATGTTTGGAAAGAGAATGGAACTGGGAGAGGGCAGTCGCATCCAGCGGGCTGATAATGGGAAGACATTAGTGGGGGAAAGAGTGGTCGACCAGGTCAAAGTCTGAAAAGGGCAAGGAGGGAAGGTTTACCTTTGTCACAGTCCCATAGGAACTTATGAGTGAATTTGAGTTTTTTTAAAAAAACCTTTCAAAACAAGGGAAGAAGGACAAATCTGAATGGAGGGATTCATATGTGGAATTCCAAAAAATATGCAAATAATCTTGGGAATTGTTAGGACATCAAGGACTTCGGAGACGAAAAGGTGGTTGGTAATGGGAGTCCACTGCACAATCTTCATTTCTTGCTCCCAAACTGTCCGCTGCCCTTAAGGATTTATTCTTCCACCTCACCATCACCCCTCTCCATCTCTCTACTCTTGCTAATGACCTTTGCCTAAGGACATTGGAGATGTAAGGTTGGAGATGGGACTTTGTAAGAAAAGAAGGGGCCAAGGATCAATTTTGATGAGAGTGCTGAGAACAAGTAATTTAAAATGTTAGCGACTGTATGAGCTGGGAAGGTAACTTGGGTGATCGACAGTTTATAGAGAATAAGATCAAAGTGCAGGACGTGTGTCGTGTGAATGAGAGGAGCTCGGTATGGCCATGACAGAAATTAGAAGAAAATGTAGAGAAACATAGAGTTCACAATGAGGGGAGGGAGGAACCTAAGAGAAAGTTTGTCCAAGTGGTTTAGGGCAAGTGAGTGACATGGTAGATCAGATAGTCTTTACCTTAGTGACAAACAAGTCTAGAGTTCCCTGCACTTATTTTTGGAGGTGATGATGAAAGAGACCAAGGAGTGTTAAATGTTTATCAATTGGGCATTCAGGTTGTAGGAAACCACCTGCACTCACAGAAGGAGTTTGAAAGAGAACTTGTTTGAAGTCAACCATGTACAATGGGTGCAATGCAAAAGCTTCTAAGTTCATGAAAAGCAGGCTCCAGTATTCTGAGCATCGTCTAAGTTCTAAAAGGGAGAGGGATTTTTAGAAAACAATTTGGAGTAAGGATGCCAGGGGTTAACTTAACGATTTGCATATTGCTGAAGAAAGGCAGATTTTGTTATACATTTTCATCTTGTATTCACCGGGGAGATTTTTAAGAAAATTTAATATAAAATTTATACTGTTTTGCAAGAGAGTGCTGATTGTTTAGCAACTGGCCTCTGTCTGCAAAGAACGGGGCTCTGTATATCAAGATATGTAGTTTGCAATACACATGAGTGCATCGCACACTGAGCCTAACTGACAATCTTAGATTGGTTGTTAGTGGAATCCTGAACACACTCAGGACAAAGTTAGAGTTGTCAGTCAGGTTCACTTGTGTGAATGGAAGCTACGTACATGAATACACAGGCCCCTGGTCTTTGCTGGCAGAAAGAACATCTTCACACGTTGCGCCTATTTCAATTCAATGAACCAGGTGACAACTGAAATAACTCCTCAGAGGTAGGCATCCCATCACCAATCATCCTTTGCAAATAGAACAAAGAACAAAGCAAATTACAGCACAGGAACAGGTCCTTTGGTCCTCCAAGCTTGCACCAACATGCTGCCCATCACAACTAAAACCCCCTACCCTTCCAGGGACTGCATCCCTCCATTCCCATCCTATTCATGTATTTGTCAAGATGCCCTTTAAAAGTTACTATAATATCTGCTTCCACCACCTCCCCTGGCAGTGAAGTTCCAGGCACCCGCCACCCTCTGTGTAAAAAATTGCCTCACACATCACCTTTAAACCTTGCCCCTCGCACCCTTATAACTGACTCTTCCACCCTGGGAAAAAGCTTCTGACTGCCCATGCCCTTGATAATCTTGTAGACCTCTATCAGGCCGCTTCTCAGCCTCTGTCATTCCAGTGAGAACAACCCAAGTTTCTCCAACCTATCCTCATAGCTAATGCCCTCCATACCAGGCAACATCCTGGTAAATCTGTTCTGTACCCTCCCCAAAGCCACCACATCCTTTCAGTAGCATAGCAACCAGAATTGAATACAATATTCCAAATGCAGCCTAACTAAGGCTCTATAAAGCTGCAACATTACCTGCCAATTTTTAACCTCAATGCCCCAGCTGATGAAGACAAGCATGCCATATGCCTTGTTGATGACATTTTCCACTTGCTTTGCCACTTTCAGTGACCTGTACATCCAGATCCCTCTGCCTATCAGTACTCTTAAGGGTTCTGCCATTTACTGTATATTTTCCATCTGGATTAGATCCTCCAAAATGCATCACCTCACATTTTTCCAGATTTAACTCCATCTGCCATCTTTCTTCCCACGTCACCAACCAATCTGCATCCAGCTGTATCCTTGACAACATCTGCCACTCAGAAGCCCCGATATCCCTGACATTCACCCATTTATGTCAACCATGTCTCCATGATTGGACCAGATTAACATCCCCAATCAGGGAACTCATCTTTATAGTTCCAGCTAGTTGACTTTGTTATGATCGCTACAACGATTATTCATGGTTCATTTTCAGGGCAATGCCTTGACAACCAGTTAATCTGCCTGGTTTCAAATTAAAACAAGAGATAACAAGGTGTAGAGCTGATGAATACAGCAGGCCAAGCAGCATCAGAGAAGCAGGAAAAGCTGACATTTCGGGTCTGGACCCTTCTGAAGAAGTGTTCATCCAGCTCTATACCTTGTTATCTCAGATTCTCCGGCATCGGCAGTTCCTATTATCTTTGCATTAAATTAAAACAAAGCTTTGCAGTTAACTGTCACACATCATTTAACTCGTGGATTCTCCATGGCACTGTCTGTACCAATCCGAACCCACTTGCCAGCCATCAGCACTCTCTTCTAATACAGAATAAATGTTGTTTCCTCTTTATCTTGGCATTTCTTGCAAGTTGATCCGATGAGTGCGAGACAAAAAGTTTCTTCAACGTACAATGGGGTTAGAACTATGAATATTTTGCATTCCACATAATCTTGGCCAGTTTTTACATACAGGATCAGAACCTGATGGTGCTTCCCATCACTGAATGGATGAGTCAGTTATCTACCATGCTGGATCAAGTCTTAGACGTGATGGAGTGGAGGTAAGGACTGGCAGGAGTAAATTATGGCCAGGTTGAGAGAGAATCATGGTTTTCATAAAAACAAAGCTCAGTATGACTTGCAAGATGGATGTAAAAGGTTGCATGGCACTATTTTCAGTTCAAACCAACAAAGATTGATCCCCTTTCACAGAGAAACAAGACGATTCAGTTGTCATCATGTTGCTGTTAGAGGGATCCTGCTGTGACAAATTCTTTTTTCATGTTTCTAATGATTTCACTTCAAAAGGCATCTCATTGCCTGTAGACTAGTTTGGTTGTCATGAAAGATGCTACATAAATGCAAATTCTTTCATTAAGTCTTTAGTTTTTTTTTATTCATTCATGTGATGTAGGAGTTGCTGGCTGGGCTAGCATTTATGGTCAAAATCTAGTTGACCTTGAAAAGGTGGTTTTGCACTGCTTTCTTGAACCAGTTCAGACCATTAGGTATAAATAAAAGCTACAGTGCCACCAGGAAAGTAATTCTAGGATTTTCACTCTGCAATATTGAAGGAATGGCAATATATTTCCAGGTCAGGCGCGAAAGTGACTTGGAGGGGAACTTGCAGGTAATGGTTTTCCCATGTATCTTCTCCCCTTGTCCTTCTAGACAGTAGAGGTTGTGGGCTTGGAACATGCTATCTAAGGACCCTTGAATTTCCACAATGCATCTTGTAGATGGTACACACTGCTGCAACCCAAGTGTTGATGGTGGAGGGGTTGAATGTTTGTGGATGTGGTGCCCATCAAAGGGGTTGCTTTATCCTGTATGGGTCAAGGTTCTTGAGTTCTATTGGAGCTGTACTCATCCAAGGAAGTGGGGAGTATTCCATCACACTCCTGACTTGTGCCCTATAGACAGTAGGCAGGCTTTGAGAAATGAGGAAGTGATTGACTCAGTACAGGATTCCTAAGTCACTGAATTGCTCTTGTGGCTACTGTATTTGTTTGGCTAGTTCAGTTCAGTTTCTAGTTAATTGTAAAGTGTTGATAGTGGCGGATACAGTGGTGATAATGCCATTGAATGTCAAGAGGCGATGGTTAGATTCTTTCAATTTGGAAATGATTATTGCCTGTCACTTGTGTGGCTCAAATGATATCAACTAGGGTTTGGTGCATTTGGATATGGACAGCTTCAGTTTGACTATATTGCCTATTTCATTGCCTGTAGACCATCTTGGCTGTCATGAAAGGTGCTATACAAATGCAAATTCTTTCCTCAAGCCTTTTTCTTTTTTGTTACTACATACGAAGTGTGAATTTATAATTTCTGGTATTGAATGCTAACTATCTGTAAACAGCTGCCAGTGAAATAAAACCCCTTTCAATGCACCAATGAGATTGTGTTCAGTCTGTCACCTCAGAAAAACAGGATATGTCATGCCACTCACAAGAATTTCCGGCAATGTGTGACAGTGTCTGCAATCAGCAGTTTGTGCTTCAGTCAGGTTAATGCCAAAACCAACCCAACAGCTGGTGTGGTTTGATGTTGTGTTGCAAAACTGCCTCAATAAACACAGCTGAGGTTGTCAAACTCTCCAAACACCTCTTTGAAGGCCTGACTTTAATGCTTATGACCTATATTCCCCGAGCCTTAGCAAAGTAAGAGCTGATCTCATTGAAACATTTAAAAAGTTTAAGGTACTTGACTGTGGATGCTCAGAAAATGCCTCCTGAGACTGGGAAACCTAGAGCAAGGGGACACTGCCTTAGGAAGAGGGTTCCGCTATTTGGGACTGCGATGAGGAGACATTTCTTCACTCAAAGGATTGAGAATCTTTGGAATTTTCTCCCCCAGAAGACTGTGTATGCTCAGTTGCTGAGTGCATTCAGGACTGAGTTTGTTAGATTTCTGGCTACTAAGTGAAATAAAAAATATGGAAATAGTGCAGGGAAATGATATTGAGCTGGAAAGCCACCCATAGTCTTGTTGAATAGAGAACCAGACTCAAAGAGCCAAATTACCTACTCCAGCTTCTATTTCCTATGTACATCTGTTCAGTTACAAACGTTAGTTTAACTTGGTCCAGTGTAAGCAATGTCAGATCACTGCTTACATGCATTCAGAAACCACCCATGGCCGGTAGAGGATCATTGGATAGGGTTTTGTGTTTTTTGTATTCACTCACAGGATGTGGGTGTCTCTGGCTGGGCCAGCATTTATTACCCTGCCTAATTGCCCATGAGAAGGCGGCAGTAAACTGCCTTTTCAAACTACAGCAGTCCATATTTGATGGATATCTATCTCCCATTGAAACATCACCCCAAGTTGATATTGATCATACACAGTCTTTAAAAGCCAATCCTTGTACCAGTATTGCATGGCTTCTCTCTCAGAGCGTTGTCTATATGTGCAATTCTCTTCCCTAAAAGGTAATGGAGGCTTTACATTTATTCAAAGCTGAGTTAGATAGATTTTTGATAGACGAGGGAGGGTTATGGGAAAGTGGAGTTGACAAGGTAACCAGATCAGCTACAATCTTATTGAATAGTGGGAGCAGGATCAAGGAGCTGAATAACCTGCTCCTGCTCCAAAGTCTGATGTTCCTGCAGTTACCCCAAGGTATCCCACAAAGTACTGCACTGCTTTTCCACAACTGCCTCATCCTCACCACCCCCATCCCAGCTAAAATGTGCTGAGTAATCTTAATGAAATGTAGAAAGCATCACAACCAATTTGTACACAGCAAGTTCCCACAAACAATGAAGTTATAATTACCATATGAGTAGTTTTATTGATGGAGTTTAAGGGATAAATCTTGGTCCACGATACCAAAGTCTAAAGGTCATGGTTTCAAGCCCCACACCCAGAATTTAACAGGTTAATACTTGCTTGTGCTGAGGGTATGCAGCTTGTTTCAGAGGATGCATTAGACTGAGGGCCCAGCTTTCCTTACAGCTGGATGTAAATATCCTACTTCAAAGAAACAGTATGAAAGTTCTCTACTGACCAATATTTTTTCCTCAATCAACAACTCTAAGTCAAAGTGATTTTCTGATCAAGCAGTTGTGGGATCTTGCTGTGCACAAATCGGCTGTTACATTCTATGCCTTACAACAGTGACTAAACTTCAAACATGTTTCATTGGCCGTTGCGACACCCTTTGGGAAATCGGGGGAGGTGATAAACACTAAATAAGTATAGGCTGAGCAATGGGGAAGGGGAGTGAAACTGAATGCAGTCAAATGCAAAGAGCAAAGTATGAATGTGAAGATGTACTCAGTGAGCAGGACTAAAATAACTCAGGGTGGTGTAGAAAGACAACGTGTGTGGGCCATTGTTAAAACAGAATTTGGGTTTTTCTTCTTTCACTTCAAGATTCAATGGAAAGTATCTTGCTGTTCTTGCTGCCAATCTACCAATTGAGAATCTCACAGTGAATTATTTATTGTTTAAACGAAGTACTTAGCTCTCATTTAAAATTGATAGGGCAAAGATACTGTATGCTAGGCCTCAAAATACAATCCTGTTGTATCCTGTAACATTCCTCACCAGAGGGTCAGAGTATGTTTTTCTGCCTTCATGGGGTTACACTCTCTGTAGATGTAGGAGTTGTTACTGGAAATGTGAGCTCATTCTGATTTGGTGCATTAATCGATTAATTGGTTTGTGCATCAATTCCAGCCACAGATCACTTAGGTGCTTATCAAATGTCACCATCTTAAACACATCCTCCAGTGTCCTTATACATATCAGACTTCTTACAATGGCGCTTCCTCACATCAAAAAAATGATTGGACTGGCACAAAATGTAGTTTACCCACATCTGGGGTCATCAAGCTGGGTCGTTAAGTATATTTCCTGGGTCGTTAAGTATATTTCCTGGGTCGTTAAGTATATGGATGGCTGCAATAGACAGTTAGGGAATCAGGGGTTATGATGTGAAGGCAGGAAAGTGGAGTTGAGGATTATCAAATCAGCCATCATCTCACTCAATGATAAAGCAGACTTGATGGGCCAAATGGCCTACTTCTGGTCCCACATCTAATAGTGGAATCTTATCTTACCCCTTACTTATTGTCTTCACCGGTTTCCCATCCAGCACCTGGATTTTAAGATTCTGGTCCCATTATTGTCAAAGCCCTCCAAGGCCTCACCCATCCCTATGTCCATTGATCCTCCAGCCCAACCACCCTCCAAATATCTGTAGCCCTTCCAATTCCAGGCTCTGGTGTATCCCTAATTGTAATCCCTCCTTAGCCCAGAAGCCAAAACTTTCAATGTTTTGAAGAAGGTATCAGATATAGAGGCAGCATGGTGACACAGTGACACGGTGACACAGTGGTTAGCACTGCTGCCTCACAGTGGCAGGGACCTGGGTTCTATTCCACCCTCGGGCAACTGTCTGTGTGGAGTTTGCACATTCTCCCCGTGTCTGCATGGGTTTCCTCTGGGTACTCTTGTTTCCTCCCACAGTCCAAAGATGTGCAGGGCTAGGTGGATCGGCCATGCTAAATTGCCTGTAGTGTTCAGGGATGTGTAGATTAGGGGAATGGGTCTGGGTGGGATGATCTGAGGTTTGGTGTGGAGTTGTTGGGCTGAAGGGCCTGTTTCCACACTGTAGGGATTCTGTGATGAATAGTCCTTAGGATGAAAGGGATCAAAAGATATGTGGAAGAAAGTGCGAACAAGGGACTGAATTGGATGATAGGCTATCATCATGTTTAATGACAGAACAGGATTGAAGGACTGAATGGCCTATTCCTGCTCCTATTTTCAATGTTTCTATGGGAAAGCTGGCCACTAGGATTTTAAACCACTTCAAATGACAGAGAGAGAGGAGTATGTAATCTAGTCCAGAGTGCAACAAATCCATTGTCTCCACCAGAATTAAAGATTTGCCAGTACTTGAACCGGCCTGCAGAGCACAGAACTCCTTTTAATTCATTCTTCAGTAAGAAAAAGAAAATATTTTGGTTTTAATCAGGTTTCACTCACCGAATCAGTCAAATTCCATTGTAGGGTAGGGTAGAGTGCAATTGAAGTTAAATCACTAATTTGTAATCTAGTTGCATGAATTCAAGTTGCACTGTGACAATTGGGAATTTTGATTCCTTTAGAAGAAAATTGAGAAATTAAAAATTCCTGAAAGCCTTGGATTATCATTTTAAAACCTAAAACTGCTCCTCCCTGCACTGACCTGTACATGCTCCATACCTGTGCTGCTGACTCTGAAGCAAACTAGCAAGTCATAGAATCACAGAATTCCTACATTGTGGAAGCAGGCCATTCGGCTGATTGAGAACACACTTACCCTCCGAAAAGCATCTTACCCAGACCCAGGACAGGTGTCCAGCCCACCGCCTTTTCACCCATCTCCAGCCTCATTCCCATATTAAGGGAAAGGCCAGGCACCAAAAGTCATCAGCCTACCCACCATCTGTAAATAAATAATTAAAGGTTTCCTGAGATTCTTAAAAACTGAATTAGTCCCAACATTACCCCATTTGTGCCATGAAATGTTTAGATTGGGAAGGTGGCAGGAGTGGGCATCTTTTAAAAAATAATATAGTTTTTAAGAGGGTGGAAAGGAAAGGGGAAGCTGCTATCTTTGGAGGGTGCCCCTGGCATCAGAGCTGCTCCCAAAATATAGTAATCCAGACCCCTAGCCTCTCCTCAGCTCCCTTCTTCCTCACCGGCGATTTAAAACTCTTTCTTTCTCCGATCTTGCCAAGATGCTCAAACATTATCCACCACAGGCCCCCGACATGTACCTGGGTCCAGGATCTTTTGGGGTCTTCATCCTTTGGCTGGTTGTAATATCTGTCATGCCCACTAAAGATTCCTGGCACTGCCAAGAGTGCTGGAGATGTTGAGTAATTTGATTGGTGGCAACTTCAGAGGGTGGGACATTTTCCAATCATGGAGCAGGATTCTATTCTGGTCTTGTTCCAGTCTACCGGAATGTGTTATGGCTGCAGGGCCAGCTTCTTCTCGGTCGGTGGCTTCCATTGGAGTGAGCATTCCACACTCATACCCTGTTACATTCTGCCTCTACCATCCTTTGAATTCCAAACACCCACCAAACTTTAGAACTGAGATGAAAACAAATTTCTTCAGAGTATGGTGAATCTTTGGAATTCTCTAACCCCAGAGATTGTGGATGTCCAATCATTGAGCAGCTTCTAAACAGAAATTGTGAAGGTTCTGGAGCCTGACGTTAAGGGAAATGGAGATACCATGGAAACATAACATAGTGGAGAAGGTCAACTGTGATTTAATTATATGGTGAGGTAGGCCTATTAGCTAAATGATCTTGTCCTGTTCTCATGTCCTTTTGTGTGATAACTCTCCTCTAATCCTCCAATTACCTTAAACCTTTGTTTCCTGGTTACTGACATCTCTCAAAGGGGAATTAGTCCTTTCGATCCAAGACACTGACCATTTTACCTCAAATAATTCTCCCTTCAGCTTCCTCCGTCCCAAAAGAAAACAACCTTAGCCTATCCATTTTTCCATTGTGTATTCTTGACAACATCCTGGAAAACCTCCATTGCATCTTTGGTGATGGATCTGTTGCCAGAGACCATGCTACACATATGCACTTCATTGATAACATATCCTACTTTCAGCTCTGTAAGAAGGTCCAACTCTCCCTCTGCCTCAGCTCATTTGCTGCTGAAAACTACATCCAACGTTATTACCTCTAGTCTTGACAATTCTGGGACATTCCTATCCAGCCTCTTATCTTAAACCAAAACCCGTTCAAAAGTTCTCCATGTTCTAACTCACCCAGATCCTATTCACCCATCATTCCTCTGCTCCCCAACCTATATGGGCTCCCAGTTAACACATCAATCTAAAATTCTCATCCTTGTTTTCATGTCCCTCCATTGCCTCACCCTGCCCTACTCTGTAACCTCCCCTGGCTCTACGAATCAGTAAGAGCTCAGCATTCATTCGTTTCTGGTCCTCTGGCACACCGCAGTTTAATTCACTTCATCATTGGTGGCTGTCCCTGCAGTGTTGTAGGCATTAAGCCTTGGGATTTCCTCTCTATGGTCTACTTCACTATATTCTTTAAAACCTTTCTTGTTGACCAAGCTTCTGGTCATTTGTCCTCATATCTGGCTCAGTGTCAAGTTTTATTTGCTTATGCTGTGAAGTTCTTTGAGATATTTCTAACTTTAACCATGAGTTCAAGCCTCAAAGTGAGGCTCAAATCCACAATCTTTAACCTAAGATGCAGGAGGCTACCACTAGGCCATGATTGACACCGTATTAAGTTAAATTGATCTCAAAGCAATTTTCCCGAATAGTACCTTACGCAGACTGTCCAAAATTAATTCCATATAAACTGCATGTAGGCGTATCTCATTGCAGTCATTTCTCTCCTGTTTATAACTAATTTATGGATTGATCATTATAATTTCTGCCAGATGTACTGGCAATGTGCTGTTATAATCATGACCTTATCTTAAATATCTGTTGACTGAATCTATGTACTTCCCTGACTGAATATTTTTTATATGGACTGAGGCTTTGTTGGATGAATGCATTGAGCAGCTGTAACCTTTTACTCTTGTAATCTGTTCAGTCCTCCAGCTCTACAAACCTCTGGGATCTCTGCAGTTATCCAATGCTGGCCTTCTTTGCCCTATTGTTAGCAGCTGTGCCTACAGCCATCAATGTCTTAAACAAATGGAATTCCTCCTTAAACCTTTCACTTCGCTAACTGTCTATTCATACATTCATAGAGATGTACGGCATGGAAACAGAGCCTTCAGTCCAATTCGTCCATGCCTACCAGATATCCTAAAATAATCTAGTCCTATTTGCCAACATTGGCCCATATCTCTCTAAACCCTTCCTATTCATGTAACCATCCAAATGCCTTTTAAATGTTATAATTGTACCAGTCTCCACCACCTCCTCTGGCAGTTCATTCCAAATGTGTACCACCCTCTGTGTGAAAAGATTGCCTCTTAGGTCCCCTCTCACCTTAAACCTATGCCCTCTAGTTTTGGACTCCCCTACCCGGGGGAAAAGACCTTGGCTATTCACCCTATCCATGCCCGTCATGATTTTATAAACCTCTATAAGGTTACACCTCAACCTCCACTGCTCCAGGCAAAATAGCCCAGCCTATCCAACCTCTCCCTGTTGGCGCCTCCAAGCCCCTGGACTGGGATTGGGAGATTGTCCTTGACTTACTGAGCTCAGACCCCTGATCAAAGGCTGTCTCCCTTTGCCTGACTGTGAACTGCGGTCATCCATTGTAAGTTTTCTGGCTTTGTGCTAGCGTTAAGTGGCACTGCAATACAATGATTCCCGGCATTTCTGGCTGAGGGGGATAAAGGGATAAAGGGAAGGCTTATACCTGCTGCAAGTATCCAAATAGGCTCAGAGTCAGTAAGCACTGCGAGAGCAGGCAAACAGACCGGACATACAGCCTGGTCCAGCCCATTAGCTCACCATATCCTTGCTGCAATACTACAATGAGAGTTGCTGGTGCAGCTAAGGTGCAGTATTGAAGTGCAGCAGCGTCCTGTATATGGGTTGGAGATATGTCATGAGGGTACTTAAGGTCAGGCACATGTTGGAGCTAATGTCAATAGACATGGGCATGCATGTGGGCGGTGCCCATTCGGCGTGCATTGCGATCTTGATGCCTGGTGTCCAGGATGGAGATCCTTCAATGTTGAGAATTCTCAGCTTCCAGTTTTTTTGATGTGTTTGGTGAGATAGGAAGCTGTGTATTAATGTGGCAAGAGGTGCCATTAATAAGGTCATTAACCAACAATAATCACCCTTAATCAACAACTCGCTACCACCTAGTGAGAAACCAGAGACAATGTCCAGCAGTTATATAAAAGACGCAGCAAGTTGCTCTTGATGTCAAGATAGGCTTTGCTGGACATCTCATGATGGTTCTGCCACAAATCTCACTATAACCTCACCATTGCCACCCATAATATCCTGCTCCTTTTCTACTCTGCCAGAAAGTAAAAAGTTGGGTCCTCCCCTGGAATCCAGGTCAACATTTATCTCTCACAAAACATCACTTAAAAGATGAGTATCTGGTCATTTATCTCATTGGTAGTTGTGGGAACTTGCTGTGCATAAATTGGTCACCATACTTCTTGTATTATGACCATGCCTCCCACACAAAGTTATGTAATTAGCTGTGAAGCCTTTTGGAATATCTTGTATCACTGAAATAATTCCACGTTTTTCCTTCCATTTGGATTGGGAAGCATGCATTGGTGGCGTCTGTAAGAGCTCAAGCAACAACTAATATGTACATAGACCCCTCAATATAATAAAATATCAAAGGGCACTTCACAAGACCATCATTAAACAAAATATGACACCAAGCCACTCTATATGATATTAGGCAGATGATGATAAGTTTAGTCAAAGAGACAGGTTTTAAGGACAAGAAATAACAAAACACAGCAGGCCAGGCAGCATCAGAGGAGTAGGAAAGCTGACGTTTCGGGCCGGGACCCTTCTTCAGAAATGAGGATCCTTATCCCAAAGCTGGAAAGTGAAGGGCAGAAAGTTTCTTGAAGAACCTCCAAAGGTTTAGGCCAAGGCAATGGTGGGTAGGTTAAAATCAGGGATAGAGTCATAGAGTCATACAGTTGTACAGCATGGAAACAGACCCTTAAGTCCAACTCTTCCAGACTGACCTGATATCCTAAATTAACCTAGTCCCACTTGAGAGCACTTGGCCTATATCCCTCTAAACCCTTCCTATTCATGTACCCATCCAGATGCGTTTTAAATGTTGTTGGATGCTCAGATTTGGAGGAGCACAGGAACCTCAGGGGGTTGTGAGACTGGAGATTACAGCGATATGGAGGGCTAAGGTTTAGTGGTGCACAAAAGCAAGGGAGAATGATTTTATATCAAAATTCATCATAGATTAATATTTACTTCCAACTCTAATTGCCATAAAATATTATTTTTATAACAGGACTGGCATATTGTCTGCCTCTGTTAATTATTCAACAAGATTTGAGTACAGGCTTAATGCACAGATAAATTTGTATTAATATTATTTGACTATGGTAAATAACAATGGCCCAAAGGAGACAGGTCCAGGCAAATCCACAGCCATCTGTTACCATTAAGTGGACGGTTTTCTGCACACGTCTGCAAATAATTTACTTCAGACCAAAATCAGTCAGCCACAAAATCCTAAAACAGAGGGCAAAATGAAGATTAATATCTAGACGTCACCATGTTAGTGCACACGTGCTTGATTCTTTCCATTGGAGAGTCCAGCACAGAAACCTAGCTGGTATTATCTTTACATACAGTACAACTGTTCCTTGCTGCCATTTATGCACCACACAAGCCTCCTCCCACCTTAGCGTCTCAGCCGATTAGTATATCCTTCTATTAGCCCCTCATGTTTATCCAGTTTTTCCCTTCAATGGAGATATCCTACTCGCATCAACTTTTCCCTACGGTCACAAGTTCCACATTCTAACCACTCTCCAGGTCTCCAATGAATACCTAAAATGGAGTAAGTAATAGCTATCTTACATTTACAGCCCTCACATTTATATTCCATGAGAGACTTGGGAGCACGAGTAAGCCATTTGGCCCTCTGATCCTGTTCCACCAATCAATAAAATCATGGCTGTTCTGGTTGTGGGCTCAGCTCCCGTCTCTTCCCATAATGCTCAACTCCCGTCTCTATCAAAAATCTGTCTAGCTCAGTCATAGAGTCATAGAGGTCTACAGCATGGAAACAGGGTCTTCAGCCTAACTTGGCCATGGCACCCAGTTTTCATAATTAAATAGTCCCGCTTGCCTGCATTTGGTCCATATCCCTCCAAACGTATCCCATCCATATACCTGTCAAAATGTTTCTTAAATCAGTCGTGAATAACCTAAATGACACAGCCTCCACTATATTCTGGGGAAGAGAATTCCATATACTCACACTCTGAAAGATAAAAGAATTCTCATCTTGGTTTAAAAAGGGAGCTCTTTTATTCTTAAACTGTATCTAGTAGTTTTAGTCTCCTTCACAAGAGGAAATATCCTCCTTGTGTTTACTTTATTCAGACCTTATATGTTCATTAAGATCACCTCTTCTACACTGTAATGGATATACACCTAACCTGTTCAATCTTCTTTATAAAATAATCCCTTCATCCTGAACTGAATCTAATCTCAACAATTTATCTTTTGCTCCTCCTGAATGGTTGTTTTCCTTTCATTTAACTTCCACCAATCTTGGCTTTGTTCTTGAAGTGATACTCACTGCTGTGATGTAGCACAATAGAATTTAACACAGCAAAGTCCGGGCAAAGAAATAAATGATGTGGCCATCTGTTTAGTTGCTAGATGAAGCATAAATACCTGCCAGAACAACTGCATTTTCACAGTTAATGCAACTGTAACCAATGTTAACATCAAGAAAATGAAACTCATCAGAATGGCTGCTGTTTCCACACTATAAACATCGAGCCTAACATTTGAAATGTTGCTTTGGCTTGGACTGATTTCTCTTCGCACTAAGGCTGTAGTTAGTTATACGGAAAATGCAACATCAACTCACTGTTATATAATGTCTTTCATTGAGCATCATATGAGCAGTTGACACCAAATTACATAAAGAGATAGAACAAAAACAGAATTTGCTGGAAAAATTCAGCAGGCCTGGCAACATCTGTGGCGAGAAATCAGAGTTAATGTTTAGGTCCCAGTGACCCTCCTAGTTCTGAACAATGGCCCTGCTTGGATAAGAGGCCTGGTCGATGTGAGGTGACGTCCAGTGACGTATAAAGTTCAGGTAGGTGCAATGGTCCTGAACAAGCACATGGGCCACATGAAAGCTGCAAACTTATTAACAGTGCGGGAACATAACATGCTTGGCTCCTTGACAGTCTCCTTGCCCATTCATGTATCTGTCTAGATACATCTTAAATGACTGTTCTGGAACAGTGGCTTCTCCAAGTCCATCATGCGTTGAAGGTACCTTGGAATCTGAGATGGACATTGTGGATATCACCATCTCTATGTCTTTGCTGCCTAAAGAACAGAATGAATTTCTTCCTAGATTCTCTGGGCACAAGAGGCGAGCTATTGTGCATTACACTATGCCCATATTAGAGGCAGAGTTGAAGAAACATGACCCTGTGCTAAAATGCCCCAGGAGGATCTACAATAAACAGGACCAGCCCATGCCTTCAGACTCGAGGGGGAGGGATGTAATGATTGTAACAAGGTCAGCCAGGTGAACCTTGTAGAATATGTGACCCCTGATTGGGGCTACTAAACTGGTCCAATCACGGAGCCCTGGCTGACAGATAAGAACAAAGAACAAGAACACAGAAAATTACAGCACAGGAACAGGCCCTTCGACCCTCCAAGCCTGCGCCAATCCAGATCCTCTATCTAAACCTGTTGCCTATTTTCCAAGGATCTGTATCCCTCTGCTCCTTGCCCATTCATGTATCTATCTAGATACATCTTAAATGACGCTATCATGCCCGCCTCTACCACCTCCCCTGGCAACACATTCCAAGCACCCACCACCCTCTGCGTAAAGAACTTTCCACGCATATCTCCCTTAAACTTTTCCCCTCTCACCTTGAAATCGTGACCCCTTGTAATTGATTCCCCCACTCTGGCAAAAAGCTTCTTGCTATCCACCCTGTCTATACCTCTGATGATTTTGTAGACCTCAATCAGGTCCCCCCTCAACCTCCGTCTTTCTAATGTAAATAATCCTAATCTACTCAACCTCTCTTCATAGCTAGCACCCTCCATACCAGTCAACATCCTGGTGAACCTCCTCTGTACCGTCTCCAAAGCATCCACATCCTTTTGGTGATGTGGTGACCAGAACCGTACGCAGTATTCCAAATGTGGTTGAAACAAAGTCCTATACAACTGTAACATGACCTGCCAACTCTTGTACTCAAAACACTGTCCGATGAATGAAAGCATGCCATTTGCCTTCTTGACCACTCTATTGACCTGCGTTGCCACCTTCAGGGTACAATGGACCTGAACACCCAGATCTCTCTGCGTATCAATTTTCCCCAGGGCTTTTCCATTTACCACATAGGAGTGTCAGGCATCTGTTCTCTCTGAGAGCTGGCTCTGGGGGAGCTGGAACAGTGTCAAGGGCTCTCCATGCTTAAATAAACGGTGACTTGGTGGCAGGATACCGGGCTCTGTGGAGTTCTTTCATGGATTTGTGTGGGGGCCAGAATATGGAAGAAGGCACAAACTCCAGTAGGATTACAGGCTGGAAGATGTTAGAGAGGGAAAAGGCTATGCAGCCTGAATCCAGAATCAGTGAGTAGGTGAATACCAAAAATAGCACAATTCGAGGAGAGGTTTCCTGCTGAAACCACTCCATCTCCTCTGAGGAAGTTTGGGATCCGATCACCCAATTTACACTCTTTGTTTAATGCGGTCATGTATCAACAACCTTAAATAAACCCGGAAGTGCTGGAAAAACTCAGCAGATCTGCAGCATCTATGGATGTTTCAAATCCAATTTGACTCTTCCTCTTTCCAGTATAGAACTTTACTTCACCAAACAATATATTGCTCTTCTTCCTGTGATAAATCGTGACATTTACATTCCAAATCATGAAGGGTTTAAGTAGAATGAATAAGTAGGATCTGGTTCAATCGCAGTAGGGCCCATACCGATAGGACATATTTAAAGCAACTGCCATAAGTAAAATGAGGGGATTTTATTTTAAACACAGCAAGTTTTCATGATCTGGTATATGCTGCCTGAAAGTGGGCAAAGCAGACTCAAGAGTAACTTTTAAAAGAAACTTAGATAAAACTTGAAAATGAAAGATTTACAGGGCTGTGGGGAAAGAACAGGGACTTACTGAGTAGCACTTTCAAAGTGCACACACAAACATGATGACTCAAATGGCCACACTCTGCTATACAATGATTTAGAGTTTGTGGATTCAAAACATGCAATGACTGACAGCAACTAATTTAATGACTGTATACTACTCTGCGATTTTAATGGAACAGTACTGTAGGCATAATTGAAAGAAAGGTGTATTGTTGTGCTGCTTGACACAAAGGAGAGCCCGACTGAGGAGATAAGTGCACTTTATACTCATTAAGAGTACGATTTTGTTTTATGGCCTTACAGTTCTGCTTCAGGCTATGGCTCATATCACTGGCAGCAGAGATTAACCAGCGGGAGGGTAACATTTGCCAATGATTTGCAGACTCCACAAATGGCTTATTCTGTTTACAAGTCACAGGCAACCCTGTAACTGATTATTGAAAATGTTTACAGCCATCCCTGAGAGAGTCGGGTGCCATAATTAGCCCTTGTAATAAGCTGAGGGCGAAGGAGAATGAACACTGTGGCCTTTTCATTCCAAATAATGACTTAAATGATGTTATTGGGAAACATCTTTTGCTCTGTGACAGTCATATGTCTCCCTTAATCTTTCTAGCCCACTCTCCAACTCTCTGTCGAGAGGACAAAGGCAAGACATCTGAGTTCAACAAACATCTCCCACACCCCTTAACAGATAATTCGAGCCTAGTTATTTGTCTCACGTTCCCTGCATGAACTGGAGACCAGAGAAGCCAAGAGTATTGTCCCACAGCCCTGATAATTTAGGTTAGTGATAGGTTGGTAAGGGTAGATTACCATTGAACTTGGTTGTAGGTGGAGCATGTTATGTGGGGCTACCTAGTGACACATTGTTGGGGGGAGTGGTACATCAGCTGGGGCTGTACCACATTTTGCCCATCCTGGCTGAAATATAGCTGGCCAGACTCATCTCACTTTGCCATTCGTGGTCCAAAGCCCCATGGGTCATGGCACTACAATTAATTTTCCTTCATGGGAATTGGGTGTCATTGAATGGACCGGCATGTATTGTCTATCCCTAGTTTACCAAAGGGCAGTCAAAATTCAACCACATTGTCATGTGTCTGGCGTCACATGTAGGCCAGACCGATTAAGGACAGCAGATTTCCTTCCCTAAAGTGAACCGGGTGGGTTTCCATAGACAATTGTTATAGGGTCGCCATCAAGTTAAATTCTTATTTGAATGCAAATTCCACCATCTGCCCCCATGGAATTTGAACAGGACATTAACCTGGGTCACTGGATTACTAGCCTGGTGACATTATCACCAGGCCACCAATGACCCTTATTTTCTGGCCAAATGGACTTTGTGAAAGTAAAGGTACGGAGTAGGGGTGGGGGTGGTGGTGATGGATTTTGCATCCATCGCCCACAAAAGAAGTGAGTTTGAGGTCCCGAGCATCATATTAAAATGGAGGTATAAACGTCTGGAATCGTTTAAGGGAAAAGTGATTAGACACTGCAGTCGAGACTTCACGAGGAGACGAATTAAAATATGCCAAGTGCCTGTCCTCAAGTTGTGATATTGTGACCAGTATCTTTTCACAATGAATCCTTCTCAGCCCCGGAATTGCATAGCCCGTTTATACCAGGGAGATTGTCCCGCACAAGCTTAAATTGTTTTGCTTTGTCTTTGTGTAAACAGTGTACTATTTATAACATGATGACTTCATGTCTGAGCGGATGGTTAATGGCAGGGGAATGGCCACCTGATGCAATGCAGGACGGCTTTGTTCTCACTTTCTTCCCTTAAAGAGTCTCTTTAATTTACGTTTAAATAGAGTGCTTTGCCAGAATGGGCTAAAAGAGTTTATTTATGAGGACAGGCTGCACAGACTAGGTTTGCATTCCCTTGAGTAAATAAGATTAACGGGTGATCCAACTGAGTTGTTTAAGGTGAATGCAGGGTTGCAAGGGTTTATGGAAAAGAAATATTTTATTTTGCAGGCGTTTGGGGAGGGCAGTTTAAGACAAGGAGGTACATTTTAAAACTAGAGCCATTCGAAGGTAAGATCCGGAGATATTTTGTCATATAAGAGGTAGCAAAGATCTGGGTCGCTCTACCGCCACAAAGTTGTTGAGGCTGGGGTTCAATTGAATGAGCTGAATCATAGAGTCATACAATATGGAAACAGACCCTTCGGTCCAACCAGTCCATGCTGACCATGTTGGCAAACTAAACTAGTTCCACCTGCCTGTGCTTGGCCCATGTCCCTTCAAACCTTTCCTATTCATTTACTTATCCAAATGTCTTTCAAACACTGTAGCTGTACCTGCATCCATCACTTTCTTGGGCAGTTCGTTCCACACACGAACCACTCCCTGTGTAACAAAAAAAAATTGCCCCTCATGTCCTTTTTAAATATTTCTCTGCTCACCTTAAAAATATGTCCCCTGGTTTTGAACTCCCTGCACCTTAGGGAAAAGACCCCTGTCATAAACCTTTTCTACGCCCCTCATGATTTTATAAATCTCAGTAAAGTCACCCCTCAACCTCCTACACTCCAGTGAAAAAAAGGTCCCAGCTGTTTCCAGATAACAAGCATGGGGCTGGATGAACACAGCAGGTCAAGCAGCATCATAGGAGCAGGAAAACTTGACGTTTCGGGGAGAGGGGGAGGCGGATAGAGGATGGATAGAGGAGAGGATAGGTGGAGAGGAGGCAGACAAGTCGAAGAGGCGGGGATGGAGCCAGTAAAGGTGAGTGTAGGTAGGGGAGTAGGGAGGAGATAGGTCAGTCCAGGGAGGACGGACAGGTCAAGGGGGCGGGATGATGTTAGTAGGTAGGAGTTGGGGGTGTGGCTTGGGGTGAGAGGAAAAACCGGT
>JAHRHZ010000020.1:13218641-13250868 GCA_024137785.1 Ginglymostoma cirratum
CTCCTCTATCCATCTTCTATCCGCCTCCCCCTCTCTCCCTATTTATTTCAGAACCCTCTTCCCCTCCCCCATTTCTGATGAAGGGTTTAGGCCCGAAACGTCAAGTTTTCCTGCTCCTATGATGCTGCTTGACCTGCTGTGTTCATCCAGCCCCATGCTTGTTATCTCGGATTCTCCAGCATCTGCAGTACCTTTTATCTCCCAGCTGTTTCCAGTTTATTTTTCCATCTCAAAGCCCCATTCCCGGCAACATCCTCATAGATCTTTTCTGAGCGCTCTCTGGTTTAATAATATCCTTCCTATAATAGGCCGACCAGAACTTGCCCACAGTACTCCAGATGAGGCCTCACCAACATCCTGTACAGCCTCAACATGACATCCCAACTCCTATACTCAAAGATCTGAACAATGAAGGCAAACATGCTAAACCACCCTGTCTACCTGATTGCTAGATTTGTGTTAAGTGTGGCAGCTAAGTGGAGTTGAGATACAAGAGGTGAATGAGGTTGCAGGCTGAATAGACTACTTTAGTCTTTAGAAGGTTATGTTGTTTTAATTTACTACCATCAGAAGTTTCATTTTGAAAGAGAACTTTGAGGAAAATGTGATTGGTTAATTATTCTTCCCCAAATCTAGAACGCCGTTTAGAACCATCTAAAATTTAGAATAATGAGAGGTGACCTCATTGAGACTTGCAAAATTCTTAAAGGGCAACACAACATAGCTCCATTGAGACATTCTCCTGACCGGGTTGTTTAATCTCAGGAAACATTATCTTAGAACATGTGACAGACTATTTAGGACTGTAGTGAGAAGTGCAATGAAAGGTATGTAATTAATATATATTGATGTAATTTATAGAATTAGAATTGAAAATGGGAGCAGATAGGTTTTGGTTACTCCTGTTTTCTTATTTTAACAAAAAATGTGGTCAGAGAGTCCTTCTGTAACAGTGACCTAAATGCAGCATTTGTCAGAAACCTAGTGATTGCAGACTCCTGTGGTATTAATGGAAGGATGTTTATACTGATAGGGTTATGACTGGAGGGTTAGGGTAAGGTTTGCTTTCAGTTCAGAAGAATATAGGATTAGGCAAATTTTAATTCAGTTCAGAAAACACCACAGTAGACACCAAAAGTACTCCTAGGAGGAATTCAGGGCATTTCAGGGAATCAGTCACCTTAGCAGAAGGCTTTTGTTTGTAATTCTTCCAAATAAGAAGGGTTTGGTCCAAAATCTGCAGATTTATAGAAAAGAGCAAGTTTAATCTCTCAGATTTGTGAAAAGTTCGTATTGGCAGATTTCGAAAGGACTCATCAAATTGTCTCAAGTCCACAGCAAAGTAACTGTAAACAGTCAGTAAAGCAGAGCTCTAAGGCATTGATAAAGATTGAGAGGTTTAGAGCACAGGACCAGGGATGTGTTGTTGCAGTTATACAGGGCATTGGTGAGGCCACACCTAGAATATTGAGTGCAGTTTTGGTCTCCTTTTCTGAGAAAGGTTGCTTTTGCTCTCGAGGGAATTCAGTGAAGGTTTACCAGGCTGATTCCGGGGATGGTGGGTCTGACATACGAGGAGAGATTGACTAGGTTGGGATTCTTTCCAATGGAGTTCAGATGAGTGAGGGAGGATCCCATAGAGACTTATAAAATTCTAACAGGACTGTACAAGGGTAGATGCACGGAGGATGTTCCCGATGGTCGGTGTGACGAGAAGCAAAGGTCACAGTATGTGGAATCAGGGTAGATGATTTAGGATGAGGATATGGGGATATTTCTTCACCCAAAGAGTGGTGAGCCTGTGGCATTCATTATCACAAGACGTAGTTGATGCCAAAGCATTGAATGTATTCAAGAGGCAACTAGATATAGCACTTGGGGAAAATCGGATCAAAGGTTATGGGGAGAAAGCAGGATCAGGCTGTTGACTTGTACAATCACCTATGATGGTGAAGAATGGTGGAGCAGGTTTGAAGGGATGAATGGCCTCCTCCTGCTCCTATCTTCTATGTTTCTATAATTTCTCTGGACTTGAACGCCTATAACTGATACGTTTTGCTATGTGTTTTAAGATAATTCTAATTGTCTTTATATTTGACATTTTAAAATCTTCATTTTGTGTATAAAGTTTTTGTTCAATCTGAAGCTTTGTGTGAATAAATTTCAGTGCCTTACCACCATGATGGCTAACTAAACAGAAAGAATTGATCTAGCGTGCCAGTTTTATTCCTGGATCTGTCTTGTCCAATGGTGCCATTAACTGGGATCATTGAAGGAGGAATTTCTTCACTTAGAGGGGGGTAAATCTTTGGAATTTCCTAACCTGAGGGTTGTGAAAACTCAGCCATTGAATGCATTCAAGACAGAGATTGATAGATTTCTAGATATTAAAGATATGAAGGGATGTGGGAAGAGGTATACTGTCAGTCAAGATTCAGTGTGGCAGAGCTGGCTTAAGGACCTGAAACGGTGTACCCTACTCCTATGTTCCTACAATCCTATTCCTTCCTGGTAAATCACGAGGGTTCTCAGTTAGATTGGCATATTTAATGAAATGTTTTGGTATTGATTAATTCAAATGTAAGTTGCATTATTTTCATAAGGTAACATTTTGACATGTCGTGTATGAGTGACATGAGAGATGAGAGGCGGTGAGTGCCGTAGGCTTGGGAGATACAAATGACTTTGGACCTATCGCAGCCAAAGCTCTTTGCCACTAGCAATGCTAACTCTGGCTGGATGCATTGATGGGAATTATATCACATGGTCTCCTGCCACCAATTGCCCCACCCATTTACTCCCACTGTCGGTGGTCCAATACGCCCCAACGAAATGCCTTGCCTTTACACAGCCAATTGGCATGTCCGCAGACACTTCAAAACCCTACTGGATGATGCCTGACTCTCAGGGATAGAATTTTTCTTGCAATTTTGTATTTATTTGTAACTATCAATGCAAAGTGTTCAAAGAAAATGAAAATGTCAATGCTCAGGTGTTCTTTTCCCTCCAGGGTGATGCCCACAGCAGCATTAAATAATTAAGCTTCAGTTCTTGGAGACTCCAGATTCAGTCTTGGAAGGTTTGCAACCATTTCCATTGCTATGGGTTTCCTTGCCTCATCTCTGGGCCTGTTGTGTAATGAGAGTGATTGATAATTGACTTGATTGATAATTGGTAGTGATTGATTGCTGCTAGTCAACAACTCCATTGTGATTGTGTCGTGCTTGATCAGAGAATCTAGTCTGAAAACCCATTGCAGTACTGAGGACATGCTACACTGTTGGAGGTCCTATCTTTTAGATTAGGCATTAAATTGAGTCCCTTCTCAAGGAGACATAACACCCTATGCTCATTAATTCAAAGAGTAGAGGAGTTCTGCACAGTGTTTGGGCCAATAATTATATATAAAATTTAACATCACTAAGAAAGATTATCTCGCCCTTCTATCTCAACACCACTTGAAGGAGCTTGCTGCGCATAGGTAGTCTATCACATTTCTTGTATAACGATAGTGACTACATTTCAAATGTACTTCATTGGATGCTTTATGACCACGGGTCATAACCCCGGATTACATACAGACATATCAAATTTTAATACCAATCTTTTTTAAAGAAAACTATGGTAACTAAAAAATGACTGTAAATGTGATTTCAATAGCTACCTGCAGAGAGAGACAGCCTAGAATGTCACATCTGATGTGGTGTCAAGGAAGTTTCAAAGTTTTGGTCTTAGAAGAGGAGAATTATAGTGCAAACTGAACTGTGATCTAATGGGATTTATCTCAGACTGTGAACATAATGAAAGAAACTATGGCACTTTGAAGGAAAGACTTGTTTTGTGTCTTCCCCTTTCAAGAATACACAAGGACAGGAGTTAAAAGCCAGTTTAACCCTGGTCTGCTGGTGTTAGTGGAAGAATGTGTACTAGTGAGATAAGGTACTTGTGTGTACTAGCATGGGTCTGCGTACTATGAAGATCACAAATAAAAGACCAATCACTAGTCACCCTTGCATTGTAGGTAAAGGAATATATTACTCCAAGGGATAGAAGCCAACTCACCAACAAGGCAAGAAAACATGACAAAAAATTTCAACAAACCTGGAGAGCCAAGAATCTCAATTAATGGTTTGAGTATAAACATTCCACTATCAATTCTTCATGAACAACCCATAGAGACTGATCTTAACCTCTTTTTTGGACACACTTCTCATCATTAATCTGTCTGTTTGTGTGCTGTGTTTTTAGTTTTCCTTGTGTTTGATAACTAACAAATTCACTCCTTTGTTAGCACAAGAAAACCAGGTTAAATTAGCTCTATTTAAGTTCAGTTATTCTAGGAAAAAGACCTCCAGAAGGTCATCCTTTGTAAATTAACTTGTTACAACCAACTGAGGGAGTGGGTACATAAACAAGGCAAGCTAGTTCATCCCTTCTCACATGGGAGCTTGACAGTTTGAGGCATCCTGTCTGTAACCATGACAACTTGAGGAACCTTGCCTGAGATCTGGCCTTAACATGTGTAAAGCAATTTGGAGACATTCTGAGATCATGAAAGGTGCTACATAAATGGAGCATCTTTCTTTTTAAAAGCAATTAAGAACAGGTAGCTCTGCATATGAAAAAACTGATGTATGGCATACATAAAACATTGGACTTAAGGGCAGGATTTGGCCCATTGTTCAGCCATTCAATAGGATCATGACAAATCTGGTTGTGGTCTCTAACATCCTATCTGATGTTCTACTCCATCTCCCAAACCCCTACTTCTCAGTTGTGTTTTACTGCTTTCAGACTGTCTTTGATCTTAATGTTTCGGATGCACAATTAAATGCTCTATATTCCTGGACCATTGACAATGGAAGTTCAGCTTCCAATGCCCTGAAATTTGTTCCCAGAACTTATTGGTCTCTGCCTTTCACCCTCTCCTCCTTTTAAATTTCTCTCGAAAACCTACCTCTTTGAACAAATATAACAAAGTGTAGAGCTGGATGAACACAGCAGGTCAAGCAGCATCAGAGGAGCAGGAAAACTGAAGTTTCGAGCCTAGATCTGAAGAAGGGTCTAGGCTCGAAACGTCAGCTTTCCTGCTCCTCTGATGCTGCTTGGCCTGCTGTGTTCATCCAGTTCTACACCTGGTTATCTCAGATTCTCCAGCATCTGCAGTTCCTACTATCTCTTTGAACAAAACCCTTTTCTCACCTGTCTTAATGTTTCCTTGTGCAGTTCAGTAAATCATGCCCAATGAAGCTCCTGCTAAAGGCCTAAAAATATTTTTCTGAACAATAAAGGTGCTATATAAATGTGCATTTTTGTTGTTGACAACTGAGACAAACAAGTAATCCCTGTCATCTACAACTTAGAGGCTAAAAGTGAGAGAGTACCAGATTCTCAGGTAATTTGACCTATTATCAATGAAAGTATAACACACCCAACCAACACTTGTGATAAGGAAACCCAACAGACACAATAAACCAGATGTGAGATTTTGCAGTGAACAATATTTCTCAACACAAGGTTCTATAGGTCATTACCTCCTAACAAATCCTCCCTTTTTCTGTGTTTTTGATGAACTGTTAAAATTTACCAGCTTGTATATCGCTACACCACAAACACAAGCTCGGCTATCTCTGAGGAAACATGGCTACAACAAATGGGTGTTTGCATTTTTTTTAAATTAATCTAGGGTTTAAACACATTGAGCGATACCTGAACAGATGCCAGCATGCAGATAAGTCAGTCTTGCAACTCATTCCGAGGTCAATACAAGATTTATGACACAAAAAGTTAGAGAGCCATTATGAACAGCCCCTAGCCCTATTTTTAAACAGTGCCAACATTGATGGCAGACTCAAAGCAAACATTACTTGCAAAGAAAATGCGACCAATTATAAATACCACCCTGAGGTTCCTAACGCGGAATAAAAATCCACACAGAAAAAATGCACATTGCATCAAAGTAGTCATAATTTATTTCCGAAATACTTGTGATTTCAGCCCTTTTATTTGATCCTTCACTTTTTCTTCCAGTTCTTCTCTCATTTACAAGTCTTAACTCGAGTCACTTAACCATTCTATTTTCTTTATTTGATGCAAAAGCCAAAGGGAGTTTTGAAAAACCAGGAGTGGATTAGGAGATAAGGAGGCCATAAAGCTGCTTGAACCCATTCCACCATTCACTTATCTGATTTCCAACCATCTTCCTAATATTTCAGGTTTTTTAAAACAACCCTGCCTAAAACAATCTACCAATCGCTATCCTGAATTTTCACTTGAGTCCTTGTCTCAACTGTTTTTTAGGGTGAGATTCTGTCAGTTGTCACTGATGTCTGTACATCCAAACTTGATGAGTGACCATGCAGAACTCAGAGGAATGTCATAGGGAAAAAGGAAATAGGATGAGTTGACTGGTGCAGATTGCAGGACCAGGGACTGCCTGGTGCTGGTTTAAATTTGATAATAAAGATGGAGATTTTAATATCAAAGTATTGCCAAATGGAGAGTTCACACGAGTTAGTGAATAGAGGCCTGATATGTGAGCCATTTCCACTGCAAGGAGAATTGGTAACCAGAGGATTTGGATTGAAGATAAAATGCATCACTGGGAGATGAAGTGGTTTTCTTAAATGAAGCTCCATCATTCACTATGATCATCTCTGATCTTGAGTTTCAACTCTATGTGCGCCCCACATTCTCCCCACATCCCTGGGTTCTGTGAGAAACCAAAAGTCCATCTATCCCAGCTCCGTAATCAGTAATGGAGTATCTTCAGCCCTTTGGGATTGAGAAATTGAAAGATTCACAACCTTTGAGTGGAGTTCTCTCCTCATCTCAGTCCTAAATGAGCCTGAAATGGAAATTTCAGTTTGAAGTATACAAGGCAAGTCATATAATTATTTCCCATTTGGAATCACTTGGGGTAGCACAGTGACTCAGTGGTTAGCACTGCTGCCTCTCAGCAACAGGGACCCTGGTCTGTGTCCAGCTTAGGCTGACTGTCTGTGGAGTTTGCACATTCTCCCTGTGTCTGCATCAGTTTCCTCCCACAAATGTGCAGGTTAGGTGGATTAGCCATGGAAATGCAGGGTGGAGAGGTGGGTCTGGCTGGGATGCTCTTCAGAGGGACAGTGTGGACTCAATGGGCTAAATGGCTTGCTTCCACACTGTAGACTCATATTGGACTCAAAATGTTAACTCTGTTTCTCTCTTCACAGATGCCACCAGACCTCAAGTTTATCCAGTACCTTCTGGTCTTTATTTCCATTTAGAATCTTGTCTGTTCCAATGAGATTACCTCTCATTCTTCCAAATTCCAGTGAACACAGGCCCAATTTACCCAGTCTCACATCACAAGACAACCATTTCATCCCAGGAACCGATTGGTGAATATTCACTGTACTGTCTTCAATTAAATATAGAGATTGAAACTGCATAGCAGCCTCCAGATGTTCACTCACCAAAGTTCTGTACAAATGTAGCAAGACTTATTTATTCCTGTATTTCTGTTTCCCTTTGCATTAAAGGCCAACACACATTTTGCATGCAAATTTTTAACACCCTTTGTATGAGCACACCCAGATTTGAACATCAACATTTATAAGTTTGACACCTTTAAAAAATTATCCAGCATTTCAATCCTTACTACCAATCTGTAACCATGCCAAGCACCTGTAACTTTCAGAATCAATATTCTAATCTGTACAACAGGTAACATTTTGGAACAGTTGTTTTGCCCAGTTGGCAGGTTATACTCTATTACAGACATTGCAATTTACACGCAGGCAAACAGAGTTGCTTATTATGGAGTTCTTCCATGGCACAGAGATATAGCAGCCTCTCGGTTGAATATCATTACCAGCAATCACAGCTTGGATATGCTGCATCTCACTTATTTACACCTTGGAATCCCTATTTGTGCAATGGAGCCAGATGTAAATATTAGCACAAAAAAGGTTCATCAATTCAAATTTCTGAACAAAAACAAAGACAGAAGCTTGTAGCACAGAAAGTGGCCATTCAAACTTCAGGGTTTGTACCTGCTCTTTGTGCGAGTTGTGTAATACATCCCATTCTCCCACCCACTTCCTCACAGTCCAATTATTTTCAGAAAGTTAATACTGACTTTGCCTATCAGGCTATACCTTGTAGATCGTAACAATTTGCTTCATTATAAACCACCTCATCTCCCAGTGATGCGTTTTATCTTCAATCCAAATCCTCTGGTTACTGAGTCTCCTCACAGTGGAAATGGATCACGCATCAGCCCTATGTTCACTAACTGGTGTCAACTTTCCATTTGGCAATACTTTGATTTTTAAAACCCTCATTCTTAGCATCAAATTGAAACCATCATCAGGCAACAACCGCAGACCCTCCCCCACTCCGCCCCCACCCCACCCAACCCCCCCGCCACAACTCATAGCTGGAATCTGCTCTGGCCCCAAATAATTTATTCTGTTCCTCTATTCTAGCCTCTTAGCTCCAATGTTATTTCTTTTATCATTAGTGGCTGTGCCCTCTGATGTCTGGAGCTTGAGTTCTGGAATTTTCTTCCAAAACCTCTTCAACTCTCTCTCTTTCTCCCTCTCTCTCTCTTCCCCTTTAAGATGCTCCTTAAAACCTTTTCCTTTGACTAAATTTTGGGTGACATGTCTTCATGCCCCTTAAGTGTTCAATTGTGTTTGAAAATACACCCATGAAGCGTCATGAGGCGTTTTACATTAAAGGCACTGTATCAATACACATAGTTGTTCAGACAGTTTCTCTCTTATCTATTCCATGGAAACTCTTCATAGGACCAAAAATCAATAATCACCTTTTCTGGTTAGTATAAAATCAATTACATTGAGAAATCTAAGGGTTAATAAATTGTAGATAATGTCAGAGATAAAAGGTACTGCAGATGCTGGAGAATCCGAGATAACAAGCATGGGGCTGGATGAACACAGCAGGTCAAGCAGCATCATAGGAGCAGGAAAACTTGACGTTTCGGGCCTAAACCCTTCATCAGAAATGGGGGAGGGGAAGAGGGTTCTGAAATAAATAGGGAGAGAGGGGGAGGCGGATAGAGGATGGATAGAGGAGAGGATAGGTGGAGAGGAGAGAGTTGCAGTGGGAGAGATAATGTCAATACATTAAAAACTAACAAGAGAAAGAAGTATTTTATCTTAGCCACAGAATGCAAATATTTATCGCTAAATAATGACAATAGATATATAGTAGACATGACGCAACTGAGTTGACAATTCAATTTAATTTTTAATGTCACATGTCAGTGGGAGCTGGGATTAACTGGATGGCTCTGGGGTAATTGCAATAGTCCAAATTGCACCTCCTTGCATGCAATGACAGATCAGATGGTCATTGTTGGTTTGCTATTTTTTGTGCAACATTGATCCTCCACACTTTCCTGTGTCACTGTTAGGATCATGATCAGACTATATGGCAAAGTCCCATCCTACACTCAGAGGGATCTGTTCGATTTCAGGTATGCTCTGTATTTCTGAAGGAACCATGATTAGAATCTCCTTCCAGAAACGTAGAGTTCTGGTTTAACAGATAAAAGGAGGCAGACTGACTATCTGACTCTGCCACTTCTCAGAAAACCCAGAAATTCAAAATCATGAGGGTCTGGACAGATGAGAAAAGTTGCTGCCACTCATGAAAGAATCAAGAACAAGCAGGCACCCATGTAAAGTAATCAATAAAAAAAATGCAAAGGTGAAATTAGGATGGGTATGCTTACACCATCTGCAGCTTCTCAGTAAGAACAGATTGTTGAATGAGTGGGAAATGGAAGGTTAGGTATGAGCACATCAGCATCTTCAACGGATTCATGCCTGCCTGTAACCATGACCTTATTGGTGACCTTTTTAACAAGGTCCAAGATCTCTCCTCCAAGGGAGTTAAAACGTGCACTTTTCTATCTCCTGTTAGTTTCCTCTGATTGTGCCTTACCTTGTACAAATGACAGAGTTGGATAAATGTATCAATACTTGCAATATGCAATATGTTTCGGTGATGTGTGGTCGCCATTGTTGAACGGTTGGCAGTGTGAGTAGGTCGTGAGATGTGAGTTTGAAGTTTGCAGCGGTGCTAAATGTTTGAGGGTGAGGTGAATCATATGAACGCACGTGAGAAAGAAGTCAGACACTTCAGAGATTTTTAAGCGACTGTTGGATGGGGACATGGAGGATAGTGAATGTAGGGTAAGCAGGGTGGATTGATCTTAGTAGGATAATAGATCGGCACAACATCGTGGGCTGAAGGGCCTGTGCTGTGCTGTTACTGTTCTATGATATATGTTCTATGTTTCGTAGATTGTTGGCATGTGAGTGATGGAATGGTGAACCATTAATGACCTTAACAAGAGAGGGTTCATGGTGTATATGATGAGATCTGACATTTGAATGCACTGACCTTGACCACTCATGGGAGGTCATTAAACCTCTTGCAGCACTATAGGGGAAGAGATGACCTAGTGGCATTATCACAGGACTGTGAATCAAGAGACCCAAGTAATATTCTGGGCACCTGGGTACAAATCTGGCCACAGCAGATGGTGGAATTTGAATTCAATAAAAATTTGGAATTAAGAGTCTAATGATGGCCACAAATCAATTGTTAGGCTAAAAACCCATCTGATTCACTAATGTCCTTCATAGGGAAGGAAACTGCCATCCTGACCTGGCCTACAAGTGATTCCAGGTCCACAGCAATGTGGCTGACTCTTAGCTGCCCTCTGGGAAATTAGGGATGGGCAGTAAATGCTGACCCAGCAATGCCCTCACCCAATGATCTCCAAAGTAACCTGCCCCCTCACCTCACTTTCTTACTATCTCTGCCAGCAAGACCACCAGGATTGCAATGGAAACCTTTGGTGGATGCTCTTCCATGACCTTGCTATTGCACAACACTATTCCAAATGGTGATAATATACTTCCAGCTGTCACAACATAGCTTCCCTTCAAAAGGTGCAGGGACAGCCATTACGCAATACAGGTTTGCTTCAATACTAACAGTAAGTTAATAACCTTTTGGTCTCTTCTTGATATGTGTAGCCAATAAGCAACACAGTTAGCGTAGTTTTTTTTAACAATGCTTTGTTGGGACTTGGCATTGCTGGTAAGACCAACATCAGTTGCCCATTACAAATTATCTTTGAAAGTGAGTGGCTTGCTAGGCCATTTCAGAGGGCTGTTAAGAGTTAACTACATTGCTGTGGGTCTGGAATCACATGTAGGCCAGACCTGATAAGGATCACAGATTTCTTTCCTTAAAGGATATACCGCTTGGGCTTTGCAACAATCACTAATGATTACATGGTCAGCATTAGACTAATATCTTTTAAATCCCATATTTTTTAATTGAATTTAAGATGTAACATTTACCATTGTCAGATTAGAATCCATGCCCCCACTTTAACCTGGGGTTCTGAATTACTGGTCCAATGACATTACTACTACTCCACTATCTATAGAACAGACAGCAGAAGTGGAACATTTACAGCCTATTGTGAGGCCCTGGGACATGGTGGTGTTCTCTCCCCCACATACTCCTTGTAATCATGCCCTTTCCCCTCCTCCCATCTACTGCGAATTGCCCAGAGAGTCTTCAGCCACATGTCACTCCTTTTGAAAAAAGAATGTGACAGGCAAATGTGCTGAATAGGTCTGGAGGGGAAAGGGTTCACAGAAGAGGTTTGTACTTTCCCAGCCATTCACCAGCTGCCACTGAATTTCATTAGCTTGGTTTGTTGTGTTCTTGAAAGGGACCCAAACATACAATTGGGATGGGAGGAATTAGGTCTGGTTTGGTTTTATCAATGCAGAATTATTCTACATTGTTCATAGCATCTGGCCTGCTTAGGGCCTACCTAAGTATATAAACCTCTCTTTGTTGTTTCCTGTAGCAGTAGCGACAGTCCCACGCTGTAGAGCACTCAAACAGCTGTGGAACATAACTTTTCTTGAAATGAAAAAGCTTAATTAACTTTCTTTTACAGATATTAAAGCCCTTCCTTGTTCTGCTACATATCCACTAAATCATACTTCAAGGAACTCCTTTTTATTTGCAACAAGGGCATTCTTTATTATGGGGTATTTTGCATAGATAGGAAAGAAAAAGAACTCTTGGATTCTATACAATTGGGCTATGGTCACTTGATCAAAACTGTGAGTAGACTGAAGCAAAAGAAAATTCTGCTTCAGAACTATTAAGTTCTCTGCCTATCCCCCCCGACAACTGAGAGATTTAAGGTGTCAACATCTTCATGAAAACGTGTTCAGAAAACATTTATTTGCAGGCATGCTCCTCCTATTACCCCTGTCCAGGCACCAATACCTGTATTCACTGCCCTCCGTTCAAGTCTATCTATGGTCTCTGTAACCTCATTTAGCACCACCAGTCTCTGCGATCCCTGTGGTCCTCCAACTCGGACCTCATGTGTGCTCCCCATCGCTGTCGTTCCTTCAAACCACTATTAACAGCAGTGAATTCACCTGGAGCTTTGGAATTCTTTCCCACTTCTCCGAAAGACCCACCTGGAAACATGCATCCACAGCCAAAGCTTTGGTCACTTGTCACCCATTCTTTGGCTCACTGTCAACTTGGTTCTCAGAATGTGTTGCCCAGGGCATTCACTGTGTTGAAGGTACTATGTAAATACATATTGTTGTTGATTGTTTCTTGCAGGAAGCATACCTGGAGGAAATTCCAGGTGCAAGTCCTTGATTTTCTGTCATGCATATGGAACGAACAGAAAAGTATGTTGCAGACCTGTGAATTCTCCCAAGGGGTTGGGGGTCTCTCCATCAGCCTCACCTCCTGCTGCAATTCAGAACGAGCCCAATATACTATTCTGCTCTTACAGATAAAGTCATGAAGGGATAGGAGCAAAGACAGGTAAATGGAGCTAAGTACAGATCAATCATGATGGCATGAGGGGCTGAATGGCCTCCTATCATGTAAATCTGTGGAAAATTCTCATGTGTGTTGCCATTGTGACAAAAGCTGCATGTAGATCTGGCTTCCCTACCCTCATCAGGCAAAGAAAATAGTTGACAAAGCCTTCAGCACCACCTTCCATACCCACAATCTCTACAAAAAGAATAAGGATAGCAGATGCAGGGGGGAGGGTTAAAAAGTGTGCCAGAGCGATACCAACATGGGACTCAATTGTAAGGGGCATAGACAGGCATGTCTGTGACCACAAACAAGACTCCAAGGTGGTGTGTTTCCTCCTTGGTGCTAGGGTCAAGGATGTCTTGGGGCAGGTACAGGAAATTCTGGAAGGGGAAGGCAAACAGCCAGTTGGCGTGGTACACATCGGTACAAATGACATAGGTAAAAATAGGGATGAGGTTAAACCTCACTTGCCTCTGCCAGTTGTCTTAACCTCATCAAGAATCTGAAACGGATTCCCCTGGTTCTCGAACTGCTGAGTAAAACCGATGGCATCTCAGAATGCCTGCAATTTTCCCTTCACAGTCATACACAACCTTAACTTAGACATAAGAACATAAGAATTAGAAGCAGCAATAAGCCATTTATCCCCTTAACTCTGTTCCACTATTCAATGAGATAATTACTGCTGTGATTGTGGGTATGCCTTCACTTTCCTACTTGTCCTTCCATAGCCCTTGACAATCAAGTTCTATCTAACTCAAGCCTCAAATACATTCAATGAACTCACCTCACTGCTTGCCTGGGGGCAGGTTGAACATCCCTCCACAACAGTACCGTGGGAGTACCTTCACCACAAGGACTGCAGCTGTTTGAGAATCCAGCCAGCCATAACCTTCTTGAGGGCAACTAAGGGATGGACAATTGCTGCTGGCAACACTTGCATCTCAAGAGTTAATATGTCAGGTCTCTTGAGCTCCGAAATAAAACTCTGGAAGCAGAGAAGTAGCTTTAAATTACAAAGCATCACCCACACATTTTTAAAAAATGCTTTTTCCCAGGGTAGGGGAGTCCAAAACTAGAGGGCACAGGTTTAAGATGAGAAGGGAAAGATTTAAAAGGGACCTAAGGGGCAACTTTTTCACGTAGATGGTAGTGCATGTATGAAATGAGCTGACAGAGGTAGTGGTGGAGGTTGGTACAATTACAACATTAAAAGGCATCTGGACGGGTCCATGAATAGGAAGGGTTTTGAGGGATATGGGCCAAATGCTGGCAAATGGGACTAGATTAGGTTAGGATGTCTGGTTGGCTGAAGGGTATGTTTTCATGCTATACATGTCTATGACTCTATGACTCTAAATAATTGGTAATTGATCAATCATGGGCAACCCTTGGCAATTAGACAGTATGTAGAAATAGAGGAAGGGTCACTCAACCCGAAACATTAACTCTGATTTCTGTCCACAGATGCTGCCAGACCTGCTGAGCTGTCCCAGCAATTTCTGCTTTAATTTTTGTAGAAATAGAGGCATTGACTACCCTTAATGTATTTTCATTGTTTTAGTTGTAGTTTGGTGAGTGAGGGCAGAGTACATCCTGTTTAGCAAGTGTTGATAAGCCTATTTATAAAGGATCAGTTAGCTAGCTGAACTCGCAGTGTTATACTGTGCTTGACCACATTAGGTGCTTTCCTTCCATTCTCTGAAGTTAACGGCAATGTCACGTGCAGCCAATCCACTGCTAGACAGACACATCAGAGTCGATGCAATGGAGTGAAAATTCAACAAAATTGAAACAAGGAAGATCTTACATTTATTTAGCACCTTGAATAACCTCAGAACATCCCAAATTATCATATAACCAATTTTTACCATGTTGACATTACTAGGATGCAGGAACCATAGAAACATAGAAGATAGGAGCAGGAGGAGGCCATTCAGCCCTTCAAACCTGCTCTGCCATTCATCATGATCATGGCTGATCATCCAACTCAATAGCCTAATCCTGTTTTCTCCCCATAACCTTTGATCTCATTCACCCCAAGTGCTATATCTAGTCGCTTCTTGAATACATTCAATGTTTTGGCATCAACTATTTCCTGTTGTAATGAATTCCACAGGCTTACCACTCTTTGGGTGAAGAAATGTCTCCTCATCTCTGTCCTAAATGGTTTACCCTGAATCCTCAGACTGTGACCCTTGCTTCTGGACACACCCATCATCGGGAACATCCTCCCTGCACGTACCCTGTCCAGTCCTGTTAGAATTTTATAAGTCTATGAGATCCCCCCTCATTCATCTGAATTCCAGTGAAAACAATCCCGACCTAGTCAATCTCTTTTCATATGTCAGACCTGCCATACCTGGTATCAGCCTGATAAACCTTAACTGCACTCCCTCCAGAGTAAGCGCATCCTTCCTCAGAAAAGGAGACCAAAACTGTACACAATATTCCAGGTATGGTCTCACCAACGCTCTGTATAACTGCAACAACACATCCCTGCTCCTGTATTCAAAACCCCTCGCAATGAGGGCAACATACCATTTACCTTCTTTACCGCCTGCTGCATCTTCATGCTTATCTTTAGCGACTGGTGTGCAAGGATGCCCAGGTTCCGCTGCACAACCCCCTCTCCCAATTTACAGCCATTCAGGTAGCAATCTGCCTTCTTGTTTTTGCTTCCAAGTGAATAACTTCACATTTATCCAAATTATACTGCATCTGCCATTGATTTGCCTGCTCACCCAACGTGTCCAGATCATGCTGAAGGATCTCTGCATCCTCGTCACAGTTCACCCTCCCAACCAACTTGGTATCATCTGCAAACTTTGAGATGTTACATTTTGTTCCCTCATCCAAATCATTAATATATATTGTGAATAGCTGGGGTCCCAGCACTGATCCCTGTGATACCCCACTAGTTACTGCCTGCCAATTTGAAAAGGACCCATTAATTCCTATTCTTCATTTCCTCTTGGCCAACCAGTTTCCTATCCATTTCAATATGCTTCCCCCAATCCCATCCGCTTTAATCTGCACAATAATATCTTATGCAGGACTTTGTCAAATGTTTTCTGAAAGTCCAAATATACCTCATCAACTGTCTCCCCCTTGTCAACTCTACTAGTTAAATCTTCATAGAATTCCAATAGATTTGTCAAGCCCGATTTCCCCTTCATTAATCCATGCTGACTCTGTCTGATCCTGTCACTGTTTTCTAAATGCTCTGCTATTAAATCCTTAATAATATATTTATGAGTTTTCCCCACTACTAATGTTAGGCTCACCGGTCTATAATTCCCTGTTTTCTCTCTACCTCCCTTTTTGAATACTGGAGTGACATTAGCTACCCTCCAATCTGTAGGGAATGTTCCAGTGTCTATAGAACCCTGGAAGATGATCACCAATGCATCCACTATTTCTAAAGCCACTTCCTTAAGTACTCTGGGATGTAGATGATCAGGCCCTGGGGATTTATCCACCTTCAATCCCATCAATATTCCCAGCACCATTTCTCTACTAATATTGATCTCCCTCAATTCTTCCTTCTCACTAAATCTTCCATTCTCTAACATTTCTGGTGTCTCATTTGTGTCCTCTTTTGTGAAGACAGAAGTAAAATATGAATTTCTGTTGCACAGCCATTTCTTTGTCCCCTATTATACATTCCCCCATTTCTGTCTGTAGGGGACCTACAATTGTCTTCACCAATCTCTTTCTCTTCACATACCTAAAGAAACTCTTAGTGTCAAGCTTACTTTTGTGCTGTATTTTCCCCTTCTTAATCAATCTCTCAGCCCTTCTTTGCTGAATTCTAAACTGCTCCCAATCCTCAGACATGTTATTTTGCTTTGTAAGCCATGGATTGGCCCTTTTACCCATTTTGCATTTGTGCCAAACAGGAATAAACAGTTGTTGCAGTTCCCCCGTATGTTTCTTGAATGTTTGCCATTGTCTATCCACTGTCATCCTTTAAGTGACTGTCCCCAATCTATCAAAGCCAACTCACGCCTCATATCTTCACAATTTCCTTTATTAAGATTCAGCACCCTAGTCTCCGAATCAACTACCTCAGTCTCCATGATAAAAAATTCTATCATGTTATGGTCAGTCATCCCCAAGGGGTCTCACACAGCCAGATTGGCAATGATTCCCTTCTCAGTACACAGTACCCAGTCTATGATGGCCGGCTCTCTAGTTGGTTCCTCCATATAGTGGTCAAGAAAACCATCCCATATAGACTCTAGGAATTCCTCCTCTATAGCATTTACAGCTAATTTAATTTGCCCAATCTACGTGCAGATTAGAATCACCCATGATCACTGATATTCTCTTATCATATGCATCTCTAATTTCCTGTTTAATGCCATTCCCAACATCACCACTGCAGTTAGCGGTCTATATATGACACCCGCTAACATTTTTTGCCCCTTGGCATTTCTCAACTCTACCCTTAAAGACTCCACAGAGTCAGAGCTAATACCCTTTCTCACTATTGTGTTAATTTCATCATTAACCAGAATTGCCACTCCACCACCTTCTCCATTTTGCCTGTCCTTCCTAAATACTGAATACCCTAGGACATTCAGTTCCCATCCCTGCAGTCATGTCTGTGTAATCCCAATTATATCATAGCTGTTTACATCTATCTGTGTGATTAGTTCATCCACTTTATTGCAAATGCTCAGCACATTAAGGCACAAAGCCTTTGAGCTTGTCTTTTTATTAGCACATCATCCAGATAATAGGTGATTGAGCTTGTCTTGTTTGTCTCGCTCTTATTTTTCACAATAGCCCTGTGTGAATTTTGTCCTTGGTTTCTCTGCCTGTCATTTTTCTAGTTCCCTTTTCTACCTTTTGTTTTTTATCCTTGCTCTGTCTTTCTCTGACTCATTATAGAGGTTCCTGTCCCCCTGACATATTAGTTTAAACCCTCCCTAGCTGCTCTAGCAAACGGTCCCCCCAAGATGTCAGTCCCAGCCCTGCCCCGGTGTAACCGGTCCAATTTGTATAGGTGCCACCTCCCCCAGAGCCGGTCCCAATGCCCAAGGAATCTGAAACCCTCCCCCTGACACCATCTTTTCAGCCACATATTCGTCCAGTATATCCTGTCATTTCTACTCTGACTAGCACGTGGCACCGGTAGTAATCCTGAGATCACTACCTTTGAGGTCTGATTTCTTAACTTTCTTCCAAGCTCTCTGTATTGGCTTTTAGGACTTCATCCCTATTTTCACCTAAGTCGTTTGCAGAGATGTGTACCACAACTGGCTGTTCACCGTCCCTCTTCGAAATGTCCGGTACCCACTCTGAGACATCCTTGACCCTAGCACCAGGGAGGCCACATACCATCCTGGAGTCTCATTTGTGGTCACAGACACACCTGTCTGTACCTCTTACAATTGAGTCCCCTATTGGTATTGCTCTGGCACACTTTTTAACCCTCCCCTCTGTAGCAGAACAAACTGTGGTGCAACGAGTTTGGCGGCTGTTGTTTTGCCCTGAGAGGTAATTGCCCTCAACAGTTTCCAAAGTGGTGTATCTGTTTTGCAGGGGAATGGCCACAGGAGATTCCTGCATTCCCTGCCCATTTCCTGCCCATCTCTCTTGCTCTGTCTGGTGGTCACCCATTCCCTTCCTGCCTGCAGAGTCTGAGCCTGCAATGTGACCTCCTCCCTGTATGTGCTATCCACAATGCTCACTGCTTCACAGATCCTCCACACTGTCCCTACTCAAGCTTCCAGGAGCTGTAGCTGGAGACACTTCCTGCACGTATGCTGACCTGGGGGACTGAAACTGTCCCCAGCCTGCCACATGAGCAAGAGGAGCAAACCAAGATTTTGAGCTCCCTTGCCATGGTTTATCTCTTTAAATTAAACCTTGGAGAGTACATTATATTAGATCAAATCAAATCCATGGCCCTTCTTTCCTGGCAGCCAATTTTCACACAGCACGTTCCTATAAACCACAATGTAAATATACCCAGACAATGTGATTATTGTTTCAGCAATATTATTTGTAGAATAAGTATTGCAAAGGGACATTGAGGGGAACTCCCTGACTTTTATTTTTAAGATAGTGCCATGGAATCTGTCCGCTGAGATGGCAAATATGGCTTCAGCTTACCATCTCAGTTGAAAGACAACACTTCTCACAGTGCAGCACTTCCTTGTTTTCAATTCTTAGGAGTAGGTGGTAAACCCAATACCTTTTGTTACAGGCAATAAAAAATTGTTCTTATATTAAAAATATTCTTTCTGGATCAGGGTGTGGCTGGTAGAGTCTGCGTCCGTTGCCCAACTCTAATTGCTCTTGAACCGAAAGACATCCTAGGCCATTTCAGAAGGCAGGTAAGCGTCAATTACAGCTTTTGGTCTACAGTCACATGTACGCCGGACGAGGTAATTGTAGCATATTTCCTTCCCCATAGGATGTTCATGAACCTGATGGGTTTTTAACAACAATTAATGATAATTGTCATGGTCACCAGTACAGAATTCTAGATTTACTAGTTGAATGTAATTTTTCACTATTTGGATGTGAACCCATGTTCCCAATACATTATCTGTCTAGATTACTAGCTCACTGACATTACTGCTACATCACTATCATATCATCTGATTTCACGAAGTATGAATGTCAGTATTTTTCCATGTTTCTGTTTTATTAAGTTTTTACTCCAGTGCAATACATTGATGTAACGTTCTAATAGTTGATTGGCTGCGCATGATATTATCACCAATTGCGAAGAATGGCAGGAAAGTACCTAGTGTGGTCAAGGACAGTGTAACGCTATGAGTTCAGTTAGATAAATGATCCTTTACAAATAAACCTTATCAGATTTGCAAAACAGGGCGTGCCATGTACTCACTCACCAAACTGCAGCTGGAACAATAGAAATGAACTAAAGATAGTCAATGACTCTACTTCTACGTATTCTCTAATTATTAAGGCTTGGCTATGATTGATTTACTGCTGATTGTTTGCTCAATGCAATGTTTTCATGGAAAGAACAGCCAACTAATACTCATTGTTCAAAGTCATGGGTGAATGCTGCACATAGGATTAATTGAAAACAATCCAAAGGTGCAAACAGAAATTCTAAAATTGGGATAACAAGGTGTAGAGCTGGATGAACACAGCAGGCCAAGCAGCATCAGAGGAGCAGGAGAGCTGATGTTTTGGGTCTGGACCCTTCATCAGAAATGTGGGAGGGGAAGGGGCGTCTGAAATAAATAGCAAGGGCGAGGGCGGTGATAGAAGGTGGATAGTGGAGCAGATAGGTGGGAGAGAAGATGGACAAGTCAAGGAGGTGGGGATGAAGCTAGTAAAGGTGAGTGTAGGTAGGAAGTTGGGATGGGAGTATAAAATTGGGGAATGCAATGTTCGAGTAGGAATCTATTCAAGGCTTCTACATTCAATTGCATTGCATACAATTTCAAACAACATTGAGCAGTTTGTAGCATATAACATAAAGACATCCAATCATATCTGAGTCTCCAAACTTTCTCACAGTGTTTGTACCTCACAGAATCAGCAAGAACTTTGCTGAAAAACTTAGTATGACTCCAAACCTTAGATGTTTCTGTGTCCATTTTCAAAATATGGCCACCATTAGCAAAGTCAGCATTTATTTCCTATTCAGACAGCCCATTGCTTGGGATGAGCTGACTTCTTGAACAGCTGCAGTCCATGTTGTGAAAGTACATCCATGGTGTTGTTAGGAAGACAGTTACATCGTTTTGGCCCAACAACAGTGAGGGAAGAGCGAAATGGTTCCAAGTCTGGATAATGTATGGCTTGGAGGGGAACTTGGTGATGTTTCTATGGGTCAGTTGCCTTTATCCCATTCAATGGTGAAAGTCGCACGTTTGAGATGGGGCAGTGGCTGTTTACTTTAACTTTCAGAAGGCTTTCAATAAGGTCCTGCATAACAGATTAGCATGTAAAACAAAAGTGCTCAGGATTCAGGTTAGTTGACTGACATGGATGTGCAGTGATTTTAATAAGGTAAGCCAGGTGTACATCATCAAATATGAGTTCCCTGACTGGAACTGTTAATCTGGAGCCTTGGCTGACAAATATAAACGGGAGTGTCAGACATTCTGTTCACTCTGAGAGGTGGCTCTGAGGAAACTGGACCAGTGGCAGGTACTGTGCACGTGTAAATAAAGGCTGCCTTGGTGACCAGCCTCTGTGGAGTTATTTCGCTGGCGATGAGAGAACAAAACACGCTCCTAAAGAAATTTGCTTGCAACAGTTGTCTTTGAGTTGGGCTAAGCATTTCTGGCATCATGCTGTTATTTGGGAAGCTTGACTCGTTCGATCCTGCCATCGAAGACTAGGCCCAGTGTGTGGAAATAATGCATTACCTTTTCAGGGCAAATACATTGGGGCAGGTGAAAAGTAATGGGTAATTCTCCTGACAGCTTGCAGACCTGCAACTTTTTCGGTTACTAACATTTTCTGAGGCACCGGATACTAAACCTTTCAACAGCTGATGGATTTAGTTAAGGAATATTACAACCCCAAGCCTCCTCTAATTCTGAGATGCCATCGGTTTTACTCAGCAGTTCGAGATCCAGGGGAATCCATATCAGATTTTTGATGAGGTTAGGGCAACTGGCAGAGGCATGTGAGGTTTAACCTTTATTGAGATACTGAGGGACCATTTGGTATGTGGGATTATTGTAACCATGCAGAAGCACCTGCTAGCTGATGCCCGACTGGATTTCAAACAAGAACTATGACTGGTTTTGTCATTAGAAAACATAGAAATGCCAATGGAAGTGGACACCCTCGCCAGTCCGACTGAACTCAGGGGACACCACTCGAGTGAAGGCAATTGCATAGCCTCACTCAGGACATATCCTGAACAGAGGGACTCTAGGGGAACAGAGGGACCCACAGCAAATCCCCAAAACAAAGCCAAGCCTCAGCCAAATGCTTAACATTTTCTTCAGGATCTGGGCCAGCAAACTATTACAGTTGCTGCTGGTATGTGGACTTAAGATGGCGAAAGAATCCCACTCGATTTAATTGAGTAAGAGAACTCATAGGCCAGTATCAAGGAGAGTGTACACCCTGGAAAGCCCAACTACGTCTGGCTTTGAATGGTTAAATTGCTTAGCAACATCCGAATCAGGACCCAATCAAAATAAACGTCTGCTTAAACGATCACCTGGTTCTAATGGAGGTTGATAGCAGCACGGCTGTATCAGTGATTGTAGAACCAGTCTTTAACAAAATTCACTCCAGGCTCCAACCCTTAAGTTTGCGTAAGACCTTTGTGTAGACTGAGAACCTGTGCTGGGGAACCTTTACAGATTAAGGGTACGACTTGGTTCTGGTCTTGTGTGCGAAGCAGCTGGTTCAGTTACTCCTGATTGGAGTAAAAGGTTTGGGCCTAAGCTGGTTGAAGTGAAATTGGTTGGGAGAGATTCACCTTGATTGGCTCAAAACTTTTAGATTAGAAAATGGCTGCTGGAGTGAAGTCTTAATTAAATACCTGAAAGTTTTTCAGGCAGTTCTCGGTACTGTCAAAGGAGCCAAGGTCACCGTGCGTGCTGACCAGGAAGCATTTCCATGATTCTGCAAGACTTGCCCAGAGCTATTTGCCCTATGTGCAAAAGTAGACGCAGAAATCAGGAGGCCGGAAAGCGAAGGAATCATCAAACCACTGTTGGTCAGCCTCAGTCGTACTGATTGTGAAGCCCAATGGGTCAGTTTGCCTCTGTGGGGATTTTAAATGAACAGTAAACTGCTTCTTGTAGCTGGATAAATACCCAAACCCTCGCATGGAGGACTTATATGCAAAGCTGGTGGGGTAGGGTGCTGTCCTTCATGAAGTTGGACATGAGCCATGTATACCTGCAATTGTGGTTAGATGAGAATTTCCAGAAGTATGCTCCAATTAATACCCATAAGGGTTTGTACCAATATATGAGACTGCCAATTGGGGTATCATCAGCCTGTGCCATTTTTGAGCGGATGATGGAGAACATTTCACAACGTCCACCCCAAATCACCTATTATCTGGATGATGTGCTAAAAACAAGGAAGACTAATAAGGAGCCATTAGAGAACCTGGACATTTCCGCCAGGGTGGATTTACACCTTAAAAGACATAAATATTGTGGCATGGAAGTCTTGTCCTTGCTTCGGAGGCGGCTTTGGGGACTTCCAACAGCCCTGCATAGATTGGCGCTCTCAGCCATCCCCTGTGTGGCGGTCTCAGCCATCCCCTGTGTGGCGGTCTCAGCCTGCCCCTGCATGGTGGTCTCAGCCCAGTTTTCTAGCCTACCCCGAACCCAGGAATTGTTAATTGAACCGTGATGAATTTTTACTTTTTTTTCTTCTTATTTATGACTTCTGTTGTTAATTTAAGCACTGTGGTATGGTGACATATAATTTTTTTACTTTTTTTATTGCAAACGTGCAAGTGACAGTAAGTTGCTATTCTATTCTATTCTGTTTTATTTTATTTTATTCTATTTTTGTGCACCTTCTTTGCAGCCATAACTTGGATTCCTTGCTCTGTTGAATCTCCATATGATCTTTGTATGGTATGATCTGCCTGTACTGCATACAAAACATTTTATTGTACATGTGACAATGATAAACAAATCAAATTATCTGTTCTATCCTCAGGGATATGATTGCCTATGTGCAGGACAGGGGGGTGGACACCTGCCTCACCATCCTGGACCAGGAAAAGGCCTTTGATAGGATATCACACACCTACATGGGTGAAGCACTGTCCGAAGTGGCTTTTGGGGAGGGAATCTGAAATTCCCTCCATCACACACTTGCCCATTATGGTCACTTACCTCTTCTATTTGATTTGCATCATCCTTATTATCTGCCATAGCTCCATGTTTGCTAGGATTGGAAAATGTTGGAATTCTAATCTGTATTCATTATTACAGCAGCACTGATTCCAGAACTGACCCTTAGGGCATTCGTCATCTACCATCCTTCGTCTGAACAGTTGCTTCTATGAGTGTCTTACATTGCAGGAAGGTGGACAACTACCTGCACAGTATGTGTGTGGTGCATCCCAGCATCTAAATAATAGTATGTGCAGGATGCGCAAGTCTTTCCAATGTGTGCTACCTCAAGCTGTTCAAGATCAATTAGCAACAGTCAAATGTGACACACAGATTATTGAGCTGATTTATTTTGCCACAAGGAAATATACAAAACAACAATGATGTCCAGACCTGTTTGGTTTAATCAGTAAAATAACCATAATGAAGATACCTCAAATTTGATGTAATTTGATTGAATTTGAAAGACTGTGGAAATGCCTGTAATTTTTAAAAATAGTGAATGAAAAGCTATATTTGACTCTTTTTAAAACACAGATTAAGCACTTGGTTCTAGATAATCACTGGCCTTGATTACTTGAGAAAAATGCTGTACTGTTTTACAACTGGGTTTTATGATTTTTCTGTTTGAGCAGTGTTTGAAGGCTTTTGATTTTTCAATTCAGGAAAGCCTACGACAGAACAAGCTGATCAGCTTGTGTTTCCTATTTCTGAAGCACCTTGCGGTGAATTCAATGTGAAGACTGATTATTCTTCTGGAGGAGACAATGAAAGAAAATCTCAATATTGTATTTTCTGAACAAGCTGTGTATGCCAAGGCACCCATAGACAACCATGTATGATTCGTGACTTGACCACATACTCAAGAACACCAGATTGACAGAACTTTGAATATTCTACACTTTATTCTTTTTGCCTTCAAGAATAATTACCATTAGCCAAAAAGTGCTATGTAGAAATCCATGTTTTTCCTTAACTGAAGTGTGTATTATGATTACTTTGGAAGTTAAACATTCATATTTGTATAACATAAGTACTGCATTAACTAATTCTGCATTGAATGGATTTTGGTTTGTAATAAGTTGATAACTGTCTTTATTAAAGAACACTGATCAATGGATCATTTCATTCTAAGTCTCCTACAGAGAAAGCATACAATTGGCCATATCAGGACTTGGATATAATGTTTTTAACTTATATTGTGACCATGGAGCCACAATGCGCTCCTCTCACGTCAACTGTAACACATCTCTTTGAGTAATGAAATGGAAGTAACCCAACACACCACAATTCTCCAACATTGGTACTTTATTTTGCATGACATGAAACCTCTAATCACTTCCTCCTTGGTCTTAACATTCTGGGCCCTACTGTGCTCTCACAGTATTCTATTTCAAAGCAAAACTCAGGCCCGCTGTCTGTTTCTATCTTTTCATTTCCTCTATCCCCCAACAGAAGGGTTCAGAGGTTTCCTGTGACAACACAAGATGTTATCAATTGCTGAAGAAGGCTAACTTATCATCTTACAAACAAAAATAAAGTTAAGCTCTTTAATATTTGTTTCCACTTGTGGGGAAACCAAAATGAGGGGCCATAAGTAAGATTGTCAACATTAAATCTAGAAAAGAAACAGATGAGAGAGATTAGAATTGAGAACTTAATACCAAAGGGAGTAGTTGAGCTGAATAGCACAGATGCATTTAACGGGAAGCCAGATAAATGCATGAGGCAGAAAGAGCTAGATGCTGGAAATCCAAAAAAAAATTGCTGGAAGTACTCAGCAGCCATGTTAATTGTGTTTTCTTTTTCGCAGGTGGTGGGCATTAATTGGGGATTTACTAGAGATCCTAAAAATAAGAACAGAATGAAATTGTGTTTGTTAGGCTAGGAGGTGCATGATTGTCATGTGTACCTTTCCAAATAATATTTATAAAAGTGTGCAAAGAATGGCTCCAATTCTGTTCTTCACCAACCAGCTTTCTGGAATAATTGAGGTCAGCAGCATCTGTAGAGACACAGTTGAAGGTTCTGGTGAGTGATTTTCAGTTAGGATTGTAGAAGAGATGTGGCAGCCTTTAATCAAATACAGAGGCTGAGAAAGAATGGCAGAAGAAAAGCAAATGGAAGGTATATGATTGAATGAAAGGCAGGAGAGATAAAATGACAAAGGGGAGTGTAAATCGGAAAGTAGAATCACTACTAGCAGCTGCCAAACAAACAATTTTTAAGTTTAATAATATTTATCAAGTAATTTACAATGTATTCTGAAATCAACAATTGGTACCTAATTGGTACAACTATTTTCTTTTCAAGATATAGATTTCTCCGCATTGTGCTGTGATAACAGGATCTAATTTATCTGGTTAATGATTTGCTTTGATACAGGCTCCTTTACCAATTGAAAAGTATCTCCAAGATACAGAATCAAAAAATGTTAGGCACCATGCAAGGAGGTGGCATAGGAAAGGATGACCTAAGCATTGGTCAAAAATTTGAATTTTAAAGGAGGCGTCTAGAAAAAAAGGGGGGTTGAGGGGTTTCTTCAAAAAACCAGAGGATTGACCACGAAAGGCTGCAAGGATATACAAAATGTAATGCATGGAGTGAATCTTACCAGGTTCTGAGCAACAGTCTATGGCACGATACATGGTAGATAGTTGTCTTGACAATGAGATCTCATTACAACTTTCTTACTTTGTTCAAATGATGAGGCAAGTCTCTCACCAGGGAGCAGCAAGTTCCAAATTCTTCCTCGTTATTACTTGTTAAATGGTGTGTTTAAAAATTCAACTCACCATGGCTTGCCATCTCACTAAACTCACCATAGATTAAATTTGGTGTGGAAATCAGAGTGGGTAATTGGCAGGTCCAGTTTTTTTCCTTTATTCATTCATAGGATGAGGGCACCACTGGCTAGGCAGCATTTAATGCCCATTCCTAATTGCCCAGAGGGTTGTTGTGGGTCTGGAGTCACATGTATGCCAGACCAGGTAAGGATGGCAGTTTCATTTCCTAAAGGACATTAGTGAGCCAGATGGGTTTTTCCCCAACTATCGGGAATGGATTCATGGTCATCATTAGATTCTTAATTCCAGATATTTATTAAATTCAAGTTCCACCATCTGCCGTGGCAGGATTCGAACCCGGGTTCACAGAATGTTATCTGGGTTTCTGGATTAACAGTCCAGCAATGATACCACTGGGCTATCACGTCCCCTATTATTCCAAAATACTTCCACATTTTACATGAAACACCAACATCTTGAATATGCTCCATTGGCACTGACCTCACCTATCCCATGACCACAAACATTGGCATCTGACATGACAACCTCTGTAAAGCCTCTTGACACAACTGAGGCATTTGCAGGACACTCTGTACTTCAACGACTCACCTCAGGCTGCACCAACACAATCGCTGCAATGTTGCAACAGAGAAACTTTGTACTCAGGGGCATGTACCCAGCTCAAGGACTGGACAAGCCTGCATCTCTTGTCTCTTTACTCGCTGTTACAGTGCGTATTTACTCTGAGCTTAGCAAGATGCTTGCAGCATCCCTTGTCTTATCTTTTGGAGGAAATGCATGGCTTATATTACTACTGGTTTGCTATGCTGTTCAGCACAGACACAAAGGCAGGTCGGCACCACAGTTGTCAGGAGATCTCAGGTTAGTCAAAGAAGGTGGCCTTCACTCAGTGGATCGCAGCACAGTAAGTCAAGCACAACCTCCAATACCAGTCTCGGCCCTGCTCGGGGCAGTCAGTCAGGATACTCTGCATATACAGGGCACAGAGGCAAGTGTCCAGTGGAACAACACCTTTCTCCACTACTTCTGCCCAGTTGTTAGTGTATTGCTCCTGGAATGAGAGACAGACAGTTTTACAGAAGATGTGTGTGGCGCAACAATTATCACTGGTGAAAGTGGTGCGGTTTCCCAAACAAACAGGCAGCGGAGAGGGCATGCAGGGCTACTGGTGCTACAGTGAGAGTGGGAAAGATGTTGCATGCATTAGCAAGAGTGGTAGATGAGCCCTGGTTAGAGGTGGGTGCAGTATCAGAAATAGAGTGAGAGGAAGGTATCAGATAGAAATGATGGCACGTATGCTGGTGGAGTGGAAATAAACATTAAACAGAGTGTTGGGCATTCATCTAGATGTTTGGAATTGCCTCACTATGGGTGGCAACCTTGGAGTAGACTAGCATGGGTTGGTGTCATAGCCTCCAATGCTGGTCTTAAGGAAAAAAAATCCCATCTGCTCACTACCTAATCCAACAGAAGCCAAAGGACCCAGAGTAGGGTGATGATTTCCTCCCATCTACCATCTTCAAGGCAAATGTCAGGAACTGTGCAGGTCAGTTCCAGACAGAGTCCTTGGTTGGGTATACAACTGCCTTTTAGATATGGTACCAAAACCAGGGATCTCTGCTTTTCTCCAACTTGCATTATGTGCATCCCCGATGTCGTTTTCCCTACCAACAGTAACTGTGGCTTCGATTGTCCAAAACCTAACTTCTGGCATTCCCTCCCTTGACATCTACCCCTATCCTAACCTCACCATCTTTAAAGTGCTGCTTCAGCCCCAACATTTGGTCATCTTTACATGGTGCATCATCTTTGCATAGCTCGTTGTGAAATATTATCTTGTTATACTCCTGTGAAATGCTCTAGGACACTTTTATTAAGTTAAAAATACTCCATAAATATGTTGTGTGTTAGGGTATAGTTAAGAGGGGCTTTCCTTTGTGATTTAACATGGCTTTCTTGGTATGGACATTGTCTTATCAACTTCCCAGCACTAAACATATTGTATCAATTACAGGCCAGTTAGTCTTACGTCAGTGGTGGGCAAATTATTGGAAAGGGCTCTGAGAGATGGGATTTATGATCACTTGGAAAGGCACAGTTTGATTCATGATAGTCAGCATGGATTTGCGAGGGGTAGGTCATGCCTCACAAACCTTACTGAATTTTTTGAAGAGGTGACCAAACAAGTGGATGGAGGTAGAGCAGTGGATGTGGTATACATGGATTTAAGTAAGGCATTTGATAAGGTTCCCCATGGTAGGCTCATGCAGAAGGTAAGGAGGCATGGGATAGGGGGAAATGTGGCAGATTGGATTCAGAATTGGTTGACCCTTAGAAGACAAAGGGTGGTAGTGGATGGAAAATATTCAACATGGTGCTCAGTTACGAGTGGTGTATCACAAGGATCTGTTCTGGGTCCTCTTCCATTTGTGATTTTTGTAAATGATTTGGATGAAGGAGTGGAAGGGTGGATTAGTAAGTTTGCAGACAATACGAAAGTGGGTCGAGTTGTAGATAGTGCGGAGGGCTGTTCTAGGTTACTGAGGGACATTGATAGGATGCAGAGCTGGGCTGAAAAGTGGCAGATGGAGTTTAACCCTGAAAAGTGTGAGGTGATTCATTTTGGAAGGACAAACTTGAAAGCAGAATACAGGGTTAACAGAAAGATTCTTGGCAGTGTGGAGGTGCAGAGGGATCTTGGGGTTCATGTCCACAGTTCCCTGAAAGCTGCCACCCAGGTGGATAGAGTTGTTAAGAAGGCGTATGGTGTGTTAGCTTTCATTAATAGAGGGATTGAGTTCAAGAATGTGAAGTTATGCTCTAGCTATACAAAAGCTTGGTTCGGCCACATCTGGAGTATTGTGTCCAGTCCTGGTCGCCTCATTACAGGAAAGATCTGGAAGCGTTGGAAAAGGTGCAAAGGACATTTACCAGGATGTTGCCTGGAATGGAGGGAAGGTCTTACGAGGATAGGCTGAGAGAGCTCGGGCTTTTCTCTTTAGAACGACGAAGGATGAGAGGTGACTTGACAGAGGTGTACAAAATGATCAGAGGTATAGACAGACTGGACAGCCAGAGACTTTTTCCTGGGGTGGAGGTAGCTATTACGAGGTGGCATAGTTTTAAAGTAAGTGGAGGTAGATATAGGGGAGACGTCAGAGGTAGGTTCTTTACTCAGAGAGTGGTTGGGGCGTGGAATGCATTGCCAGAGAGGGTAGTGGAGTCGGCCTCATTAGGGGCATTTAAGCAGCTATTAGATAGACATATGGATGATCGTATGACGTAGGGGTAGAGGTTAGATAGATCTTAGGATTAGTGTAAAAGTTTGGCACAACATCGTGGGCCAAAGGGCCTGTACTGTGCTGTACTGTTCTCTGTTCTATGTTCTGTCACACTGTTGAGGTTCTAAAACTAAAACATGTAGCTGTCATCCAAATGGAAAATAGAAGTAACAGACTAGTTTTGACCTGCATCTTTAATAGACTGTTGTTCTATATGCATAATACCCCTTTATAAGTGCACATGATTGTGTTTCATTTCTCTTCGGGTAGAAAGACAGCAGAGGGAACAGATGTTCAACAAAGTGTAAGGCACTAGTGATGGAGTGCGTGGCTGCCTAATCTTGTAAATAATGGCATATTAACTCAGATTAGCAAAAAAAAAAAAGAGGGATTTGACAATCTTTTTGTATTCCTGAAGCTGAACAAAATGAGACAAAATCCTTAATCAAAACTGGTTGTTTTATTCAATAATTTTCTGTACTTTTCAGGCTAAGCTGGGTCCCTATCCATTCTAATGGTAGGGACAATAATATAAAACATATCTGAATGTTTCAATACAAAATTGCAATGATCCGTAGAATTAGTTGCTAATTTCTTTTTGAAGCCAAAATGCTTTGAACTGTTTGATACCATGTCTTGATATTAAGATTAAATTAAAGCCAGAAACTGTCTCTCAACTTACAGCAATGTGGGAGTTTCCCAAAAATGAAATAAGCTTTGACACTCCTCACTTAGTCACACTCTCATGTTAGTGTGTAGAATCTCAATACACAGCTGGAGGCCACTGAGCCCATCGTGCCTGAGCTGGATGTTTTGAAAGATGTATCTACTTGGTATCACTGTCCTAGATTTCCTAGTGGCTCTCCAAATTATTTCTTTCCTTAGCCATATGTCCCAATTCCCTTTTTGAAAGGTATTACTGAATTTCACTCCAGCCTATGCGTTCCAAATCATCACAGTCCCAGGTTTAAAAAAAATTATTCGCCTCCCGCTTCGGTTCCTTTGAGAATTATTAAATCCATATCCTCTGATCACTCTTGCCTAGAAAGTCTCTCTTTATACCGCATCTAGTAAATCCCACCTTCAGCTTCTCTGCCAAAAAGAAAACAATTGCAGCTTTACTGCTTCCACCTATCTGATCCTGTCATTCTAATAAGCAACTCATCTCTTCATTATAATTATACTTACGCACTTCGGCACAATCACTTCTAACTTGAATTATCCATTTTTAGAGAATATCCTTTCCCACTTAAATAATAATGGCTAAACTATCGTACAGAACATGAAGATTTTCAAACATAACTCAAAGTCTTGACAATTCAAGCATGAAGTCAAAACAATCAGAACACTGCTCAATTCTAATGAAAAATTCCAAGTAGTTGGACTGCCTGGATTCTAACTTTGAAGTACAGGACTATTTCTAGTCCTACACTTAACTGAATATTGTATGTAGCAAGTATGCCTACGAAGCCAAGTTAGTTCCATTTCTCCATAGCTGAAAGGTTATGCAAATGAAAACACAACAAAACGTATGAAGTCAATACACTTAAATCCTGAACAAACAAAAAAGAGAACTCAGCTTAAAAAACATTTATTTTTAGTAAATGATTTATAGAATTACTTCAAGGATACTGTTCAAGGTTATGATTTATCTCAGTGCAAGGATTCAACAGTAGTTTTGATCAAGAATATTTTACGCTAGGTATTATTACGTCTGGTCAAATCATTGTCAATGGTCCGTAGCAATTTAATCTGACCTACTAAATAAGCAGTCCAGAATTGTGACATTATATTTAGAATCTGTTCATGTTATAAATACTAATCAACAGACATATGTTGGCTCAAATTACAGCTGCAAAATCTCACAGTAGATGCTTGCACTTATTTGTGCGGCTCCATGAGGAACGTATTCTTGCCACTAAGGAAGAAAGATTGAGTGCAAGTTCCAAACTACAGCATAAAGTCTAACCAAATGGACCCAGAGTAGCAGAGGGAGTGCTGAATCCCCAGAGTCGATGTCTTTCAAAGGAGACATTTAACCAAGGTTCCAACAGCTGTCTTTGATGGAAATCAAAGATCCCATGGATCACCATTTCTAAGCAGAACAGGAAGCTCTCCCTGATATAACAAGCATGGGGCTGGATGAACACGGCAGGTCAAGCAGCATCATAGGAGCAGGAAAACTCGACGTTTCGGGCCTAAACCCTTCATCAGAAATGGGGGAGGGGGAGAGGGTTCTGAAATAAATAGGGAGAGAGGGGGAGGCGGATAGAGGATGGATAGAGGAGAGGATAGGTGGAGAGGAGGCAGACAAGTCAAAGAGGCGGGGATGGAGCCAGTAAAGGTGAGTGTAGGTAGGGGGGTAGGGAGGAGATAGGTCAGTCCAGGGAGGACGGACAGGTCA